>CM042051.1:67875000-68500000 GCA_023525745.1 Arctium lappa | reverse complement strand
ACACTTTATTTTACAAAAATGATTTGATGTACCAAAAGTTATTCAAAAATTATGAGAAAGTGCAGATTTAATCTAAACATATCATAGTTCCATCCCAAAAATTGTGAGTAAATAATTCTCTTGAGAAGTTAAGTTTCCGTGTTGAAATTACCGGATAACTTTCTGGACAGCATGTGCTGAATCCAGAAAAGTTGTTTTATCAAGTTTAAGTAATGTCTTATTATATTTTGGAACTTTGTTTAGACAAAATAATTATGGACTAAGAAACTTATTTGATGGCATTTGATGGGACAATGGGACATATTGGTTGGACATCGGAATAGGGTATTAATGTGTTTCTTATGGCAACTCTTATATAGGGAAAGTTAAGGCGTGACAAAATTCATTAAGTTTAAAGTAAAGCTTCACTCGTTGCTTGCATCAAGGTGAGTATTCAAAGCCCCATTTTTATCGTTTTAATTGATTTTGGGGTGAAAAGCATGTTTAAATTGCGTATTTAAGGATTCATGAGAATTGTTTGAAAGAATTGCGAATTGGCAATTTATAAGGCTTTGTTAAAAGCATTTGGAAAATTAAGCTATATGATGAGTATGCAATTGATGTGTTGAGTTTTTAATGTTAAGACCCCGTGACACTACTATTAACTCGAAGAAAATCGGGCCTATAGTATTAGTGGATAACGCTATTTGGTGTGACAAGTCCACCTTAATGCTGACGAGCAGGGGTGCACTATACTAGAGAAGATGGCTAAACATGTGGCATGAACCACTGCTGAGTTAGTCCATCGGGGGCGTTGTAATTGGTCAGGGACGGCTTAGTAGTGGCTCAACGTAAAATTTGTCTTTGCTTACACTTATCATAAAGAAATTTAAGTTGTGGTACTCATGAATCAAAGAATGGAAGTTGGTTTTTACGTACGCTCTACGAATGTTAACTTGCATATAAAAATGATTTGTGCATATTCAAAACCTGTGAACTCACCAACTCTTTGTAGTTGACCTTGATTTTTATTCATGCTTTTCAGGAATCGAGAAGGTAATTCCATGATGCCTTATCAGCGTACTCATATTTTGAAGCAAGACTATTTTCGCTTTAAGCGTACCTTATGTTTAAAAGATTTGGAATTTGTAAACGATGATGATATTATGTTTTTAAAAATGTAATGTATTTTGAATGATTAGTAAATGTTGGTGTTGATCCAAACTCTCTCAGTGATTTGATAACGACCCTCTCCTATACTTAGTGAAAATTACGTTTTAGTATGTATTAGTGTTTCACCATCAACGATCAGACTGAGTCTGTTCAGTTATCGCTGATAGTCTTTCTTATAAACATTTCTATGTATTAGTGTTTCACTATCAGTGATCGAACTGAGTCTGTTCAGTTATCACTGATAGTTCCTAAAGTAAACAACCAACGTAATCCCTGAAGACAAGTTTCGCGTCAACAGATGTTCATAGCTGAATCAAAGACGAAGCTGCTGAACAATGAGAAGTCTACTAGTGACTTGATGCGGATATCAGTGAAGCAAAGAACTCTACCAATACGCGAAGGAACAGGAGAAAAAGCTTCAGCGATAGCTGAACCTCTTTATCTCTGAACTTAGAGATACTCAGCTATCAAACGATCACAAAGCTTATGCCTCAAGTTTCCTTTTGTCTATCCTTGCACAACCTAGTACGATATGTCAGAACGGACAAGTCTCTGCAAACATTCGTACAACAACTCTGTCCACTACACTGTTCATGACCCGGCCGAAAGCATGTCTCCCAAAAGTCAGTTTATCAAAGTCAATCTGTGAACGCCACGTGTAAAGTATCCTGTCATGCATTTAATGCATAGGGTATAAATAGGAAGTTCACCCCTTCATCTAAAGGTGTGCTTCATCCTTGAACTCAAGATAGAAACCCTTGTTTTCTATATCTCTAATCCCCATTCTCTGAACTTCTTGTGCAATTATCTTAGTGTTTCTTAAGTTTGTTTAGATTAAGTCTGTCTTGATCTTATTCCGCAACAAACTTGTAAATTTTATTTTGATTCTTCAATAAACAATTTATTAAACTTTAAATTATGTGTTTGTATTCAACCCCCCCCCCCTTCTACAAACTTGTTTAGCACCTTCGGGACCAACAAGTGGTATCAGAGCAGTTTGTTTAAATCTAATAAACAAGATCTTGCTGTATACTCTTCCTTGCTATTCTAAAATGGCATTAAACACAAACACAAACTACTATGATAATGGTTCACTTTCTAAACCTCCTCGATTTAGCAGAGATAACTTTTCTCTATGGAAAAATCGAATGATGCTATTTCTTGAAGGTGCGGATCCTACTATACCTGAATATATAGAAAACGGACCCTATGAACCTGTTAGAATTATAGCTGCGGTTCCCGCTACTGCCACCACTGAAGCTGTCCCTGAACGATATGTCGTTAAGGAAATAAGACAGTGGAGTGATGAAGATAAAAAGAAGGTAGGCATAGATGCAAGAGCAAAGACCATTATTTCAATGGCTCTGCCTGATGAAGTTTTCCATTCCATCATGCATCTGAAAACTTCTAAAGAAATGTGGGAAACCATATGTGTTCAATATGAGGGCACCACTGAAATCCAAGAGACTCGAAAGATTAACTTGGTAAGACAGTATGAAAGTTTCATCGCTGGTAAGAATGAATCTCTTTCTGATGTTCATCAGCGATTTAACTGCCTAATAATTGATCTAAGAACTGTTGGTAGGACCTATTCTAATTCTGAGGTCCTAACAAAATTCTTGGAATGTCTTCCTGAAAGCTGGGACAGTTATTCAATATGTCTTAAGCTGACAAAAGACTTACATACTCTCTCCTTAAGCACTCTGTATGGAATATTGCTCAACTATGAGCAATCAAATCTTCTGAAGAAGAATCTTGTAAAAGATTCTAAAGACTCTAAAAGCACTCCTGTTGCTTTAATCTCTTCAGAGATAATTCCATCTCAGCGATCTACTCTCACTATCACTGAGTTAGATTCTGAATCTGAGGATCTATCAGACCCTGATCTTTCAGAGTTTAATGAGTCCTTAGCACTCTTGACAAACTCTTTTAAGAGATTTGCAAGAAAGAGTAACTTCCGAAGAAGTAAACCTCTCTCTATTTCTGAAAAGCCAAAATCAACTCCGGTTGATAAGGCTACTGCCACTTGCTATAACTGCGAAAAGATTGGACATTTTGCTAGTGAGTGCAGGTCGAAAAAGGTCTTCAAACCTTCTACCTCAAGAAGATCCAGTGATGACAAATACCTTAAGCTGAAGAACAAATATCAAAAGCTGAAAAGTCATCAGCGAAAAGGTAAAGGTCTCATCGCTGAAGAAAACGACTGGGCTGAATCAGAAGAATCATCTTCTGATGAAGAAGAAGTCGCTAATCTTTGCCTCATGGCTGAGATTAAAGAAGAAGTGGAAGAACCATCTGAATCTTCTATGAGCTACATATCATCTCAGGTATCTATCTCTACAAATCCCTCTCTACCTGAAGCTGAGAGAAGTCGCGCTGTTGATGTACTGACGATTGACCTTTATAATGCCCTAAACGACAAAACTCAAGCTGAGAACAAAAATGTTCATTTAACTCAAGAGCTGGAGAAATGTCATGAAAAGATCAAAGAACTAAATCTTTTAGAAGAAAAGTTGAAAGATCAAGTCATTATAAATGAAATCATCAGTATTGAACGCGAACAAGCCATCGCTGCTTTAAAAACAGAAAAGGCTCATGTTGAAAAATGGTGCAAATCATCAACAAAAATCTCTGAGATAATAAATGCTCAAAGCCCTAAAAGTGATAAAACTGGTCTTGGTTTTTGGACACCTCAGGATGAACCTAAGAAAGAGAGTTCCTCGCTTAAGTTTGGAACCTTTGTCACCTCCTTCTTTGACACTTCTTACAATCAACTCTATCCCTGTTCTTCTTCAAATCCCATCCCTGAGGAGAAATCCAAAGACACTAAGTCTACGGATAAAGGAAAGTCCATTCTCCTTCCTCAGAAGGCAACCAGGAAAGCAAAGCTGAAAGTTCCTTCTAAACCTTCAGCTAAGCAATCCTCTAGCTCTGTGATAGAAATCTTTGATCTCTGTCCTCCAAAGCTGAAGATTGACCTTAAACCTTCGAGATCTGAAGGAATGAAAATTCCTCCCAGATCTCAAGAGAAAAGTCTTCTTGGACCTGGCCCTGCTCATCTTAAACTTGCAAAACCCTCTACTTCTGGTCCTAAAACCATTTTTAAATACAGAAAGTGTTATCACTGTGGTTTTACTGATCATATTGCAAGTAAATGTCCAACCGCCACTAAAGCTGATAAAATAGCTAAAGTGAAGAAAAATGCTTCTAAAGCTGAGAAGGTCACCAAGGCTGAAAAATCAACCAAGGTGAAAAATACTACTAAGGTTAAGAAATTAACCAAAGTGAAGATTATCACTGAAGCTGAATCTTCGTCAGCTGAGAATACTACTGAACTTACATTATCCACTAACTCTGAAGGACCCATTGAAAAGTGGGTACCAAACAACGCTTAATCTTCCTTATGTGTGCAGGGATCAAAGGGCATCTGGTATCTTGATAGTGGATGTTCTCGTCATATGACTGGACAAAAAGACCTGCTCACTGAATACAAGGAAGAAAAAGGTCCCTCTGTGACCTTTGGTGGAAATGGTAAAGGATTTACCCGAGGGTTTGGTGTCCTCAGCAATGGGACAACTACCTTTCGAAGAGTAATCTTCTAAGCATCAGTCAGCTATGTGATAAAGACTATGAAGTACGCTTTACTAAGAAAGCATGTTCAGTGTTAAATGAGAAAGGAAAACTTGCTCTCAGTGGTCATCGCAGAGAAAATGTCTATGTAATAGATATGGACTCTACTATCACTGAAAACTTATGTTTTCTATCTAAAGCCTCTTCTGATGTCAACTGGCTATGGCATAAAAGGCTCTCTCATCTAAACTTCAAAACCCTGAATTCTCTCTCATCAAAGGAACTGGTTTCTGGTCTTCCTCAGCACTCATATGCTAAAGAATCTCTCTGCTCAGCATGTGAAAAAGGAAAACAAACAAAAACAAGTTTCAAGTCGAAACAAGTTTCCTCAGTGACAAGTCCTCTTCAGCTCTTGCATATGGATCTATTTGGCCCTGTCAACATCCAATCAATAGCTGGAAAAAAATATACACTTGTCATTGTAGATGAATTTTCTCGCTACACCTGGGTTATCTTTCTTCGCTGTAAGAGTGATACTCCAGAAGAACTGATATCTTTTGTAAAAAAGATGGAAGTGCTGAACAATCTTACTGTTCGTTCAATAAGAAGTGATCATGGAACTGAATTCAAAAATAGTTCTCTGAACAATTTCTTTGAGAACAAGGGAATCTCTCACAACTTCTCTTCAGTAAGAACACCTCAGCAAAACGGAGTCGCTGAAAGAAGAAACAGAACAATCATAGAAGCTGCTAGATCAATGCTCAGCGATTCTCATCTCCCTACTCAATTTTGGGCTGAAGCTGTAAACACTGCATGTTTTACTCAAAACAGATCGCTGATAATAAAGCGATTTGGGAAGACAGCTTATGAACTTTTTGTTGGAAGGAAGCCTTCTATCAGTTTTCTTCATATCTTTGGTTGTCAGTGTTTTATCTTAAACAACAGAGATCAACTTGGAAAGTTCGACCCAAAAGCTGATGATGGAATATTTCTAGGATATTCCTCCATCTCCAAAGCCTACAGAGTCTTCAACAAGAGAAGACAAACCGTAGAAGAAACAATTCACGTCACTTTTGATGAAACTCGCTCAGCGAACTCCAAACCAATCGCTGACAATGAAGAGTTAAATGCTTGGATGCTTTCTCACTACAGAGAAACTGAACCTTTCTTTTCTAACCATCAGCATTCAGATCCTCCAGTCGCTGATGATGATCCAAACATTATACATTCTACCGCTGAATCCAACTCATGGGTTTCAGCTGAACCTTTAAACACACTCCTACCATCAAATCTGCCTTCGTCTGAAAACCTCTCCAGTGAATCTACTCAACAGTTGATCGCTGATGAACCTCAATCGTCATCATCGATAAACATTAAAATTGTTGATCCCACCTCTGAGTTAAGCAATAATGCTCCTGCTCAGCGATGGACCAAAGATCACCCAATAGATCAAATTCTTGGTGATCCAGATGCAGGTATTCAGACACGACGAAGCTCAGGTAATATTTGTCTCTTTGTAAACTTTCTCTCTTTAATAGAACCAAAGAAGACTGATGATGCCCTCAGAGATCCAAACTGGGTCAGTGCTATGCAAGAAGAGCTGACTGAGTTCTCTCGAAACAAAGTTTGGAATCTCATTCCTAGACCATCTGATAAAACTGTAATAGGCACCAAATGGGTGTTTAGAAACAAGTTAGATGAACATGGAACTGTAACCCGCAACAAGGCTCGACTTGTTGCTCAGGGATACAGACAAGAGGAAGGCATAGACTATGATGAAACCTTTGCCCCTGTGGCCAGGCTCGAAGCAATTCGACTATTCTTAGCTTATGCAGTCTATAAAGACTTCATCGTCTATCAAATGGACGTAAAATCAGCGTTTCTAAATGGAAAGCTGAATGAAGAAGTCTATGTAGAACAACCACCAGGGTTCTATGACCCTAAGCATCCAAATTATGTTTATAAATTGGATAAGGCTCTCTATGGTCTAAAACAAGCCCCTCGTGCTTGGTATGACACTCTCTTATCTTTTCTTATCTCTGAAAATTTTGAACGTGGCAAGATTGATAATACGTTATTTTTCAGAAAGATAAAAGGTCATATAATTCTTGTACAAATATATGTCGATGACATAATATTTGGTTCTACTAACCCATCTCTGTGTACTCGCTTCGCTGAAAGAATGAAGAAAGAATATAAAATGAGTATGATGGGTGAGCTGACATATTTTCTTGGTCTTCAGATTAAACAATCTGACAAAGGTACGTTTATCAACCAAGGTAAGTATGTTAAAGATATGCTGAAGAAGTTTGATCTTACTCAAACTTCAGCGATGAAAACTCCTATGGCACCACCCCTGACACTTAACAAAGATCCTTCTGGAAAACCTGTTAATGTCACTGCCTATAGAGGAATGATAGGCTCTCTGTTGTAACTCACAGCAAGCCGACCTGACATCATGTACTCTACTTGTTTATGTGCACGCTATCAATCTGAACCCAAGGAATCCCATCTGATCGCTGTAAAGCGAATTTTCAGATATCTGAAAGGAACTCCTAACCTAGGTCTTTGGTATCCCAAAGACTCAGGGTTCGATCTAACTGGTTATTCTGATAGTGATTTTGCAGGATGTAAACTTGACAGAAAGAGTACCACTGGTGGATGTCAACTCTTGGGAGGAAAGCTGGTAAGTTGGACAAGCAAGAAGCAAAATTCTGTGTCCACTTCCACAGCTGAAGCTAAATACGTAGCCGCTGGAAGCTGTTGCTCTCAAATCTTATGGATGAGAAATCAACTATTAGATTATGACCTTCAGCTGTCAAAAATTCCTATCTATTGCGACAGCACTAGTGCTATCGCTATAGCAAATAATCCAGTGCTACATTCAAAGACAAAACACATAGAGATCAGATATCACTTTATCAGAGATCATGTGATGAATGGTGATATTGAACTTCACTTTATCCCTACTGACTTTCAGCTTGCTGATATATTCACCAAACCTCTTGATGAGACAAGGTTCAACTTTCTCATCAGTGAGCTTGGAATGCTGAATCTTGAAGAATAATTCTTCAGCATTCATGCATTGTGTCAGCAATCAAAAAGTTTCTTTTCATCATTCTCTGATAAGTATTCTGACTCTCAGGTATGATTTCTCAATCCCTACAACTGAATCTTCATTCAGTTATATAAAACTTAATCACTGAATTTTTATTCAAATGATTAAAAGCTTTTTGAAATTAAATTTATCACTGATATTTATATTCAGTGATCCTTTTAAAAGAAAATATATTCCTATCTTTTCATCAGGGATACTTTCAAAAAGAGAAAATTCTATCGCTGATTTTTCTTCAGTGATAATTTCAAAACGGGAAAATGAAACGTCTCTTTCCCATGACGTCATTTGAGCGGATAATCCACGACACGCCTTTTCTGACACGTTCGTCCATTGCTCTTCTATCCAATCAACTTTGTGGAACGTGTCAATGTCATGATGATTTTTTCCCGCTTCATTCCTTCTCTCTCCTCTATCTCTTTGTATAAAAGGAATTCTTCTCTCCTTTATACGGTTTACGCTTTCAAAACTTTCTAAGCAAGAAACTCTCTCTCAAGAACACTCAAGCAAGTAAACCCAGAATTTTGAATCTGCAAATCTTCGTCTTCGAAATAAACAGGTTTATTTCATGTTTATGTGCATTGTTTGTCTGCTTTCTATTTTTTTAAAATCCTACTCGTTCTTGTTCTTCATGGATTTTATAATTTATCTTGTTTAAAACTAAAAATCATTCTTTCTGATTTTATTTTTTTAAAATAAAAACCTTTTGGTTTTTAAAGTGTTCTTCATTCTTTCTACCCAGAACACTATTTTTTCTCTTCCTAAAAATAACTTGATATTCTTCCAGTTTCCCCTCATTTAGAGAAACTGGTAATCATATTATTTTTAAACCATAATCATTTCTTCTATTATAATTCTTTCCATAACAGAAATGGCACAATCTTCAATCGTTGCTTCCAAGAATGTGCGATTCGCTATCACTGAAGTTGAGATTACTAAATGTAATCACTTGGGAAGACTCGACTTCAAAGCTGACAAATACCCACATCTGGTGGAAGCTGCTGACTTTCTTAAACAATCATGCATAGCTTACGCGATCACTGTGGATCCTAAGCCTTCAAAGACTCTACTCCAGCAGTTCTGGTTCACTGCTGATGCCACTGAACTCACCAACAAAAAGGGTGAACGAGTCCCTGCTATCTCCTTCAGCACGGATTTGGGTCCAGGGAGCATGACCGCTCTTAGCCTCAGGAAATCCTTGAGATTTCCTGACAAACCAAAGAGTGGGTTCGACGCACTCCCCACTGATGCTGAGCTGATCTCCTTTCTGGATGCAATGGGTTATTGTTGGGAAAACAAACCGAGATCGTCTATTCCCAACAAAAAGCTCACCAAGATTCTCAAAGCTCAGATGCCTTCACAACTGAACTTCATCTTCTCGCACATCATTCAGTGCATGAGCGGGAAGAGTGGTTCGCTGGATCAAGCCAGCAAAATACAACTGCAAATGGCCTACTCAGTAATCGCTGGTCAAAACTTTGACTACGCCACTGCCATCTTTGAAGACCTGAGGTCGAGATTAGAGAAGCCTGAACGAGATCCCAAGATCTCGTACGTACGTTTCATATGTACGTACATCAAGTTCCTCTATCCCAACACTTATCCCACCAAAGATGATGGCACTTTTGCCAGGATAGGTCAACGATCACTGGAGGTAAAGCCACTCGCCAACGAGGTAAGTATCTCTCTCCTTCGTTCTCGTCTCTCTCCCCATTCTTCTTTTTCAGCGACCACGCAGACGGTTCCTTCGTCTGCTATCCCTGTCGCTACCACTACTTCCAAACGTCCATCAGCTGGTCCGATTGGTTCTTCAAAGAAGGCCAAAAAGACTAAGGAAAGTACACCTTCTAGTACTATACCTGAGGAAGCTTCTCAACAAGCTATCTTAGATGCTTTTGTGGGTCTTTCCTCCACAACTCCCGCAGTCACTCAACCTGCCGTGTCAGCGATTTCAATCGCTGTCACACCATCAGTGACCCCACCTACTATCTCATTCGCTGAGATTAACCCCAACCTTACTTCTATCCCCATAAATCTTCCCTCTCCTTCTTTGGTCTCTGAACCCGCTACCGCCTCTCTACCTATAGGACCTGAACATCAAACGTTTGAGGAATCTTTGCAGTTCTATAAAATGTTTGATACTTCAGGTAAACCTATTATCCTAAACACTTCTTTTCCCATCTCTCTAAATAAGCCCATATCTGAACTGATATCCTTTTCAGGTCCTAGTTTGGCGTCTGTTGACACGCATGTCAACAATCTGAGAGAAAAGGTGGACGCTCTCACCAACACCATCAACAACACCACCAGCGCCGTTAATCAGGCTGGTGAGGAGCTGAAAAGGTTGACAACCACCTGCTCATCCAAAGCTGAGAACTCCAAACTTTCAGCTGTAGAAGAACAAGTCGTCCAACTCAGAGAGTCCTCTCAACTCTTTCAGGGACGATTTGAGTCTCTTACCACTGAAGTTCGAAATCTCTCTTCTAAGGTTGATCTCTGCACGTCGCTTCTACAGCAACTTCTCCAAAAGGTATCTGAAACAGCTCCAGCGCTGCCTCCCTCCTTCACTGAAGATGATCGGACAAATCTCAACATCGCTGTGGAATTCATCCATGATGCCACATGCGACATCCCTGCAGTTGAAGAACGGGTCACGTGTCTGGAAGCTGACATTCAAGTGCTAAAAGCTTCAACAGCTACTCCAGCAGTTGAGCAACCCCCTACCGCTGATAATGACAAAGTGGGGGAGAAAGCTGAAGAAACATCTATCGCTGCTGCTGGGGAAGCTAAGACTTCAAAGAAACCTCCCTCTCAATCTGAGGGGGAGAAGGCGAAAGAACCCTCCTCATCTATTCATTCTCTTCTCTTTGAAGATGATGAGGAAGAAGACGATGAAGAGGAAGATGATCTAGATCTTGTTGATCAAGAAAAGGATCAACCCTCCGATGATGACGACGACGATGAAGAAAACCAATCTATGTGGTTCTCCAAGCCGAACGTTTCATCAGGGACAACTTCACAAGAGGTTGTCAAAGCAGGGGTGAGAGGTGATACATCTTCAAGCGCTCCTTCGCAGAGCAAAGACAAGCAACCAATCGCTGAAGAATGCTTGAGGACTGGATCACAATCTGAGGGGGAGCATCCTTCTCAGGTATGTCTTTCAATTGTACCACACTCCTACTTTTTCCAAACCCCTATCTCTTTCTAGCCTTTATCTTTCTTTTTCTAAATATACACTTATCCCTTCTTTCCTTCATTTTTCTATCCAGACAGTTCTCACCCCTGCTTAAGGGTTCAGAACTACAAATAATCCCAGCTGCAATCGCTGAAGAAATAATCCCAATCTCCATCGCTGAGATTGATGATGAAGAAGAAGAAGACTCCCTGGTCCATCCAGGAAGGCCCTCTAAACCATCTCATGGGGCAGAGGAAGTGATGAAGAAAAGAGCTGAAATGATCACTCAACTAGAAAGTAAACGGCTGAAAGTCCCTCTTCAAACATCCTTCTCAGAGCTCGACTTCCTCACTAAAGCTGAACGAGAAGAATCTGCCAAAGCTGAGAAACTGATCGCTGAATGCAGACGAGATGCCCAACTCGCTTTAAAGATTCAATCTTCTCAAGTCAAGGACAAGAAGCTGAAAAGAAAGCCTGTGGAAGTTCAAGCTGCACTACTGAAAGAAATTGAAGAGGAACGATCCAAAGAACAAGAAATCAACGATAAGTCCATTGAATGGTGCAAACAGAAGATGGATTATCGCTCTGATCTTCTTCCAATATCAGCCGTGACTATCTCTGGTCGCAAGAAGAAGGATCAACTCTCAGTGACCATGGAGATTACCAGAGAGGATGGAACTCAGAAAGCTATGTACGTTTCCAAACTTGAAGGTTTCGGGTTTACAGAGTGGATAGAATTCTGGGATGCGCTGAAGAAATCAAAATCTACATACAGAGGCTACGTTGAAGGACTTCTTAAAGCTCTCATCAACAGAGTCACTTCTGTACTGAACCTGCCATCTCCTATCCCTCCCAATCCCAAGAAACTCAAAAGAAAAATCGGGTCCTCCTCCTCTGAAGAAGTCGCCATCATCAGGAATGAAACTTCTATCAAATTTTCAAGAGATGCACTGTTTGGTCCTCCTCCTGATCTTTCAGTTCTGGATTTATCTATGCCTCCTGGTGGTCCTTTCCAAGCTGGTCAAGTAATTGATCATCCTTATGGAATATTCTTCAGAGATGATGATGAGGAACTCAGATTTCAAAGAGTCTCTGAGATTCCTATCTGTCCTCTGAATCATCTCAAGGATCTACTATGCTTATGATGTGACTTCTTCCCTGCTACTGAGAAAATCAAAGAAATCATCAGCCAAGAATCTTTGGAACGAAGACAGAAAGGAGAAGAAATACCTGAGTATATGATAAATCCTCCTAAATCTTCTTATAGCTGATAGATTAGTTTTCTCTTCTGTAATCAATTAGTTGTACTTACAGTAGTTAGTAATTTACTTGTAATTTTCATTCCTTGTAATTCTATTCCTGAATTAATGAAATTTCAGTAAAGTACTTAACTTCATCAGTGCTGTAAAAGATCCCTCAAAATAGTAATTGGGACATGTATGTTACGAGTCCTGATTATTCCATCATTTTGAATCATAAAGTAATTTTCTTCAGTTACTTTGTCATTATCAAATAGGGGGAGATTGTTGATCCAAACTCTCTCAGTGATTTGATAACGACCCTCTCCTATACTTAGTGAAAATTACGTTTTAGTATGTATTAGTGTTTCACCATCAGCGATCAGACTGAGTCTGTTCAGTTATCGCTGATAGTCTTTCTTATAAACATTTCTATGTATTAGTGTTTCACTATCAGTGATCGAACTGAGTCTGTTCAGTTATCACTGATAGTTCCTAAAGTAAACAACCAACGTAATCCCTGAAGACAAGTTTCGCGTCAACAGATGTTCATAGCTGAATCAAAGACGAAGCTGCTGAACAATGAGAAGTCTACTAGTGACTTGATGCGGATATCAGTGAAGCAAAGAACTCTACCAATACGCGAAGGAACAGGAGAAAAAGCTTCAGCGATAGCTGAACCTCTTTATCTCTGAACTTAGAGATACTCAGCTATCAAACGATCACAAAGCTTATGCCTCAAGTTTCCTTTTGTCTATCCTTGCACAACCTAGTACGATATGTCAGAACGGACAAGTCTCTGCAAACATTCGTACAACAACTCTGTCCACTACACTGTTCATGACCCGGCCGAAAGCATGTCTCCCAAAAGTCAGTTTATCAAAGCCAATCTGTGAACGCCACGTGTAAAGTATCCTGTCATGCATTTAATGCATAGGGTATAAATAGGAAGTTCACCCCTTCATCTAAAGGTGTGCTTCATCCTTGAACTCAAGATAGAAACCCTTGTTTTCTATATCTCTAATCCCCATTCTCTGAACTTCTTGTGCAATTATCTTAGTGTTTCTTAAGTTTGTTTAGATTAAGTCTGTCTTGATCTTATTCCGCAACAAACTTGTAAATTGCATTTTGATTCTTCAATAAACAATTTATTAAACTTTAAATTCTGTGTTTGTATTCAACCCCCCCTTCTACAAACTTGTTTAGCACCTTCGGGACCAACAGTTGGTATGTTTATAATCTTGTGCTATGGCATCGGAGCTGTTACGCCTCGTGTTTCCGCTTTAGCGGGGTGTGACAGATTTTGTAACACCTTAGGCATATCCCAGTGGACAGGAGTGATGCTGGGTGTTATAAGTAATATCTTGGCCTTCCTAACAACAACACGTTTTGGGGCCACAAACACGTCAGGTTCTGGGAACTCTGAGGTTAAGCGTGCTTGGGTGGGAGTAGTCCCAGGATGGGTGACCCCCTGGGAAGTTTCTCACCAGGTCGTCAGAAACAAATCAGTGCGCTACACGTTGGTTAAATCCAGGGGCAAAGCGGACAATATTGTTGTCGAGGCAGGCGGGATGTTACAGATGGTATCAGAGCCACTCCTGTGCCGTTCGGGATATGGGGCAAACCTCATCGAGGACGATGAGTCCCAAGGGGGGGGTGTTTGTAACACCTTAGGCATATCCCAGTGGACAGGAGTGATGCTGGGTGTTATAAGTAATATCTTGGCCTTCCTAACAACAACGCGTTTTGGGGCCACAAGCACGTCAGCTTCTGGGAACTCTGAGGTTAAGCGTGCTTGGGTGGGAGTAGTCCCAGGATGGGTGACCCCCTGGGAAGTTTCTCACCAGGTCGCGAGAAACAAATCCGTACGCTACACGTTGTTTAAATCCAGGGGCAAAGCGGACAATATTGTTGTCGAGGCAAGCGGGATGTTACACATTCTCTCTGAAGATGGCGATGAAGACTTTCCTGAAGTATCAGAACAGATAACCAATCACTTAGTGATAAGATTTACTTTATAGAGTAGGTTACTGTTCAAGCATGTCTTGAGCTTACCTATTAGGTAAGACACTGTTCAAGCATGCTTCTATTTGTCAGAATAGTACACTGTTTACTTTATGGTCCTATAAATAGGACCATCACTCCTTTGACAAATGTGTTCTTTTTGATATCTTGTACAAGAAGAATCAATTGAATATATCTCACGAAGACCTTGTTCTTTCCACTTGCTTTATATATGAACTGTGATATTTGAATTTGCTTATGATGTTAAACTATATTGCTTCTGCTGTTTATACTCTTGTTGTTTATATCATTATTGTTATAAGATTAAATCTGGGATCCAACAGGTGTGCATTTGCACCGCTTGGTCTACGGCGGCTTATTCAATACCCTGTCTAAACACATGAGACTGGATAGTAGATGTGGCTACCTGGCTAGATTCGGTTTGGGGATCACCAACCATAGGTGGTTGCGATATCACTCGTGTATGCTCAGATTCATATTTTCTCTTTCTTTCCTATCTTGTCTCACTTGAATATCATCTTCGTCTATAACTCCCTCCGCTCTCCTTATCTCTCCAGATGAGGGCTCATCATCATCACCATCAGAGTCAGAAGACTCATCATTTGATTCTAATGCATTGGTGGCGGTTTCCGACTGACTGTCGGATTGGTTTGTTGCCTCTGCAGACTCGTTTGCGGTTTCAGCAGCTGTTACCTGTTCAAATTCTTTGGCAGAAGAGGACTGATCGATGGAGGTTTCAGTAGCGGTGTCCTCTTCTACCGTCGGGGAGGCCGTCCGTGGCAATGTAGTGATCGTCGAGAAGTACTGGCTTGGCTTGGTCCAACGGCACTGCCCACTCCAGTTTCCCTCACAATATTTTCTCTCGTCACACCCTGTCCGGAAGCCCCAGCTATCCGGATGCTACCGCTTCTTGTACGTGGACGCGGACACTCACGCCTCTCAGGTCTTGCTCCCTGGGCAGGTCCTGCCGGTTCTGGTTGGACCATAAAAGGTGGAAGGTTGTGTATGTGTCTATAAGCTATAACACTCAGTGTTGTGGGACAAGCATAGGCTAACAACCCGAGGGGGATTTGTCGAGCGACAACACCTTCTGGATCAGGGCAAGCTGGTATCTTGGGAGTCAGGTGTTGCGGACAGGTTGGGTGCGATGAACGGCGTGCAATGTCGGGATACAGAACCATGTAGCTGGGGATGATCAGCTGGAAAAAGCTCATAAACGGTATGAAGTTATGTCTCTTTGTAGCGTTGGCTCGTACTTTCTGAACAAGCTCGTACCAGAGGAAATTGGCGTAGTCTGCATGGCGATGGAATGCCACAGAGTGGAATAGGCGGAGGATGGGGATACTCGTCTGATCGATGCCTTTCGTGATATCCGAAAGACACCGATTGAAGTACGTAAACAGTGTGTACCAGATAGTGGGGAGGTGCTTGTTGTTGAACCCAGATGGAAGGTGTAGATCTGCGTCGTAGCCTAGAGACAGGATGTCAGCGCAGAGAGTTGGATCCGCTGCGATCGGGTCGTAGCTATTTCGGCCCGGAACTGAAGCGGCGATCGGCAGATGAAGGAACTGTCGGAAGAGATCACGAGTGAGGAGTACTGGTATGCGATCAATCTGACCCTCTAGCTGGAAACCATCGTCGGCCTCCAAAGCAATTATAGACCGCCAACACTGTTGGAGATATAAATGGGGCACGTCGGCAGTCTCCGTGAGTGCATACGAGATAGGATGACCCATAAGGATCTCGATGATCACCTGATATTGGATGGCATGTTGGGTGACATCGAGATGGTAGTTGTTGGGTGTGAGCGGTAGGAACTGATCCTCAGGAATCAGTTTGGCATCAGCGATGGGATCAATCACCGGGTTTGGATTTTGCGCCATAGTACCTGTATGTGATGAACATGTTAGAACTTTGTTACTTTGAAAAGAGGATAGGTTTGGAGTTAGATGATCAATGGTTTAAATCATAACCAATTCAAACTCCGAAGCATAGAGTAAATCGAACCCGAATCCGTGAACCAGGGTTAGTCACTCAAACAGTTAGGATTCAGAAACCCAACTCGTACTTCCTTAAAGATTTCAACTCACAAAGATAGCTAGATATAGATAAATAAACTCTTAAGCACAGAAAAGAACTGAGAAACCACCAACCAACAATATGTATATAAGATGACCAAAAGGAACGGGGGGCTTTGACCGGGATGAAGCTTCGACCGGTAGGGTCAAACGACCGGGAAGGTCTACGACCGATATGGTCTAGGACCGGGGTAAAGGGACGACCGGGAAAGCATACGACCGACAAGGTCTTAGACCGGTATGGTCTTCTACCGATAAGGTCTCGGTCGACCAGTATAGAACTATCGACCGGGATAGATTTCGATCGGGGTTGACTATTGACTAAACAATCGATTTAGCAACCAAAGTCCTCAATCGATGTTAACCACGAAACTTAAATCGAATTGAGCACCCCTAAAACGATGGAGATCAGATACGGTGCGCCGGTGACGATGAGTCTACCGGGGGGTGGGAAACGAGGCGATGAACGTTTGACCTGAGGTCGAGGCACCGGCGATGAGAGATAAAGTAATAGATAGAGGACAAATGACATACCTGAGATCGATTGAGGTTGTGAGAAACGAGGGAGAATCGAGAGTACGTTGAGCTCCGGTCGAGATCAAGAGAAATATCTATAGACAGAGAGTGATTGAGAGAAAGATAGGTCGAGTGAGGGAAAAGAAAGGTCGCCCGGGGTTTTAAACACCCGGGTCGAGGGTTTGGGTCGAAGACGGATTTGGGCCGGGAACTATATTGGGTCGGGCGAAGTAATAGTAAAACGAATCCATTAACATAAAATTAACACTAAACTAAAAAAAATCTAAACTAATCTTTTTGTATTTTTCTTTTTATGTTTAAAGTATATAAAACAAAAATTAAAGCAAGACTAAGGGAAAAAAAAATAAACCTAAGGAAAAAAAATAATCCTAAAAAAATAAACCTGAGGGAAAAAAATGAAATCTTAAAAAAAATTGCTACCCCTCGAACATGGAATCACTTACGAGAATGTTGCTCCCTCTCGACGACTACCACGAGGAAATCGAAACACAAGAAACTTACTTGCTCCCCCTCGAAGGGAGGACTATAGAATCTTACCACACATCTGACGATAGTGCTCCTCCTAGACACATAGTTACCGGATGGACTGCAACATGAACACGAGAACACCACGAAGTAAAGAAAAACACACACGAGAGAAAAAATTGAAACTAACGAAATCTAATTTATTAATACATGAGTTAGAAATTGGCACAGAACTTAACGAGTAAAATGCAATAAACAATGAGTGTGGCTATGAACATCCAGAGACAAGTCACTGGGGTATTAAGTCACAGTCATTCGTTATTGAATAAGACTCGGACAAGCCTGTCAAGTGATCAAATTTCAGATTTAGCATACCTAGCTTGGACACAAGATAATGAAAGCGTTTTTCGTCCAAGGCTTTGGTAAACAGGTCTGCTAACTGATGCTCTGTATTAACCAAGTAGAGTTCGATGGTACCTCGTTCCACGTGGTCATTAATGAAATGATATCGCACATCAATGTGCTTCGTCTTCGTGTGTTGGACGAGATTGCTCGATATGGCAATGGCGCTCTTCGAGTCGTAGTAGACGGGGATCTTCGAATAGTGAAAGCCAAAGTATTTCAGCTGGGTGCGCATCCAAATGACTTGCGAGCAGCAACTAGTGGCTGCTACATATTCCGCCTCGGCAGTAGAGGTGGACACACAGTTTTGCTTCTTCGAAGCCCAGCTGACAAGACGATTACCCAGGAACTGAACATGTCCCGATGTGCTTTTCCGATCAAACATGTTTCCAACATGGTTAGCGTCTGAGTAGGCTGTCAGTTCAAAACTTGTCTTTTTCGGGTACCACAAACCAAGATCAGCAGTACCTTTTAAATATCGAAAAAACTCTTAACGGCAGCTAAGTGAGACTCTTTAGGTTTAGACTGAAATCTTGCACACAAGAAAGTCGAGAACATAATATCTGGACAGATCGCCATCAAGTACATCAGAGAACCTATCATTCCTTTATAAATTGAAGCATTCACGTCCTTTCCATCAGGATCGGAGTGTAGTTTTATACTAGTAGACACGGGGGTTTTCATAGGTGAAGAATTTTCCATCTGGTATTTCTGAAGAATTTTCCATCTGGTATTTCTGAAGAATTTTCCATCTGGTATTTCTGAAGAATTTTCCATTGATTAATGAAAATTCCTGTTGCTAATTGTTTTACTTGAAGACCAAGGAAAAAATTCATTTGACCCATCATGTTCATTTGAAAATGTTTACTCATAAGGGCAGAAAAGTTCTGACAGTACTTGGGGTTTGTGGAGCCAAAGATTATGTCATCAACATAAATCTGTACAAGAATAATATCGCGCTTTTCTCTTTTAATAAAAAGGGTACTGTCTATCTTACCTTTAGAGAAACCAGATTTGACTAAGAAGGATGAGAGAGCATCATACCAGGCTCGTGGCGCTTGCTTAAGACTGTATAAGGCCTTGTCAAGAAAGTAAACGTGATTAGGGTTTTCTGAACTCACGAAGCCTTCGGGTTGCGAAACATATACTTCCTCCTTGAGAACGCCGTTCAGGAACGCGGATTTCACATCCATTTGTAAGACGATGAAATTCTTGTGAGCGGCGTAGCCGAGGAACATGCGGATCGCTTCAATGCGGGCAACCGGTGCAAACGTCTCCTCATAGTCTATTCCTTCTTACTTGCGATATCCTTTAGCTACCAGACGTTCTTTGTTCCAGACAATTATTCCATTCTCGTCCTTCTTGTTCTTGAAGATCCATTTCGTCCCAATCACCGTCTTATTCTTTGGCCGGGGAACTAGGCGCCACACTTTGAGGCTCTCAAATTGATTGAGTTCCTCTTGCATAGCGATCACTCAGTCTGTATCATTCAACGCTTCGGAGACGGTGGAAGGTTCGATACGGCTGAGGAACGAAGAGAATAAACAGTCATTTGCGGTAGTAGATCGAGTCTGTACGGGTGTATTGGGGTCACCGACTATCTGATGCAGGGGATGATATCGAGTCATGTTGGTGGTGTGCGGAAGAAGTTGATATGTCTGTTGGGAGGTATTGGAATCCACATGACCACCGGGAGGTAAATCCTGAACTGCCTCGAGTGATGACAGCCTGTGAGGTAGAAGCTCCTTAGCTGGAGTCAAGCAATTAGCAGAGGACGACTCAACTGGTGATGAAACTATAGCAGGCTCTGGATTGCTGGAGAGGTAACTTCGTGAGCACCTTCAACAGGGGTCGATTCAGGAGGTTTTACCGTTGCCTGATCTTCGGTAGGAACTTCAGAGATAGGAGGAGGATCACTCGAGCTCGGGGATACTGATTCATTGATAGTAGATGAGGGAGCACCAGGCGAGGATGGGCCACCTGAGTCGGTTGGACCAGTGACATGTGTCACTTCTGGTGCTTGAGCAACATTCCTGTTACATGACATAGCATTAGACTTAATATTAAATAAGTCATCATAGAAATACTCAAAAAATAAATCCAAATTAGAAAGATGTGATCTTGACGTAGACGCTTGATTTGGATCTACTGGAAATTGTGTAGCTCCTGAACGTAATTGTCCAGAAGCTAACACACCAGTTAAAGCAGGTTTTGAACTGAGGTGTTCAGAAGCCATATCCGCGGCCTCGTCAAAAGTCACGTTTACACTCTCAACGACGGTCTTTGTCCGTTTGTTGTAATCTCGGTAAGCTTTGGCTTACTGGGAATATCCGATGAACACTCCTTCATCCGCTTTTGGGCTGAACTTGCCGAGATCGTCCTTGTCGTTCAGTACGAAGCACGTGCATCCGAATGCATGAAAGTAGTTGATATTCGGGATGCGTTTGTTGATGATCTCGTATGGAGTTTTGTTGAACCGCTTGTTGATGATAGTACGGTTTTGAGTGTAGCATGCGGTAGCAACTTCTTCTGCTCATAGATAAAGCGGGAGCTTGGACTGGGATAACATTGTGCGTGCGGCTTCTACTAGAGTTCGATTCCGGCGCTCAACCACCTCGTTTTGCTGAGGAGTACGAGCAGCTGAGAAGGTATGGGAGATGCCCACTGAAGTCAGGTAACCTATGAGTATGTTAGACTATAATTGTATTCAAGATTAAATGAGGGTCATTATTGTAATTGTTGTAATAGTTGTTTGTGTGTGTTGTAAGAGAGCTTAGAAGAGTTGACCTTGCTTGGTCATGTTGACCTATATATAAGCAAGTCATAGTGTTGTTAAGTAGGTGTGCAAGAAGTGCAAGTATTTAGAAAGTGTGTGAAAGTGAAGGTGTATTTGAGAGAGAGTAAGAAGACACATAGTAGCACACATTGAGTACACACACAAATACACAATCTTAATTGTTCATCACAAATAGGGATATGGATTGATGTAATCATTGTGATTAATAAACAAAGTGTTTTGTGTATGTGTTTATGCTAGTAAATCTTGGGCCACAATTGGTATCAGAGCCAAATCCGTTTGAAAATCAAGAAAATTTTAAAAATCGACACTGTTCACAGTACTGTTCATCGTCACTCTTCACCGAATCATTTTTGAGTTTTAGTGGAAATTTTGAGTTGAGATTGATCAGGTTTTGTTCGCTGAGTGAAATAGATCAAGTCTATATCTTTTAATTTTTGTAATGCACTGTAATTGATCATCAATTGGTTGTTTTTGTATGTTTTTGAGTTCACGAGTTCACACACTGTATTTGATCAATTTCTATTTTTTTGTGTTGTGAATTGAATTTAGTTGTTTGTAATTGGTTCTCGATGATCAAGTGAGTGAATTCTCAAAGTTTGGAGCTGAAATTCGAAGTTTAGTTTGTTTTTTGGTGGATCAGATGAAGAACACGCAAGCTATCTGAAGAACGCGCTAGATCTGAAGAACGCGCAAGTTCTTCGTTAAAACGCGCAAGATTCTTCGCTAGAACGCGCAAGCTGAAGAAAATTATTTTTGATTGAAACGCGCAAGATGTTGTTTGCGAGTTCTAGAAACGCGCTAATCGAAGCTAGCGAGTTTGAGTAGGAACAGTGTTCAGCGAGTTCTTTGTCGTGCGAGTTTGAAGATTTCAGAATTTTTCTAAGTGTTGAAACGCGCAAGTATGGTTAGCGAGTTTGCTCAAAACGCGCAAGTAGTGCCTAGCAAGTTTCTGGAACGCGCACGCCTCTATCAGCGCGTTTCAACGTGAATAGTAACTTGCGTGTTTAGGCACTTGCGAGTTTTATCGATTAGCAAGTTTCAGTGCTTAGCGAGTTCTTTAGAACGCGCAAGTCTTTGCGAGTTTGCTTGCGAGTTTGCTTGAGAGTTTATCAAACGCGCAGACCTTGATTTGCGTGTTTCTCAGCCTGCGAGTTTCATTTTCAATAGTGATATGCGAGTTTTGTCACTTAGAATATTTTCTGAGAATTTTCAAAACTGTAACATGCTCTTTAATATTGAAATTTTTTTCTCTAGGGGCGCTGCCCCTCGACCCCGCAAGGGCGTTGCCCCCGTACTAAGTCTGCGGAGGGGGACTAAAGTTCTTTCTGTGATCAAAATCTCTGAATTTTTTTTAAAAGATTTCTGTATTTCTCTTGATTTGATTGGATTTAAAGATCTTTACTAGCTAATTTTTTTTATTTTTTTTTCAGGTATATTCATCTTTTAATCATGGCAAATGAATTTCTTTCTATGGGATCTCATCTGAAGCCTCCAGTCTTGTCTTCTGGAGATTATTCACAATGGAAGAAGAGAATGATTCAGTTCTTGAATCTGAAGAACAAAGATTATATGACTTATATCATAGAAGGTCCGAGAGATCCAAAATCACTTGTACGTGGACAAGCAGCTACAACAACTGATCCAGCAATTCCAGATCGATATGTGTCAAAACCATATCAATTTTTCAATGAGACAGAAAAAGCAAGACACAAGGTTGATGAAGAAGCTTTTATCTATCTCACTAAGGGAATTCCTAATGACATCTACAATCGAGTAGACAGTAGGGATTCTGCAAAAGCGTTATGGTATGAATTGGAGAAACAGTTTCAAGGATCAAAGAAGTCTATTCAGACAAAGCTGAATCAAAGTATCAATGCTTATGAAGGTTTTCATGCTAAAGAAGGAGAGACTTTGTTGGAGACATACAATCGATTCAATATCATATTGAATGATCTTAGGAGAAATGGGATGAACAAGACAGAATCTGAGATCAATTATAAGTTCATCAAGAACTTGAACCCAGAATGGAAAAGTTATGCAATCAACATTCAGATGACAAAAGACATGGCACAAGAAGACGTCAATGATATCTTCACAACTTTATCTCAGCATGAGGATGAAGTAAAGCAGCTTAGTGCTGAAAAGAAGATGGTCAAAGATTCTTTAGCTTTGATGTCTGAGCGTACGAAAGGGTCAAGTTTCAAATCCAGTTCTTCCTTCAAGACAAAGTCAAGGAAATCCAGAGCTCTTCTCACTGAAGTTACTGATTCAAGCACTGATAGATCTTCCACTGAAAGTGAAGAACATTCAGATGAGGATATGCAAAGATTTGCTGAAAATCTGGCTCTTCTCACAAAGCAGTTTAAAAGTTTTGGAAAGAAAAGATACTCAAAGCCGAAGTATGACAACTACAAGAAAGACAAGTATAAACCGAGATCTGAAAAGAAGTATGAGAAAAGCGGTGAGAAAAGAGATGATAAGAGAGAAGAGAAGAGAGAAGGAAAGAAAGAAGAGATTGAGCCAAAATATGGAAGATGCTATAATTGTGGAAAACCAGGTCATTTTTCCAAAGACTGCAAACAGAAGAGGATAAAGAATTCAGAATACTATACTCGGAAATCACTGATAGCAAAGAAAGTGGAAGATGGTCAGAACTTAATGGCAGAAGAAGAGAACTGGTTCTACAAGAGTTCTGATGATGAATCTGCACATTTTACTCAAGTGTGTATGATGGCCAAAGTAGATGAAGACATTGGATCATCTTCTGATCATTCTGATTGTGGTTCTGAGGTACGTATTAAATCTTTAAAAGCTCAAGTTAAGTTCATGAAAGAAGAGTTTAAAACTTTGAAAGGCAAACTTAGTCATGAAAGACAAACAATGTTGAATTTTCGTGATGAAAATTCAATGGTGAAAGATTTTGTTAAGGATAAAGAGTCTGAAAAAGATCTTTTAAAAAAGGACAAAGATGTTTTAATTTCAAAAATATCTGAGCTTGAAAAAGATCTTGTAAACTTAAATGCTGAAAAAGGTGATTTTCAATTAAAATTTGAAGTTTGTTATCAAGAAAGAAACGAGGCATATTGTAAAATCAAGCAACTGGAGGATTTAAATCTGAAAAGAGGACAGACTGAGCAAACATTAAATCTTTTAACAAACAAACTTCAAGATGTCAGATTCTATGATGTTAAAAAAGGTTTGGGTTTTGAACCAAACACTGTTTTAAAAAGAGCACCAGAAAATTTATATAATTTTGATAAACTGGGCTCTATTTCTACAAAACCCGATATTCATGATACTTTTGTAAGAGGTAAAGATGTGAAAGTTGATGAAACTTCATCTTGTGCTGATTCAATTTCAAATTTAAAATTTGTTGGTTTTGTTTATAAAGATTTAAATGAAAGTTATAAAACAAGAAAAATAGAATTTAGTGAATTTACATCACTATTTCCTCCTTGTTTACCAACAGAATCACACAAGGTTGAAGAAAATAATACTGAATCTCAGTGTCAGTTTGATGAATCTGATTCAGAAACTGATGTTGAGAATCAAGTTCATTTCTCTGATTCGTTCACTTCAAATCTCTTATATGATTCCAAAAGTGAAAATCTCAGGAATCAAAACCTTAAGTCTGATTTTTCAAAAAATATGACTGAGGAGATTTTTACAGAAATGATGAATGCTTCAGATCCTGTTTCTATTATAGAAAAGATGGAATCAAACTCTGAGGTAAATCAAACATCTAATTTTGAGAAACAAATCACAGATCTTCAAAAGACAATTGAAGAGTTAGAAGATGAGAATGTTGATCTCAAATTTAAACTTAACAAGTCTTCTGAAGAAAACAAAGAATTCTCTAAAGAGTTACATATTTTAAAAAATGATTTGTTTCAACAAAATCTAAAGGAGAAAAGGACGTTTGACTCTACAAAATGGAATGTTCATTCTAATCCAGAGTTTGATACTGTTAATTCTAAATATTCAGTTGTTTATATTTCTACTCCTGAATATCCTCCGAGTATTTCTGAAAAAGGAGAAACATCCTGTAATTCAAAGGCAAAATTATCTTCTTCAAAGAAAACTAACAAGATTCTGTTTCCAGTTTCAGATATAAAAAGGCAAAATGGTAAAGGAGAAAGAGTGAAGAATGTGAAGGAAAATAAAGTTGGTAAAAATAAATGTAATATTCGTGATAGTGGTAGTTTGGAGTGTAAAAATTCAAACGTTCCCAAATGTCAAAGTTGTATGAATGATTGTACTTCATTGGATAAATCTAAACTTTTGACATTTGCACATGAGAATTTTATCTGCAAACACTGTCATGATAATGCATTTATCATTCCTTCTATTCTTTCTAAATCTAAAATTGCCAGAAAAACATCTCATACCAAATCAGCTTCAAAATCTTTAACTCATCAGGCTAAAATTTTTCATGCTAAGATTGATAATTTTTCAAAAAAGAAATCATTTCATGAGCTTAATGTTAAAATGGTATGGAAATGGGTACCTAAGCCTCGCTACGAGTGGCGAATTAAGGCTAAGGTAGATGACATTGTGGAGTTGCAAAAAGCTAACAAGAAAGGACCCATCTGGATATGGGTACCTAAACAGAAATGAGTTGTTATTTTTTTGCAGGCCTCACATACATGGTATATAGATTCAGGATGCTCGCGTCATATGACAGGATTTAAGCATCTACTTCATAATTATGTTGAGGAACCTGCCGGTACTGTAAGTTATGCTAATTCTGAGGTAACTGGATATATTCGAGGACACAGATCTTTAACAAATGGCACTGTGACGATCAAAAGAGTACTATACGTGGAAGGACTTGATCATAATCTTTTTAGTACAAGTCAATTTTGCGATAGTAAATTTCAAGTTCGATTTACTAATAAATGCTGTTATATTGAAGATAAAGATGGTTGTGCAGTTTTTAAAGCCAAGCGGAATGCAAATCTTTATTCTGTGAATTTTTCAACACTTTCTGCATCAAGACCTGTTTGTCTGATTGCAAAAAGCTTCAAAAGCTGAAAGTTGGATATGGCATCGGCGCCTGTCTCATCAAAACTTTGATGCTATTAATCAGTTGGCGAGACAAGGTATTGTCAAAGGTCTACCAGAACTAAGGCTTGAGAAGAATTCTCTTTGTCCTGCTTGTGAAATGGGAAAGATGAAAAGAACATCTCATAGAGCAAAGACAGAATTCTCATCCTCAACACCTCTTGAGTTAATTCATATGGATCTTTGCGGCCCGATGAGGACTCAGTCTATCAATGGTAAGAAGTATATTTTAGTTATGATAGATGAGTACTCCAGATACACTTGGCTGGAATTTTTAAAGAACAAATCAGATGCAGCAGAGCTGATCATTGAGTTTTTAAAGAAGATTCAGGTTCGATTACAATTGCCGGTTATATCTTTGAGAAGTGACAATGGCACGGAATTCAAGAATGAAAAGCTTCAGAGTTATCACATATCTGTTGGGATCTCTCACAACTTTTCTGCTGCTTACACTCCTCAACAAAACGGTGTAGTTGAAAGGAAGAATCGAACCCTGGTGGAAGCTGCGAGGACAATGTTAGCTTATTCTGAATTGCCAATGTTTCTGTGGGCTGAAGTCGTAGCCACTGCGTGTTTCACACAAAACCGCACGATTGTAAACAAAAGACATAAAAAGACAGCATATGAACTTATTAATCGTCAAAAACCAAATATTAAATTTTTTCGTACTTTTGGTTGCAGGTGTTACATTCTCAATGATCGAGACAATCTTGGTAAATTTGACAAAAAGGCTGACGAAGGCTATTTCATTGGTTATTCGTTAACATCTAAAGCATATCAAATTTATAATAGACGATCATGGAGAGCATTAATGTGTCATTCGATGAATCATCAACGTTGACTTCTGAACACAACAGTTCAGAACTCAAGCTTAAACAGAAAGTTTCTATTCAAGACGAAATAGAACCTGAAGTCAAACAGAATAAGTCTTCTAATTCGAATAAAATTACAGCTGAATTAGACTTATTATTATTTGATGCTTTTATGGATATTTGTGCAGATTTTGAAAAATCAAGCATATCTGCATCAACTTCAGAGGTTCCGATAATAATAGCAGATATTTCAGGACCTTCTGAAAATGTCACAATTTCAACCACATCGGGTACATCTCAATATATACATTCTGAAGATACTAATATTGATTCTGTGCATGCAGATCCAAATTCTGCAACAGAAATTCCGAGTGATTCTTCTATTGCTCCGGAAATATTTACTTCAGAAGAGGTTGTACAAGATGTCCCGAGCACATATGGGGTTGTTAAAGACTTACCTGCAGTGTATGATGAATATGAGGAAGATAATACTCAAACTGACATTCATCCGATTCCAAGTACAATGAAATGGACAAGAGATCACCCACTTCACAATATTATTGGTGATGCACAGTCTGGTGTACAAACGCGTGCAGCATCAGCTAATTTTTGTTTATATTCAAGTTTTTTAAGTTCTCTCGAGATTGGATACTGGAGATGCAAGATGAACTTCTACAATTTGAGAGGAACAAAGTTTGGCGACTTATACCACTTCCAAAAGGTAAATCTGTTATTGGAACAAAGTGGGTTTTCAGAAATAAGAGAGATGAATCTGGAGTTGTTGTTCGAAACAAAGATCGCCTTGTTGCAAAGGGTTACTGTCAGCAGGAGGGGTTTGATTATGACTAAACGTTTGCTCCTGTGGCAAGACTGGAAGCCATACGTATCTTCTTATCCTATGCAGCGCATAAAAATTTTACGGTCTTCCAAATGGACGTAAAATCAGCTTTTTTAAATGGGATATTGCATGAAGAAGTATATGTTGCTCAACCAGAAGGATTTGTTGATCCAAAGAACCCTGATCATGTCTATGTCTTAGACAAAGCCTTTTATGGACTCAAACAGGCACCAAGAGCTTGGTATGAAACTCTAACTCAATTCTTACTCGCTTCAGGATTCAAGAAAGGTACAATTGATACTACTCTCTTTCTGAAAAAGCAAGGTGATGATATGATTCTGATCCAGATTTATGTAGATGATATAATTTTCGGTTCTACAAATCCAAAGTTTTGTAAAAGCTTTTCAAGATTCATGGAATCTCGTTTTGAAATGTCAATGATGGGCGAACTGAATTTTTTCCTTGGTCTTCAAGTGAAACAGTTACCCGAAGGCATTTTCATTAATCAGTCAAAATATATTCGAGATATTTTAAAGAAATTTAACATGAGTGACAGTTCAGTGATGAAAACACCGATGGCAACGGGCACACTTTTAGATGCAGATCTTTCTGGCAAATCAGTAGATCAAAAAGTGTACCGTAGCATGATTGGTTCACTGCTATACTTAACTGCAAGTAGACCGGATATTATGTTTGCTACCTGTTTCTGTGCTAGATATCAGGCAAATCCGAAGGAATCACACCTTGTCGCTGTAAAACGGATTCTTAAGTATCTTAAAGGAACTACTGAGTTAGGCCTTTGGTATCCTAAGGGTTCGTCTTTTGATCTAACTGCCTATACTGATGCTGATCATGCAGGATGCAAACTGGATAGAAAAAGCACATCTGGTTCTTGTCAGTTCTTAGGTGATAAGTTGGTTAGTTGGACATCTAAGAAACAAAATTGTGTTTCTACATCCACTGCTGAGGCTGAATACGTAGCTGCCGCAAGCTGCTGTTCACAAGTGCTCTGGATGCGAACACAGTTAAAAGATTTCGAATATACTTACCAACGAGTCCCTATCTACTGTGATTCTAAGAGTGCGATTGCGATAACAGCCAATCCAGTACAGCATTCAAAGACAAAACACATTGACGTGCGTTATCATTTTATAAAGGATCATGTAGAGAAGGGCGATATCGAGATGCACTTTGTGGCTACAGACTACCAGTTAGCTGATCTTTTTACCAAGCCGTTGGATGAAAAGAGGTTTAACTTTTTAGTTAGCAAACTTGGTATGTTAAATGCCACTTCATGATTCTAGGGGGAGTTTTCTACTTTTGTTCTTTATTTGAATATATTTTGGATATTTCATCATATGATAACTGACGAAAGCGGAATCATTTGTATAATGATTACCAAAATCATTTTTCTTGCAGGATATGTTATATGACAATGGCTTTTGGATAATTCAGTTCAAAACCCGTTTTCAAATGTTTTCTTCTGAAGGATGCTTTCATGATAACATAATTTTAGGAAGTTTTTCGTTTGAAAGAGAGATTATATTGTTATATTTTTTTTTCTGATAAGTTGATTTTTTTTACAGATATAAAGGGAAAGGATATCTAGTCAAGCATACTTTCATTGTTATATTAATTCCAGGGGGAGTTAAGGATTCTTATTCACAGGTATAACATTCTAATCCTTATACTCTAACACTTGTGAAAGAAGAACAACTTTCACTTGTGAAAAATGTTTTTAAATGTTCAAACCACTTCACAATCTTATAATGATTTTATGATTTGAGAAGTGTGAATTTTAAATGATTTTTTAATACTTCATTGTTTATCTGGCCGTGTGTTCTTTAAAGAATAATACTTGTGTATTTTCTTTTCTACATACTTTGTCAAGTATTCATACACACACTGGTTCAGTATTTTCAAATTGACTTTGTTATTACCATGTATCAAATGATATATCTTTCTTTGGTAATACTCCCGTCGTTTGGTATTCATAATTGTTTGAATCAAACGTCATTTCATTTTTAAATGTGCTTTCATTGATAATATATTTATATATTGTTCATATAAACAACTTACGTCTTTGAATTCCCAAATTTTTTTTCTTCATGACAATTTGATCTGATCTTAATCATTGTCAGATTCTCAAAACATTTCTATTCTTTCATGATTACTCATTCCTATAAAGTTTTGAGATATCTTAAATGTTTAAAAAAGCTCAAATTTCAATTCTGATCCTTGTTGAGCATACATACACTGACATGTGATTTCTTGTCCTTTATATGACAAGAAAATCATTGAACAGCATGTACTGTTAGGAACATGGGATTCAGTGTGAGTGCTTATTAGATCTTCCATGGATTCACGATAACCAGTGTTTCCTACCCCGGAAGAAATCCTTTGAGTGATTGAGGGGAGATGAGTCTAAAAGAATTGAGTGTGGGATTGAGTTGAGGTAAAATGGAAATGAGAGAATGGTTAGATGTGAGTTTATATGATTAAAAGAAAGAGGGTGAGAGAACAGAGTTAAAAGAATATTAGAACTCTGCACCAAACATCTTTCTGAGCCGGGTAGCCACATTACTGATTGGTTCACATTTCTTTCGTGATCATCATTGAAATAGGCAAATAACCCATGCCATATCTTCCATACAACCCCACTAGCTACTCATTCTTTTCTTAAAAAGAGAATGTTTCACATTTTCTGGGGACGCAACACATAATCTATCGGATCTTCACTTGGAAGATACTGATATTGAAAAAGAAGGAAAGTTGCCCCACCTTCGACCCTTTCTCATGCACTTTGAGTTCATGTACAATCATTGTTGTCTCAGTGATTTACATACTTTGAGCCTTATGACACACAATCATTGTCCTAATTCTTTCAAACACAAGCACGAGCACACATAGAATATGTTTTTCTGTCAGAACATTCATAGAATTACCTTGTGTTTTTCAATGATTGAATGGAAGTCCTGGGGAGTCAACCTCAAACAAGCTCCTTACATTGTACATTCGTTGTACACAGTAACTTTGTGTTACTGACAGGCACTTCTAACTTTTTCATGTGTTGATTCAGGGTTACCATTCTTATTTTATTTGAATTTGAAAAGATTCAGATGAATACATTCATGGTTCAATGGCTCTTTCAGATCAGATGTCAGATTCTATCACATCATGTATTGAGGAAATTCATAATTTTCCTATTTGGGGAGATTGTCGATTATAAAAAGGGGGAATTGAAGTTCATGAAGATTGCGCTTATCAGATGGTGGGAAATTTATTCAATGACGGATTTGACCTTGAAGTGTTTTAATGATTTTGATTCTTACAAATCATTAAAAAGGGGGAGAATAATCAAAGTTCAAGATCAAATTGAAGTTTTAAAGATTTCAGAGGAGATAAAGTTTTCAGTTGATTAAAGTCAAAGATTGAAAGAAAGATTGTTTTATTCAAAATATGCAAAAGATAATTCAAAGGGAGACAAGTTTGAAGAATTGTCAAAGTTTTCAAGATGTCAAAGCCAGATAAGATTTGAAGTTGAAGATTAATTCTGAAGATATGAAGACCTGAAGATTATTGCCAAAAAAAATTTTTAATCTTGAATCCAAAGGGGGAGATTGTTAGACTATAATTGTATTCAAGATTAAATGAGGGTCATTATTGTAATTGTTGTAATAGTTGTTTGTGTGTGTTGTAAGAGAGCTTAGAAGAGTTGACCTTGCTTGGTCATGTTGACCTATATATAAGCAAGTCATAGTGTTGTTAAGTAGGTGTGCAAGAAGTGCAAGTATTTAGAAAGTGTGTGAAAGTGAAGGTGTATTTGAGAGAGAGTAAGAACACACATAGTAGCACACATTGAGTACACACACAAACATTCAATCTTAATTGTTCATCACAAATAGGGATATGGATTGATGTAATCATTGTGATTAATAAACAAAGTGTTTTGTGTATGTGTTTATGCTAGTAAATCTTGGGCCACAGAGTACTTGATTCTTGAACTCAGTGTCGTTATCCGTTCGAATATTCTGAACTGATTGGTTGAGACTGACTTGAACACTCTTCAGGAGAGTGATTATCAGTTCGGGGGTTTCTTCTTTTGTACGAATGAATCTAACCCACGTGTAGCGAGAGAAATCATCAACCATCACCAGGACATACTTCTTGTGATTGATACTCTGGATGCGCATCGGTCCACATAAATCCATATGGATTAGTTCAAGAGACCGAGAAGTACTTGGAATGGCTATACGCTTGTGAGAAGCCTTCTTCATCTTGCCCATTTCGCAGGTGGCACATAAATGATCTTTTTCGAACTTCAGATCTGGCATTCCCCTGACGTGTCCACCGAGCACCAACTTATTGATCGTCTTGATGTTCAGGTGCGAGAGTCTACGATGCCATAGCCAGTTTTGTTCAGCTAAGGCTATAGACATCAAACAAACTTCCTTGTCAGCTTTCAAAGATGAAAGGTCAATCGTGTAGAGGTTGGTGCGATGCGTTCCAGCAAGGATTTCTTTTCCATCTTCAGTCCGAACGCTGCACCTTTTCGCTTTGAAGGTGACCTCTAGATTCTTGTCGTTGAATTGACCGATGTTGAACAAGTTGTGACCAAGACCTTCGACGTAGGAAACTTTCTTGATCGTCAAATTATCCTTAACAATATCACCATAACCCATAATAGGAGAAGAATGGTCATTCCCAAAATGTACATTCCCACAAAACTTCTCGGTGAAGTTTGTGAGAAGCTCCCTTCTTCCGGTCATGTGCTTGGAGCAGCCTGAATCTAAATACTACACATGACACTCCTGCAAAACAAGTTATTTCTTTTTAGGTACCCATTCGTAAATGGGTCCTTTGGGGTTAGACTTAACACCCAGCTGGGAGTCCCGTTTAGACTTGGGTCTATTGCTATGGCGGGGAACATCAAACTTAGATTGAGAATTAGACACATGGTAAGAACCAAACCAATCAGATGCATAACGAAGATTAAAAAAATCATTCGATCCACAATAAGAGCAACAAAGACAATCATGAGACAGTTGAAGTAATTGCGGAATTGAATAAACTTTTAAAGGTAAAGTTCCATTACATTCAACTAAAGGTTTAGAATTAAAAACATCATGATTGATATTGTTTTTCCTAGACTTTAAAACTGGATCAACTAATTCTGTTGTCGTCGTGCTCTCCTTAGACTTCTTAGCTACCCATGCATATTTAACTTCTTTGCGTCGACCAAAAGTATCTGAAATACCGTTAAACCCATAGTCAGAAGATTTGAAATTTGAAGATTGTTGCCTTTTAGAGCGACCGGTCTTTTTCTTCTTTTGTGAACGCTTTTTAGATTTAGACTTTGAAGAATTGTTCACAGAAGGTTTTTGTGGGCAGATGTGGAACATTCACCCTTATAAAATTTTACCGGAGGCTCACAAGAATTATTTAGAAAATCAACGTGACTTGGAAGTAAAGGATTAAAATCAAATTGGTTCAAATCACTATCTAGACACACCTTAGAATTCAAGAATGCGGAAAATTCCATTTCCTCATCAGAAGGGACCTTATCACTTGAGGAATTTAGGACATTGGAAGAATTTGTTTGAAGTTGATCATCGGCGGAAGCATTTTTAAAATCAGAACACTGATCCGTTTCGAAAACTTAAGGCTCTTTTCCTTTATTTGAAATATTTGGCGACGAGTCACCCAAAAAGGCTTTACAGGAAGATGTGTCAGAGGCAGGATAAGAATTTTCAGACAGATGAGATTTCTCACTTTGGAGAATTGTAGGCTTAGCTTGAGGCTCAACCTTGAGAAGTAGCTCTTTCAGACGATCTACTGCCAAAGCAGCCAGTTGTGAATTTAACTTCTTTATTTCTGTCTGAAAGTATTCTTTTTCCTTATCTGACACAGTTTTCTTTTTATTGGAATTGAGGCACTCAATTTGGGATAAAATCTCTTGTTTTTCCTTTTGAAAATTGTCCCTCTCCCGTTCAAATGACGTTTCTAGCTGAACAATTTTTTTTCCAAAATCAGAGGTGGAACATAATATTTATGGTCCAGAGGTTCCTCCTTAGTTTGAACAGTTTTAGCATCAAGTTCAGCTTGAGTGTAGCTTCTAAAATAGTCATTTGACAGGAAACAAGGTTTTTCTTCATTGTAAGACGCATTTAAAGAACCATAAACAAAAGGAAGTTTCATTTTAGTAGAGTTCTCCCTTCGCAAATTATCCTCTTCCATTTCCTCATCATCAAGTGGTTTGGTCCAATTGATTTTGTATCCTGGATAGGTCTTGTCTAATCAAAGAAATTCGAACGCATATAACGTAGGAACTTTGGATAAGGCCTTTTTCAGATAATAGGGGTTATCGTAACCGATACCCGTATCCACATGCTTGGGTTCTTTTGGTGCAATAAGATTAAGCATTTGATGAGATTGACCAATTTTATAAAGTTTCCTTTCAAGCTCCTTTAATTGATTAGATAATCTTTGATTTTCATTTTTGTAAGCCACACTTTGAGTCACAATATCAATTTTCTCATTTTCTGACATACGAAGCTCATAGGTAAGATTATCTACTTTGGTCTTTAGCTCTTGTGATTCTTTTGAAAAACTCTCACACTCTTCTTTTAAATTTGAAATGAGGCACATGTTGCTAGCAATATCTAAGCTTTGATTTTTAATACATTCAGACTGTGCAGAAACTCGTTTTTCTATAGATGAGATGAGTTGTTCTTTTTCTTTTATGAGTAGCTTGTAAGAGTCTAGTTTATGCATAGTAAGTTGCATATGATCAGTGTCAGACGGTGATGAATGCTTGCCCATGAAACACAAGTGTGCTTCAGCATCCTCAGGTTCTTCATCAGATACTTGTAGCCAGTAGTCATCTTCAGCCATTAGAGTCTTACCTGTTTCCTTTTCTTTAACCAGCATCAATTTGGCTCTGTAATAATCTGAATTGCGCACGACAGGTTTGCGACAATCCTTGGCAAAATGACACAACCAACCACGGTTGTAGCATTTGATTCACTCCTCTTTTGGCTTCTCTTCATGTGTCTTTTCAAACCTCTTTCCTTCTTCAACGCGTTTCTTCCCTTCAGACTTCTCTTGATGATCACGGCGAGTAGAGAATCTTTGCTTGTTTGAGGACTTGTTTAAGAACTTCCTCTTCTGGAATGCTTGAGTCAGGAACAACATCGCTTCTTTCATCTTGGTGTATTCTGGATCCGAGTCACTGTCAGGATCTTCGGGTTCAGAATCACTTTGCACTGGTTCCTTTCCAGACGAGCGGCTGACAGATTTACCTCGTTTATCTGATACAAGTGCTAACAGGTCAACTATCGGCTTTTCATATTCTTTCTGATTCCCCATCAACTCCATAACTTCCCTTTCATCCTGGAGCAACATTTCATAAAGTTTATGTAGATACAACTTCTCCAGGGTCTGAGTATGACGAATATGAGAGACGAACGGCTTCCATTCAGGTTGGAGGTTGTTCATGAACTTTATGTTGTTCTCAGTGTTCGTCTTTGTGATCTTGTTTTTCTAGAGATCATTCAGAAGCATGTTAAACTGTTCATAGGTTTCTGTGAGCGTCTCGCCTTTTCTGGCTTTGAAGCCATCATATCGGGTGATGCAATTCGTCACCTTCAGCTGATTGTTGATGTGGCTCCCCATCATTATTTTCTCAATCTGGTCCCACATTCCTTTCGCAGTTGCCTTGTAACTGTCGATGCAGGCATAGATGTCGTTGGGAAGACTTTGTAGAAGATAGGACTTTACTTGTTTTTCAGCCTCGTGCAAGCTCTTTTCTTGAGGAAGAAACTCACCGATAGCTTTCCGAACTGAACGATCTGGTCGACCTTCGGCTGGGTTTCCAGGTATGACTTTCATTGGCCAGTCTTGCGGCCCTTCTGTCAGACACTTGTAAATATCCTCGTAGTTTGATTTTTCTTCAATAAAGTTCATGAAGCGATCATGCCACTAAGGATATTCTGCCCGATAGAGCACCGGGGGCTTTTGATCCGAACCAATAGTTAAAGCGTCTCTTGAATTCATCTTAAATCTCTTAACTTAAAAGCACTGTAACGATCGTGGGACAAGAAGGATGATCCAAACACAATATATAAAAATTAAACAGAAAAGGACAAAGACCCGGTCGAGCAGTGTACCGGTCAACAGGGTACCGGTCCACAAAGATTATCGGTCGACTGAAATACCGGAGTCAACAACACACCGGTCGAGACTAAGTACCGGTTGAAATGGGGTACCGGTCGAAACCAGGTACCGGTCAAGAGAGGACACCGGTCAACCTCTGATTGTCGGTTGAAAAAAGTATCGGTCGAAAGAATGAATCGGTAAACAAGGTACCGGTCGAGGACAATAAGGTATTGGTCGATAGGATTGACTGGTAAAGAAGGGTACAGGTCGAATCTAAGTACCGGTCAAATCAATGCCGGTCGAACCAAAGGACCGGTAAAGACAAAGTTCCAGTCAAGCAAAGGACCGGTAAAGACAATGTACCGGTCAAGCAAAGAACCGGTAAAGACAATGTACCGGTCAAGCAAACTATCGGTCAACAACTATCGGTCGAAACAGATAAATAACAAATTAACAGATAGACTTTAAAGATCGATAAAATCGAAGAATGCACCGAAGAACACGATGAATTTCACGAACAATCGACCCAGAAACAGATCAATTAACCTAGAAATTCAATCGATTTTGCATCAAACAAACAGATCGATTAGCAGATTTAGACACAAACAATTCGACCGATAAACACTTTAGAAACAGACAGATCATAAAACTCAGAAAACTTCGACCGATAATAAAATCTTTTGATTTCTTAAAGACACAGATATATCAAATAAATCGACCCAGATCAACAAATAATCAAACAAAACAGCAGATTAAAACAGCAGATTAAATCGAATAAAACAGATAATCGATTAATGAGATTCAGACAAACCTTTTTTGGATCAAACCTTCAGTCTCTTTGCTCTGATACCAATTGTAGATCCCAGTACAGTGCAATCAACAGATAATAACATCAATTATGAACAGTAATATAGCCACAACCTCTAGTCATATGATTAATATGAAATCAAAAAGTTACAGGTTTACAGAAAGAATTTCTGATCAGAGAAAAGTAAACCTATTGACTAGAGATCTGGAAATTATGAGACTAAAAAAGTCATAAAGAAAACTAAACCTGCCTTTATATACTTAGGCATTACAAGAATGGGCTTATGGGCTTTTAGGCCCAACAAACTAATAACACATTCAACTAATTACACTTTTCACCCTAAACTTCTATATAACATTTAAATCACCCTAACACAAAACTCTCAAAGTTTTTTGTTCCGTGTAGGAATGTATCGAGGAGAACTTGATTGTTTTTATGACATCTCATACAAGAAATAGATTATTATTTCTTGAATTAATAATTTTCCTCAAACCAAATACGTAGACGATGGACTCTCATTTTCTTGTTGGTACAAGATTAATAGGAACCTTGTAAAGATATTTGTCTCAAATGGAAATTATAGTGGAAATGAGCATATATACATAAGTTCTAATGAATATGAAAGGAAACATATATCATGGAAAATAATGTGTCAAACTAGTAGATTATTGGGTCATCGAAACATTTTTTGTCACCAATAAAGAACTTTGGGGAATGACACATATATGTTTCGACATGACAATGTAGGACGCCATGGTTATGACATAGTGATCCGTGTATTGTCAAATTCACAGACACATTCTCTTTTGAGTGAAAGGCAAAATGAGGCAAATTGCAACTGTTGACTTCTGCAGCATAAGAAACAACATTGCCATCATAATATGCCCTCTCGAATACCTAAAACTTTTGTATATACCCTAATCCTTTGCCATGATAGGAATGAGATCATCCTAAAGCCAAGGACATAATACGAAAATATTCCATTGTTACAACGAATACAAGGTGTAATTTATGGACATAAATATCCATAATGCGGGTCGTTAAAGTACTTTATGGTTCTGGTTTCGACACGATGAACGCATGTCGTATTATTGTCCACATGAAATACTGCACTCTTAGCACTAGTTATACGTTTAAAGGCTCACCACCCTGATTATTTCATCAAGTCTACATGACTTGGAATGCTGGAGAATTTAGATCATAAGGATTTGATGTTAATTGCATATGTATTAGGTTCAATATAGAGTTTCCTATACCCCATGTGTGTATATAAAATGGTCTCATACAAGTTTTTATCAAAAGAATATGATGACATCTAGGATATTAGTAATGTGAACCAATTTACCCACATCTACCTAGGGTTATGCAATTATTATATGCAGTTTTTTTCGTTTTTAGACCCACTGTTTGCTAACCAGCCTCATGCGTACTAGTTGGTAACTGGATATAATCCTGATAGTTTACATTTATGCATGTTTGCTTCTGTAGTATATGTGTCAATTGCGCCCCCACAACTCATCGAAATGGGTCCTTAAAGACGTTTTGGTATATGTTGCATATGAATCCCCAACAATTATCCGCTAATTAGAATATTTGGCTAGTGATCCCTTTACCCCTAGATTTGTGGATTGTCACTTTCATGAGACAGTCTTCCCGTCGTTAGGGGGAGATAGGAAAAAGGATTTTCCATAGGAACGACAGGAAGTGTCTTTGAATATTCCCACTATGTCTCATTTTGATCCCCAAAACTTCACAACGTAATGTTGAAGTCAAATGAATCAGACTCGATACCTGATATGTTTAATGCTATTCCAAAAGTGACAAGATCACATATATGAGCTGCAAATATACTCACAAGGTTAAAAAGTCCCCAACAGGGGCACAACGCCATTGGAAAATGTGTTGCAATCACACATAGTGGAGGTGTGGTTGAGGTCGTAGCTACCAAATGGAAGTGGTGGAAGCTACTTGTTTCGGTAGATACTATTATAAATGAAGAGAATAGTGAGGCTCATCCATTTATCACCAATACACAAAACTCTCATGAGATTGTCTCTAATTATAGTTATGTTCATGAATCATCACTGGAGGACGCTCCGAAGTTAATATTGATTCTAGAGATGAATATTAATCTCAAATGAACTATGAGAGTATATATGAGTCGATTGACATATCATATATAATCATTGATGATTTATTAGCATTTATGATGGCTCATAAAATGATCGAGCACGACGACATCGAACCAGGATCAGTTGAATAATATCAACAAAGAGCATATTGGCCTAAATGTAAAGAAACAATCCAGAAAGAATTCTATTCTTTGACAAAGGATCGGGTATTTGGTCAGGTAGTGCTAACCTACCAAGTGTAAAGCCCGTAGGACATAACTGAGTCTTTGGTAGAAAGCGTAACGAGAATAATGAAGTCCTAATATGTAAGGCTCTCCTTTTGCGCAAGATTTCTCACAACGCCCTAGATTGACCACGAGGAGACTTACTCTCTCATGATGGGTGTTATGACATCCGAATAATTTGTTAGGCTAGTAGTTTCCGAAGGACTGGAAATACAGCTCATGAATGTGGTTACCACATATCTCTACGGGGATCTAGATTTAGAGATATGAAAGTTCTTGATAATATTACGTTACCAAAATCGAGTAACTCTAAACAACGAAATGCGTTTGCAATAAAATTGAAATGCCAACTTTATAGATTAAAACAATATAAGCGGATGTGGTATACCCGCCTAATGGAATACTTGATTGGGAAAGGATATATAAGAACGATGAACTATTCCCTTGCGTATTTATTATGGAAAACAAGTTCTAGATTTTCAAAGTAGCTCTATATGTCAATGTTATGAACATAATAGGCACTCTTGATGAAATAAGAGGAACCACAAGCTACTTGAAATCTGATTTTGAGAGGAAAGATCTTGGGAAAACTTGGTATTGTCTAAATATTTGAGATAGGACACCAAGTTTGTGAAATATTAATTCACTGATCGCATATGTTCAAAAAATAATCAGGCAATTTAATATGGACAAAGCGCATCCGGTTAGCACTCCCATGATCGGTCGAAGTGTCGGATATAAGGAAAGATCCATTTCGTCTAAAGGATGATGACGAAAAATGTTGGGAGCTGGAATTCCCTATTTAAGTACAATATGCGCATTATCGTACTTAACATAATACACTTGACCATATATTATATTTCTCAGTGAACTTGTTAGCTATATTTAGCTCAGCGCCAACACAATGTCATTGTAATGAAATCAAGTTAATATTTTGGAACCACTGACATGGGGTTGTACTTTCCCTATAGAACGAAAAATGAGATTGATAATGGAATTCCAATACCTGCTTAGAATGTAAGCAGCAAAAGTATTAGCTCTTATAGAAAAACACCAAACAATGTCTTGGTATGTCTTTGTTGATATTAGGTATCTGTCTGACCCATACAAAGGTTGTTCCCAAACTGGATAAAGAATTACCACAAGGAACATGTCGATTGCTTGGAAGTAAACTAAGCAATCATTTGTAACTACCTCCTTGAACTAATCAAAAAATATTACTCTCCATGAGATAATAAAATAATGTATATGATTAAGGACTATCATTACATATATTAGAGGAGCTAGTAATTTTGGGTTCAACTAGTGTCCTACTTGCATATATGGAAATAATGCATCATGTATCGAAGAAATGAACATAAGATCCATCAAGAGTGATAACACAAAGCATATTCTGCTTAAGTTTCTATACAATCAACAATAAAAGACTTTCCTTTAGATTCAAGTGAATCAAGTAAGGTATCAAAAGAATGCAACATATTTTACCAAGTCATTACCTAAAACCATATTGGGAAACATGTAGAAGGTAAATGCAAATATTTTCCAAACTCCCTTGATTAATGCACAAATCAGGGGGAGTAGTAGACAAAAGGGGGAGTCTACTATATTTGTGATATTGGTATGTTGTGCTCTTTCCTTCAACCAAGGTTTTATTTTTCCCATTGGGTTTTGTTCTTTCGTGTAAAGGTTTTAGTGAGACAATTGTTTATATACCATAATGCTTTCCTATCTCTCATGATTAATGTACGAATCGAAGAGAAAACTAGACTGAAGGAAAAGTCTATGTATTGCAAAGAAGTTGGTGCTTTGTACTCTTTCCTTCGTCAGACATTTATTTTTTCCCACTGGATTTGTATTTTGGCGTAAGGTTTTAACGAGACAACAATTGTGCACCGTCACTCTTTTAACTCGGCACAAGGGGGAGTGTTGTAGGATAAGTGTGTCATCGTCTAAAGGATATGACGATAGAGATAAGTATATCACAGTTAGATTAGAACTGAAATATCTCATAGTTATCTATTTGTAACTCATCCCCATTTAAAAGGCTTATGATTAATGAGAATTGACATATTTCCTATCTCTATTCTATTGTTATTTTGTTTTCCTTTAACAGTCCCAACAAAGTAAGTGAGGTTTTAAATACTTACCGAGGTAGCATCTTGGTTAATGATTTTATGAAAAAGATGATGTGGGTAAACAACATTACTCATGTCGGGTCAGCACTCAGCAACTTATATTTATCAACAATATATCATATAATTATGAAATTCTGATATATATTTTATATTATATATTTTTTTATCAGCCATAGATTATATGTTTTCTTATACAGAAGACATGCACTAGCACAAAATGGGTTTATGGGATATGTAGACATGATTGACCTATTATAAGTTGTTAAAAGATGAAAAAGTAAATTACCTTTTTGGTCTCTATGTTCGGTTAAAACTTAACAATTGTTGATTTCATTTGGAAATTGTTTTTTTCTTACTTATTATTTACAGTTAATTGATATTTTCGTTGGCTAACTACTACCTTTTTAGTATTCGGGATTAAAATAATATTGAATTATACATTACAGAGATGAAAACAACAATAAAGTTTAAATTATAATGATGAAAACGACAATAAATTACAAACTATGGAGATAAAAATCATAAATTTTAAATTACATGAACAAAAATAACAATTTTCAACAAACCATAAGAACCAAAAACGTAATTTACTTATGATAGAAATTAGAGGCTTTTGCAAAATGGTTTGTTTTTCAAGATCCTTTCAAAGTCTCAATGTTTGCAAGGAAAGTTTGCAAAGTATTAAGTACGTACTTAGGGTAAATTACTTTTTTTTTGTGGTTCGGTGAAAATCGTTATTTTTGTCCTTGTGTTTTTGAAACTACGTACGATTTTTATCCCTACGTTTTTTGTCTCTATGCTTTTCCTCCCTATGGTTTAAATTTTTTTTACTGTTTTCGTGCCGCATACATAAAGGTAGGAGTTAGGCTCAGAGACACAATTACGCTAAATTGCAAATTATAAGGACGAAAACCGTAATTTTAAACTACAGGGACAATAGTCGCATACTTCTAATAAAAACACATGGAGGAAAACTAGGAATGGCAATGGGCCGGTTTTTAGGGTGCCCATCCCAGAAACCGATAAGCACCCCCGTCGGTGATCTTATCGGGGATCCCCATTGGATCCCCATGGTTCCCCGATCCCCGTTGGGGAACCCGTTAAGAAAAAAAATACCACTACCTGTTGGTTTATCTTGAATCCGAACCAAACCCGACCTAAAATAAGACTTAAAATAATTTAAACAAATCTGTGTATTATAATCCCATTTTAAAAAGAGAGAAGGATTTCCAATTTTGAAAAGAAAAAATGAAGGAACATGGTTGTTGGGTCATCTGAAGATTTGAAGATGACCTCCTGATCTTCCATCTTATATCATCCTACTTAGAATATGTTTGAGGTTCTTATAGCAACTTGGTTTCTATTCAAATGTTCGGTGAAGTCGAAGATCTGCCGAAGAAGACAAAGAAGGAGAATATCTTTCAAAGCGGATTGAAGATAGACTCCTCAGCCTAAAGCCAAGTATGCCTACTTGATCAACACCATTGGCCAGGATGGTGCCGATCTCAGTCTTTAGGAGCCGAAGACCTCTTCGGAAGCCGAAGATTTCTCAATCTTCGGAAGCCGAAGACTTCTCGGTCTTAGGAGCCGAAGACCTCTCAGTCTTTAGGAGCCGAAGACCTCTTCGGAAGACGAAGATTTCTCAATCTTCAGTATCCGAAGACTTCTTAATCTTCAAGGCCTGAAGATTTCTCTCTTCACATTGTACTTTTCTGACAAAGTATATATGTGATATTTTGCATTGACGTGGACCTCATCCCAAGATCAGAAAAAGTAAGTTTGTCTCTTACACTCTTTTAAGGAAAGGTCCACACCATCCCTGCAGGTCAACACTTCAAGACAAAGTCACTCCAAGACAAAAGGTACATCATGTACCATGCAGAAGACCTGTGTCCATCCCTTGCTCAACAGGTGTCTCATGCATTAAATGCACGAGGCACTATAAATATGATGGATGTTTCAACATGCAAGATCACCCAACTCTACTACCTTCAAGTTCTCTAAGTGCCTGGCAACTTTCTCTCTACGAAGTTCAATTGTTTTCTAAGTGTTTTACAATTGTTCTTCATTCTCTATGTGTAAGATTGTTTGAACATATCTCATATGTTCTCTTCCGCAACAATCAAAGTTTTCTATGTGTAATTCTTGATTTCAAATTAATAAGAATTAAATTAAGTGAAAATTTGTGTGTATTGTATTCAACCCCCCCTTCTACAATACTTTTCTTATTTACTTACTGCTATTTGGGACCAACAAGTGGTATCAGAGCGGTTTAGTTTAATTCAATAAACTAGATCCGCAATGGCAGCCTCTTCTTCTTCCTCCTCTTTGAAAAATGCTTCTTCTCAAAACACCACTGCAGTTTCATACGACAATGGCTCTATAGCCAAACCACCAAAGTTTAACCCCAGTAACTTCTTCTTGTGGAAAAGTCGTATGATACTCTTCTTAGAAGGAGTTGACAGCAGATATTCTACTATTTTCCATGAAGGTCCTTTTATTCCTAGAGTTTGGGACCGATATAATGCAGACAAGGGAAAAGCTGATGAGGACTCTTCTGAGGAAGAAAGAACTCCAGCTACTGGGAGATACATTGTAAAGGACCCCAGTAAATACAATCATGAAGACAGACGTCTTATAGCTCTTGATACTAAAGTCAGAGCCATCATTGCCCTTGCTCTGCCTGATGAGGTCTATCACTCTCTTGTTAACCTCACCACTGCTAAAGAAATGTGGTCTACTTTGTGTGTTCTTTATGAAGGTACGTCTGAGGTGAAAAAGAGCAAAAAGATTGCCCTTGTAAGAAAGTATGAACTCTTTTCACATAAAAAGGGTGAATCTCTCTCAGACTACTACAATCGTTTTAACAGTCTTCTCAATGATCTAAAACTTGTGGGTCGCATTTATGATAATGAGGAAGTCTTGTGCAAGTTCATGGACTGTCTTCCTGAGTTTTGGGAAAACATTTGTATTTGCATCAAGTCTACCAAGGATCTTGACTCCATGCCTCTCACTGCCTTGTATGGTACTCTCTTTAACTATGACCAAACTAAATTGCTTAGGAAGTCTATCACAAATGACATTAAAAGCTCTTCTCTAGCTCTTGTTAGTGATTCTTCCAAAAACTCTGTGTGTGATCCTAGGATCACCTATCCCTCTGATTCTGACAACAATAGTCAAGAGGACCCCAATGACCCTTCAGAAGTCTATCTTAGTGAGGCTGATGACGAAGGTGAGGAAATTTCCAGTAACTCTCACTTCTCTTTGAGAAAATCCAAGTTTTCAAGAAAATCCACTTCTACTTTTTCTAAAACCACTCCCTCTGACAAATCAAATGAGGAATGTTACAGGTGTGGGAGGAAGGGACACTTTGCTTCTGAGTGTAGAAGCAGGTCTTCTGATAAATCTAGACTGCCCTCCTCTAACCGTACATCCTCTAGGTTTGTCAGAACCAAGTCTGATTCTTACCAACCTTCTTTCCAAAAGACAAATATGTCTGTCTCCTCAAACTCTGACCGTACTGAGAAATACAAGGCAAAATATAAGAGAGAGAAGGAAAGAAATGAAATCTTGCTCAAAAAGGGAAAAAGTCAAATGACTGAAACCCATGATTGGGCAGATGAACCCACTTCTGAAAGTGACAAAGAAATGGCCAACCTTTGTTTCATGGCTAAAATAGATGATGTTGATGAACAGTGAAGCTTAATTCTTCTTTATGGCCCTTGTGTCTGTTGAGTGCTCTACCTCATCTATCCAGGTACATCCCTTTCTCTCTCTCACTCTCTCTAACTATCTTCGACCCCTCTCTCTCACTCTTCAAAAGCCTACCGAGTCCACCATCTTCGGAGAAACTACATCTACTCATGTGAAGCTTGATGATCTTAAGTCATCATCTCTTCATGAGATGATGATTGGTGGATATCATCATGTGTTAGTGAAGATTATCAATATCCTTCATCTAACTCAAATCCATATGTTCCTTTCTTCTCAAGGCACATCTCATCATAATGGTGAACTACCTATCTTCTCATCTCCAATCCCTAATCTTCAGATAGTCTTCTCTGAAGATCAAGATCTCTCCTTTCTCCCATCATTGCATTTCACACCTACCGATCTCATTTCTCATCATATCACCTCTCCTTCCTCCATCATCCATATTTGATATTTCATTCTCGTCTCAACCTCAAACTTCACCACAAATCATCCCACTTTCTCAACCATACATTCCTTCTTTACCTATTCCTGTCGATCTTCCATCTATCTCCCTCAAAGATATTCCATCCAACTCTCACCTACAATATTCCTTTCTTCCTCATCTACCACCTAAAAAAAAAAACTTTTCGGTGGTACTGTTCATCTACCGGATTTAAAAAAAAATTACCGAAGTACTGTTCATTAAAAAAAATATTAATTTTTTTTCTTTTCCCCTCCCCTCTTTCGGTGGCTCTCTCTCTCTCTAACCCCTCTCCCTCTTTCGGTTTTTCTCTCTCTCTAACCCCCCTTCGGTTTATCTCTCTCTCTAACTCTCTCCCTCATTCGGCTCTCTCTCTCTCCACTCTCACCCTTACCACCGAAAATACCCCCTTCCCCCTCTCCCCTTACCCACCGAAAATACCCCCCTTCCCCCTCTCCCCTTAACCACCGAAATACCCCCTTCTCCCTTACCTCTTTCGGTCTCTCTCTCTCTCTTACCCATCCCTCACTTTCGGTGTCTCTCTCTCTAGCCCTCTCTTTCCACCGAAAATCCCTCCTCCCTCCCCACTCCCTCTTTCGGCCCCCACCCCACCGAATCCCTTTTCTCTCACCCGCTCCCCCACCAAACCACACCCACCCCTCCCCTTTCTTCTTCTTTCCCCTACCCACCGAACTCCCCCCCCCCTTTCGGCCCTTTCGGCCCTATCTCTCTCTTTCTGCCTCACCCTCAACCCGACCCCTTTTTTTTCACCCTCTTCGGCCTCACCCCCAAGCCGAACTCCCCTTGCTCCCAACCCCAACCTTCGGCCAATTCCCCCACCCCACCTTCTTCGGCCGAAGACCTCCCCCCCAAACCGTCTCTCTCTAACCCCCCTCCCTTCGACCTCCCTCCCCTCTCCCTTCGGCTCTCTCTCTCTCTCTCTCTTTCCACACCACATGAGACCCCACCTTCGGCCCCTCCTCTTTCCATCTTCGGCGGCATCTCTCAACTACCCTTCCCCATTTTTTTTGCCATCGAAACCACTCCTCACCATCACCTATTCGGCCTCCATCAAGAGCCGAAGACTCTCACCCTTCCCTTGTGTTCGGCTGCTAAACCCCCTCCCCCCACCAATTTTTTTTGTCCTTTTCCTAACCCCCTAACCTACTCCCTTTCTATCTTTCTTTTTATTCCTTTCCCAAGACTTTTCTCCTACCCATCCCATCCCTTTTTTTCCTTCTCTTACCCCTCCTCCCATATCCTACCTTTCCATAATCTTTTGCTTCTTCTTTTCCCCATTTACTAGACTTCCTACATCACTCCCTACTTTCTTCCATATCTCAAACAATTTCTTCCTTTCCCCCCATTCTCTCTTCCACTTTTTTTTCTTTTCAAAAAAACAAAAACAAAAACAAAAACAAAAACAAAAACAAAAAGCAAACAAAAAAAAAAGAAAAGAAGAGAAAGAAAAGAGCCCATCAAAAAAAAAAAAAAACACAACGGGCCACTGTATTTATGAGTTCTTCGTGTCTTGTATTTTTCTTGAGTGTCAGTACCATTTTTTTCTATGTGTTGGTGTCATCATCAAATAGGGGAGAAAAATTGTTGGCTCTCTAGTTGATTTGGTGATGACTCTCCTATCAACACTTAGAAACTCAAGAAGACCTCTCTCAACAAGGGCACTCTATCCACCAATCGAGCTCTCAGCCAAGGTATGTTTTCCTTCATAAATTCTCCCGATCTACAATGGGTTGATGCTCTCTACACTCCGGTGTCCAAGTCTCTCTCTTCTGTAGTAGTCCCATCTGTCCCATCCCAAATGAAGCCGGCTAGCGAAAAAAAAAATCCTCAAAAGCTTCTGGCACCTCCGCACTAGCTAAGATGACCATACGACCGAAAGAACCTTCGGTTGTTGCCCCGGTCACACATCTCTCTTCAAAGCGGAGGCACTCACCTTCTTCCAATCCCTCTCCTCTCAAGAGGTTGAGGAACGTTTCAAGGGCCAAACCACAAACTCCACCCACCGATTCTCCACAATCGGCAGGTGTTGAAATTTTCCCATCTGGGCCCGGGGACTCTGCTAAACCCAAAACCACCTCCTTTGTATCCTCACAAAAGAATACAATTGTAAAATTGGGGACCCCTATTATTCCCTCATCAACCTTTTCCTTGGTTGATAAGGATGACTTGGACTCCTTCCCTATCCAAGGTGCATCTTCTCCACCTCACAGCCTATCACCAAGGATTCTCAGTCCTGATGCTTCTGCACGATCCAAGGATGAATCTGCCCTTCCAGAAGCAGGTTCAGAGGATCCCGAAAATCTTCTGACTTCTTAGTTAAGAGGGAGTATGAGTTGAGGGGGAGCAACTTACCTGTTGGTCCCGAAGGTGCTAAACAAGTTTGTAGAAGGGGGGGGGGGTTGAATACAAACACAGAATTTAAAGTTTAATAAATTGTTTATTGAAGAATCAAAATACAATTTACAAGTTTGTTGCGGAATAAGATCAAGACAGACTTAATCTAAACAAACTTAAGAAACACTAAGATAATTGCACAAGAAGTTCAGAGAATGGGGATTAGAGATATAGAAAACAAGGGTTTCTATCTTGAGTTCAAGGATGAAGCACACCTTTAGATGAAGGGGTGAACTTCCTATTTATACCCTATGCATTAAATGCATGGCAGGATACTTTACACGTGGCGTTCATAGATTGGCTTTGATAAACTGACTTTTGGGAGACATGCTTTCGGCCGGGTCATGAAGAGTGTAGTGGACAGAGTTGTTGTACGAATGTTTGCAGAGACTTGTCCGTTCTGACATATCATACTAGGTTGTGCAAGGATAGACAAAAGGAAACTTGAGGCATAAGCTTTGTGATCGTTTGATAGCTGAGTATCTCTAAGTTCAGAGATAAAGAGGTTCAGCTATCGCTGAAGCTTTTTCTCCTGTTCCTTCGCGTATTGGTAGAGTTGTCTTTGCTTCACTGATATCCGCATCAGGTCACTAGTAGACTTCTCATTGTTCAACAGCTTCGTCTTTGATTCAGCTATGAACATCTGTTGACGCGAAACTTGTCTTCAGGGATTACGTTGGTTGTTTACTTTAGGAACTATCAGTGATAACTGAACAGACTCAGTTCGATCACTGATAGTGAAACACTAATACATAGAAATGTTTATAAGAAAGACTATCAGCGATAACTGAACAGACTCAGTCTGATCGCTGATGGTGAAACACTAATACATACTAAAACGTAATTTTCACTTAAGTATAGGAGAGGGTCGTTATCAAATCACTGAGAGAGTTTGGATCAACAATCTCCCCCTATTTGATAATGACAAAGTAACTGAAGAAAATTACTTTATGATTCAAAATGATGGAATAATCAGGACTCGTAACATACATGTCCCAATTACTATTTTGAGGGATCTTTTACAGCACTGATGAAGTTAAGTACTTTACTGAAATTTCATTAATTCAGGAATAGAATTACAAGGAATGAAAATTACAAGTAAATTACTAACTACTGTAAGTACAACTAATAGATTACAGAAGAGAAAACTAATCTATCAGCTATAAGAAGATTTAGGAGGATTTATCATATACTCAGGTATTTCTTCTCCTTTCTGTCTTCGTTCCAAAGATTCTTGGCTGATGATTTCTTTGATTTTCTCAGCAGCAGGGAAGAAGTCACACCATAAGCATAGTAGATCCTTGAGATGATTCAGAGGACAGATAGGAATCTCAGAGACTCTTTGAAATCTGAGTTCCTCATCATCATCTCTGAAGAATATTCCATAAGGATGATCAATTACTTGACCAGCTTGGAAAGGACCACCAGGAGGCATAGATAAATCCAGAACTGAAAGATCAGGAGGAGGACCAAACAGTGCATCTCTTGAAAATTTGATAGAAGTTTCATTCCTGATGATGGCGACTTCTTCAGAGGAGGAGGACCCGATTTTTCTTTTGAGTTTCTTGGGATTGGGAGGGATAGGAGATGGCAGGTTCAGTACAGAAGTGACTCTGTTGATGAGAGCTTTAAGAAGTCCTTCAACGTAGCCTCTGTATGTAGATTTTGATTTCTTCAGCGCATCCCAGAATTCTATCCACTCTGTAAACCCGAAACCTTCAAGTTTGGAAACGTACATAGCTTTCTGAGTTCCATCCTCTCTGGTAATCTCCATGGTCACTGAGAGTTGATCCTTCTTCTTGCGACCAGAGATAGTCACGGCTGATATTGGAAGAAGATCAGAGCGATAATCCATCTTCTATTTGCACCATTCAATGGACTTATCGTTGATTTCTTGTTCTTTGGATCGTTCCTCTTCAATTTCTTTCAGTAGTGCAGCTTGAACTTCCACAGGCTTTCTTTTCAGCTTCTTGTCCTTGACTTGAGAAGATTGAATCTTTAAAGCGAGTTGGGCATCTCGTCTGCATTCAGCGATCAGTTTCTCAGCTTTGGCAGATTCTTCTCGTTCAGCTTTAGTGAGGAAGTCGAGCTCTGAGAAGGATGTTTGAAGAGGGATTTTCAGCCGTTTACTTTCTAGTTGAGTGATCATTTTAGCTCTTTTCTTCATCACTTCCTCTGCCCCATGAGATGGTTTAGAGGGCCTTCCTGGATGGACCAGGGAGTCTTCTTCTTCTTCATCATCAATCTCAGCGATGGAGATTGGGATTATTTCTTCAGCGATTGCAGCTGGGATTATTTGTAGTTCTGAACCCTTAAGCAGGGGTGAGAACTGTCTGGATAGAAAAATGAAGGAAAGAAGGGATAAGTGTATATTTAGAAAAAGAAAGATAAAGGCTAGAAAGAGATAGGGGTTTGGAAAAAGTAGGAGTGTGGTACAATTGAAAGACATACCTGAGAAGGATGCTCCCCCTCAGATTGTGATCCAGTCCTCAAGCATTCTTCAGCGATTGGTTGCTTGTCTTTGCTCTGCGAAGGAGCGCTTGAAGATGTATCACCTCTCACCCCTGCTTTGACAACCTCTTGTGAAGTTGTCCCTGATGAAACGTTCGGCTTGGAGAACCACATAGATTGGTCTTCTTCATCGTCGTCGTCATCATCGGAGGGTTGATCCTTTTCTTGATCAACAAGATCTAGATCATCTTCCTCTTCATCGTCTTCTTCCTCATCATCTTCAAAGAGAAGAGAATGAATAGATGAGGAGGGTTCTTTCGCCTTCTCCCTCTCAGATTGAGAGGGAGGTTTCTTTGAAGTCTTAGCTTCCCCAGCAGCAGCGATAGATGTTTCTTCAGCTTTCTCCCCCACTTTGTCATTATCAGCGGTAGGGGGTTGCTCAACTGTTGGAGTAGCTGTTGAATCTTTTAGCACTTGAATGTCAACTTCCAGACACGTGACCCGTTCTTCAACTGCAGGGATGTCGCATGTGGCATCATGGATGAATTCCACAGCGATGTTGAGATTTGTCCGATCATCTTCAGTGAAGGAGGGAGGCAGCGCTGGAGCTGTTTCAGATACCTTTTGGAGAAGTTGTTGTAGAAGCGACGTGCAGAGATCAACCTTAGAAGAGAGATCTCGAACTTCAGTGGTAAGAGACTCAAATCGTCCCTGAAAGAGTTGAGAGGACTCTCTGAGTTGGACGACTTGTTCTTCTACAGCTGAAAGTTTGGAGTTCTCAGCTTTGGATGAGCAGGTGGCTGTCAACCTTTTCAGCTCCTCACCAGCCTGATTAACAGCGCTGGTGGTGTTGTTGATGGTGTTGGTGAGAGCGTCCACCTTTTCTCCCAGATTGTTGACATACGTGTCAACAGACGCCAAACTGGGACCTGAAAAGGATATCAGTTCAGATATGGGCTTATTTGGAGAGATGGGAAAAGAAGTGTTTAGGATAATAGGTTTACCTGAAGTATCAAACATTTTATAGAACTGCAAAGATTCCTCAAACGTTTGATGTTCAGGTCCTATAGGTAGAGAGGCGGTAGCGGGTTCAGAGACCAAAGAAGGAGAGGGAAGATTTATGGGGATAGAAGTAAGGTTGGGGTTAATCTCAGCGAATGAGATAGTAGGTGGGGTCACTGATGGTGTGACAGCGATTGAAATCGCTGACACGGCAGGTTGAGTGACTGCGGGAGTTGTGGAAGAAAGACCCACAAAAGCATCTAAGGTAGCTTGTTGAGAAGCTTCCTCAGGTATAGTACTAGAAGGTGTACTTTCCTTAGTCTTTTTGGCCTTCTTAGAAGAACCAATCGGACCAGCTGATGGACGTTTGGAAGTAGTGGTAGCGACAGGGATAGCAGACGAAGGAACCGTCTGCGTGGTCGCTGAAAAAGAAGAATGGGGAGAGAGACGAGAACGAAGGAGAGAGATACTTACCTCGTTGGCGAGTGGCTTTACCTCCAGTGATCGTTGACCTATCCTGGCAAAAGTGCCATCATCTTTGGTGGGATAAGTGTTGGGATAGAGGAACTTGATGTACGTACATATGAAACGTACGTACGAGATCTTGGGATCTCGTTCAGGCTTCTCTAATCTCGACCTCAGGTCTTCAAAGATGGCAGTGGCGTAGTCAAAGTTTTGACCAGCGATTACTGAGTAGGCCATTTGCAGTTGTATTTTGCTGGCTTGATCCAGCGAACCACTCTTCCCGCTCATGCACTGAATGATGTGCGAGAAGATGAAGTTCAGTTGTGAAGGCATCTGAGCTTTGAGAATCTTGGTGAGCTTTTTGTTGGGAATAGACGATCTCGGTTTGTTTTCCCAACAATAACCCATTGCATCCAGAAAGGAGATCAGCTCAGCATCAGTGGGGAGTGCGTCGAACCCACTCTTTGGTTTGTCAGGAAATCTCAAGGATTTCCTGAGGCTAAGAGCGGTCATGCTCCCTGGACCCAAATCCGTGCTGAAGGAGATAGCAGGGACTCGTTCACCCTTTTTGTTGGTGAGTTCAGTGGCATCAGCAGTGAACCAGAACTGCTGGAGTAGAGTCTTTGAAGGCTTAGGATCCACAGTGATCGCGTAAGCTATGCATGATTGTTTAAGAAAGTCAGCAGCTTCCACCAGATGTGGGTATTTGTCAGCTTTGAAGTCGAGTCTTCCCAAGTGATTACATTTAGTAATCTCAACTTCAGTGATAGCGAATCGCACATTCTTGGAAGCAACGATTGAAGATTGTGCCATTTCTGTTATGGAAAGAATCATAATAGAAGAAATGATTATGGTTTAAAAATAATATGATTACCAGTTTCTCTAAATGAGGGGAAACTGGAAGAATATCAAGTTATTTTTAGGAAGAGAAAAAATAGTGTTCTGGGTAGAAAGAATGAAGAACACTTTAAAAACCAAAAGGTTTTTATTTTAAAAAAATCAGAAAGAATGATTTTTAGTTTTAAACAAGATAAATTATAAAATCCATGAAGAACAAGAACGAGTAGGATTTTAAAAAATAGAAAGCAGACAAACAATGCACATAAACATGAAATAAACCTGTTTATTTCGAAGACGAAGATTTGCAGATTCAAAATTCTGGGTTTACTTGCTTGAGTGTTCTTGAGAGAGAGTTTCTTGCTTAGAAAGTTTTGAAAGCGTAAACCGTATAAAGGAGAGAAGAATTCCTTTTATACAAAGAGATAGAGGAGAGAGAAGGAATGAAGCGGGAAAAAAATCATCATGACATTGACACGTTCCACAAAGTTGATTGGATAGAAGAGCAATGGACGAACATGTCAGAAAAGGCGTGTCGTGGATTATCCGCTCAAATGACGTCATGGGAAAGAGACGTTTCATTTTTCCGTTTTGAAATTATCACTGAAGAAAAATCAGCGATAGAATTTTCTCTTTTTGAAAGTATCCCTGATGAAAAGATAGGAATATATTTTCTTTTAAAAGGATCACTGAATATAAATATCAGTGATAAATTTAATTTCAAAAAGCTTTTAATCATTTGAATAAAAATTCAGTGATTAAGTTTTATATAACTGAATGAAGATTCAGTTGTAGGGATTGAGAAATCATACCTGAGAGTCAGAATACTTATCAGAGAATGATGAAAAGAAACTTTTTGATTGCTGACACAATGCATGAATGCTGAAGAATTATTCTTCAAGATTCAGCATTCCAAGCTCACTGATGAGAAAGTTGAACCTTGTCTCATCAAAAGGTTTGGTGAATATATCAGCAAGCTGAAAGTCAGTAGGGATAAAGTGAAGTTCAATATCACCATTCATCACATGATCTCTGATAAAGTGATATATGATCTCTATGTGTTTTGTCTTTGAATGTAGCACTGGATTATTTGCTATAGCGATAGCACTAGTGCTGTCGCAATAGATAGGAATTTTTGACAGCTGAAGGTCATAATCTAATAGTTGATTTCTCATCCATAAGATTTGAGAGCAACAGCTTCCAGCGGCTACGTATTCAGCTTCAGCTGTGGAAGTGGACACAGAATTTTGCTTCTTGCTTGTCCAACTTACCAGCTTTCCTCCCAAGAGTTGACATCCACCAGTGGTACTCTTTCTGTCAAGTTTACATCCTGCAAAATCACTATCAGAATAACCAGTTAGATCGAACCCTGAGTCTTTGGGATACCAAAGACCTAGGTTAGGAGTTCCTTTCAGATATCTGAAAATTCGCTTTACAGCGATCAGATGGGATTCCTTGGGTTCAGATTGATAGCGTGCACATAAACAAGTAGAGTACATGATGTCAGGTCGGCTTGCTGTGAGATACAACAGAGAGCCTATCATTCCTCTATAGGCAGTGACATTAACAGGTTTTCAAGAAGGATCTTTGTTAAGTGTCAGGGGTGGTGCCATAGGAGTTTTCATCGTTGAAGTTTGAGTAAGATCAAACTTCTTCAGCATATCTTTAACATACTTACCTTGGTTGATAAACGTACCTTTGTCAGATTGTTTAATCTGAAGACCAAGAAAATATGTCAGCTCACCCATCATACTCATTTTATATTCTTTCTTCATTCTTTCAGCGAAGCGAGTACACAGAGATGGGTTAGTAGAACCAAATATTATGTCATCGACATATATTTGTACAAGAATTATATGACCTTTTATCTTTCTGAAAAATAACGTATTATCAATCTTGCCACGTTCAAAATTTTCAGAGATAAGAAAATATGAGAGAGTGTCATACCAAGCACGAGGGGCTTGTTTTAGACCATAGAGAGCCTTATCCAATTTATAAACATAATTTGGATGCTTAGGGTCATAGAACCATGGTGGTTGTTCTACATAGACTTCTTCATTCAGCTTTCCATTTAGAAACGCTGATTTTACGTCCATTTGATAGACGATGAAGTCTTTATAGACTGCATAAGCTAAGAATAGTCGAATTGCTTCGAGCCTGGCCACAGGGGCAAAGGTTTCATCATAGTCTATGCCTTCCTCTTGTCTGTATCCCTGAGCAACAAGTCGAGCCTTGTTGCGGGTTACAGTTCCATGTTCATCTAACTTGTTTCTAAACACCCATTTGGTGCCTATTACAGTTTTATCAGATGGTCTAGGAATGAGATTCCAAACTTTGTTTCGAGAGAACTCAGTCAGCTCTTCTTGCATAGCACTGACCCAGTTTGGATCTCTGAGGGCATCATCAGTCTTCTTTGGTTCTATTAAAGAGAGAAAGTTTACAAAGAGACAAATATTACCTGAGCTTCGTCGTGTCTGAATACCTGCATCTGGATCACCAAGAATTTGATCTATTGGGTGATCTTTGGTCCATCGCTGAGCAGGAGCATTATTGCTTAACTCAGAGGTGGGATCAACAATTTGAATGTTTATCGATGATGACGATTGAGGTTCATCAGCGATCAACTGTTGAGTAGATTCACTGGAGAGGTTTTCAGACGAAGGCAGATTTGATGGTAGGAGTGTGTTTAAAGGTTCAGCTGAAACCCATGAGTTGGATTCAGCGGTAGAATGTATAATGTTTGGATCATCATCAGCGACTGGAGGATCTGAATGCTGATGGTTAGAAAAGAAAGGTTCAGTTTCTCTGTAGTGAGAAAGCATCCAAGCATTTAACTCTTCATTGTCAGCGATTGGTTTGGAGTTCGCTGAGCGAGTTTCATCAAAAGTGACGTGAATTGTTTCTTCTACGGTTTGTCTTCTCTTGTTGAAGACTCTGTAGGCTTTGGAGATGGAGGAATATCCTAGAAATATTCCATCATCAGCTTTTGGGTCGAACTTTCCAAGTTGATCTCTGTTGTTTAAGATAAAACACTGACAACCAAAGATATGAAGAAAACTGATAGAAGGCTTCCTTCCAACAAAAAGTTCATAAGCTGTCTTCCCAAATCGCTTTATTATCAGCGATCTGTTTTGAGTAAAACATGCAGTGTTTACAGCTTCAGCCCAAAATTGAGTAGGGAGATGAGAATCGCTGAGCATTGATCTAGCAGCTTCTATGATTGTTCTGTTTCTTCTTTCAGCGACTCCGTTTTGCTGAGGTGTTCTTACTGAAGAGAAGTTGTGAGAGATTCCCTTGTTCTCAAAGAAATTGTTCAGAGAACTATTTTTGAATTCAGTTCCATGATCACTTCTTATTGAACGAACAGTAAGATTGTTCAGCACTTCCATCTTTTTTACAAAAGATATCAGTTCTTCTGGAGTATCACTCTTACAGCGAAGAAAGATAACCCAGGTGTAGCGAGAAAATTCATCTACAATGACAAGTGTATATTTTTTTCCAGCTATTGATTGGATGTTGACAGGGCCAAATAGATCCATATGCAAGAGCTGAAGAGGACTTGTCACTGAGGAAACTTGTTTCGACTTGAAACTTGTTTTTGTTTGTTTTCCTTTTTCACATGCTGAGCAGAGAGATTCTTTAGCATATGAGTGCTGAGGAAGACCAGAAACCAGTTCCTTTGATGAGAGAGAATTCAGGGTTTTGAAGTTTAGATGAGAGAGCCTTTTATGCCATAGCCAGTTGACATCAGAAGAGGCTTTAGATAGAAAACATAAGTTTTCAGTGATAGTAGAGTCCATATCTATTACATAGACATTTTCTCTGCGATGACCACTGAGAGCAAGTTTTCCTTTCTCATTTAACACTGAACATGCTTTCTTAGTAAAGCGTACTTCATAGTCTTTATCACATAGCTGACTGATGCTTAGAATATTACTCTTCGAAAGGTAGTTGTCCCATTGCTGAGGACACCAAACCCTCGGGTAAATCCTTTACCATTTCCACCAAAGGTCACAGAGGGACCTTTTTCTTCCTTGTATTCAGTGAGCAGGTCTTTTTGTCCAGTCATATGACGAGAACATCCACTATCAAGATACCAGATGCCCTTTGATCCCTGCACACATAAGGAAGATTAAGCGTTGTTTGGTACCCACTTTTCAATGGGTCCTTCAGAGTTAGTGGATAATGTAAGTTCAGTAGTATTCTCAGCTGACGAAGATTCAGCTTCAGTGATAATCTTCACTTTGGTTAATTTCTTAACCTTAGTAGTATTTTTCACCTTGGTTGATTTTTCAGCCTTGGTGACCTTCTCAGCTTTAGAAGCATTTTTCTTCACTTTAGCTATTTTATCAGCTTTAGTGGCGGTTGGACATTTACTTGCAATATGATCAGTAAAACCACAGTGATAACACTTTCTGTATTTAAAAATGGTTTTAGGACCAGAAGTAGAGGGTTTTGCAAGTTTAAGATGAGCAGGGCCAGGTCCAAGAAGACTTTTCTCTTGAGATCTGGGAGGAATTTTCATTCCTTCAGATCTCGAAGGTTTAAGGTCAATCTTCAGCTTTGGAGGACAGAGATCAAAGATTTCTATCACAGAGCTAGAGGATTGCTTAGCTGAAGGTTTAGAAGGAACTTTCAGCTTTGCTTTCCTGGTTGCCTTCTGAGGAAGGAGAATGGACTTTCCTTTATCCGTAGACTTAGTGTCTTTGGATTTCTCCTCAGGGATGGGATTTGAAGAAGAACAGGGATAGAGTTGATTGTAAGAAGTGTCAAAGAAGGAGGTGACAAAGGTTCCAAACTTAAGCGAGGAACTCTCTTTCTTAGGTTCATCCTGAGGTGTCCAAAAACCAAGACCAGTTTTATCACTTTTAGGGCTTTGAGCATTTATTATCTCAGAGATTTTTGTTGATGATTTGCACCATTTTTCAACATGAGCCTTTTCTGTTTTTAAAGCAGCGATGGCTTGTTCGCGTTCAATACTGATGATTTCATTTATAATGACTTGATCTTTCAACTTTTCTTCTAAAAGATTTAGTTCTTTGATCTTTTCATGACATTTCTCCAGCTCTTGAGTTAAATGAACATTTTTGTTCTCAGCTTGAGTTTTGTCGTTTAGGGCATTATAAAGGTCAATCGTCAGTACATCAACAGCGCGACTTCTCTCAGCTTCAGGTAGAGATGGATTTGTAGAGATAGATACCTGAGATGATATGTAGCTCATAGAAGATTCAGATGGTTCTTCCACTTCTTCTTTAATCTTAGCCATGAGGCAAAGATTAGCGACTTCTTCTTCATCAGAAGATGATTCTTCTGATTCAGCCCAGTCGTTTTCTTCAGCGATGAGACCTTTACCTTTTCGCTGATGACTTTTCAGCTTTTGATATTTGTTCTTCAGCTTAAGGTATTTGTCATCACTGGATCTTCTTGAGGTAGAAGGTTTGAAGACCTTTTTCGACCTGCACTCACTAGCAAAATGTCCAATCTTTTCGCAGTTATAGCAAGTGGCAGTAGCCTTATCAACCGGAGTTGATTTTGGCTTTTCAGAAATAGAGAGAGGTTTACTTCTTCGGAAGTTACTCTTTCTTGCAAATCTCTTAAAAGAGTTTGTCAAGAGTGCTAAGGACTCATCAAACTCTGAAAGATCAGGGTCTGATAGATCCTCAGATTCAGAATCTAACTCAGTGATAGTGAGAGTAGATCGCTGAGATGGAATTATCTCTGAAGAGATTAAAGCAACAGGAGTGCTTTTAGAGTCTTTAGAATCTTTTACAAGATTCTTCTTCAGAAGATTTGATTGCTCATAGTTGAGCAATATTCCATACAGAGTGCTTAAGGAGAGAGTATGTAAGTCTTTTGTCAGCTTAAGACATATTGAATAACTGTCCCAGCTTTCAGGAAGACATTCCAAGAATTTTGTTAGGACCTCAGAATTAGAATAGGTCCTACCAACAGTTCTTAGATCAATTATTAGGCAGTTAAATCGCTGATGAACATCAGAAAGAGATTCATTCTTACCAGCGATGAAACTTTCATACTGTCTTACCAAGTTAATCTTTCGAGTCTCTTGGATTTCAGTGGTGCCCTCATATTGAACACATATGGTTTCCCACATTTCTTTAGAAGTTTTCAGATGCATGATGGAATGGAAAACTTCATCAGGCAGAGCCATTGAAATAATGGTCTTTGCTCTTGCATCTATGCCTACCTTCTTTTTATCTTCATCACTCCACTGTCTTATTTCCTTAACGACATATCGTTCAGGGACAGCTTCAGTGGTGGCAGTAGCGGGAACCGCAGCTATAATTCTAACAGGTTCATAGGGTCCGTTTTCTATATATTCAGGTATAGTAGGATCCGCACCTTCAAGAAATAGCATCATTCAATTTTTCCTTAGAGAAAAGTTATCTCTGCTAAATCGAGGAGGTTTAGAAAGTGAACCATTATCATAGTAGTTTGTGTTTGTGTTTAATGCCATTTTAGAATAGCATGGAAGAGTATACAGCAAGATCTTGTTTATTAGATTTAAACAAACTGCTCTGATACCACTTGTTGGTCCCGAAGGTGCTAAACAAGTTTGTAGAAGGGGGGGTTGAATACAAACACAGAATTTAAAGTTTAATAAATTGTTTATTGAAGAATCAAAATACAATTTACAAGTTTGTTGCGGAATAAGATCAAGACAGACTTAATCTAAACAAACTTAAGAAACACTAAGATAATTGCACAAGAAGTTCAGAGAATGGGGATTAGAGATATAGAAAACAAGGGTTTCTATCTTGAGTTCAAGGATGAAGCACACCTTTAGATGAAGGGTGAACTTCCTATTTATACCCTATGCATTAAATGCATGGCAGGATACTTTACACGTGGCGTTCATAGATTGGCTTTGATAAACTGACTTTTGGGAGACATGCTTTCGGCCGGGTCATGAACAGTGTAGTGGACAGAGTTGTTGTACGAATGTTTGCAGAGACTTGTCCGTTCTGACATATCGTACTAGGTTGTGCAAGGATAGACAAAAGGAAACTTGAGGCATAAGCTTTGTGATCGTTTGATAGCTGAGTATCTCTAAGTTCAGAGATAAAGAGGTTCAGCTATCGCTGAAGCTTTTTCTCCTGTTCCTTCGCGTATTGGTAGAGTTGTCTTTGCTTCACTGATATCCGCATCAGGTCACTAGTAGACTTCTCATTGTTCAGCAGCTTCGTCTTTGATTCAGCTATGAACATCTGTTGACGCGAAACTTGTCTTCAGGGATTACGTTGGTTGTTTACTTTAGGAACTATCAGTGATAACTGAACAGACTCAGTTCGATCACTGATAGTGAAACACTAATACATAGAAATGTTTATAAGAAAGACTATCAGCGATAACTGAACAGACTCAGTCTGATCGCTGATGGTGAAACACTAATACATACTAAAACGTAATTTTCACTTAAGTATAGGAGAGGGTCGTTATCAAATCACTGAGAGAGTTTGGATCAACATTACCACTCAAGCTTAAACCCTGCTGAAACTAATTTTGCAATGGACTATGTGATTAAAGCCACCTGACATTAGTTGATGGGAAGTATGAATTGAGGGGGAGCAACCAACTACTCAAGTTCAAACAATCTCGACTACTGTCTTCTATATCTTTGTATATTTTTTTTTCTCATTCTTTATTCATTGTATTCATTTATTCGTATGTATAGATATAGTTTTTCATTTCCTTGTAAATGTCAGATATACAAAAAAAAAAGGTCTCTGTGAAAAGAACCCAAAAAGAGTAAAAATGGGTCAAAATGTATTTATTCAGTACACTCTTTGTTCTATTCTTTAGTATGAATGTCATCCTCAAATAGGGGGAGATTGTTGGGTCATCTGAAGATTTGAAGATGACCTCCTGATCTTCCATCTTATATCATCCTACTTAGAATATGTTTGAGGTTCTTATAGCAGCTTGGTTTCTATTCAAATGTTCGGTGAAGTCGAAGATCAACCGAAGAAGACAAAGAAGGAGAATATCTTTCAAAGCGGATTGAAGATAGACTCCTCAGCCTAAAGCCAAGTATGCCTACTTGATCAACACCATTGGCTAGGATGGTGCCAATCTCAGTCTTCAGGAGCCGAAGACCTCTTCGGAAGCCGAAGATTTCTCAATCTTCGGAAGCCGAAGACTTCTCAGTCTTAGGAGCCGAAGACCTCTCGGTCTTTAGGAGCCGAAGACCTCTTCGGAAGACGAAGATTTCTCAATCTTCGGAAGCCGAAGACTTCTCAATCTTCAGGAGCCGAAGACTTCTTAATCTTCAAGGCCTGAAGATTTCTCTCTTCACATTGTACTTTTCTGACAAAGTATATATGTGATATCTTGCATTGACGTGGACCTCATCCCAAGATCAGAAAAAGTAAGTTTGTCTCTTACACTCTTTTAAGGAAAGGTCCACATCATCCCTGCAGGTCAACACTTCAAGACAAAAGGTACATCATGTACCATGCAGAAGACCTGTGTCCATCCCTTGCTCAACAGGTGTCTCATTCATTAAATGCATGAGGCACTATAAATATGATGGATGTTTCAACATGCAAGATCACCCAGCTCTACTACCTTCAAGTTCTCTAAGTGCCTGGCAACTTTGTCTCTACGAAGTTCAATTATTTTCTAAGTGTTTTACAATTGTTCTTCATTCTCTATGTGTAAGATTGTTTGAACATATCTCATATGTTCTCTTCCGCAACAATCAAAGTTTTCTATGTGTAATTCTTGATTTCAAATCAATAAGAATTAAATTAAGTGAAAAACTGTGTGTATTGTATTCAAACCCCCCCCCCATTATACAATACTTTTCTTATTTACTTACTGCTATTTGGGACCAACAATGGTGAAATCGATGAAACTTAGTACAACGAAAAACATATAATCTAGATACAAAAAAATATTTTGAGTGAAGAGTGAAGGAGGATAGGGACCAACTGACCGAGCCCTTGTTGTTGTTGTGTGTCCTGATCGGTTATTCCTGTGAGTGACTGAGTGTTGTTGTGTGCAGTACTGCCACTGAGTTTCGACTATTGTCCACTCCAGTAGTTCACCGAGAGCGACGGAGCAGGCAACGGCAAGCGATTTCTAGGGATTTAGCCGGATGTTGGACTTAGAGACCTTAGACTCGTGTTGGACATTTGATTAGAATCGGGTTTGGACTTTTAAAATATATATATATATATATATATATATATATATATATATTTATATATATATTTATATATATATTTATATATATATTTAAGTTGTAGCCCAAAAGAATTTTAAAGTTTAAAATATGCGTAGTAAACTAAAAATTTGGTCCCTATGGTTTCTTGAAAATAACACTTTTCGTCCCTGCAATTTCAAAATTACAGTTTGGCCTTCCTGGTTTTCAAAAATGACCGGATTTGACCCTCCCTTTAACGGACGTTAAAAGATCCCGTTAAATGACGGGCATTTCGTCCTTTTATATTTTACTCTCATTAATATTTAAAAAATAAACTCTAATTATAACTATTAATATATGGTAAACTTATAATTAATATAAAATACATTGTACACCCTTTAACAGACAATCGCAGTACACACCCTAGACCTGCCACCTCTGGCCATATAGCCCTCTTCCCGTCGGTGAACCAACTTCTCGTCGGTGAACCTTGTCTCCCTTTCACCATCCCCCTCTACACCGTACCCCCCCTCCCCCTCATTACCACCACCACCACTATAAGGGGTGGTTGTTGTTTTTTTTAAAAACCTCTTAATGAATCTTAAGTTTGAATCGTTCAGACCTTTTTACACACCACCTCTTATTAATCATAACTAAAATAAGACTTCAGACTTTATATCTCTTAAAAAAAACGACACCTAAGTCACCAACAATAGTTGAAAACCTACCGGTTTTTCATCATCACAGAACTACAGCAAGAGATTTTATTCATAAGAACTTACTATAAATCGGCCTTCCCTTCCACTACTACAACCATATCCCAAATTCAGATCACATTACATCAACAACCCAAAATCAACATTTAGGGTTTATCATCTACTTCAATAAAATCTTCTAAAAGTTTTCACAATTATTTCCCCAACCACCATGAATACCAGCTTTATGGTTTTATTTTGTTAAAAATCAAGAGTTTCAGAGGAGTCTGGGGGTTGGATCTGAAGATCTAGGTAATGCTCGTTACTAAAAACGGCGATGTTGTAGGTTTAGGTGAGTCTATCTGAAGATTTGGGTAAGTCACCATCGGAGAAAATGGCGTGTTGCAGGTTTATGGGAAAAGGAAGAGAACGGAGAAGGTAGGAGAGTCAGAGGTGGAGATCTAGAGTGTATTCATACCTGTGGTAAGGTGCTCATACCGGCGACATTGGTGGAGATCAAGAAAGTCATTAAGGGTGTTCATCTGGTTGGTGGTGGGTGGCGTAGGGGGAGGAGGAGAGATGAACCAGTCTTCATCGGTGGACGGTGGTGTGGTGTGGTGTGTGGTTTCATTTTCCAAAGGTATATATCGTGTTTATATATATATATGTATATGTATATTATATTTATATAATTAATAGAAGGTTTTTTTAAAGAAAAATGACAAAAAGTGGCTAAAGTCTGAAATGCCCCTCATTTAACGGGATCTTTTAACGGTTGTTAAAGGGAGGGACCAAATCCGGTCATTTTTTAAAAACCACGATGGCCAAACTGTAATTTCGAAACTATAGGGACGAAAAGTGTTACCTTTCAAGAAATCATAGTGACCGAGTTTGCAGTTTATATATATATATATATATATATATATATATATATAGACATAGATATAGATATATATATATATATAGGGAGAGGTTCATTTGAGAAATGGTAAATGTATGAGAAATAGAGAAGTAATTTTAGCCATTCATCTGGTCAACATTTACGGCTTTGACCGTGAAGCACTAGATAATTCTTTGCATGGTCTATAGAAGGTAGATGAGTAGTTTCGTAAAATACGCGGGATGAACTCATATATGAACCTATATGATTCACATATGAACTATACGTTCATATATGAATTAGTTAATTAGTTCATATGAGAATCAGTTAATTAGTTCATATATGAATCTGTTAATTAGTTCAACTGATTCATATATGAACTTACAGTTAATTAGTTCATATGTGATTCGGTTAATTAGTTCATATATGAATCACAAAGGTTCATATATGAATTGTGAATTACACTGATTCATATATGAACATATAGTTCATATGTGAATTATACATGTTCATATATGAACACAACCCGTGTATTTTGTAAAAAATTACGAAAGTGTCCTTCTATTTTTGGAATAGCCGCAACTTTTGACTAGTCAAAGCCGCAATATTTGACCAGTCAAATCCGATCTTGACCATATGAATGGCTAGGATTACTTATCTATTTCTCATATATATTTACCATTCCTCAAATGAACCTAAGGCTATATATATATATATATATATATATATATATAACTGATTAACTGATTCATATATGAACTAATTAACTGTAAGTTCATATATGAATCCGTTGAACTAATTAATAGATTCATATATGAACTAATTAACTGATTCATATATGAACGTATAGTTCATATGTGAATCATATAGGTTCATATATGAACTCATCACGCGTATTTTACGAAACTACCTCTCTACCTTCGATAGACCATGCAAAGAATTATCCGGTGCTTCGCGGTCAAAACCGCAAATGTTGACCAGATGATTGGTTAAGATTACTTCTCTATTTCTCATACATTTACCATTTCTCAAATGAACCTCTCCCTATATATATATATATATATATAGAGAGAGAGAGAGAGAGAGAGAGAGAGTAAAGTTCATTTTTGGTCCCTGACGTTTGTCATTTTCAACGGATATCATCCCTAAACTATCGAAACTCGGTTTTCGTCCCCCACGTTTGACATTTCACATTAGTTTTTGTCCCTCCGCCTAACTCCATTATTTTTTAGCCGTTAAGTCCATTTAATGAGGGGTATTATCGTCATTTACATATTTTCTTAGTTTTTTATTAAAAATTATATTTATATAATATTATATAAGAAACTTTAAAAAAAATGGGAAAAAAAAATCTCCCGCCAAGACCTTCCCCCGCCCACCCCATCATCTTCTTCACATCCTCTCTCACCTAATCACCACCCACCCCCTTCCCATCTTCTTCTTCTTCCCTTCTTCTCTCACAAAATACATTAAGAAAAAACCTAAGAAAAATTACAAACCGAAGGGGATAAGGCAGTGGTTAGGTTTTTAAAGGTGTGAATCTTTCGATAGATTATCCATTAAAAATGGGGTTTTAGGGTTTTCCAGAGGAGTAAACTTCACCCCTACACCCGACATCTCCAACCACTTTACAACAACTTCCGTTTCTCGAAAGATGCATCTGCTTCTGTCTCATGCTTCAATTTTAAATTAAAAATGGTGGTCGTGGAAACTTCAATTGCTGTTGGGTTTCGAGAAATGGGTTTGGAAGACTGTTGTTGGAAACCTCGATTGTTGATAAGGAACGTTGAAAAGATTCAAAATGGTGGGTTCCAACAGTTATCAGGCAACCTAGAAATGATTCATGTAAATCTCCATTTCCACCTTCTTTGTTTGATTGTTCAAAAGGTCACCATTTACGTCTCTTTGAGGTAGCATTTTCACAAGAACTGCAAATATATACACACAAACTCGTTCGTAACTGTAGGTGTGTGTTATATATTGTGCAGGTGTGTGTGTGTTTTTATATAATTATGTGTATATGCATATATATATATATATATACATATATATATATATAAATGTGTGTGTTATATACGTGCAGGTATGTGTGTGTGTGTTTTATATATAATTGTGTTATATATTTGTGTGTGTATTATATATATATATATATATATATGTATGTGTGTGTGTGTTTGTATATGTATAGAATGACGTTTTTGGTCCTTGTGGGTTTAGAAGATGACAAAAAAGAGAAAATGACAAAAGAAAAAAATTAAGAAAATATATGAAATGACTAAAATACCCTCCTTAAATTGGACTTAGTGGCTAAAAGTTAATGGAGTTAGGCAGAGGGACGAAAACTAAAGCGAAATACCAAATGTGGGGGACCAAAATCGAGTTTCGATAGTTTTGGACGATATCCATTGAAAATGACAAACGCCAGGGACCAAAAATGAACTTTACTATATATATATATTTATATATATATATATATATATATATATATATATATATAGGACGGTAATCAAATGAGAACCGTAAAAAGGTTAAGGTCCATGAGGACTAATCTCAATCGTTATAGATTTTTAATCAAAGGTTGATAAACATGATGGCATTTTTGTAATATTAATGAATGTTTTGAAAGTCGTAAGGGTAAACTTGTAATTTGATATATCAAATCTACCTCTCATCGGCCTCATCTTTTCCCCATATCATTCCATGAAAACAGTTACCAACACAACTATTTGAAATCAACTCCCAAAAAGAAGAACAATTTCTCAATGTTTCATGTCTCCTATCGGAGTTGGCGATGATCATTCGGAACTCTAGCTCCTCCATCATCTTCACCATCGCCGCTTGATTTTGGAATTTCTGTGTTCTCTGACGAGAAATTAGAAGTAACAATGGTAGATTATGTGAATCGAAAATGGATCTGGTTTTCAATTTATACATTTACTCTGATGAATTATCTGAAATACGACATCGAATAGTAACGCTATGGATTTTCTTATGTGTTTACGCCTAGAAACTTTTGAAACTTTAAACCGGTTATAGGTCCCAGAAAGCAATAGATGGTTGAATCGATTGTCAGATTTATGATTTCGTGCTCGGTTTGAAGCGAAAACCCTCACCTGTATTTATGAATGTAGGAATGTGTTGGATCAAATAATTGTATTCAGGATTAAAGGGTCTAAACTGTAATTGTTTGATAGTTATAGTTAAAGGGTTTAAAGTGTAATAAGCTAATAGTTATTAAGCTATTGGGCCCAAACCCATTAGAAAGCCTGTTAATCTTAAAGCCCATAAGGCTTAGTTATTTAATGTTTTGATTATTTAGTTTTAGGGTTTAATCCTCATAATTACTTTCATAATCATATAGTGAGGTAGAAAGGTTTCTCTGTATTCAAAGGGTATAAAAAACACTCAAGGTTTCATTGTTTATTCAAGGGATTGGTACGTTATTATTAATCTTTATATCTCTTGTTATTATTGTGTTGCTTGATTACTTGATTGTTTATTTACCAACTAGATTAAACTGGATAACAATTGGTATCAGAGCCTAAAAGAATCAAATTTTTGTTTGAGATTACTATTCATCGAAAATCACTGTTCATCGAAAATCACTATTCATCGAAAGTTACTGTTCATCTGATTTCATGAATTATTGTGTTTATTGGTTTAAAGTTTATTTGATTAGTTGAGGTTCATGCTTCTGAATGCTATCTAATTGATTAATCGCATTATAGATCATCAAGTGATTGAATTTATTGATTTTGTGTTTTCTGGGTTTGCATGAATATCGACACTGTGCTCATCAAATTAGAGTATGAAAGTTGATTTTAATCTTTGTTATTGATTGGGTTGTGTTCGATACATGTTTCTGAGTACAAAGGACTGTTTTTTGCATCTGATTTTGAGACTGTATTGATTTTCTGTGTTGATTATTGCCTCTGTTCGTCGAAGTTCTGGGCTGGTTTAAGAACATATCGGTCGAACGTACATTATCGGTCTTAATCTTTATCGGTCCTTAGCCTTACCGGTCATAACATTATATCGGTCGAACACAGTCCACCCGGTCTAAACGCATAATATCGGTCAAATCAGGACACCGGTCAAATAGTCTGATCATCCGGTATACTCACAGACCACCTCGGTCAATACCTTGTTCGGTCGAATCAATACCGATCGAATCAATACCTGTCGAAGTGTTTACCGGTCTTACAACCTCCCGGTCGAAGACCATTATCGGTCATAGCAGATTACCGGTCAAGTATTCATTATCGATTGCCCGGACCCTTGCCTATACCGGTCGAAGGCAGTTTACCGGTCAAAGAAGTCTCCCGGTCTTGCAGCATACCGGTCGAACAAAGTACCGGTACAAGCAACATCCCGGTCGAAGCAAGACACCGGTCCAAGCCTTATCGGTCGAAGCACATTTTCCAGAGTTAGAAAATTTTTTGCAAACTGTAATATGGCCTCTCAAAGCCAGAAAAATTTTCTCTAAGGGCCCCCGTGCTAAGTCTGCGAAGGGGGACAAAGTTCTGTTCGAGATCAACATTTTTCTTTTTGTTCAGTATTATTTGAAGCTTTATACTGATTGAAAGGACTGCATTTAATAATTTTCGGGAATTTATTTTTCTGAAAATTTTTTAGTGTGGTTTTCATTTTGATTCTAACGATCTCATCTAGTTGGTTGTCTTGGTACAGATAAGTTTAATTACTAACAAGTGGTACAGCTAAGATGTCGAATCAGCTAATGATGTTTGAAGGTTACAACCTTGATTTTAACAACATGTCTCTTTCTGACGTATGAGCAAAGGATAAACAACTTGAGGTCGGTTATCAACATCATCTCGCATGATTGATGAGTATGACAAAGAGGACAAAATGCTCAAAGCTGAGAACAAGGCTTTACAGATTCAGAACTCATCTCTTCTTATTCAGATCAATGCTTTAAAAGAAAATTCAAAAGATTCTAATTCTTTAATTGACTTTGCAGGAATACATGAGTCTAAAGAAAGAGAGATCTTCGATCTTCAAGTAAGGTTGAAAAGATCTGAGTCAAGCTCTACATGGTCTAAGAAGGATGCAATGCAAAGAGAGCTTGAGGAGCTTAGAAGGAGTACAAGTGTTGCAAGAGATACTAGTGAAGGACTTAGAAAGATAAATTCTCAACTCTGTGCGGACAGAGATTAGTTGAAAGATAAAGTTCTCAGTCTTGAGGTTGAGATTGAAACGCTAAAAGAAAAGGCAACCCAAGACAGAGACAATACAAAAGCTCAAGATGAGATGTTGAAGATTGAAAAAGAAAGAAAAGAATTCGCTAAGAAATTCTCTGACTTCTCCAGAAAAGCCTTTGAAGAGAAGAAATATTTAGAGCTTAGATGCGTTAAACTTTCTCAATAAGTTTCACACTTTGAGAAGGTTATCATTCTAGAGAGAGAAAGGGCTGAGAATGAGAAGAAGAAAGCTGAGCTGAAGAAAGAAAATATAGACTTTTCTGAAGAAAAGAAAATATTTGAGACCGAGATAGCCATGCTGATAGGAAAGATATTTGAATTGTCAACAAACATCATGAAGGAGAAGAATGCAAAATTTGAGTTGCATAAGAAGTTTGATCTGATTGAAAAGGAAAGAAACAGTTTGTCTTCAAAGATAAAGGAACTTGAAGAGATCGTTTTCAAGGTGAAGCTGACTGAGCACAAGACGCCAGAGTCAATAACTCAATCACCGAGAGACGATCTAGCTGATTCAGATAGTTCATTAAAAACAACTTCAAGTTCACATTTTTCAAATGTTTTCTATAATCCTTTCTATGATTTAGATGATAGTCTTACTTCTAAATCTACTAATCAGATTCGTCCTTCAAACCTTTTCTATGACAAAAATGTTGATGGTTCAGGTAACTTAAAGAAGACTAAGTCTCGAAAGAAAAGCTTCTGGAGAAGGGACGATGAGAAAGAAAGAGGAAGCTGGATCTGGAGAGTTAAAGGATCCTCGGAGGAGAAGAAGAAACAAGAATCATTTGTGCATACATCAAATGCTAAATGGAACTATGCTACAAAAGGTAAAACTTTTGGCAAACCTGATCTGGTTTACACAATCCATCAATTGATCAGGTTAACACAAAAGAAAATTAGTTGTTCCTACTGTGGCTCAAATGATTTTGTCAAAAAAAATTATGTAAATAACTGGTATGGTTCTTATTTCATATCTCCTACAAGAACTACAACTAACCCATTAGGACCCAAATACCAGTGGGTACCAAAAGCTAAATCTGTGTTGCAGGCACCCAATGTTTAAGGGGGAGGAAGAACTATGGCTTTTGAACAACACAGTTCAAAACCCGGACTTCATTGTTAAAAAGATGGCTTCTAAGTAAATCAACTTAGAACCCGTACCTCAACGGAGTATGGTTTCTAATCACATCAGATTAGAACCCGCACTTCAGTGTTTTTTTTCTGCTTTATATTGTTAAAAAAAAATTATTCAGTTAAGGGGGAGAATATCTGTGATATTAACAGATTTTTGGATACTTAAATGCTTATCTGGACGTGTGTTCTTAAAGATAAATACTTGCGTTTTATCTTGTCAATATACTTTGTCAAGTATTCATACACATAACGGTTCAGAACATTCTATTTGACTTTGTTATTACCATGTATCAAAAGTTAAATCTTTCTATGGTAATACTCACGTTCTTTATATTCACTGTTGATTGAATCAAACGTCATTTCATGTGCTTTCATTGAAAATATCTTTATATATTGTTCAGATAAACAACATTCATTTTTGATTCTCCAAAATCTTATTCTTCATGACAAAATGATATGAGCTTAATTGTCAAACTCTTTTAGTTTGAGGGAGAGAATTGCATTGTCATACATAACTGTTTTGACATCTACGAAAGTCTTATTTCTCATGTAACAAGTGGTATTTGTGCTTACATGTACAAAAAGCCTGTTGAACAACATGTTCTTTTAGGAAAATACATGGGATTCAGTGTGAGCTTAACAGAACTTTCATGGATTCACGATAACCAGTGTTTCCTACCCAGGAAGTATTCCCTGAATGATTGAGGGAGAAGGGTCAAAAAATTTGAGTGTTGGTGTGTTAAAAGAGGTAAAATGGAAAACAGAGATTGGTTAGAAGTGAGCATTAAAAGAAAGAGGGTGAGAGAACAGAGTAAAAGAATATTAAACTCTGCACCAAACTTCTTTCTGAGCCGGGCAGCCACATAATCTGATTGATTCACATTCTTTGGTGACCATCATTGAAAAAGGCACCTAGCCCATTCCATCTCTTGCATACAACCCCACCAGCTACTCATTCATTTCTCAAAAAGAGAATGTTTCACATTTTCTGGGGACGTAACATATAAGCTATTGGTTCTTCATTTGGAAGATACTAATATTGAAAAAGATGGAAAGTTGCCCCACTTTCGAACCCGTTCTCATGCACATTGAGTCTTTGTACAATTTGTTATTGTCTCAACAAGTTTACATATTTTGAGCCTATATTGAAAAGCAATCATCTATGCTTAATTCTTTCATACACATGCACGAACACACAGAAATTTGTTTTCTGTCAGAACGTTCATAGATAACCATGTGTTATTCGATGATTGAATGGAAGACCTGGGGAGTCTACATCAAACCAGCTTCTTATATAGTAACTTTGTGTTACTCAGTGACTTTGTGTTACTGACAGGCATTCTAACTGAGTCATTTGTTGATTCAGGGTTACCTCTATTAAACTATTTGAATTTGAAAAGATTCAAATGGTTACCACTTTCTATTTTAATCTGAAAAGATTGAAATAATCACTCTTTCCATCTGGGAAGACTGCTCTTATTTCCATACAAGGCACATTACATGATGAAGACTGTGCTTACGTAATCATACACAATGGGGGAGATTGTCTTGAAAAAGGGGAGATTGTTTTGCAAAGTTTTGATGATGATGATTCTCACCATTCATCAAAAAGGGGGAGAAGATACAAAAAGGGAGAATTATCAAAGAAGGAGAATATAATTTGAAGACTGCTGAAGATTTTCATTAGTTTTTGAAATATTTGAAGATTATTTAAAGATATCAAGTTTTGAAGCTATCAACGACATAGCTGAAGAAAAGTGAAGACCCGAAGACAATTGCAATTTTTTTTTTAATCTTGAATCCAAAGGGGGAGATTGTTGGATCAAATAATTGTATTCAAGATTAAAGGGTCTAAACTGTAATTGTTTGATAGTTATAGTTAAAGGGTTTAAAGTGTAATAAGCTAATAGTTATTAAGCTATTGGGCCCAAGCCCATTAAAAAGCCTGTTAAGCTTAAAGCCCATAAGGCTTAGGTATTTAATGTTTTGATTAATTAGTTTTAGGGTTTAATCCTCATAATTACTTTCATAATCATATAGTGAGGTAGAAAGGTTTCTCTGTATTCAAAGGGTATCAAGAACACTCAATGTGTCATTGTTTATTCAAGGGATTGGTACGTTATTATTAATCTTTATATCTTTTGTTATTATTGTGTTGCTTGATTACTTGATTGTTTATTTACCAACTAGATTAAACTGGGATAATAGAAGGTTTGTGATCGACGATGATGAAATGTACTCGAGATCTGAAGAGGCGATAAGTGACGAATAGAGGTATGATGTTCTCGTTGAGTTTGTGGAATAAGTTTCCGTTATATCGACCGATTGAGAAGATTACGGTGGGGTGTTGGTGGTTATGATCGCAAGTAGGTCGTGTTGGCTTGGAGTTTGGGGAAGGATACACCACGAGATCAAATAAAGAAGATTCAGAGGAATCTACAGAGGAAACAATAGCTTTCTCAAAAAAGAAGACGAAGATAAGATAGTTCACGACAATATTTCAGCAGTTAATATATTTATAATTAACTATGACATTTGAATCATGAATGGTCTGAAGCAGTTCAGGAGGTGATTAGGTTTGGGAAGTTTGATTTCATGTAGTGAATTAGGATATACATTAACATTGTGTTTGGATTTCATTAGGTGAAATAACATAGTTTATGAAAATTGTGATTTATTTCATGTGGTGAAGTAAGATTAATATGTGTTTCATACGGTGAATCTTTGTGTTTCATATGGTGAATCTATATGTTTCATCTGATTAATGAATATGCATGTTTCATCTGGTGAATCTCATTACCAAAATGACGATTATGCCCTTTTCATGTGGTGAAATAGTTTTTAATTAAAACCATACGATCAAAACCAAATTATGGCTTAGATCGGTTCTCATGGTTCTCAACCTTTTTTTGGTTCTCACATGATTTAACCCCTATATATATAAAAATTTATATATATATATATATATATATATATATATAAAAGATGAGTTTTCATTTGAACTCACCCCTATATATAGGGAGAGGTTCAATTGAGAAATGGTAAATATATGAATCTGCATGAATCACAAATATTTATATATGAATTTGTTAATTAGTTCAACTTATTCATATATGAATCTTTGTGATTCATACAGATTCATATATGAATCACAAAGGTTGATATATGAATCTGTTAGTTAGTTCACCTGATTCATATATGAATCAGAAAGGTTCATATATGAATCAGTTAAAAGAGTTCAGTTGTGAATTGCACTGGTTCATATATGAACATATAGTTCATATGTGAATTATACATGTTCATATATGAACACAACTCGTGTGTTTTGTAAAATTTACGAAAGTGTCCTATTTTTGGGATAGCCGCAACTTTTGACCAGTCAAAGCCGCAACTTTTGACCGGTCAAAGCCGCAATATTTGACTAGTCAAATCCGATCTTGACCATATGAATGGCTATGATTACTTCTCTATTTATGATATATTTATCATTTCTTAAATGAACCAAACACTATATATATATATATATATATATATATATATATATATATATTTATATATATAGGGGTGAGTTCAAATGAAAACTCATCTTTTATTGTGTACATGAGGACAAATTTTAACCATTGATCAAAACTTAGAAAACTAATCAATGGTTAATACATATTAAGGTTAATTGAGAAGATATTAAGAACAAAATTGGAAAGTTGAATCAGTTTCTACCTTGTTTGACCTTTTATTTTAATTTTAAGTAAAATAAATTTACCACCTTAAACTTTAAAATATATTATCTTAAAAATTACTAATATTTTAATCAAACAAATTACATCAAAAAAACGAGAATTTCGTGTTCTTCGATATGACATCCATCTCGATATAGTTTTTTTTTTCGTTTTGACCGTTTTTTACGTGAAATTATATATTTGTGTTATATTCATTATGAATATGCATGCACGTCTTTGGGTGTCCACATTCAGTTTGAATAACAAAGGTGAACGTTCATTCACTATTAATGATGAATAATACAGTATTCAGGATGAATAATACACAAACCCATGATTCATGTATTATTTATCATGAATCGTGTATTATTCACCCTGAATGTTGTATTATTCATCCTGAATGATACATTATTCATGATGAATAATATATAAATGACCCGTGAAGGTGTAGACACATGGCGCACTCTCTTTTGTTTCCCAATTCACAACTGAAATTTGGTTTAATTCATTATGAATAGGTATGCGCATCCCCGAACGTCCCACATTCAGTATGAATAAAAATGTGAATGTTCGTTCATTATTCATGATGAATAATATAGTATTCAGAATGAATCACACAACATTCATGATGAATAATATACGAATTCATGAATCGTGAATTATTCACCCTGAATGTTGTATTATTTATCCTGAATGATACATTATTCATGATGAATAATACATGAATGACCTGTGAACGTTTATTCATTATTCTTGATGAATAATAAAGTATTCAGGACGAATTACACAACATTCATGATGAATAATACACGAATTCATGAATCGTGAACTATTCACCCTAAATGTTGTATTATTCATAATAAATAATACATGAATGACCTGTGAAGATGTGGAGACTTGTCGCGCTCTCTTTTGTTCCCCGATTCACAACATAATTACTCGATAGGTTATCGATTCGTCTTGATGGGTGTTGGGTTACGACGTTGAAGAAAGTATTGAAGAAGATGATGTCGAGTTACATACTTACGGTGTCGAGGTTTTGTACAAACTTGAACGTACATAAATATTCATAATGAATATAACACATATATAGCATTTTACGTAAAAAACGGTTAAAACGGCAAAAAAAAAACTATATCAAGATGGATGTCATATCGAAAAGCACTAAATTCTCGTTTTTTTGATGTTATTTGTTTGATTAAAATATTAGTAGTTTTTAAGATAATTTATTTAAAACTTTAATTAGGTAAAAGTTTTTAATTAAAAAAGAAAATAAAAAGTCAAATATGGTAGACGTGACTTTAAATTATATTTCATTTTTACCCCTAGGCATCTTAAAATTAAAAAACACTATTTAATATGAGTTGTTGGATCAAAAGAGATGGAATAGTTGAGATGAAAGATGAGTTTTCATTTGAACTTTCCTATATATATATATGTTAATCAAATTTAAAAAAAGTGAGGATGTTTTAAAAAGTCTAAATGCTCCTAACTTAACAAGTTCCTTTAACCACATTTAAAGAGAATGACCAAATCAAAACTGCAAGGATGAAAATGTTATTTTATACAAACCACATGATCATATTCTAGTTTACTTAATAGACAATTATACATATTCAAAAGTTTATCAACATACAATATTATTGATTCTGATTTCAAACTTTAGCACCAACTATTATCAATTAGAATAGAAATAATATTTTAGACTTCAACACCTCTCGTAAAACAAACAATACCTCAGAGAGTGAATGTATTTTTTTTATGAAAAAATGCCTTTACTTTTCCATCTTAAAGAAGTACTAGAAGCGTACTAGCGTAATTCAGCTAGATACATCACGATTTTAATGTTTCAATTGAATTCAATTACAAACTTAGCTACAAAATATAATGTAATTTATTTTGGTTTAATAATATAATGTTTTTTTTTATAAAATATTGTGTTAGATTTTTTTAATTATATTTTAGATTTTTTATATTTAAAATTTAATTTTTATTTTATATTTAATTATGATGAGAGTGATTTTAGGGGAGTTAAAGTGGGAAATGATTTTAAGGGAGTTAAAATGGTTAAGATAATTATTTAAAGTTAAGAAATAGCATTAAATGTAGTACATACAACGTTAATAGTTGTTTTTAAGAGATTTAAAGTAATTAACATTAAATAGCGGTACATTAAACTTTAAGACTCGTTTTTAAGAGTTTTTCATGCCTGCTTTATAACATAGTATAGATATTAGAGCATTTCCAACATATTACCTAAAATAGAGAAAATGAAGTTTTTTATTCTCTATTTTGGTCAAAAATAAGTTAGCTTAATTAATTTTCTATTCATACCACCAATAAGATTGAATTATTATCATTTTATATATTTTTTATTAAATAACATATTGAGATGATAAATTTATATATAATTTAATAATATAACAAATGTTGAAATCTATAAAATAGAGAATTAAATTGTTGAAGATAAATATATATATTTTTTAGAGATTTTTATCATGCTTGGAAAACATCATAAATTAACTTATTTTTGAGGGGCCAATGGCGTGTATACGGGTGTAAATGAGACGAGACAACTCACGAGCTACTCGAGATCGACTCGGTCAAAACTCGGTCAACACTCGAATAGACTCGACTCGAACTCGAGCTCGACTCGACATACTAACGAGTCAAGTCGAGCGACCTGATACTCGACTCGATAAACTCGTGAGATACTCGAATATTATATATATATATATATATATACGTTCATTAATGTCCGTTTACTTATAATAGTAATCTAAAGAATCTAAAGAATATATATTAAATAAATAAACATTAAAATAACAATATACTTATTATTAAATATATATATATTTTATTTTAATTATATAATTATAATTATTATTAAATAATTACTAGCATTTTCTTTAAAAAAAAAGTAATAACACTTATATGACTTGTGGGTACCATTATTTAAAATAAGGATTGTCCTTCTTTTGCTTAAAAACTCATCCCACATTGGTGGGACAATCCATTCAAGTTTTTTGCATTCAACTATAAATATGACTCACCCCCTTCCTTTCCCTTGCCATTCTATAGCATTTGTGACATTGCCTTTCTATTGTACCTAGTGGCTTGAGCCATTGGGCTTGAAGTTAGGCAAAAAAAAATTTGTTGGTACCAATGGAAGTGGGTGCAACTAGTTTGTTATGTTTGTTTACAATTTTAATCAAACAAACACAAACAAATAAGAACACATTGAATTTTTAAATGATTGAATACAAACACTAGTTCGAGTTTGAGCTTGAAATGAGTTCGAGCTTGAGCGAGCTTGAAACGAGTTCAAGTTCGAGCTTGGAAATTGGTTATCGAGTCGAGTTCAAGCTTGGATTTTCAATACTCGCGAACTTTCGAGTCGAGTTCGAGCTTGAGAATTTTTTTTTCGAGTTCGAGTCGAGTTTACTGATACTTGAGCTCGACTCGCATCATTTACACCCCTAGGCATGTAGCCCAGTTGGTAATGGGTGGGGGCATGTTTGTCCAAATAGCGAATGGTCTCGGGTTCGAGCTCGAGGCACCCTCATACCCAAAATCGCTGAGTGAGTCAGGTATGCCCCACATAATGGAATTGGCAACCGATGTGGGCTGATTCAGGTTACCAGAATTCAACTTTTGTCCAAAATCATAAGTTAACTTATTTTTGAGCTTATTTCAAAATACGTTTGGATGAATAAAAAGTATCTTATAAACTAGTTTATTGAAACGTCAATTAGAGTAGCATTTTCTATAAGCCCCAAGAGCTTCCTGCTATATTTTTCCAATTATACTTTTGATTAATATTAACCTATTATTAATTATTATTAAATAATTTTAGTTGTAAAATCTTAATAAGTATTAATTATTAACTATTTACAATAATTATTAATTTTATCAATTATTATGTTATTCTTATTCAATATATTCAGTCTTGAAAAACACATATAATAATTTTAAAAAAAGGTTTTGTAAATTATAATATCCATTCTATAGCTGGAAAGAAATATACACTTGTAATTGTAGATGAATACTCTCGCTACACCTGGGTTATCTTTCTTCGCTGCAAGAGTGACACTCCAGAAGAACTAATATCTTTTGTTAAAAAGATGGAAGTGCTGAATAATCTTACTGTCCGTTCAATAAGAAGTGATCATGGAACTGAATTCAAAAACAGTTATCTGAAAAATTTCTTTGAGAACAAGACAATTTCTTACAACTTTTCCTCAGTAAGAACACCTCAGGAAAACGGAGTCGCTGAAAGAAGAAATAGAACGATCATTGAAGCTGCTAGATTAATGCTCAGCGATTCTCACCTCCCTACTCAATTTTAGGTTGAAGCTGTGAATACTCCATGCTTTACTCAAAACAGATCGCCGATAGTAAAGCGATTTGGAAAGACAACTTATGAACTATTTCATGGAAGAAAACCCTCTATCAGTTTTCTTCATATATTTGGTTTTCAGTGCTTCATTCTAATCAACAAAAATCTACTTGGAAAGTTCAATCCAAAAGCTGATGACGGAATATTTCTTGGATATTCCTCTATCTCCAAAGCCTACAGAGTATTCAACAAGAGAAGACATTAGAAGAAACAATTCATGTCACCTTTGATGAAACTCGCTCATCGAACTCCAAACCAATCGCTGACAATGAGGAGCTAAATGCTTGGATGTTTTCTCATTACAGAGAAACATAACCCTTCTTGTCAAACCATCAGCACTCAGATCCTCCAGCTGCTGATGATGATCCAAACATCATACCTCTTAATGTTGAATCCACCTCATGGGTTTCAGCTGAGCCTCTAAATACACTCCTTCCATCTGACCCGTCTTCGTCTAAAAACCTCTCTGATAACAATGGTCTGTCAGACACTCAACAATTAATAGCTGATGAACCTCGGGCTTCTTCATCAGTAAATCCAATTGCTGATCCAACTCCTGAAGTGAGCGATCATGCTCCTGCTCAGCGATGGACCAGAGATCACCCCATAGATCAAATTCTTGGTGAGTCCGACTTAGGTATTCCGACTCGTCGAAGTTTAGGTAATATCTGCCTCTTTGTTAACTTTATTTCTTTAATAGAGCCAAAGAAAACTGATGATGCCCTCAGAGATCCAAACTGGGTAAACGCTATGCATGAAGAGCTGACTGAGTTTACTCGTAACAAAGTTTGGAATCTCGTTCCTATACCATATGATAAAACTGTTATAGGCACCAAATGGGTGTTTAGAAACAAGTTAGATGAACATGGAACTGTGACCCGCAACAAGATAGACTTGTTGGTCAGGGATACAGACAATAAGAAGGCATAGACTATGATGAAACCTTTGCCCCTGTGGCTAGGCTCGAAGCAATTCGACTCTTCTTAGCTTATGCAGTTTACAAAGACTTCACTGTATATCAAATGGATGTAAAATCAGCGTTCCAAAATGGAAAGCTGGATGAAGAAGTCTATGTAGAACAACCTCCAAGGTTCTCTGACCCTAAGCATCCAACTTATGTTTATAAATTGGATAAGGCTCTCTATGGTCTAAAACAAGCCCCTCGTGCTTGGTATGACACTCTATCATCCTTTCTTATCTCTGAAAATTTTGAACGTGGTAAAATTGATAATACCTTGTTTTTCAGAAAGATAAAAGGTCATATTATTCTTGTACAAATATATGTTGATGACATAATATTTGGTTCTACTAACCCATCTCCGTGTACTTGTTTCGCTGAAAGAATGAAGAAAGAATACAAAATGAGTATGATGGGTGAGGTAACGTACTTTCTTGGTCTTCAGATTAAACAATATGAAAAAGGTACTTTTATCAGCCAAGGTAAGTATGTTAAAGATATGCTGAAAACGTTTGATCTAAATCAGACTTCAGTGATGAAAACACTTATGGCACCTCCACTGACATTAAACAAGGATCCAACTGGAAAACCTGTCAATGTCATTGCCTATAGAGGAATGATAGGCTCCCTGCTGTATCTTACACCAAGTTGACCTGACATCATGTACTTTACATGTTTGTGTGCACGTTATCAGTCTGAACCCAAGGAATCCCATCTGATTGCTGTCAAGTGAATCTACAGATATCTGAAAGGAACTCCTAACCTCGGTCTTTGGTATCCCAAAGACTTAGGGTTCGATCTAATTGGATATTCAGATAGTGATTTTGCAGGTTGTAAACTCGATAGAAAAAGCACCACTGGTGGATGTCAACTTCTAGGAGGAAAGCTGGTAAGCTGGACGAGTAAAAAGCAAAATTCGGTGTCCACTTCCACAGCTGAAGCTGAATACGTAGCCGCTGGAAGTTGTTGTGCTCAAGTCTTATGGATGAGAGGAAATCAACTATTAGACTATGACCTTCAGCTATCAAAGATTCCAATCTATTGTGACATCACTAGTTCTATCGCTATAGCAAATAATCCAGTGCTACATTCAAAGAAAAAACACATAGAGATCAGATATCATTTTATCAGAGTTCATTTGATGAATGGTGATATTGAACTTCTGTTAGACTATAATTGTATTCAAGATTAAATGAGGGTCTTTGTTGTAATTGTTGTAATAGTTGTTTGTGTGTAGTGTAAATGAGCTTAGAAGAGTTGACCTTGCTTGGTCATGTTGACCTATATATAAGCAAGTTCTTGTGTTGTTTTTAGTAGACTTGTGTAAGCAAGAATTAAGTGTGTGAAAGTCAAGGTGAAAAGGTAGTTGTGATTAAGAGAGTAAAAACACATAGTTGCACACATTGGTTACACACACAAACACATTCTATCTTGATGTAATACTTGTGATTAATAAACAATAATGTTTGTGTAGATTTGTATGTGTTTTATGCTAGTAATTCTTGGGCCACAATTGGTATCAAAGCCAAATCCGTTTAAAAATCAAGAATTTTTTAAAAAAAAAAAACGACACTGTTCATAGTACTGTTCATCGTTACTGTTCACAGAATCATTTTTGAGTTTTAGTTGAAATTTGGAGTTGAATTTGATCAGGTTATGTTAGCAAAGTGATATAGATCGAGTCTGTATAATTCATTTTGATAATTGCATTGTAATTGATCATAAATTTGATGATTTTGTGTGTTTTTCAGTTTTCGAGTTTTTACACTGTATACACATCGATTACATAGATTTTGTGTTGAAAATCCAAAATAGTTGCTGGAAATGAGTTCTCGATGATCAAGTGAACAAATTCTCAAAGTTTGGTGCTCAGATTCGAAGTTTTAAGTTGAAATCGATGAATGAGATGAAGAACACGCAAGATATCTGAAGAACGCGCTAGATCTGAAGAACGCGCAAGTTCTTCGTTAGAACGCGCAAGCTGAAGAAATTTGTTTTTTGGTCGAAACGATGCAAGGCGTTAGTTGCGAGTTATAGAAACGCGCTAATTGAAGCTAGCGAGTTTGAGAAGGAACAGTGTTCAGCGAGTTCTTCGTCGTGCGAGTTTGCTCAAAACGCGCAAGTAGTGCCTAGCGAGTTTCTGGAACGCGCACGCCTCTATTAGCGCGTTTCAGCGTGAATAGTAACTTGCGTGTTTAGGCACTTGCGAGTTTTATCGTTTAGCGAGTTTCAGTGCTTAGCGAGTTTATCAGAACGCGCAAGTCTTTGCGAGTTTGCTTGCGAGTTTGCTTGAGAGTTTATCAAACGCGCAGACCTTGATTTGCGTGTTTCTCAGCCTGCGAGTTTCATTTTCAATAGTGATCTGCGAGTTTTGTCACTTAGAATATTTTCTGAGAATTTTCAAAACTGTAACATGCTCTTTAATAGTGATTTTTTTTCTCTAGGGGCGCTGCCCCTCGACCCCGCAAGGGCTAAGTCTGCGGAGGGGGACAAAAGTTCTTTCTGTGATCAAAATCTCTGAAATTTTTTTTAAGATTTCTGTAATTTTCTTGATTTGATTGGAATTAAAGATCTTTACTAGCTAATATTTTTCATCTTGTAAAGGTACATCCATTCTTCAACCATGGCAAATGAATTTCTTTCTATGGGATCTCATCTGAAGCCTCCAGTTTTGTCTGTCGGAGATTATTCACAATGGAAGAAAAGAATGATTCAGTTCTTAAATCTAAAGAACAGAGATTATATGATATCTATCATAGATGGTCCGGGAAATCCATAATCTTTTGTACCTGTACAAGCAGCCACAGCTACATCTCCAGCTATCCCAGATCGATATGTGTCAAAACCATATCAATTCTTTATTGATGTGGAAAAGGCAAAACACAAGATAGATGAAGAGGCACTTATCTATATTACAATGGCAATTCCTAATGACATCTACAATCGTGTAGATAGTAGGGAATCTGCAAAAGATTTATGGGATGAATTGGAGAGACAATTTCAAGGATCAAAGAAGTCAATTCAGACAAAGCTGAATCAGAGTATAAATGCATATTAAGGTTTTCATGCGAAAGAAGAAGAGACTTTGTTGGAGACATACAATCGCTTTAATGTGATTCTGAATGATTTAAGGAGAAATGGAATGAACAAGTCAGAATCAGAGATCAATTATAAGTTCATCAAGAACTTGAACCCAGAATGGAAAAGCTATGCTATCAACATTCAGATGACCAAGGACAATGCACAAGAAGACGTCAATGATATCTTCACAACTTTATCTCAGCATGAGGATGAAGTAAAGCAGCTTGGTGCTGAAAAGAAGATGGTCAAAGATTCTTTAGCCTTAATGTCTGAACGTAAGAAAGGGTCAAGTTTCAAGTCCAGTTCTTCTTACAAGTCAAAGTCGAGGAAATCCAGAGATCTTCTAACTGAGGTCACTGATTCAAGCACTGATAATTCTTCTACTGAAAGTGAAGAACATTCATATGAGGATATGCAAAGATTTGCTGAAAATCTGGCTCTTCTCACAAAGCAGTTTAAAAGCTTTGGAAAGAAAAGACACTCCAAGCCGAAGTATGACAATTACAAGAAAGATAAGTACAAACCGAGATCTGAAAAGAAGTATGAGAAAAGCGGCGAGAAAAGAGAAGAGAAACGAGAAGAGAAGAGAGAAGGAAAGAAAGAAGAGACTGAGCCGAAATATGGAAGATGCTATAACTGTGGAAAACCAGGTCATTTTTCCAAGGATTGCAAGTTCAAGCGTACAAAGAATTCTGAATATTATGCTCGGAAAACACTGTTAGCAAAGAAGTTGGAAGAAGGTCAGAACTTAATGGCGGAAGAAGAGAATTGGTTGTACAAGAGATCTGAGGATGAATCTGCACACTTTACTCAGGTGTGTATGATGGCCAAAGTAGATGAAGACATTGGGTCATCTTCTGATCATTCTGACTGTGGTTCCGAGGTACGTATTCAATCCTTAAAGGCTCAAGTTAAGTTCATGAAAGAAGAGTTTAAAACTTTAAAAGGCAAACTTAGTCATGAAAGACAAACAATGTTGAATTTTCGTGATGAAAATTCAATGTTGAAAGATGTGGTTAAGGAAAAGGAATCTGAAAAAGATTGTTTGAAAAAGGACAAAGATGTTTTAAATTCAAAGATATATGAGCTTGAAAAAGATCTTGTAAACTTAAATGCTGAAAAAGGTGATTTTCAACTAAAATTTGAAGCATGTTTCCAAGAAAGAAACGAGGCATATTGTAAAATCAAGCAACTGGAGGATTTAAATCTGAAAAGAGGACAGAATGAGCAAACATTAAATCTTTTAACAAACAAACTCCAAGATGTCAGATTTTATAATGTTAAAAAAGGTTTAGGTTTTGAACCAAACACTGTTTTTAAAAAGAGCACCAGAAAATTTATATAATTTTGATAAAATGGGCTCTATTCCTACAAAACCCGATATTCATGATACTTTTGTAAAAGGTAAAGATGTGAATGATGATGAAATTTCATCTTGTGCTGATTCTATTTCAAGTTTAAAATCTGTTGGTTTTGCTTATAAAGATTTAAATGAAAGTTACAAAACAAGAAAGATAGAATTTAGTGAATTTACTTCTCTATTTTCTCCTTGTTTACCAACAGAAACAGCCAAGGTTGAAGAAAATAATACTGAGTCTCAGTGTCAGTTTGATGAATCTGATTAAGAAACTGATGTTGAGAATCAAGTGTTATCATCTGATTTATTCACGTCAAATTCCTCACATGGTTCAGAAAGTGAAAATATTATGAATCAAAACCTTAATTCTGATTTTTCAAAAATTATGACTAAGGAGATTTTTACAGAAATGATGAATGCTTCAGATCTTGTTCCTATTATAGAAAATATGGAATCAAACTCTGAGGTAAATCAAACATCTAATTTTGAAAAACAAATCATAGATCTTCAAAAGACAATTGAAGAGTTAGAAGATGAGAATGTTGATCTCAAATTTAAACTTGACAAGTCTTTTGAAGAAAACAAAGAACTCTCTAAAGAGTTAAATATTTTAAAAAATGATTTGTTTCAACAAAATCTAAAGGAGAAAAGTATGTTTGACTCTACAAACTGGAATGTTCATTCTAATCCAGAGTTTGATACTGTTAATTCTAAATCTTCAGTTGTTTATACTTCTACTCCTGAATATCCTCCAAGTATTTTTGAGAAAGGAGAAGCTTCTTGTACTTCAAAGCCAAAATCATCTTCTTCAAAAACACTAACAAGATTCTGTTTCCTGTTTCAGATGTGAAAAGGCAAAATAGTAAAGGAGAAAGAGTGAAGAATGTGAAGGAAAATAAAGTTGCTAAAAATAAATGTAATATTCGTGATAGTGGTAGTTTGATGTGTAAAAATTCAAACGTTCTCAAATGTCAAAGTTGTATGACTGATTATACTTCATTGGATAAATCTAAGCTTTTGACATTTGCACGTAAGAATTTTATCTGCAAACACTGTCATGATAATGCATTTATCATTTCATCTATTCACTCTAAATCTAAAATTGCCAGAAAAACATCTCATGTCAAATCAGATTCAAAATCCTTAACTAATCAGGCTAAAATTTTTCATGCTAAGATTGATCATTTTTCGAAAAAGAAAACATTTCATGAGATTAATGTTAAAATGGTATGGAAATGGATACCTAAGCCTCGCTATGAGTGGCGAATTAAGGCTAAGGTAGATGATGTTGATGAGTTGCAAAAAGCTAACAAGGAAGGACCCATCTGGATATTGGTACCTAAATAGAAATGAGTTGTTATTTTTTTGCAGGCCTCACATACATGGTATATAGATTCAGGATGCTCGCGCCATATGACAGGATTTCAGCATCTACTTCACAATTATGTTGAGGAACCTGCCGGTACTGTAAGTTATGCCAATTCTGAGGTTACTGGATATATTCGAGGACACGGATCGCTAACAAATGGCATCGTGACAATCAAAAGAGTACTATACGTAGAAGGACTTGATCATAATCTCTTCAGTACAAGTCAATTCTGCGATAGTAAATTTCAAGTTCGGTTTACTGATAAATGCTGTTACATTGAAGATAAAGATGGTCGTGCAGTTTTTAAAGCTAAGCGGAATGCAAATCTTTATTCTGTGAATTTTCCAACACTTTCTGCATCAAGACCTGTTTGTCTGATTGCAAAAGCTTCAAAAGCTGAAAGTTGGATATGGCATCGGCGCCTGTCTCATCAAAATTTTGATGCGATTAATCAGTTGGCGAGACAAGGAATTGTCAAAGGTCTACCAGAACTAAGGTTTGAGAAGAATTCTCTTTGTCCCGCTTGTGAAATGGGAAAGATGAAGCGAACATCTCATAAAGCAAAGACAGAATTCTCATCCTCAAAACCACTTGAATTAGTACATATGGACCTTTGCGGCCCAATGAGGACTCAGTCTATCAATGATAAGAAATATATTTTAGTCATGATAGATGAGTACTCCAGATATACTTGGTTGGAATTCTTAAAGAACAAATCAGATGCAGCAGAGCTGATCATTGAGTTTTTAAAGAAGATTCAGGTTCAACTACAACTACCAATTACATCTTTGAGAAGTGACAATGGCACGGAATTCAAGAATGAAAAGTTTCAGAGTTATCTCATATCTGTTGGGATCTCTCACAATTTTTCTGCTGCTTACACTCCTCAGCAAAACGGTGTAGTTGAAAGGAAGAATCGAACACTGGTGGAAGCTGCAAGGACAATGTTAGCCTATTCCGAATTGCCAATGTTTCTGTGGGCTGAAGCCGTAGCCACTGCGTGTTTTACACAAAACCGCATGATTGTCATCAAAAGACATAAAAAGACAGCATATGAACTTATTAATCATCGAAAACCTAATATTAAATTTTTTCGTACTTTTGGTTGCAGGTGTTACATTCTCAATGATCGAGACAATCTTGATAAATTTGACAAGAAGGCTGACGAAGGCTATTTCATTGGTTATTCGTTAACGTCTAAAGCCTATCGGATCTACAATAGACGAACCAAGACGATCATGGAGAGCATTAATCTGTCATTCGATGAATCATCAACGTTGACTTCTGAACACAATAGTTCAGAACTCAAGCTTAAACAGAAAGTTTCTATTCAAGACGGAATAGAACCTGAAGTCAAACAGAATAAGTCTTCTAATTCAAAGAAAGTTACATCTGAATTAGACTTATTATTTTTTGATGCTTTTCTGGATATATGTGCAGATTTTGAAAAATCAAACATATCCGCATCAACTTCAGAGGTTCCAATTATAGTCGCAGATATTTCAGGACCTTCTGAAAATGTCACAATATCAACCACATCAGGTACATCTACACATATACATTCTGAAGATACTAATGTTGATTCTGTGCATGCAGATCCAAATTCTGCAACAGAAGTTCCGAGTGATTCTTCTATTGCTCCGGAAATATTTACTTCAGAAGAGGCTGTACAAGATGTCCCGAGCACATCTGGGGTTGATAAAGACTTACCTGCAGTATATGATGAATATGAGGAAGATAATACTCAAGTTGAAATTCATACGATTCCAAGTAAAATGAAATGGACAAGAGATCACCCACTTCATAATATCATAGGTGATGCACAGTCGGGTGTACAAACGCGTGCAGCATCGGCTAATTTTTGTCTGTATTCAAGTTTTTTAAGTTCTCTCGAGCCAAAGAAAGCTTCAGAAGCCTTGCGCGATCCAGTTTGGATACTGGCGATGCAAGATGAACTTCTACAATTTGAGAGGAACAAAGTTTGGCGACTTATACCACTTCCAAAAGGTAAATCTGTTATTGGAACAAAGTGGGTTTTCAGAAATAAGAGAGATGAATTTGGAGTTGTTGTTCGAAACAAAGCTCGCCTTGTTGCAAAGGGTTACTGTCAGCAGGAGGTGATTGATTATGACGAAACGTTTGCTCCTGTGGCACGCCTGGAAGCCATACGTATCTTCTTATCTTATGCAGCGCACAAAAATTTTACTGTCTTTCAAATGGACGTAAAATCAGCATTTTTAAGTGGGATATTGCATGAAGAAGTATATGTTGCTCAACCAGAAGGATTCGTTGATCCAAAGAACCCTGATCATGTCTATATCTTAGACAAAGCCTTGTATGGACTCAAACAGGCACCAAGAGCTTGGTATGAAACTCTAACTCAATTCTTACTCGCTTCAGGATTGAAGAAAGGTACAATTGATACTAATCTCTTTCTGAAAAAGCAAGGTGATGATATGATTCTAATCCAGATTTATGTAGATGACATAATTTTCGGTTCTACAAATCCAAAGTTTTGTAAAAACTTTTCAAGAATCATGGAATCTCGTTTTGAAATGTCAATGATGGGCGAACTGAATTTTTTCCTTGGTCTTCAAGTGAAACAGTTACCTGAAGGCATTTTCATTAATCAATCAAAATATATTCGAGATATTTTAAAGAAATTTAACATGACTGACAGTTCAGTGCTAAAAACACCGATGGCAACGGGCACACTTTTAGATGCAAATCTTTCTGGCAAATCAGTAGATCAAAAAGTGTACCGTAGCATGATTGGTTCACTGCTGTACTTAACTGCGAGTAGACTGGATATTATGTTTGCTACCTGTTTCTGTGCTAGATATCAAGCTAATCCGAAGGAATCACACCTGATTGCTGTAAAACGGATTCTTAGGTATCTTAAAGGTTCTACTGAGTTAGGCCTTTGGTATCCTAAGGGTTCGTCTTTTGATTTAACTGCCTATACTGATGCTGATCATGCAGGATGCAAACTGGATAGAAAAAGCACATCTGGTTCTTGTCAGTTCTTAGGTGATAAGTTGGTTAGCTGGACATCTAAGAAACAAAATTGTGTTTCTACATCCACCGCTGAGGCTGAATACGTAGCTGCCGCAAGTTGCTGTTCACAAGTCCTCTAGATGAAAACACAGTTAAAAGATTTCGGATATACTTACCAACGAGTCCCTATCTACTGTGATTCTAAGAGTGCGATTGCGATAACAGCCAATCCAGTGCAGCATTCCAAGACAAAACACATCGACGTGCGTTATCATTTTATAAAGGATCATGTCGAAAAGGGCGATATTGAGATGCATTTCGTGACTACAGACTACCAGTTGGCTGACCTTTTCACCAAACCGTTGGATGAAAAGAGGTTTAACTTTTTAGTTAGCAAACTTGGTATGTTAAATGCCACTTCATGATTCGAGGGGAAGTTTTCTACTTTTGCGCTTTACTTGAATATATTTTGGATATTTCATCATATGATAACTGACTAAAGCGGAATCATTTGTATAATGATTACCAAAATCATTTTTCTTGCAGGATATGTTATGTGACAATGTCTTTTGGATAATTCAATTCAAAACCCGTATTCAAATGTTTTCTTCTGAAGGATGCTTTCAAGATTACATCTTTTCAAGAAGTTTTTCGTTTGAAAGGGAGTTAAGGAATTATATTGCTATATCTTTTATAATAATATTTCTAACATGAGTGATGTTTTACAGATATCAAGGGGGAGGATATCTAGTCAAGGATATTTTAATTCCAGGGGGAGTTAAGGATTCTGATTTACAGGTATATCATTCAAATCCTTATACTCTAACACTAGTGAAAGAAGAACAACTTTCATTTGTGAAAAATTGTTTTAAAATGTTCAAACCACTTCACAATCTTATAATGATTTTATGATTTGAAAAGTGTGAATTTTAAATGATTTTTGGATACTTCATTGTTTATCTGGCCGTGTGTTCTTTAAAGAATAATACTTGTGTATTTTCTTTTCTACATACTTTTTCAAGTATTCATACACACACTGGTTCAGTATTTTCAAATTGACTTTGTTATTACCATGTATCAAATGATATATCTTTCTATGGTAATACTCCCATCGTTTGGTATTCATAATTGTTTGAATCAAACGTCATTTCATTTTTAAATATGCTTTCATTGATAATATGTTTATATATTGTTCATATAAACAACTTACGTCTTTGAATTCCCAAAATTTTTTTCTTCATGAAAATTTGATCTGATCTTAATCATTGTCAGATTCTCAAAACATTTCTATTCTTTTATGATTACTCATTCCTATAAAGTTTTGAGATATCTTAAATGTTTAAAAATGCTAAAATTTCAGTTCTGATCCTTGTTGAGCATACATACACTGACATATGATTTCTTGTGCTTTATATGTCAAGAAAATCATTGAACAACATGTACTGTTAGGAACATGGGATTAAGTGTGAGTTCTTATTAGATCTTCCATGGATTCACGATAACCAGTGTTTCCTACCTCGGAAGAAATCCTTTGAGTGATTGAGGGGAGAGGAGTCTGAAAGAATTGAGTGTGGGATTGAGTTGAGGTAAAATGGAAATGAGAGAATGGTTAGATGTGAGTTTATATGATTAAAAGAAAGAGGGTGAGAGAACAGAGTTAAAAGAATATTAGAACTCTGCACCAAACATCTTTCTGAGCCGGGCAGCCACATTACTGATTGATTCACATTTCTTTGGTGACCATCATTGAAATAGGCAAATAGCCCATGCCATCTCTTGCATACAACCTTCCTAGCTACTCATTCTTTTCTTAAAAAGAGAATGTTTCACATTTTCTGGGGACGCAACACATAATCTATCGGATCTTCACTTGGAAGATATTGATATTGAAAAAGAAGGAAAGTTGCCCCACCTTTGATCCTTTCTCATGCACGTTGAGTCCATGTAAAATCATTGCTGTCTCAGTGATTTACATACTTTGAGCCTTATTATGAAACACAATCATTTGTGCTAATTCTTTCAAAACACAAGCACGAGCACACAAAGAATATGTTTTTCTGTCAAAACATTCATAGAATTATCTTGTGTTTTTCAATGATTGAATGGAAGTCCTGGGGAGTCAACATCAAACAAGCTCCTTACATTGTACATTCGTTGTACACAGTAACTTTGTGTTACTGACAGACACTTCTAACTGTTTCATGTGTTGATTCAGGGTTACCATTTTTATTTTGTTTGAATTTGAAAAGATTCAAATGAATATGTTCGTGAATCAAAGACCAATCCAGATCAGAAGTCATAATATCTTATTAATGGGGGAGATTGTTTACTTTTCTTATATGGGGGAGAATGTCTATTATCCAAAGGAGGAGATGAAAGTTCATGAAGATTGCGATTATCAGATGGTGGAAAGTTCATTCAATGACTGATCTGACCTTGAAGTGTTTTAATGATTTTTATTCTTACAAATCATTAAAAAGGGGGAGAATAATCAAAGTTCAAAATCAGATTGAAGTTTTAAAGATTTCAGAGGAGTTAAAGTTTTCAGATGATTGAAGTCAAAGATTAAAGAAAGCTTGTCATAGAAAAAGTTGAAGAAATTCAAAGTTTGAAAGAAAGGTTGTTTATTCAGAATTTGAAAAAGCAAATTCAAAGGGAGAGACAAATTTGAAGAATTGTCAAAGTTTTCAAGATGACAAAGCCAGATAAGATTCGAAGTTGAAGATTAATTCTGAAGATATGAAGACCTGAAGATTATTGCCAAAATTTTTTAATCTTGAATCCAAAGGGGGAGATTGTTAGACTATAATTGTATTCAAGATTAAATGAGGGTCTTTGTTGTAATTGTTGTAATAGTTGTTTGTGTGTAGTGTAAATGAGCTTAGAAGAGTTGACCTTGCTTGGTCATGTTGACCTATATATAAGCAAGTTCTTGTGTTGTTTTTAGTAGACTTGTGTAAGCAAGAATTAAGTGTGTGAAAGTCAAGGTGAAAAGGTAGTTGTGATTAAGAGAGTAAAAACACATAGTTGCACACATTGGTTACACACACAAACACATTCTATCTTGATGTAATACTTGTGATTAATAAACAATAATGTTTCTGTAGATTTGTATGTGTTTTATGCTAGTAATTCTTGGGCCACAACTTCACTTTATCCCCACTGACTATGGGCTAGATGATTTATTCACCAAACCTCTTGATGAGACAAGGTTCAACTTTCTCACCAGTGAGCTTGGAATGCTGAATCTTGAAGAGTGATTCTTCATCATTCACACATTATGTCAGTGACTCTAAGTTCCCCTTTATCACTTACTCTTTGAACAAATATCTCTAACTCTCAGGTTTATTCTCTCATTCTCAATCACTGAAACTTCATTCAGTACGATGTTTTTGTAAATCAAAGCTTTAATCTCTAATCTTTCTTCAAATGATTAAAAGGTTTTAGATAAACAAAAACTATCACTGATATTTATCACCAGTGATCCTTTGAAATAAAAACCGATCTCTGAATTTTGATCAGCGATTCTTTCAAAAAGAAAACCTATCTCTGACTTTTCTTCAGGGAAAATTTTAAAAAGGACAAATGAAACTTTTTTTTCTCTCTCCTATGACGTCATTTGAACTGACAATCCACAACATGCCTTTTTCTCTGACACGTTCGCCCGTTTCCCTGCTACCCAATCAATTTCGTAGGACCGTGTCCATGTCATGATGAACATTAGTTTTCCCGCCTTACTCATTCTCTTTCATTCTCTCTCTCTCTCTCTCTCTCTCTCTCTCCTCATATAAAAAGAATACCTTTTCCATTCTTATCTTTTTACGCTTTCTAAAAACTTCTCAAGCAAGATAAACTCTTTCAAGGCATTCAATCAAACAAAAAACCCATTCCAGTCTTTGCATCTTCATATCTTCAAGATCAACAGTTTTTTGTTCATCTCACTCTTAAATTTTGTTACAAAATCCTACATATTTAATTATCATGGATTTTACAAGATTTTAGAACACTAAAATCATTTCTTTTGATTTTATTTTCTCTAAAAACTTTTAGTTTTCTACATGTTCTTTCTTCTTCACAAAGAACACTATTTTACTTTGAAATTAATTTTTTTTCTATGTTTCTTTCTAAATACAGAAACTGGTAAAAATTTGTTTATTTTTGGACTCTAAACCTTTCCCTTTATTCTACTTCCTTCTATATTCAGAATTGGCCCAAGCCTCGTTCGTTGCCTCCAAGAACATCAAATTCGCTATCACTGAATCCGAGGTCCCAAAGAACAACCATCTCGAAAGGTTGGACTTTGAAGCTGACAAATACCCACACTTGGTGGATGCAGCTGCAATTCTGAAGCAGTCTTGTTTGGCCTACGCTCTCAATGTGGATCCAAAACTCTTCTGCAACAGTTTTGGTTCACAGCTGATGAAACCACCATCACCAACAAAAAGGGCGACGTGGTTCCCGCTATTTCCTTCACCACTAAACTAGGATCAGGCCTGCTCACTGCCTATAATCTCAAGAAGGCACTTCGACTCCCTGAGAAGACCAAAGTTGGGTTTGATGCACTCCCTACTGATGCTGAACTCATCCAATTCCTGGATGACATGGAGTACTGCTGGGACAACAAACCTCGCTCCACCATCCCCAACAAGCTTCTGACAAAGATCCAAAAGGCAAGCATGCCTTCCCAACTAAACTACATCTTTTCACACATCATTCAAAGCATGAGTGGGAAGATTGGCCCCTGGATCAGGCGAGCAAAGTTCATCTCCAGATGGGCTATTCAGTCTTTGTTGGCAAGCACTTTGATTACACTAGATCTATCTTTGATGATCTTAAGTCAAAGACAGAGAAGACGGAGAGGGATCCCAATATCCTATATGTACGTTTTATCTGTGCGTACTTACATTTTCTCTACCCTACCACATACCCAAATACTCCTGATAGTTTCTCCAAGGTGGGTCAGCGATCACTAGAGATCAAGCCGGTCGCCAACGAGGTAAGTCATTCAACTCTTCTCACCCGTCTCTCTCTACATTCTTCATCTTCAGCGACCACGCAGGGGGTTCCTTCTTCTGCTATCCCTACCGCTACCACCGCTCATAAATGACCATCAACTGCTCTTCCTGGACCCTCTAAAAAGGTCAGAAATACCAAGGAGATCACCCCTTCGGGTTCTATCCCTGAAATAGTTTCTTAACAAACTATTTTAGATGATTTCGTGGGTATCTCCTCTACAACTTCAGCAACCACCACATCATCCGTGCCAGCGTTGAAAACCGCTGACACAACAACAATGACGCCAGCCATCTCCTCAGTTCTTCAACAACCACCTGAGGTAATTCCTACTATCCATATTTCTTCTATCCCCATTACTCCTCCTTCTATTTCTTTGGTCTCTAACCCTCCCTCTATCTCGCAGCAACCTCATGACGCACCTATAGGACCTAATAATCAAATTTTTGAAGGAGATTTGAACTTCTTCAATATATTTGATAATTCAGGTACTTCTAAAATCCCATACACACCTCCCATCTCTCCATATAAGCCTGAGCATCGTTGTGCTCATCCCCTAACTTTACTTGTAGGTCCTAATTTGGCCACTGTTGACGCTCATGTCAACACTCTTGCTGAAAAGGTGGAGACTCTCACCACCTCTGTCAATGAATCCACCGACGCTGTAAATCTTGTTGGTGAAGAGCTGAAAAGGTTGATTGCTGCCTCTTCCTCCAACGCTGACTCTTCTCAAATGACAGCTGTTCAGGAGGACTTTGTCAAGATCAAGGAAGACCTTGTTGGAACACATCAACAGGTCTGACTCCTTTAGGGACTCTATGGAAACCTCAACAATGATGTTCGAGACCTGACAAAGAAGGTTGATTGCTGCACCTCAATGCTTGAGCAAGTGCTTGTAAAGTTTAATGAACCAACTCCAACGCCTACGCCTTCCTTTATAGAGAATGATCGTACATCTCTGAATATAGCCGTTGAATTTATTCACCAGGTTACTTCAGATATTCCTGTCATCGAGGGCAGTCTCGAGCGTATGGAGGCTGAAGTCCAATCTCTAGCTGCTGCAAAAGCTCCACCTCAAGCTGCTTAAGTCTCCCACGCTGATAATGACAAAGAGGGGGAGAAAGAACTGATTGAAAAAAATGTTGAGGAAGCTGATGCTACAGTCCAAGCGGAAGATCCTCCCTCTCATGTTGAGGGGGAGAAGGTTGTTGATCAATCCCCTCCATCTTCTGTACTTGCTCAAGTTATAGATGAATAAGAAGAGGAGGACGAAGAAGATGATGAAGATTTTGATCTTCTGGATCAACAGAAAGAGCAACCAGCTGATGACGACGACGACGATGAAGAGGACCAATCTCTTTGGTTCTCAGCGGCGAACATCTCTTCAGCGACAACTTCGAAAGGAGTTGTGACAGCAGGGGGGAGAGGTGAAACATATTTAGGTACTCCTTCCAAAGGCAAGCAGAAGGGTATTGCTGCCGAGGAAAACCTGGACATTGTTTCACAATTTGAGGGGGAGAATCCTTCTCAAGTATGTCTTTCCATCGTACCCATCTCTTTATAAACCAACCTCACCCCCATTTCTTTCTAAGCCTTAATATTTTTCTTTCCTAAAAATACACTAACTCCTTTTCACTTCTTGTCTAGAAAGTTCTCTCCCCTGCTTAAGGAAACTGAACTACAAATAATCCCAACTTCTACAGCTAAAGAACAAATAATTCCAACCTCATTCAATGAGGTTGATGAACAACAACAAGAAGAAGCCCTGCTCCACCCAGGAAGGCCCTCTAGACCAACTCATTGGTCAGAGGAAGAACTGAATAGAAGAACATAGATGATCTCTCATCTGGAGAGTCAACGGCTAAAGATACCTCTTCAAACTCCATCTACAGATCTCGACTTCCTGACTGAAGTTGAAATTGAAGAATCTGTCAGAGCTAAGAAACTGATCGTTGAATGTCAAAAAGATGCTTCTCTAGCTCTCAAGGTTCAATCTTCTCAGGTCAAAGATAAGAAACTAAAGAAAAATCCAGTGGAAGTTCAGGCTACTCTACTCAAAGAAATTGAAGAGGAGCGCTCAAAAGAAAAAGAGGTCAGCGATAAAGCACTTGAATGGTGTAAACAAAAAAAATAGATTATCGCTCTGACCCGATGAAGATCATATCCGTTTTCATCTCTGGAAGAAAAAAGAAGGACCAAAATTCTGTAACAATGGAGATAACTAGAGAGGATGGAAGCTCAAAGGCAATGTTCGTCTCAAGACTTGAAAGCTTCGGCTACATGGAATGGTTAGAGTTTAAGGATGCACTGAAGAAATCAAAGTCAACTTACAGAGGTTATGTTGAAGGGATCAATGATGCTCTCATCAATAGAGTCGCTGCTATATTAAAGGTGTCATCTACTTTTCCTTCTAAGCCAAGGCAAATCAAAAGAAAGTCTGCCTCCTCCTCCTCTGAAAAATGTCGCTGTTATCCGAAACAACACCTCCATCAAATTTTCAAAGCAATCATTGATCGGACCTCCTCCTGATCTCTCAGTTTTAGACCTATCACTGCCTCCTGGTGGACCATATATTCCCGGGCAAGTACTCAACAATCCTCATGGAATTTCTTCAGAGATGATGAAGGGGTACTCAGATTTCAAAGAGTCTTTGAGATTCCCATCTGTCCTCTGAGTCATCTCAAAGATCTTTTGTGTTTATGGTGTGACTTCTCTCCATTAGCTGATTCAATCAAATCAATCATTAGCCAAGAATCATCAGATCGAAGGCAAAGAGGAGAAGAAATAACTGACTATATGATCAACATTCCAAAATCTTACAAAGATAGCTGATAGATTAGTCTCTTACTTCTTATAATCTATTAATTAGACTTACAGTAGTTAGTTCTTCACTTGTACTTTATATTTTTATATCTTGTAATTCCTTCTTTGAATTATTGAAAATTTCAGTGAAGTACTTAACCCTATCAGTACTGTAAAAGATCCCTCAAAGTAGTAATTAAGACATGTATGTTATGAGTCCTGATTATTCCTTATTTTGAATTAAAAAGTAATTTTATTCAGTTACTTTGTCATTATCAAATATGGGGAGATTTTTGATCCATGCTCTCTCAGTGATTTGATAATGACCCTTTTCTACACTTAGTGAAAATTACATTTAATAAATATGTATTAGTGTTTCATCATCAGCAATAGGACTGAGTCTGTTCAGTTATCACTGATGATCTTTCTCGTAAACATTCATATGTATTAGTGTTTCGCTATTAACTATTAAATACTGAGAATTTTCAGTATCACTGATAGTTTCTGATATAAAAGTTAGATGTAATCCTTGAAAACAAGTTTCGCATCAACAGATGTTCATAGCTAAATCGAAGATGAAGCTGCTGAACAAAGACAAGTCTACTAGTGACCTGATGCGGATATCAGTGAAGCAAAAACGACTCTACTCATACGCGAAGAAACCTGAGAAAAAACTTCAGCGATAGCTGAACTTCTTTGTATCTATGAAGGAAGAGATATTCAGCGATCGATGATCACTTAACTTATGCCTCAAGTCTCTTTTGTCTTTCCCTTGCACACCCAGTACGATGTGTCAGAACGGACATACCTCTGCTACAATTCATACAACAACTCTGTCAACTACACTGTTCATGATACGGTCGAAAACATGTCTCCCAAAGTCAGACCCTCTCTGCCAATCAATGAAGTACATGTGTAAAGTGCCCCACCATGCATTTAATGCATAGGGTATAAATAGAAAGATCACCTAATATGAAGAAGCCCTAACTTCATCTTTCTAAAATATAGAAACCCTTGCTTTCTATACCTCTCAAATCTCCCATTCTCTATATTCTTGTACAACCATCTTAGTGTTTCTTGAGTTTATTTAGATTGAGTTCTACTTAATTATTCCGCAACATACTTGTAAGTTGTATTTGATTTATCAATAAACAATTTATTAAACTTTAAAAACTTGTGTTTATATTCAACCCCCTTCTACAAACTTGTTAAGCACCTTCGGGACCATCATAAACGTCGATGGACCACGGATCAGAAAGAAAGGGTGGAAGTTTGGGGTAAATTGGACCAAATTTGTGCCAAGGAATAGGAAAGATGGGTAGTATTTGGAGTTTTCAATGAAGTTAGGGGTGCTCATGAAAGATTGAATTCAGAAGTAAACACCAAAGGCACAGAGGAAATTCAATGAGTTTATTCGAAGAAACAACCTTATAGAATCTCGGTTGGGGGGACAAAAATTCACATGGGTGAGTGACGATGGTAAAAAATTTAGTAAACTTGATAGATTTTTGTTCACTAATGATTTCGGATCTCTTTGGAAAAACTTGAGTGAAAAACTGTTAGAAAGAAAATGGTCAGAACATTTTCTGATCATTCTTAGTGATATGAAAGTTGACTTTGGGCCTAAACCATTTAAGTTCTTTGATGCATGGTTAAAAGACGTTAGCTTAGAACGGGTGGTAAGAGAGGTGTGGGTAAAGGAGATTTCGTCAAGGAGACTGGATTGTAGGTTTCATGATAAACTCAAGAATGTCAAAATAGCTTTGAGAAGAGGTGAATTGGGTGGAGGTTGACAGAAATTTGATTACTAAGAAAGAAGAGGTGAAAAAATGTGAAGTAACAGCCGAATCAAAACCGTTGGGGATGATGATAGAAGTCGGTGGTTAGATTGTCGGAAAAAATGGCTAGAGTTGAAGGAAAAAAGTTTGTATTTAGCCAAACAAAAGGCAAACATTAAGTGGGACAAGGATAGGGATGAGAATTCCAAGTTTTTTCATGGGGTTCAAATATAGACACTATATGGACACAGGATCCGAAAAAGATACAAGACTTCGTGTTTAATTTTTATAAAAACAAGTATGCTAGATAAAGAAATCATTCCCCAAAGTTAATGGTGGACCGTTCGATGAAACTCACGATGGAGGAAGCCAACGTTTTAGAGCAACGAATTTCGGCAGAGGAAGTGTGGAATGCGGTAAAAGAATGTGGTAGTAATAAATCACCGGGTCCGGATAGATTTGTTAATCCAAACTCTCTCAGTGATTTGATGATGAGCCTTTGAAATATCTAGTGAATATTACATTTAATATTTGTATGTATTAGTGTTTCACCATCAGCGATTATATACTGAGTCTGTTCAGTATCCCTGATGATCTTTGATGTACTTTGTTGAATGTAATCCCTAAAGACAAGTTCGTGCCAAAGACGTTCATCGTTGACATCGAAGACAAAGCTAATGAACAAGTGACAAGTATAATCATGACCTGATACGGATATCAATGAAACCAAGACAAGTCCACACACACGATGAATCAAGAAGAGAAGCTTCAACGATGGCTGAATTTTATTCAGGCTCTCTGAATAAAAGACTTCACCAGTGATCACTGATCATGAAGCTTACACTCCAAGGTTATTTTGTCTTAACCCTTGCACAAATAGTACGATGTCAGGAAGGACATACTTTTGTCCAAGATCGTACAAAAATTCTGAAGACTACACTGTTCACCATACGGCTAGGATCATGTTGTCAAAAGTCAGAAGCATGCATCCAATCAAGTGATGACACCTGTAAAGTACCCCTGCCATGCATTAAATGCATAGGGTATAAATAGAAAGGTTTTGCTTCATTTTGAAAAGTTTCTTCTATCTCTCTTCTCTCATTGTATATTATAGAAACTCTTGATTTCTATATGTCCCTCAATCTGTCTCTCTCTTGTTCTTGTGAAACCCCCTTAGTGTTTTTCAAGTTTATTTAGATTAGGTTTAATTATTCTTATTCTGCAAAAAACTGTAAATTGTATTTTGATTTATCAATAAACAATTTATTAAACTTAAAATTTGTGTTTGTATTCAACCTTTCCCCCTTTTACAAACTTGTATATCAGCTTCGGGACCAACAAGTGGTATCAGAGCAGATTGTTTAATCCATAAACATGATCTTTCTTAATTCTCTTCTTTGCTATTCTCTAAAATGGCACTAAACACAAACTTAAATTACTATGATAATGACTCTCTCTAATAACCTCCTCGATTCTGCAGAGACAACTTTGCTCTCTGGAAGAATCGAATGATGATATTTCTAGAAGGTGTAGATCATACTATACTTGAATATGTTGCAAATGGACCTTATGAACCATTTGTCATCATAGCTGCAGCTGCTTCCACTGCAACTACTGCCGCTTTCCCTGAAATAATAAAGTGGCACTTGATTCAAAAGATAAAACCATTAGCTCTATGGCTTTACCTAATGAAGCTTTCCATTCGATCATGCATCTAAAAACCTCCCAAGAAATGTGGGACACAATATGTGTTCAATATGAAGGTACCACTGAGATCCAAAAAACGAGAAAGATTAATCTGGTAAGACAGTATGAATGTTTCATTTGTGGTAAGAATAAATTTGTATATGATGTTCACCAGCGATTTAATTGCTTAATTATTGATATAAGGACTGTTGGTAGGACCTACTATAACTCTGAGGTTCTTACTAAATCCCTGGAATGTCTTCCTGAAAGTTGGGACAATGTCTCAAGATGACTAAAGATTTAAATCATCTTTCTCTCAGTACTCTTTATGGGATCTTGCTCAATTATGAGCAATCAAATTAACCGAAGAGGAATCTTGTTAAAGATTCCAAAGACTCCAAAAGTAGCAATCTACTCTCACTATCACTGAGTTAGATTCTAACTCAGATGATCCATCAGACACTGAACTTTCAGAGTTTGATGAATCTCTGGCACTCTTGACAAACTCTTTTAAAATATTTCCAAGAAAGAGCAATTTCAGAAGAAATAAGCCTCTTTCCATATCTGACAAACCTAAATCAACACTTGTTGATAAGGCAATTGCTACTTGCTATAACTGCAAGAAAGTTGGACATTTTGCCAGAGAATGTAGGTAAAGAAAGTCTTAATACCTTCTTCATCCAGAAAATCCAGCAATGACAAATACCTAAAGCTGAAAGAAAAATATGAGAAGATGAAAGGCTTCAAGCGAAAAGGTAAAGGTCTGATCACTGAAGAACACGACTGGACTAAATCAGAAAAGTCAATTTCTGACGAAGAAGATGTTGCTAATCTCTGTCTAACAACTGAGATTAAAGAAGAAATGGAAGAACCATCTGGAACATCCACAAGCACTATCACATCTTAGGTATTAATATCCACTGATCCAATTCTAACTGAAACTAAGAGACGTCATGTTGTTGATGTGCTGACAATTGATTTATACAATGCCCTGAATGGAAAAACTCAAGCTGAAAACAAAAATATCGATTTAACTGAACAACTTGAAAAATTCCATTTAAAGATTAAAGAACTAACTCTATTAGAGGAAAGTTTAAAAGATTAAGTCATTGTAAATAAGATTATTAGAATTGAACGCGAATAAGATATCGCTGCTCTCAAGTTTTAGAAAGCTACAATAATACAGTTGAAGGATGGTGTAAATCTTCAGCCAAGATCACTGAGATCATAAGTGCTCAAATCCCTGCACATGATAAAACCGATCTTGGTTATAAATATGTTAAGGATGAATCTAGTAGAGACTGTTCCATGCTAAAATTCAGAATTTTTGTCTCATCTATACCTGACCCTTCCTCTTCTAAATGTTCTTCTTCTACTCCTATCCCTGAGGATTTATCAAAAATTTATAAACTTGCTGATAAAGGGAAATATGTTTCCCATCATCCTCAGAAGGCTACCAAAACACCTAAGCTAAAGAAGGTTCCTCTCAAGCCTTCAGCTAGACAAGCCTCTGGCTCTGGATCTAAGATCATTGGCAAAATTCAGAGATCTACTTCAAACCTGAAGATTGACATTTTGCATAAGAAATCTGAAGAACTGAAAGTTCCTCCGAGATCAAATGCAAATGGCATTCTTGGTGCTGGCCCGCCTCATCTAAAGTTTTCTAATGCAAATGCTCATGGTCTTAAAGCCACTTTCAGCAATAGAAAATGCTACCACTATAGAATTACTGACCACATTGCCAGTAAATGCCCCAATCCTCAAAGATGAAAAGTCATCTAAAGTGAAGATAATTGCCTCCAAAGCAAATAAGGTCACCAAAGTTGAAAATCTGCCAAGGTGAAAATGCCACTAAAGTTTAGAAATTAACTAAGGTGGAGGTTACCACTGAAGCTGAATCTTCAGATGTTGTGAAGACTGATGAACTTTCCATCTCCACTAACTCCCCTAGACCCATTGAAAAGTGGGTACCTATCAAAAATTGGTCTTCCTTACGTTTGCAGGTCTCGAAGGGTATCTGGTATCTTGATAGTAGATGCTCTCGACATATGACTGGTCAAAAGGACCTGCTTACTGAATACAAGTAAAAGAAGGGTCCATCAGTGACCTTTGGTGGAAATAGGAAAGGCTATATCAGAGGGTTCGGGGTACTCAACAATGGTACAACTACCTTCCGAAAAGTCTCTTACGTAGATGGACTAAAACATAATCTCCTCAGCATCAGTCAGCTATGTGATAAAGACTTTAAGTTTGCTTTACTAAGAAATCATGTTCAATCTTCAACAAAGATGGAAAACTTGCACTCAATGTTTATCCTTTGGAAAAATTTTATGTAATAAACATGGACTCAACAATCACTGAGAACATATTTTTTCTCTCCAAAGCCTCATCAGATGTCAACTAGCTATGGCATAAGAGGCTCTCTCATCTCAACTTCAAGACGCTGAAGACTCTATCCTCAAAAGAACTAGTCTCCGGTCTACCTCATCACTCTTATGCAAAAGAATCTCTGTGCTCAACTTGTGAAATAAGCTAGTTTCAAAGCAAAAGAAGTATCATCAGTGACAAGCCCTCTTCAACTCTTGCATATGGATTTATTTGGCCCTGTCAATATACAATCCATAGTTGGAAAGAAATATACTTTTGTCATAGTAGATGAATACTCTCACTATACCTGGGTCATTTTTCTCCATTCTAAAAGTGACACCCTAGATGAACTCATCTCTTTTGTTAGAAAGATGGAAGTGTTGAATAACATGGCAGTTCATTCAATAAGAAGTGATCATGGAACTGAATTTAAAAATATTTACCTTGATAACTTCTTTGAGAACAAGGGAATCTCTCACAATTTCTCAGCTGTGAGAACTCCTCAGCAAAACGGAGTCACTGAAAGAAGAAATAGAACGATCATCGAAGTTCCTCGATCAATGCTCAACGATTCTTATCTTCCAACTCAATTCTGGGCGGAAGTGGTCAATACTGCTCGTTTTACTCAAAACATGTCGCTGATTGTCAAAAGATTTAACAAGAATGCCTATGAACTTTTTCATGAGAGAATTCCTTCTATAAGCTTTATTTATATCTTTGGATGTCAATGCTTTATTTTAAACAACAGAGATACCGTTGGAAAGTTTGATCCAAAGGCTGATGATGGAATTTTCCTTGGATACTCTTCAGTATCCAAAGCCTATAGAGTCTTCAACAAAAGAAGACAAACAGTAGAAGAAATCGTTCACATCACCTTTGATGAATACAGATCAGCGAACTCTAAGCCTAGCGTTGATAATGATGAACTTAATGCCTGAATGTTTTCTTACTATGGAGAAGCTGAACCTTTCTTCAACACACACCATCATGCAAATCCTCCAAATGTTGATAATGATCCAGTCATTATCCCACTTAACACTGAATCCACCTCTTGAGTTTCACTTGTTCCCTTAAACACTTTGCCACCCTCTGTACTTCTAACCTCTGAATCTCCTCTCATCTCTGAAGAACTCTCAGTAAATGACGTTCAACCTGAACCTCAACAACTAATTGCTGATGAACCTCAGGCTGAAACTTCCTCAACAAACATTCCTAATGTTGATCAAATATTAGACATGGATGCTCATGCCCCTGCTAAGAGATGGACTAAGAATCACCCAATCGATTAAATCCTTGGTGATCCAGATGCATGTATTTAGACTCGACGAAGTTCAGGTAATATCTGTCTCTTTGTAAACTTTCTCTCTCTTCTCGAACCAAAGAAGACCGATGACCCCCTCAGAGATCCAAACTGGGTCAATTCTATGCAAGAAGAGCTGACCGAGTTTGAAAGAAACAAAGTTTGGAATCTCGTTCCCCGACCATCTGACAAAACTGTTATAGGCACCAAATGGGTGTATCGAAAGAAGTTAGATGAAAATGGGATTGTGACCCGCAATAAATCTAGGCTAGTTGCCCAGGGATACAGACAAGAGGAAGGCATAAACTATTTAAGGTATATCAAATAAATGTCAAATCAGCGTTCCTAAATGTAAAGCTGAGTGAAGAAGTCTATGTTGTACTGTTGATCCATATTCTCAGTGATTTGATAAAGACCTTTTTCTATACTTAGTGAAAATTACGTTTAAAAAATATGTATTAGTGTTTCATCATCAGCGATCATACTGAGTCTGTTCATCTATCACTGATGATCTCTCCTGTAAACATTCATATGGATTAGTGTTTCACTATCAACGATTGTTAGAGCATAAATATGTTGGATACAAGATCAAGAAGACTGAAGGTCAAAGTTCAAGAAAGTCAAAGCTGAAAGAAAGTCAACTCTTATCAAAGTCAAAGTCTTTTGTAATAAAAGTCAAAGTGTCTTTGTATTTGTTTTTGTATTTTATTTTCCTTGTATTAGGTGTTGGTATAAATAGTTTCATTTCCTTTGTAATTAGTAAGTAAGCAACAAACAGAGCAGATCCAAATCGAAAATCAAGAAATTCTTGCCTGTTTGATTAATCTTGAATAGAAACTAGAATCTGGGAATATCAATTGGTATCAGAGCAGATCCAAATCGAAAATCAAGAAATTCAAAAAGTTCGTATCTGTGTTCTTGAGCGAGAATCGAATTTCGAGTTTTAGTGCAAATTAGGTACTGAAATCGATTAGGTTTTGTTTACTAAGTGCTATCGATCGAGTCTGTATAGTTTATTTTGTGAATTGCACTGTAATCGATTTCTAATTTTGTTTTTGAAGAAGTTTTAGTTCACGAGTTGTCACGCACTGTATTCACATTGATTTGTATAGTTTTGTGTTTTTAGATCGAAATTAGTTGTTTGTATTGTGTTCGTAATGATTAGGTGATCAAATTGTCGAAGTATAGTGTTGAATTTCTAGGTCTAAATGAGTTTTTGGTGCGATTTTGTTCTATTTTAGAGGTTTGCAGGTCATTCATCAGGTTTACGGGTGTTCATCAAGGATTGTGTGTGTTCATAAAAGTTTGTGTTTCCTTCATTGAGAGTTGAGAATCGAGAAGTTCAAGTTTGCGTTTCATTTGAGAATCTAGAAGTACAGGTTTGCGTTTCATTCAAGAATCGAGAAGTAAGAGTTGCGTATTTAAACAAACGCAAAGTGAAAAACGCAAAGTAGAAGTGTTTGGGCTCAGAGACAAAGTGTGGTTTGCGCTTGCAACTAGAGACGCAAAGTGTATCTTGCGTTTGTAACGAGAAACGCAAAGTAGTGGTTTGCGTTTCCCTCTTGAACCTCAAAGTGGTGGTTTGTGTTTCCCTCTTGAACCGCAAAGTGGTGGTTTGCGTTTCCCTCTTGAACCGCGAAGTAGTGGTTTGTGTTTCCCTCTTGAACCGCAAAGTGGTGGTTTCCATTTCCCTCTTGAACCGCAAAGTAGTGGTTTGCGTTTTCCACATGAACCGCAAAGTAAGGTTTGCGTTTGTCACCTGAAATGCAAAGTAAAGGTTTGCGTTTGCCTCTTGAAGTGCAAAGTGTGGAGGACTTAGACAAATTTTTCAAAACTATAATATGCCCTTTAATAGTGAATTTTTTTCTCTAGGGGCGCTGCCCCTCGACCCCGCAAGGGACCCTCGTGCTAAGTCTGCGAAGGGGGACATATTTCTGGTTGAGATCAAAATTTCTGATTTTATATTTCAAGTTTTCTGTATTTTCTTAATTGTTTCATTTGGACTAACGATCAGTTTCTAGTTTCTTATTGCATATATTTCTCAAACAGGTCTAAACAAGATGACTTCCAAAGATGCTCTTTCAATTGGCATTGATGTCATGCCACCTGTACTGTTCAAAGGAGACTATGAACAGTGGAAAGACAGTTTCCTTGATTTTATAGACAGACATGCAAATGGAGAGAATATTATGTTGTCAATCACAGAAGGTCCTATGGCACCAATCATGGTTCAAATACTAGATGATGACTCCTCTGATAGTGAAGATGGTACTGAGGAAAAAGATCAAAAGATGAAAACAGTGGCAATGGATATCTCTCAGTATTCTGAAGAACAGAAAAGCCGATACAAAGCAGATAAACAAGAAAGATCCTTACTTCTTCAGAGCATTCCAAATGACATCTACATCAAGATAGACAACTACAAGGGAAATGCTAAGAAGATGTGGGATCAGTTGCAAAAGATGATGATGGGTTCCAAAGTTGGCAATCAAATGAAAGTGGCTAACTGCATAAATAGCTACGAGGAATTCAAAGCAAAAGAAAATGAGTGCCTAGAAGAAACCTACGAGAGGTTTGTGCTTCTTCTGAACGAACTCTCAAAGAACAAAGTGAAGAAGAAGCAAATTGAAAACAATGTTAAATTTCTGAGCATTCTACAACCAAAGTGGAAGAAGCATACACGTAGGATGAAGCAAATGAAGGATCTGAATAACATACCATTACATGAGGTATATGAGACTTTGAGGCAGAATGAAGAAGAAGTGGAAGAGAAAAGAGCTGAGAAAAAGAAGGCTGAAAAGGTTCCTGATCCGATTGCATTGGTAGTGGAGAGAAAAAGAAAGAAAAGAAAGAGAAGAAGAAAAAGAAGAAAGTGATTACCAGTTCTGAGTCTGAATCTGAATCAGATGGTGATGATGGAGAAAGCCTCAAACAGGCTACGTTGTTATTGACCCGTGCATTCCAGAAAAAGTTTTACAAGAAGTCGGGATCTAACTCACAGAGGTACTCTTCATCAAGTTCCAAGAATCATGAACACCGAGAAAGGGTGGAAGGAAGGAGATATGAAGAGAACATATATGTTGAGAAGAAACCTGATGACAGGAAGAAGTATGTGAATGACTACACTGTTGTAGAAAAGCCAGCAATTGATTCAGTCAAATGCTACAACTGGGGCAAGATTGGTCATTTTGCAAAAGATTGTAGAAAGCCAAAAGTTCATAATTCTCAATACTATCAGAACAAGATGTTATTAGCCAAACAACAAGAAGCAGGCATCGCTTTAATGGTTGAAGAAAATTTTGGCTAGATCATTCAGAAGGTGAAGAAGAAGAGAAGGAAGAAACTGCTCATTTCTGTCTTATGGGAAAAGAAGTGAAGTACGATGAATCAGATGATGAGACAGCTGATGAGGTATTAAACTTAACTGAAAAAGATTTTGTAACCAAAATGGAAGCTATGATGGTTGATCTTAATAATCTTCAATTAAAACTGAAGAAAGAAAAAGACCGAGTTGCGAAAAGAAACAATAAGATATTTGAACTCAATAAGTCGGTTATTGGGAACAAAGATCTAATTGATTCTTTACGCAAGTATGCTTCTGATTCTAACCTTCAAGTAGATTGTTTTGAAAAGAAGATTTTTGATTTTGAAGTTAAAATTTCTAAGTTTGAGTTTGAGAAGAAAGAATCTGCACTAACTGTTCATAAATTGCAGGTTGAGAACAAGCTTTTGAATAAGAAGGTAAATGGTCTGGAAGCCAAACTCTATGCAAGAGGCCAAACAGATCAAACCATTTTTCTGAATGCACCTAACGAAGAGGCTGATGTTAAAGAAAAATGGGGACTTAGTTTTCAAAACCCCCATTACTTAAAGAAAGCCATCAGAAAACAACCGACACTTTATAACTTTGATTTTCTTGCATGTGCTGGTAAACATACTCATTTAAAACCCAAATTTGTTACCAAATTACCGGAAGAAGTTGAGGCCAAAGAAACCGAAAATAGAAAGAATGTAAAGAAAATGAAACTACCATTTAACTATGCAAAGTTAAATGATAGTTATCTTTCAGAAACACCAAAAGTTCTTTCAAACGACTATTTTGCGAGCTATTCTGTTTCTGAGATGAAGGCAAAACCTGCAGTTGCAAAGGTTTATGTTCCTCCACTTATTCTTGAAAGCAAAATAGTTGAGTTGGAAAATGTTTTATCTGATGAAAAACTTTTGGTTAATATTCAACAAAGTGTATTTTCTACTGTATTAAAGAACACGATTTTTCAATCTACATCTACAAAGTGTTCTAAAGTTTCTAAGGCACCTCAAACTTCGTCTAATAATTTTGATGACTTATTTTAGTCTGCAAATGATTTTCTTAATTCTGATGATGGATGCATAGACGAAATAGATATGTTTGACTTCAATGCTTCTCTTCGTGATCATTCTACTTGTCTTATAAATAAAAAAATGTTACCAAGTGATGTTAATATTGCTGAATCATCAACTAAGTTTGGTGAATCAGTTTCTGTAACTGCTGATTACTATGCTCAAGGTAAGAAACATAAGAAACAGCGATTACAGAAACCGAAACACATTGGTACACAAAAGAAAACTAAGTCTTAGAAATCTGCTTTTCCTAATAAATCTACATCTTGTGTTTCAGATATAAGCAAGAAAAGGTTGAAAACTCGAATTGAATGGCGACCAAAAATGAAGGATGATTAGATAGCTGAATCAGTTTATGATAATTCTTGTACTAGATCAGTTAGTAGTGATAATGATGTAATTGATCAACTTACTTCACATAAACAAAACCTTGTAACTTCTTACAAGCGATATTCAATAAAGAAATTGATTCAATTATCTTCTATTTCTACTACATCTTATCATTATCGGAGAAATGATCTTGCTTACTCTCATAATTCTTCTGATTGGTTCGGATCTTATCATGTGTATTCTTCAAGATCAAATATTTTTAAAGGTTTTCAAAATAACAGAGGGTCCATTTTCAAATGGATACCAAAATCTTGTGCTAATCTGTTAGGACCCGTTTTTAAATGGGTACCTAAAGTTATTGTTTCCTGATTTCTCTTGCAAACCCGGCATATGTGGTACTTGGACAGTGGATGTTCCAAGCATATGACTGGGCAAAAAGCTTTATTGTCTAACTATACAGAGAAATTCAGTGGAAATGTCAGATTTGGAAACGATCAGCTTTCACCAATCTTAGGATATGGTGACATCATTCAAGACAACATAACGATAAGCAAGGTGAGTGATGTCGAAGGCTTGGGGCACAACTTGTTCAACATTGGTCAATTCTGTGATAAAGGGTTAGAGGTCAACTTCAAAGCTAAGAGATGTTTGGTTCGTACGGAAGATGGCAATGAACTCTTAGTCGGAAATCGAAAGACGAACCTCTATACCATCAATCTTTCAATGGTACAGAATGACAATCAAGTTTGCTTAATGACAAAGGCTTCATTGCAGCAAAGTTGGCTCTGGCACAGACGTTTATCTCACTTGAAATTTCGTTATACCAACAAGCTGGTTAGTGGGAAATTGGTAAAATGACTTCCTGAGCTGAAATACGAGAAAGAACACTTATGTGCTGCATGTGAGAAGAGTAAGATGAAGAGAGCTCTGCATAAACCGAAGCCTGAACCAAGCACTAGTTCTCCACTAGAGTTGTTACATATGGATTTGTGTGGTCCGATGAGAACACAAAGCTTGGGTGGAAAGAAATACGTGTTGGTTATTGTGGACGATTATTCAAGATACACGTGGGTCAAATTTCTTCGATCAAAAGATGAGACGCCGAAAGTTCTCATTTCTTTCTTAAAGACGACCCAGGTGAAAATGCAGCGACAAGTCAAGTTTCTTCGAACTGACAACGGCACAGAGTTTAAAAACAAGATTGTTGAAGAATATCTCGAATCGGTCGGGATATCACATCAGTATTCTGCTGCTCGAACGCCTGAACAAAATGGAGTAGTCGAAAGGCTAAATCGGACGCTAGTCGAGGCCGCTCGGACTATGCTTAGCCAATCGAACTTACCTCTATTCTTGTGGGCAGAAGCTGTGTCGACTGCATGCCATACTCAAAATCGATCCATGATACACCGCCGTTTTCAAAAGACTCCATATGAGATGATCAACAACAGAACACCAACAATCAAGTATTTTCACATATTTGGGTGTAAATGTTTTGTGCTTAACAAAAGAGAGAGTCTGAATAAATTCAGTGCTAAGGCGGACGAGGGTATCTTCATTGGTTATTCTTCAACATCGGCAGCATATCGTGTTTATCTGAAAAAGTCAAAGACAGTTGTCGAGAGCGTTAATGTAACATTCGATGAAGATATGGCTTCTGAACAACTCAGTTCAGAACCCGTTATCACTGGAGTATTAGCTTCTGGGCAGATCAGTCCAGAACCTGCTTCTACAGCCAATAATTCGAATAATTCTTCTACATCTATTTCACATTTAGCTGATTTAGATTTGTTATTTGAATTCTTTTATGATGAGTTTCTAGGTTCTAATATACCTAAATCTGCTGTGACTGACAGGTCTGAAGACACAAGTTGCAATCATCCAGTCACTTTAGAAGTTATAACTGAACTTGTATCCCCCGTTCAGTCAGAAACTCACATTCCTACTGTTACTCCTACAGTTGAAGATGCACAAGCAAATGCTGAGCCAAAAGTAAATGTTTCAGTTGGGTGTAATACAATGTCTACTCAACAGCTAGAGTCTGTTGTTCCAACTGATGCTTCTGCACCTGAAACTTCAACTGCAAACCCCCTTCTGTTATTCAAACTAAAGATTCTGATAGTGGATTTATAGATGATGATCATGTTCAATCAATATCTACTCCACTCCCTCATGAGCATCGCTGGACCAAAGATCATCCATTACATCAAGTAATTGGAGATTTTGACAAGCCTGTACAAATGTGGTCAACGACTCTTAATCAATGTATGCATGACTCATTTCTCAGTAAGATTGAGCCAACACGAGTATCTAAGGCTCTTGCTGATTCGGACTGGGTATCTTCTATGCAAGAAGAGATCAATCAGTTTGAAGCCCTAAAGGTTTGGAGATTAGTTACAAAACCAGAAGGTAAAACAGTGATAGGAACTAAATGGGTATTCAAGAATAAAAAGGATGAAGATGGTATCGTCATAAGGAACAAAGCTAGACTTGTTGCCAAAGGTTACCGGCAAGAGGAAGGCATAGACTATGATGAGACGTATGCTCCAGTAGCGCGTATAGAAGCAATTCGCATGTTTCTAGCCTACACAGCTCATAAGAATTTCACAGTGTTTCAGATGGATGTGAAAACAGCCTTTCTGAATGGCATTCCTAAAGAGGAAGTGTATGTGTCTCAACCAGAAGGGTTCGTCAATCCAGATAAGCCAGATCATGTTTATATCTTGGACAAAGCCCTCTATAGTTTAAAACAAGCCCCTCGAGCATGGTATGACGTTTTATCTAAATTCTTGGTCAAGTCCGGTTTTTCTAAAGGTAAGGTTGATACCACTTTATTCATCAAAAAGGAAAAAGTTGATATTATCCTTATTCAAATATATGTTGATGATATAATATTTGGTTCTACAAATCCAAAGTTTTGCAAAAACTTTTCTAACCTCATGGTGTCACGTTTTCAAATGAGTATGATGGGAGAGATGAATTTCTTTCTCGGATTACAAGTAAAACAGTTTCAACGGGGATTTTCATTAACCAATCTAAGTACATTTTGGATATTCTTCGGAAATACAAAATGGAAAATTGCAAATCAATTGGAACCCCGATCGCACCAGGTACTAAAATTAGCACTCATCCTTCGGGTAAAAGTGTTGATGTTAGAACTTATAGAGGTATGATAGGATCGTTAATGTATCTTACATCTAGTAGACCAGATATTATGTTTTCAACATGTTTATGTTCTAGATATGAGGCTGCTCCCAAACAATCCCATTTGGCTGCTGTCAAACGGATTTTTAGATATCTAAAGGGGACTGCAGACCTTGGTCTGTGGTATTCTAAGGATACTGGGTTTCAGCTGACTGCCTATTCAGGTGCAGATCATGCAGGTTGCATGTTGGACAGAAAGAGTACTTCAGGTCACGTTCAATTTCTTGGAGACAAGCTCGTTAGCTGGGCATCAAAGAAACAATTATGCGTTTCCACATTGACTGCTGAAGCAGAGTACGTAGTTGCTGCCAGTTGTTGCTCTAAAGTCTTGTGGATGCGAACACAGCTAAGAGACTATGGATTCAAGTTTGATAAAATTCCAATCTATTGTGACTCGAAGAGTGCAATCGTGATATCTGCTAATCCTGTCCAGCATACGAAAACCAAACACATTGATGTCAGGTATCATTTTATTAAAGATAATGTAGAAAAAGGAACTATTGAACTTTATTTTGTAAAAACATATTATCAACTTGTAGATTTATTTACCAAACCCTTAGATGAAAAGAGATTTAATTTTCTTGTCTCTAAACTTGGTATGTTAAATCTTAAGACATAATCGGTTGTTACCTAATAAAGTTACGTATTGTTATTTTTCATCATTTTTCTTTATCTTTATGTCTGAAAGATATCTGCACTTTAATTGTTTGCTCATGATCTCAGGGGGAGTAAGAGAAGATTTTAGATGATCTACATTATTTTGAGGGGGAGCATAACAAATTTCTGCATTTTACTTAACTGACAAATTTTTTTTGTGACGCATGACTTTAGGGGGAGCATATAAGTCAAGTCAAAAGGAGTAAGACTATGATTTCTGATTATTTCTGATCAGAACTCGTACTTTAATTGTTTTACTGCTTTACGTCTTTTATTTTTTTTTCTCGAATAAATTTTATGAATAAATTTTGACTAGACTTTGAGACTTATGCAGGATGAGAGAGGATGACACGATCATATCTTTATGACTTACAGCGTGACTTTATGAGAATTAAGATTGAGCGAGAAGGTAAATTTCTTATCTTAATCTCAAATGTATCTGAAAGAAGGACAACTTTCAGATATAGAAAACATGTTCTGAAATCTTCAAACCACTTCCCGATTCTTAAACAGATTTTATAATTTGGAAGTGATTTTAAATGTTTTCATTTTATTTTTTTTGCTTAATTGATAAACAAACCGTGTGTTTCCAAAGATAAATACTTGCGTATTGTCTTTTCTACATACTTTCAAGTATTCACACACATCGGTTTAATTTTTGATCAAATTGTTCTTACCATGTCTCATATTGAAACATATTTTCGATGGTAAGACACCCCGCTTGTAATTCAATGAATTTTGAGCGTTATTTCATTTCGAAGCATTCATTTCAAGAATGTCTATATTTTTGTTTCATATAGACTATACCGTTATTTTTGACCATAAGCCTTAGTTCTTATACCATTCATTTCTGATCATTTTCATACAATGTCAGATTTTCAAACAAGTCTTTTGCATTCATGTTCATTCATTCAATATACTTGTTTGAAAATACTTCTATGTTTTAAAAATGCTCATATCTTCATGATTATATTTCTGAGCATATTTACATCTGACATTTGTATATGAGCTTTAACTGTTATAGTTAAATCATCTGAGCAACATTATGCTTTTATAGGAAATATGGGTTCTTTGTGCTAGGAATTAACTGAACTTCTATGGAATCGCGTTAACCAGTGATTTCTACCCAAGAAGTTAATCCAATAGTGATTGAGTGTGAGGAGTCTAAAAGAAATGAGTGTGGGTGTGATGAGGTAAAATGGAACAGAGAGTTTGGTTAGTAGTGAGTTTAATGATCAAAAGAAAGAGGGTGTGAGAACAGAGTAAAAGAATATCAAACTCTGCACCAACTGCTTTCTGAGCCGGGAAGCCACATTACTAGCATTTAATAACTCTTTGGTGAACGTTATTGAAACAGGCATCTAGCCCATGTCAACTCTTGCTAAAACCCCACCAACCACTCATTTTCTTCTCAAAAAGAAAATGTTTCATATTTTCTAGGTACGCAACACATAATCTATCTGATTTTCATTTGGAAAATCTGGATATTGAAAAAGAAGGAAGTCTGCCCCACCTTCGCACTTCAAATCATGCACATTGAGTCTGTGTTTATCTACTGTTGTCTCAGTAGTTTACACTATGTTGTGCCTTTATAAAATCAATCATCGTGCTTAATTCTTTATACACATGCATGAACACACAAGGAATTTGTTTCTTTGTCATAACATTCATAGAAATTGTCTTTGTGGTGTTTCGATGATTGGATGGAAGCCCTGGGGGAATGAACATCAAAAAACTCCTTTATATTGTGTATTTGTTACACATAGTGACTTCGTGTTACTGACAGGCATATTAACTGATTCATCTGTTGATTCAGAAATTACATGTTCTTATTTTGTCTGGATTTGCAAAGATCTAGATGATTACTTGGTTATGGATCACCGAATCAAAGGTTCTTGGACAGATCAGAATGGTCAAAGACATTTCTTGGGAGAAAAGTTTTGATGATATAGATGCTCAAATCATCAGAAAGGGGGAGATGATATCAAGAAATGTTAAAGTTTTGTAGTTTGGGGGAGATGATATCAAGAAATGTTAAAGTTTCGAAGATTTTCCGAAATGTCTTAGTCAGAAGATTCAAAGTAAAGATTCGAAGAAGATCAAAGAATTTCTGAAGATTTGAGGAAATTTTCTTTGAAGATTATTTGCTAAAGCAATCCGAGCTGTTTCTGAAGATAATTTCTTTCCAAAATCTGAAAGTGTGTTGTGAATGTTTTGGGGAGATTGTTAATCGTTTGAAGACAGTTATGGAAAGAATACAGTCAAAGAAAAAGGGGAGATTATTTTGACAGAGTTTAAGTGAAGATTGAATTGCTAGATCTTTCAATAGTGATCTTGAATCCAAAGGGGGAGATTGTTAGAGCATAAATATATTGGATACAAGATCAAGAAGACTGAAGGTCAAAGTTCAAGGAAGTCAAAGCTGAAAGAAAGTCAACTCTTATCAAAGTCAAAGTCTTTTGTCATAAAAGTCAAAATGTCTTTGTATTTGTTTTTGTATTTTATTTTCCTTGTATTAGGTGTTGGTATAAATAGTTTCCTTTCGTTTGTAATTAGTAAGTAAGCAACAAACAGAAGTGGAGTTCAGTTGTATTTTAGAGAGAGAAATATCAGAGAGAGAGAGAGAGTTCGTTAAAGAGAGATTGTAGAGATAGAAAGTGTAATCTTGGAATTGAATTGAAATCAAACAGGTAATTTGATTGTTAATCTTGTTTCTTTGATTAATCTTGATTAGAAACTAGAATCTGAGAATATCAACGGTCAAATAATGAGTATGTTCAGTATCGTTGATAGTTTCTAATGTAAAAAGTTAGATGTAATCCTTGAAAACAAGTTTCACGTCAAAAGATGTTCATAGCTGAATCGAAGACGAAGCTGCTGAACAATGACAAGTTTACTCATGACCTGATGCAGATATCAGTGAAGCAATACAAATCTACACACACATGAAGAAACTTGAGGAAAAGATTCAGCGATAGCTAAACTTCTTTGTATCTTTGAAGGAAGAGATATTCAGCGATTAATGATCAATTAGCTTATATCTCAAGTCTTTTTTGTCTTTCCCTGTCACACCTGTACGATCTGTCAGAATGAACATACCTCTGTAGCAACTCGTACAATCACTCTGTCAACTACACTGTTCATGATACGGCCGAAAGCATGTCTCCCAAAGTCAGGCCCATGCAACCAATCAATGAAGGACACGTGTAAAGAATTCTGCCATGCATTTAATGTATAGGGTATAAATAGAAAGATCAACACTCCATCTGAGTGTCTCTTCATCTTTCTAAAAAGATAGAAACCCTTGTTTTCTATATTCTACAATCCCCCATTCTCTACTTCTGCAACCATCTTAGTATTTCTTAAGTTTGTTTAGATTATGTTCTACTTAATCTTATTCTGCAACATACTTGTAAATTGTGTTTGATTTATCAATAAACAATTTATTAAACATTAAAATTATGTGTTTGTATTCAACCCCCACCCCTTCTATAAACTTGTTAAGCACCTTCGGGACCAACATGTACAACCTCTAGGGTTCTCAGACCCTAAACATCCACATTATGTATCTAAGTTGGATAAGGCTCTCTATGGGTTAAAACAAGCCCCTCGTGCTTGGTATAACACCTTATCTTCTTTTCTAATCTCTGAGAAATTTGAACATGGAAAGATTGATAATACTTTGTTTTTCAGAATTAAAGGTCACATTATACTTGTTCAAATATATGTTGATGAAATTATAGTTGGTTATACTAACCCATCTTAATGTACTTTCGCTGAGAGAATGAAGAAAGAATATAAAATGAGTATGATAGGTGAGCTAACTTACTTCCTTGGACTTCATATCAAGAAATCTTATAATGACACGTTTATTCATCAAGGTAAGTATGTTAGAGATATGTTGAAAAAGTTTGATCTTACTCAAACATCAACGATGAAAACTCCTATAAGGCTCCCGCTGGAAAACCTGTTAATGTCACTACCTATAGAGGAATTGTTGGATCATAATTGTATGCAAGATTAAAGTTAAATTAAAGGGGTTAAACTGTATTTATTTGATAGTTAAAGTTAGAGGGTCTAATTAGTATTTATTAAATAGTTATTTGTAAATGGGCCTTAAATCTATCAAGCCCATAAGCCCATTAGGCCTAAAAGCCTAGGTATTTAATGTTTTAGTTAATAGGTTTTTAGGGTTAATCCTCTCATTAGTATCATTATCATAATTATTGTTTAGAGAGAGGTAGCAAGTTTTCTCTGTATTCAAAGGGTATCAAGAACACTCAAGGGTTTCATTGTTTATTCAAGGGATTGGTATGTTACTCTGATTTATATATCTCTTGATTATTATTGTGTTACTTGATTAATTGATTGATTATTTACCAACTACATTAAATCTGGGATAACAATTGGTATTAGAGCCAAATAATCAAGTTAATTGGATTATATCTGTGTTTATCGGTTTATCACTGGGTTCTTCGATATATATAAATCTGTGAAAATCAACCTCATGAATTAACTTGTTTTTAGGCTGGAAATTGATATGATTTGATGAGTTTTATGCTGCTGAAAGTTATCTAATTAGTTAATTGCAATTAAAATCTCAAATCGATTGGTTTTTTGGTTGATTTATGTTTACTGGGTTTGTATACAAGTCGCACTGGGTTCTTCAAATTGAATTCTTAAAAGCTGATTTTAATCTTCAAGTTTGATTGCATTGTGTTCGATATATGTTACTTGGTGCAAAAGGTTGATATATTGTGTTTTCTGGGGAAATCTTCATCGTTCTGGGTCGACTTAAGAACATATCGGTCGAAAGCATTAAGAACATATCGGTCATTATATTCACCGGTACACACATTTGTCCGGTCGACCGATACACACACATACTATATCGGTCAAAGGCTTGTCGGTCAAGACCAATACCGGTTGATCGATTCATATCAGTTTATACCGGTCGACCGACACACTCACATCAACATCGGTCGATACCTTGTCCGGTCGAATTAATACCGGTCGAATCTATACCGGTCAACTATATTCCCGGTCGAGTAAAGTACCAGTATAAGCAACTTACCGGTCGAACTCTCTATACTGGTCTTAGTCGTTTACCGGTCGAGCATAAGACCGGTTGTTACATCTTACCGGTCAAACAAGGTACCGGTCCAAGCAAGACCCCGGTCGACTCAATACTGGTCGAAGCACATCCCCGGTCGATTTTTGCAAACTGTAATAGGGACCCCCGTGCTAAGTCTGCGAAGGGGGACAAAGTTCTGTTCGAGATCAACATTTTCTTTTTGTTCAGTATTATTTGAGGCTTTATACTGATTGAAAGGACTGCACTTAATTGTTTTTTTGGAAATTTATTTTTCTGAAAAAATTTTAGTGTGGTTTTTATCTTTATTCTAACGATCTCATCTAGTTGGTTGTCTTGGTACAGATAAGTTTAATTACTAACAAGTGGTACAACTAAGATGTCGAATCAGCTAATGATGTCTGAAGCTTACAACCTTGATTTTAACAACATGACTCTTTCTGAAGTAAGAGCAAAGGCTAAACAACTTGCTGGACGGTTATCAACATCATCTCGCATGATTTATGAGTATGACAAAGAGGACAAAATGCTCAAAGCTGAGAGCAAGGCTTTACAGATTCAAAACTCATATCTTCTTATTCAGATCAATGCTTTAAAAGAAAATTTAAAAGATTCTGATTCTTTAATTGACTTTGCAGGAATAATTGAGTCTAAAGAAAAAGAGATCTTCGATCTTCAAGTAAAGTTGAAAAGATCTGAGTCAAGCTCTACATGGTCTAAGAAGGATGCAATGCAAAGAGAGCTTGAGGAGCTTAGAAGGAGTACAAGTGTTGCAAAGGATACTAGTACAGGACTAAGACAGATAAATTCTCAACTATGTGCGGACAGAGATAAGTTTAAAGATAAAATTCTCAGTCTTGAGGTTGAGATTGAAAAGTTGAAAGAAAAGGCAACCCAAGACAGAGACAATGCAACAGCTCAAGATGAAATGTTGAAGATTGAGAAAGAAAGAAAAGAATTTGCCAAGAAATTCTCTGACTTATCCAGAAAAGCCTTTGAAGAAAAGAAATCATTAGAGCTTAGATGTGTTAAGCTTTCTCAACAAGTTTCAGACTTTGTGAAAGTTATCATTCTAGAGAGAGAAAAGGTTGAGAATGAAAAGAAGAAAGCTGAGCTGAAGGATATAAATACAGACTTTTCTGAAGAAAAGAAAGTATTCGAGTCCGAGATAGCTAAGCTGACAGGAAAGCTATCTGAATTGTCAACAAACATCATGAAGGAGAAGAATGCAAAATCTGAGTTGCATAAGAAGTTTGATCTGATTTAAATGGAAAGAAACAGTTTGTCTTCAAAGATAAAGGAACTTGAAGAGATCGTGTTCAAGGTGAAGCTGACTGAGCACAAGATGCCAGAGTCAATAACTCAATCACCAAGAGATGATCTAGCTGATTCAGATAGTTCATTAAAAACATCTTCAAGTTCACATTTTTCAAATGTTTTCTATAATCCTTTCTATGATTTAGATGATTGTCTTACTTCTAAATCTACTGATCAGATTCGTCCTTCTAACCTTTTCTATGACAAAAATGTTGATGGTTCAGGTAACTTTAAGAAGACTAAGTCTCAAAAGAAAAGCTTCTGGAGAAGGCATGATGATAAAGAAAGAGGAAACTGGATCTGGAGAGTTAAAGGATCCTCGGAGGAGAAGAAGAAAGAAGAATCATTTGTGCATACATCAAATGCTAAATGGAACTATGTTGTAAAAGGTAAAACTTTTGGCAAACCTGATCTGGTTTACACTATTAATCAACTGATCAGGTTAGCACAAAAGAAAATTAGTTGTTCCTACTGTGGCTCAAATGATTTTGTCAGAAAAGATTACGTTAATAACTGGTATGGTTCTTATTTCATACCTCCCACTAGAACTGCAACTAACCCATTAGGACCCAAATATCAGTGGGTACCAAAAGTTAAATCTGTGTTGCTGGCACCCAAAGTTTAAGGGGGAGAAAGAACAATGGCTTTTGAACAAAACAGTTCAAAACCCGAACTTAATTGTCAAAAAGAAGGCTTCTAAGTAAATCATCTTAGAACCCGTACCTCAACGGAGAATGGCTTCTAATCACATCGGATTAGAACCCGCACTTCAGTGCCTTATTTTTTTCTGTTTTTTCTTAAGCTTAAAAAAAAACTTTCAGTTAAGGGGGAGAATATCTGTGAGATTAACAGATTTTTGGATACTTAAAAGCTTATCTGACCGTGTGTTCTTCAAAGATAAATACTTTGTTTTATCTTGTCAATATACTTTGTCTAGTATTCATACACATAACGGTTCGGAACATTCTATTTGACTTTGTTATTACCATGTATCAAAAGTTAAATCTTTCTATTGTAATACTCACGTTATTTGTATTCACTGTTGATTGAATCAAACGTCATTTCATGTGCTTTCATTGAAAATATGTTTATATATTGTTTATATAAACAACATTCATTTTTTGATTCTCCAAAATATTATTCTTCATGACAAATCGTCTATAAGCTTAATTGAAAAACTCCTTAAGAGCTTAAATTGTCAAACTCTTTCTAGTTTGAGGGGGAGAATTGCATCGTCAAACATAACTGTTTTGACATCTCCGAAAGTCTTATTTTTCATGTAACAAGTGGTATTTGTGCTTACATGTACAAATGACTGTTGAACAACATGTTCTATTAAGAAAATACATGGGATTCAGTGTGAAAACTTAACAGAACTTCCATGGATTCACAATAACCAGTGTTTCCTACCCAGGAAGTATTCCCTGAGTGATGGAGGGGAGAAGGGTAAAAAGAATTGAGTGATGGTGTGTGAAGAGGTAAAATGGAAAAGAGAGATAGGTTAGAAGTGAGCATTAAAAGAAAGAGGGTGAGAGATCAGAGTAAAAGAATATTAAACTCTGCAACAAATTCTTTCTGAGCCGGGAAGCCACATAATTTGATTGGTTCACATTCTTTGGTGACCATCATTGAAATAGGCAACTAGCCCATGCCATCTATTGCATTCAACCCCACCAACTACTCATTCTTTTCTCAAAAAGAGAATGTTTCACATTTTCTGGGGAAGCAACACATATGCTATTGGTTCTTCATTTGGAAGATACTAATATTGAATAAGAAGGAAAGTTTCCCCACCTTCGAACCCTTTCTCATGCACATTGAGTCTTTGTATAATTTGTTGCTGTCTCAACAAGTTTACATACTTTGAGCCTAAATTAAAAAGCAGTCATCTATGCTTAATTCTTTCATACACATGCACAAGCACACAGAAATTTGTTTTCTGTCAGAACGTTCATAGATGTGTTATTCGATGATTGAATGGATGACCTGGGGAGTCTACATCAAACCAGCACCTTTTATAGTAAATTTGTGTTACTCAGTGACTTTGTGTCATTGACAGACATTCTAACTGAGTCATTTGTTGATTCAGGGTTACACCTATTAAAATGTTTGAATTTGAAAAGATTCCAATGGTTACTACTTTCTATTTTAATCTGAAAAGATTGAAATAATCACTCTTTCCATCTGGGAAGACTGCTCTAATTTCCATACAGGGCTCGTTACATGAAGACTGTGCTTACGTGATCATACACGATGGGGGAGATTGTCTTGAAAAGGGGGAGATTGTTTTGCAAAGTTTTGATGATGATGATTCTCACCACTCATCAAAAAGGGGGAGAAGATACGAAAAGGGAGAATTATCAAAGAAGGATAATATAATTTGAAGACTGCTGAAGAAGATTTTCAAAGTTATCAAGTTTTTGAAGTTTTGAAGCTATCAACGTCATATCTGAAGAAAAGAGAATACAAGTGAAGACCCGAAGACAATTGCAATTTTTTTTTAATCTTGAATCCAAAGGGGGAGATTGTTGGATCATAATTGTATTCATGATTAAAGTTAAATTAAAGGGTTTAAACTGTATTTATTTGATAGTTAAAGTTAGAGGGTCTAATTAGTATTTATTAAATAGTTATTTGTAAATGGGCCTTAAATCTATCAAGCCCATAAGCCCATTAGGCCTAAAAGCCTAGGTATTTAATGTTTTAGTTAATAGGTTTTTAGGGTTAATCCTCTCATTAGTATCATTATCATAATTATTGTTTAGAGAGAGGTAGCAAGTTTTCTCTGTATTCAAAGGGTATCAAGAACACTCAAGGGTTTCATTGTTTATTCAAGGGATTGGTATGTTACTCTGATTTATATATCTCTTGATTATTATTGTGTTACTTGATTACTTGATTGATTATTTACAAACTAGATTAAATCTGGGATAACAGGAATGATAGGCTCCCTTCTGTATCTTATAGCGAGTCGACCTGATATCATGTATTCTACCTGTCTATGTGCACGATATCAATCAGAACCCAAGGAATCCCATATGACCGCTGTAAAGCGAATTTTCAGAACCTGAAGGAAACACCTAACCTAGGTCTTTGGTATCCCAAAGACTCAGGGTTCGACCTAACTGCCTATTCAAATATTGATTTTGCAGGTTGCAAACTGGATAGAAAAAGCACCACTGGAGGCTGTCAGCTCCTAGGTGGAAAGATGGTAAGTTGGACCAATAAAAAGCAAAACTCAGTGTCCACCTCTGTGACGCCCCGTTTTTCTTTCTCTTCATCCATAGCCTCATAAGCTTTATATCTGCGGAAGCGTTCTGAAATCAGCTCAATAGCCTAACATTTATAATGGCTATTTTACGAACTATAACTCATCTTGCAATCACTTCATGTCTTATCCTAATCTTACCTGAGATACATATATGGAATACGTAAGCTTTATGCTTAGCGAGCAGTTATGGTTTCATGAAGAAATCATCTTTCATAAAATATATCACTTTAGTGCATAGAATAACAATTCAATACACTTTTCATAGTTATGCATAATAACATTGATGCATAAAACCATTTCTATAAGAACATCATCTTCTTTTAGTGCGAGATCTCATATGTGTAAGTATGCCAAACATTCTCAACAAGATCCTAGATCCCTGGGGTTCTGCGAAGGATCTTCCCCCTGAGGTACGTTTGCAAGACGTCCTCCATTCTTATACCCCGTCGGGTATTTAACATGGTCATACTTTCACATGCACAAAACTTTTCATTTGCTACATGTAAAATACATGTCTTTCTCATAAAATGCATTATAAGCATACCCTTATCTTGTACAAGGCAAACATGCCAAAACAACATTTCAAATATTTATCATGCATAAAAACATTTATATAGCATATATGTATCCCAGCAAATCTCATAACGTACTAACCTTTATTGTTTAACTGAAATGCTTGATTTACCATTCTAAAGTGGATGTAACTCTCCAATTTACTATTGTTGTTTTTGAATGTGTTTTATGAAGTGAAGTGTATATCCATATTTCTAGTAAATCAAGACTTTGAAATTTTAACGAGATGAGACGGTGGAATTGAAAAATCATAAAAATTCTCTTAAATGCTTGGCGTTGTCCCAACGTTTCTTCGATTACATGCATAAGGCATATATATATATATATATATATATATATATATATATATAATATTAATAATTATAGTATATTTTTTTATCCATTAAGTATATCATTGTCTTTATTGAGTATATCTTGATATATGTAACCCCAAATCTTAATTTGAACACATATTTGAGACCTATACATACCCATAGACATGCTATTGCTATACCTTTTTCTGAGTTGTACAAATTTTCGTAGCCATATTTTATATTTTTGATATTTACGGTATCTAGATTTTTCAACGTATTTAAATATGAAATTTGGTATTAATCCGATATTTCTATAATCCATAAATGACACATTTCTATCGTCCTGTTCAAGTGACCCTAAAATAAAAACGTTATTATTTTTCAAATCTAAAAGCGTTATTACAATCTATGTGAATCACCGAGTCCAAAAATATATGCATAATATAACTTATAAATCCATATGGACTCTAAAATTAATAAAATGATACATTTAATATCGAATCAGTCATATAAATAAAACTTTGTCGGTTTTCAAATCTGAAAATTTCATTGTGATCTTCATAAATCACTTGTCACAAAAACATATTAGTCGCATTTCATAAAATTCCATACGACTAGTTATTTTGAGTAAAATGACAAAACCTTTTAAATAGAAATAATAATATAAAATCATTAAATATATATATATATATATATACACGATTTCATGTATATATATATTAATTAACTTTATAATATATTTTAAAATATTTAATATATATTTAACTATATCAAATATTTTATTTTTATAATTATTAATCAGATATATCTTTCTGTTTTTAAAGAAATGTTTTCTAAATCTTTGAAATATCCTCTTTTCAATAAATCACTTTTCGATATTAAAATATTAACTTTTGAATCCGATGTAAATACCTCGATACCGGATAAATATCTTAAATTATCTATCAGGTATCGATATGCTTAACTTTTATTGTAGTGATTTAAGATATCTAAATACTCATAATTTTGTCATCAATGTATAGTGAAAACAAGGTTTTACAATTCTCCCTCCTTATAAAAATTTCGTCCTCGAAATTGATTCGTACTAGCTATCAACTTTAATTTCTTATTTCTTATTATATTTCCAATGTAGTAGCCTCTGGTCCATAACATCCAAATTATTTACTTGTTTCGGAGTTTCTCATTTATTACTTAGAAATATCAGAGTCTTAAATACAATACTTCAAACTTCCATCTTTTTTTTTCTTGCTTCTTAATGTTATCTACTATCTAAATATCCCCATATATTCTACTCTTAATCCTTTATTGTAGCACTAGAACAAAATTACTAAATATCGATCTCTTTTGGATACACTTAATTTCCTTGTCATTTACATACATTCAAACATCTTCATTTATCGATATCTTAATTTCTCTACAAATTGGATATCTCCAACCAATATTTAATCATCTAATGATCACCTTACGTCAGTACTTATCCCTACATCCTTGATTGAAAAAGTTCATCCTACTAATCCACAGTTGCGTATACCAAACATTAGGTTCTTATATTGCATTTCCTGATACTAGATTGTTCGTCATAACTTATCATAGGGCAATAATTTCAACAAACATTTTTTTGACGCTATTTACTATCTGAACATCTTCGTATACTTTATCCAAAATCCCTTCTTGATCGCGATTCATAATTATCGTATACCTTTGGATATAATTATATCTCCTACTATATGGTTAAATTCCATTTAGATTCAAATCCCATCATTTACAGATACCCTTGGGGTTTTACACATCAAATATCTCCTATTGATATTTGAGAGTCAAATTACCTATCTTTGTAGCATTGGCTTAAAGTTTTACTCTATTAACCACAATGTCAACACCAGGTATGATGATTTTAAATTGTATTTCCTAACAATTGTCAATACCAGGTATGCAAATGATTTAAGTAACCATATAAATTTCTTTATTAAACTATAATTTTTCTCTCACTTTTACTAATCACAATTTTGTTTGTATACATTTTTCCTGTCATACTATATTGATTATATTTCAAATAGTAGCGTAAAAAAGAAATTCTTTTTTTAGCAACATCGTGCTTTTGCTGCGTACTCTGATTCTTTCCGAACATTTTTTTTTCGTAAGTCCTATTTCTTACCACATTAGTAGTATACCATGTCTTCCTTTGACATTGCTATTCAAACCATATCTTTTATCGCATAATTTACTGTCCGGCTAATAACTATTTTTTTTAATTGCATAAGCAAATTTCTAAAATAACCTTGACAATGTATACTACACACAGTGGTTGCGATCCACCTAGCATGACTCATTTTGCAATACTCTTATAGTAAATATATTTCCTGGCATAACCCATTTGTCATGCTCTTACGGTAAACTTATATCCTGGCATAATCCACTTGTCATGCTCTTACGACAAACTTTTATTCCGACATAACCTACTTGTCATGCTCTCATGACAAATTTTAACAACCACTACCACTGCATTTAGTAAAACCTTACCAGTTTCATGTTCATGCATCTTTGAAAACACATTTTAAAATCAACATCTCATAGCATGAACAATTTTTTTTTTATGATAACCATCTGTGCATCTCAATCGGTGCTATATGACTATACATTTAGTGTCGCTCCCTACACCAGGTCTATTTTAAACTTGACATAAATTTCTATTGGTATTATCTGAAAATCTTCGAGGAAGATTTCTAGATTTTCATTTACGTTTGACACATTCTATAACTTGTATTCTTGCTTAACATCTTTTATGTATAGTATAAATGCAACATATCTTTTTCTCAAGAACCAACTTATTTTAAACACTGATGTAATTCTTATTTCACCTATCTATCTAACATTATGCACTGATTCTTCATTCAGGTTACATATCTTAATCATATTCTTTTTACATGTCACCTTAATGTCATTCTTTGTCAACTATTCCACCCCAAAATCGTATCAAACTCATATAAATACATCAATTTAACAAGGTAACTCCACGATCCATATTGATTGAACAATCCTTAACAATTTCTTTAACCTTTATCTGACCACTGTCAACAGGCATTACATAATTCTTATTTTAGTTGCTTAGGTGATCTATTAAAGTAGCGGAAATTAATCTTCTAGATGTACTTGAATTGAATAAACTAGGGCACAATAATTATTAACCATAAATGCACCAAAAATACTGTTAGTGATTCATTTGGCCTCGTTTGTTGCACTAGCATATTCCATAATACTTACCTCTGGTTCCTCAATATCATTTTCACTCTTAACAAAACTTTCTCATGTCAACCTCTATATTATTGTTGAACTATGTTCAAGCTTAGGGCAACTGGATCCAATATCCCCATCATATCACACTTATGGCAAATACATCTCTCTATAAAACTCCTTTTATGTTCGTCCTAAATTTTCACATATCTAGAACCCAATGCTATATTTGTACTTGGCACAGTCACAAACTCCCAAACTTATTGTAGATAAGATAGCTAACTCGGATCTCTATGCATATTTTTTTAGATGGTTAATCAATATATTTTCCACCTATAACATCCTTGGTTACAACCTCAAAGTCTTGTTCTTAACACAAACCTCAATCGCATCCTCTAGTAGTATACAAAGTTTTCATGAAGTGACAAAAACAATTTTGTTATTGTTTACCAATAGATCGGTTTCTACCTCAACCTTTACCTTAACTTTGACATACCAAAACATTTAGTATCATAGTTACATTCATGACACCCTCATTCCCATACATGTTCTACCATTCCTTTCTATACATTTTTTTTAAAGAAATGACGACATATAGGTGTTCCATAATCCTCTTTCTGAGTCATATTTTGGAATAAATAATATGGACTCCTAACATAGTATGTTATTTTGAAATACAGTCACATTCATCTAAGCATATAATGAGTACGTTTGAGAATAATCTTTTGGTTAAACCTAATCAACATGATTATCAATTGTCTTTTTTTTTTGGAGAGGGTATCCCAGACCACATTGGGCCCAGACTAATCCCTGGCAATATGGACCGAAGCCCGACTGCTAAAGCATGCAGCCCGGGGTCGAAACCCCCGTACCTCCAGGATGCGTCCCCTAGGGTTCGAACATGAGACCGCTACTAGCAAGTCCACATGCCTTACCACTAGGCTAACACCCTTTTGGTATGATTATCAATTGTCATCTCACATATTACTTAAGTGTGGGATATTTGATATCGTTCTCCAACATAGTAAATGAACTCTTACCAAAGTATTTTATCAGAGCATATAATCTCAAATATTAAGGTTTTAATCTTGCACGAGCTGATAATCTATTTATCTTATACCATGGATCTTTTTTTTTATTCAGAGCACTTCTTACAAATCCATCTGACTACCAATATGAAATAGCCATGCCGGTATCACGAGGAGCCAGGATCCTTTCGGTGCAAATATAATCTGTGACCTTTTGGAAGTCCACAACTCAGCCGTTTCAACCTTTCTATACACCATCCCATATGGTTATATCGACCAGGATAAGCAATTAGCGGAATAATCTGATTGAGTTTATATATAAGTTAATTATTTTAAGGCAATGTAGTACTCTAAAACTCAGTGTCGTCCTCAAAGTTTAAGTCTATATATCTAATCTAAGGCAACCCTAGTCCACTTAAACTAATGCTCTGATACCAACATGTGACGCCCCGTTTTTCTTTCTCTTCATCCATAGCCTCATAAGCTTTACATCTGCGGAAGCGTTCTAAAATCAGCTCAATAGCCTAACATTTATAATGGCTATTTTACGAACTATAACTCATCTTGCGATCCCTTCATGTCTTATCCTGATCTTACCTGAGATACATATATGGAATACGTAAGCTTTATGCTTAGTGAGCAGTTATGGTTTCATGAAGAAATCATCTTTCATAAAATATATCACTTTAGTGCATAGAATAACAATTCAATACACTTCTCATAGTTATGCATAATAACATTGATGCATAAAACCATTTCTACAAGAACATCATCTTCTTTTAGTGCGAGATCTCATATGTGTAAGTATGCCAAACATTCTCAACAGGATCCTAGATCCATGGGGTTCTGCGAAGGATCTTCCCCCTGAGGTACGTTTGCAAGACGTCCTCCATTCTTATACCCCGTCGGGTATTTAACATGGTCATACTTTCACATGCACAAAACTTTTCATTTGCTACATGTAAAATACATGTCTTTCTCATAAAATGTATTATAAGCATACCCTTATCTCGTACAAGGAAAACATGCCAAAACAACATTTCAAATATTTATCATGCATAAAAACATTTATATAGCATATATGTATCTCAGCAAATCTCATAACGTACTAACCTTTATTGCTTAACTGAAATGCTTGATTTACCATTCTAAAGTGGATGTAACTCTCCAATTTACTATTGGTGTTTTTGAATGTGTTTTATGAAGTGAAGTGTATATCCATATTTATAGTAAATCAAGACTTTGAAATTTTAACGAGATGAGACGGTGAAATTGAAAAATCTTAAATAATTCTCTTAAATGCTTGGCGTTGTCCCTACGTTTCTTCGATTACATGCATAAGGCATATATATATTGTCGGTCCAACAATACATATCAAGTTTATAGAATAACAACACAATAAGATTACCAACCTGTTTGATATATAAAATAACGATTACAGGATTGATCTATGAAGCTTGGATTTGTGTTCTCAATGTTTTCTCTCTTTTAAACTTTGATGTGTGTGTTTGTATGTGTGATATCTATGCGTGAGTTGTGATTTGATTGTGAGAGAGTGAGTGACACAATATCTAATCCTAGTGTGTTGAACACACAATCTAAGTTAATATCTAGATATTTGATCTAGATATTAAATCTAATATAAGCTAGAAACTAACTAATAACTAACTAGAAACTAATAAAGCTAACTAATAACTTTATCTACCTATTACAATATTATAACTTAGATATTAAATCTAAGTAAACTATTACAAATACATTGACATTTATTACAAATAGACATAGACTTTTATATCGAGAGTCGACGTTCCGGCTTTAGCTTCAGATTGCGATCTTCAGATTGGATGATCTTGAATCCAATGAGACTGTGTCTTAACATATATACATATAATATTAATAATTATAGTATATTTTTTTATCCATTATGTATATCATTGTCTTTATTGAGTATATCTTTATATATGTAACCTCAAATCTTAATTTGAACACATATTTGGGACCTATGCGATAGTACCTACCCATAGACATGCTATTGCTATACCTTTTTCTGAGTTGTACAAATTTCCGTAACCATATTTTTATATTTTTGACATTTACGGTATCTACATTTTTCAAAGTATTTAAATATGAAATTTGGTATTAATACGATATTTCTATAATCCATAAATGACACATTTCTATCGTCCTGTTCAAGTGACCCTAAAATAAAAACGTTATTATTTTTCAAATCTAAAAGCGTCAATACGATCTATGTGAATCACCGAGTCCAAAAATATATGCATAATATAACTTATAAATCCATATGGCCTCTAAAATTAATAAAACGATACATTTAATATCGAATCAGTCCTATAAATAAAACTTTGTCGGTTTTCAAATCTGAAAGTTTCATTGTGATCATCATAAATCACTGGTCACAAAAACATATTAGTCGCATTTCATAAAATTCCATACGACTAGTTATTTTGAGTAAATCGACAAAACCTTTTGAATAGAAATAATAATATAAAATCATAATATATATATATATATATATATATATATATATATATATACGATTTCATGTATATATATATATATTAATTAACTTTATAATATATTTTAAACTATTTAATATATATTTAACTATATCAAATATTTTATTTTCATAATTATTAATAAGATATATCATTCTGTTTTTAAAGAAATGTTTTCTAAATCTTTGAAATATCCTCTTTTCAATAAATCACTTTTCGATATTAAAATATTAACTTTTGAATCCGATGTAAATACCTCGATACCGGATAAATATCTTAAATTATCTATCAGGTATCAATATGCTTAACTTTTATTGTAATGATTTAAGATATCTAAATAGACATAATTTTGTCATAAATGTATAGTGAAAACGGGGTGTTACAACCTCCACCGCTGAAGATAAGTACGTAGCTGCTGGTAGTTGTTGTATTTAGGTCTTATGGATGAGAAATCATATATTAGACTATGACCTTCAGCTATCAAAGATCCCCATCTATTGCTACAACACTAGTGCTATCGCAATAGCAAATAATCCTGTGGTACACTCAAAGACTAAACACATCAAGATCATATATTATTTTATTAGAGATCATATTATGAATGGAGATATATAACTTCATTTTATTCCAACTGATTATCAGTTAGCTGATCTTTTTACCGAACCTTTTGATGAGACAATATTCAACTTTCTCATCAGCGAGCTTGGAATGTTGAACCTTGAAGATTAATTCTTCAGTGATCATGCATTGAGTCAGAAATAAAATTCTCTCTTATTCATCCCCAAAAATGTGAATATAATTTCTTTGATGTTTAGGTATGTATCCTAACTTTCCCTCACTAAATTTTTATTCAGCGAGACGCTTTTAAAAATCTCAAAACTTAATCACTGACCTTCTTCACATGATTAAAAGCATTTTGAAAGTAATATTCATCACTGATTTTCTATCAGAGATGTCTTTGAAAAATGAAAAGACATTTTGTGTGACGTCATTCGAAACGATAATCCATGGCATGCATTTTTGTCTGACACGTTCGTCCGTTGCAGTTTGTTGGGAACTGAAGAAATGCTAAGTATGATTAATGCTGCTAGTTCAACAATTAGTACTTCTGAGTTAATGCTGCAAGTTGAAGTTAGTGCTGCTGGAACATATTTAATGCTGCTCTTCAAGATTAGTACTGCTGGAGTTACTACTGCTAAGTGATTAATACTGCTGATCTTAGTTAGTACTGCTCAGAGTATTAATGTTGCTGAAGATTAATACTGCTTATGACATGGAGATCCGAATGACAAGGATGACAGCTGGATAGACTTATGATATTCATGGAAGATATTCTGAAGATATTTTATTAATTGTAATTATCTTTTATCTTTAGTATATGTATAGAATTGATAGAATACTTTAGATTTAATTAAGTCATTCTGTGTTTTTGATAGAGAGAGAATCAACCTCAAGGCATAGTTTCTAATTCTAGAGAAGTAGAATTTGTCTTGAAAGAGCCTGTTCTTCAAGATTGAGGTTGTGTGTGTTTAATCTTGAAACTTCAATCATTCAATACAAGTTTACAAGTTGTTCATCATATTTACTGTTTGTTTACTGTTTTATTGAATATCAAAGTGTTATTCCGCAAACTTCTTTGATATTGTTTCTGACTATTCATAATTCTTGTTGAGAATTCGATCCTGACAAGTGGTATCAGAGCCTGTTCTCTCAGAAACATTCATTCTTTCATCATGGAAAACTTTGCAGAATCAAACAGTACACTTGTCTCTAAGGTCCCAATGTTCAAACCCAGTGAGTTTGACATGTGGAAGATCAGAATCAGGCAATACATTCTTCTCACTGACTACTCAATGTGGGACATCATTGAGAATGGCCCCTCTGAAGCAGGAAAGATTGGACCAGATGGGAAAAGACCTCCACCAAAGACAGATGGAGAGAGGAAGATCAGACAGACAGAGATGAAGGCCTTGAGCACTCTAATCTTGGCCATCCCCAATGAATATCAGCATCAATTTTGCAACTGCACTGATGCTCAGATTCTCTGGAATGCTCTAGAGAAAAGATTTGCTGGAACTAAGAGCATCAAAAGAAATCAAAGGGATGTTCTGAAGCAACAATATGAGAACTTCACTTCTTCAAAGAATGAGTATATGACTCAAACTTTTGACAGGTTCAACAACCTTATTGGTGAACTGGCTACTGTTGGAGTGAAGATGGAGCAAGATGATATCAACAGAAAGTTCCTCAGATCTCTTGGGGATGAATGGACTATGTACACTGTCTCATATAGACAGAGTGACAATCTAGAAGAGAAGGAACTTGATGATCTGTATAATGATCTAAGATTTTTTGAAACTGAGGTAGAAGCCAAGAAGAAGCCCACTGGATATATTCACAATGCTGCACTTCTATCAGCATCTACTGATACTACTGCCAACCCTGAAGCAGTTAGTGCTGCCAGTGGAGTGAATTCAGAAAAAGGCACTGAAACTGTCTTTGAAGCCTTTTTGTCCAGTCACTGCAACAACTCCTTGATTAATGATGATCTGGAACAACTTCACCCTGATGATCTGGAGGAGATGGACATTAAATGGCAGATGGCCATGTTATCTATGAGGGTGAAGAGGTTTATTGAAAGAACAGGAAGGAACAACTTCTCTCAAAGAAGAGAAGATGGAGCTGGTTTTGACAAAACAAAGGTGGAATGCTACAACTGCCACATGAAGGGACACTTTGCTAGAGAGTGCAGAAGTGGTGTGCCAAACAACAACCACCAACAAGCTCAGAATGGAGGCTACAATCAAAACAAGAACTCTTCTCAAGCCCTTGTTTCTCAACAAGGAATGGGGGTTGACTGGAGTGACCAAGCTGAGGAAGCCATTCAAAATCAAGCTCTTATTTCAGAGGTATCTGATCTCCCCTCTGAGGTAATTTCTAATCTTTGTACTCAAACTTGCATAGACACTGTCAAAAGGTACAGGGATCACAATCAAAACATGTGTGATGACCTCAAAAGATTAGAAAGGGACAGAAGATATTATGTGTTGATAGTTGAGAGGTTTGAAGAACAAATCAAAGGCTTCCAAGCCAATGAACTTCAACACTCTTATGACACAAACTACTGGAAGTGGGAAAAGAATGAGTTAGAGACCAAACTGTCTAAGTCAAAAGAAGAGAATGATAAGTTGAAAGAAGAACTAGCTAAGGTTAAGCTTGATATAGAAAAGTTTTCATATGCCTCAAAAGCAATGGATTCTCTTCTAAAGGCTCAGATTCATGATAAGATGAAGCCTGGTATTGGATACAATAACACCCCCCTCCTTACAACAACACCTACATTCCTCCTACATCAGACTTGTTAGAGACCAAGGAGAAAAAGGACCTGTCTGAGAAAGCCTTTAAGATAGATCCTTTGAATGTGGTGGTTATTGAGGATATGACTGAGAAAGAAGCATGTGAGAATAGGAACAATGCTGTGAGTAAAGAGATACACTTAGAGAACAACATTGTTACCAATGAGGGTGGGGGAAGAATCTGGGTCAAGTCTAAAGAGATAGAGAAGACCAAAGGAAAGGCCAACAAGGTCCATTACAAACAAACCACTGTTGTGAATCCTGGCCATTGTAAAAGTGTGCTTGCAATAAAACTGAGAGCCTAAGTTCTGGTACAAAAAGTGGTAATAAAAGAAACTGGAATAATCAATGGGCTCAGAAACAAGGAGTTGATCTGAGTAAGATAATCAGACCAAAACCTTGTTTCATATGTGGCATGTTGAATCATTTGGCTAAGCACTGTTTCTTTAACCCTATTAACCAAAGGATGAACTTTCAAAGATTTGTGCAAAAACCTGTTGGTTATAGGAAGGCTGGAAAGAAACATGTGGCTAAGAAATCTGTTGAAACCAAAGTCAAATGAAGAAAAAGGTAATAAAAGAAAGTATTAAAATGTGGGTGCCTAGAAGCACTAAAACTGTTAGTACTGCTACATCAAATAGTACTGCTGACAGGGATAGTGCTGCCAGTAGCAATACTGCTGCTACCAGTGTTAGTACTGCTAAGAATATTAATGCTTCTAACACTGTTAGTACTTCTTCAAAGGTTACTACTGCTGACACAGTTACTACTTCTAACAAGGTTAGTACTGCTAATGCAGTTAGTACTTCTAAAACCAGTACTGCTTCTAGCAAATGTGCAGCAAAACCCATTATTGTGACAAAGTACTCCAGAAATGAGGAGTCAAAGTTTAAAAATCTTGTCAAGAAGGAATGCAAATATTTTGATGAGAAAGGGGTACCCAAGACCACTTTGGCTTGGGTTCCTAGTCAATACTAACTGATTTATCTTTTGTGCAGGGCAACCAACAACTCAAGGGAAGGAGCATCTGGCATGTTGATAGTGGTTGCTCTAGGCACATGACAGGCAACATGTCATGCCTTCAGGATTTCAAGCATATCAATGGAGGACATGTTGCATTTGGAGACAATCTTACAGGTGGAAAAATAAGTGGGAAAGGTAATGTTACAAAAGGTAAGATGACATTTGAGGATGTCTACTATGTTGATAAGCTAAAGTACAACCTGTTAAGTGTATCATAGGTTTATGACAAACAACATAGTATATTATTTACAAATACACAATGTATGATCCTTGCTCCAGGATTCAAGGTAGTTGATGAAAGCATGATACTACTTAGAACTCCAAGAAAGAACAATGTTTACTGTCTAGATATGGACAATGTTTCAAGTGATTCATCCCTGAACTGTCTTGTTTCAAAAGCTTCTGCGGATGAATCCTCTCTATGGCACAGAAGGATGTGTCACATGAACTTCAAGACAATGAACAAACTTGTTAAAAATAACCTTGTAAAAGGTTTACCATCAAAAGTCTTTTCATGTGATGATCATTGTGTTGCTTGTCTTAAAGGCAAACAGCAGAAAACTTCTCATAAGACCAAAGAATTTAATACAATTTCTTCTTGTCTCCAGTTATTGCACATGGATCTGTTTGGCCCTACAAATGTGATGAGCATAGGGAAGAAATCATACTGCTTAGTTATTGTTGATGATTACTCTAGATTTACCTGGGTATATTTTCTAAGGACTAAGGATGAGACAAGTGGACTGATCAAATCCTTTATCCTAAGAATTGAAAACCAAACAAATCAAAAAGTAAAAGTCATTAGATCAGACAATGGAACTGAATTTAAAAATCTTGATCTAAACACCTTTTGTGAAGAAAAAGGCATTGAGAGACAATATAATGCTCCTAGGACTCCACAATAAAATGGAGTTGCTGAGAGAAGGAAGAGGACACTAATTGAGGATGCTAGATCTCTGTTAGCAGATTCAAAACTGCCAATCACTTTCTGGGCTGAAGCAGTTAATACTTCCTTTTATGTCCAAAACAGAGTTCTAGTGGTCAAGCCAAAGAACAAGACCCCATATGAGATTTTAAACAATAGAAAACCATTTATTGGTTTCCTTAAACCTTTTGGGTGTCCTTGTACAATTATCAATACCAAATCTCACCTAGGTAAGTTTGATAGCAAAGCAGATGATGGTTTTCTTGTTGGGTATTCATCTCAGAGTAAGGCCTACAGAGTTTTTAACTCTTCTTCTAGAATAATTGAAGAAAGTGACAATGTCAAATGCAATGAGAACACACCAAATCCTATTGGGTCTGGTCCTCAGTGGCTGTTTGACATTGATTCACTAACTAACTCTTTTGGTTTCAGTAGTGATGATTATGGAGGTTCAGGTAGTGGAGGATCAGGGACTACACAAGTTCAAGAAAACATACCTCAGTCTGTGATTTTTCCCATACCTACAGTGGATCCTATTGAAGACTGTGAAAAGGGGCCATCTACTGAACCAAATCAGAGTGAAGAAGAAATGAGATATGAGGAGAATCAAGGGAATAAAGAACCAGAAGTAACTGCTGAAATCACCTCAGTTGAGTTGAATGACTCCAATCTAGAGATGGGACTCAATGAAGAATCTAGTCATCAAACAAGAACACAAAAGAATCATCCTCCTCAGTTGGTAATAGGGGATATCTCTTCTCCTATGATGACTAGAAATCAAAGCAGTCTGCAAGATATGCAAGACCAACAGCATACAGTGCTCTCTTGCTTTCTATCCCAGCTTGAGCCTAAGAAGGATTATGATGCTATGAAAGATTCCAGTTGGATAAAAGCTATGCAAGAAGAGCTTCTCCAATTCAAGCTGTAAGATGTTTGGGATCTGGTAGACCTTCCTAAAGGTCAAAGAGCAATAGGTACAAAATGGGTCTTCAGAAATAAAAGAGATGAGAGAGGAATAGTAATAAAGAACAAAGCAAGGTTGGTGGCACAAGGGTACACACAAGAAGAAGGAATAGATTATGAAGAATTATTTGCACCAGTGGCTAGGATAGAAGTAATCAGATTGTTCCTGGCCTATGCTTCTTATATGAAGTTTAATGTCTATCAAATGGATGTAAAAAGTGCATTTTATATGGCTCAATTGAAGAAGAAGTATATGTCTGTCAACCACCAGGGTTTGAAAACCCAAGCTATCCAGACAGAGTATACAAACTGAAGAAAGCAGTTTATGGACTGCATCAAGCACCAAGAGCATGGTATGACACTCTGTCATCCTATCTCTTGGAAAATGGCTTTGAAAGAGGAGTCATTGATAAGACTCTGTTCATCAAGAGAAAGAAGAAGGACATCTTGCTGGTCCAAATCTATGTAGATGATATCATCTTTGGATCCACAAGTGACAATATGTGCAAGGAGTTTGAGGATCTCATGCATCAAAGGTTCAAAATGAGTTCCATGGGGGAACTTACTTTCTTCCTTGGACTCCATGTCCAACAGAAGTCAGATGGTATTTTTATTTGTCAGTCCAAGTATGTGCAGGACATTCTAACCAAGTTTGGTTTCTCAGACTCAAAGCCTGCTAACACACCTATGGAGACACATAAGCAGATAACAGCAGATCTTGAGGGGGAGGATATGGATGTTCATCACTATAGATCCATGATTGGCTCTCTCATGTATCTTACAGCCTCTAGGCCAGATATAATGTTTCCAGTCTGTGTGTGTGTGCAAAATTTCAAGTTACGCCAAAGCAATCACACTATCAAGCTGTTAAGAGGATATTCAGATATATCAAAGGGCAACCTAGATTGGGACTTTGGTATCCTTATGACTCATCATTCGACCTACTTGCATACTCAGACAGTGACCTAGGTGGAGCAAACTTGGGTAGAAAATCTACTTCTGGAGGATGCCAGTTTTTGGGTGCAAGATTTGTATCATGGCAGTGCAAGAAACAAACCATAGTGTCCACATCTACAACAGAAGCAGAGTACATAGCAGTTGCAAGTTGCTGTTCTCAAGTCTTATGGATTCAGAATCAAATGCTGGACTATGGGGTAACCTTTCTACACACTCCAATCTTTATTGATAATAGCAGTACTATTAGCATTGTTAATAATACTGTCAAGCACTCAAAGACAAAGCACATTGAGATCAGGTATCACTTTATCAGAGACTGCAATGAAAAGAAGCTTATTCAAGTTGTAAAAGTTCATACTGATAATCAGTTTGCTGATCTATTCACTAAAGCCTTTGATGTGGGTAGATTCACTTTTTTGGTAACAAGTGTGGGAATTATCAACTCTGAATAACCTCCTACTTAAAAAGTGGTTCAATACTTGTATATAGTTTATGTTTGGTGTTACTAATCTTTTTCTTCAGGAAATGTATATCAGTACTCAGTTCATCACAGCTTAAAAGTGTAAGTATGGTTAATACTGCCAGTACAGTTTTAGTACTGGCAATACAGTGTTAATACTGCTAGTGGTTAATACTGCTCTCAGTTAATACTGCTAGTTAGTTAATACTGCTAGTGGTTAATACTGCTCTCAGTTAATACTGCCAGTTAGTTAATACTGCTTTTGTCCCGAATACTATAAATACCCTTTGCCCGCCTAAAAGTTCATAACGACTCTTTGCATACTGTTCACTTGCGCTCTAACCCTTTTCTCTCAAGTACCAAGTTTTCAGGCAAGAACTCTCAAGTTCAATGGAATCCATGGCATTCATCGACGAGCACAATGAAATCGCGATGCTCCAAAAGCCAAAACAAGCCGAAGGTTTTCACCAGATAGTCGACTTTTTGAGGACAAGTCACATTGCTCATGCTCTCACCGTGTCTCCTACCATCTACATAGAGCATCAGAGGCAATTCTGGGCCAATGCCACTACTAGTAATGAAAATGGAGTGCAGTGCATCAAAACAAGGGTGTGTGACAAACCCTTGACAGTTACTGAGGAGACCATTCGCATCTGTCTACGTCTAGACGATGCTTCAGGTATATCTTCTATTCTAAATGAGGATTTGTTTTCAAAGCTCACCCATATGGGATATGAAGGCCAATTGGGGATTTTCAAGTTTTTCAAAGCACAATTTTCAACCCAATGGAGGTTCTTTGTTCATACCCTGATGCACTGTATTTCTAAGAAAACAACTGGCTGGAGCCAATTTAGCAGTCCTATTGCCTATGCTTTGGTATGTTTATCTACTGCTAGAAAATATAATTTTTTTTAATGATCTTCAATGATCTGGTCTCAAACCTGGACAACAAGAAGAGTTTCTTCATGTATCCCAGGTTTGTACAGACAGTTATTACCAATGAATTGACGGATATACCTCACTTTGATGGGGTATATGTACCTAAACCCCCTAAAGGCAAGGTCTTCTCAAATATGAGAAGATCTGCTAGGGAGTCGGAAGGAGTTGACACCCCATTGTTCTCAACAATGATGGTGGTGTCCCAACCACAAGAAGGTATGGCAGCAGGGTCAAGGCCCTCTTTAGACAATCCCACTGCTAGCCAATCCCAACCTTCCCACTATATATCTATTCCCCAGTCTCTACTTCAAAAGCCCACTTCTCCAATTACCCAAACTTACAAAAGGAAACAGGTAAAGAAGGCTCCTTCCCTTCTTGTACCTTCACCCACTAAGCCTTTAAGCCCTCTAAGGGAGGATTCTCTTTTAGAAAATATCTACAGGGAAACCACAGGGGTGTCTCCCAACCCCAAGGAGGTGCTTACTGAGGTGTAGGTTGAGCATATGGGTATTAAGGCTGCCACTACTCCTGCTAGCACAGAGGAGGTCAGTGGTAACATACATAAGACCTTCCCCATGGCAACTTTGGGTGAGCAATCATCCAAAGGTCCCAGGTGCCAAGAAACCAAGGGGTGGATAGTGCTTCTGCTAGGCAGAAGGCTTCCACTACTAAAAGATCCAATGATCATTCAAAAGGGGGTAACACTCCTGGAGAAGGTGAGGACAGATATAACTATGACGAATTGATGGAAACCATGGGAAACATCAACCTGGACGTTTTTAAACAAGGCAAAGAAATAGATGAAATGAAGTTGGTAATCTTGTCTCAACAAGCCCAGATTGCCAAGCTAAAGAAAATGGTGTCAAGTCTAGTACCAAAGAAGAGAAGAAAACAGTATGTGTTGAAGAAGAGATCAACTGCTAAAGATGCTTCCAACAATGGGGATAGAGAGTCTGAAAAAGAGAAAGAAAGGTCTTCTGAAAAGGGAGATGAAGTTGAGGGGGAGAAAGAGAATGGGATAGAAGCAGAAACAAAATTTGCTCAAGAAGCAGAAACAGTTAATGTTGCTGAAGCAAAAGAAGCAGTAGAAACAGAGGAAGCAGTAACAGGGCTTTATGTAGAAGAACTAGAGATTGCAGAAACACTGGTTAAAGCCAAGAATGACACTCCCAAATCAAGGGAGTGGTCATAAATGAAGGGGGAGCAAAGATGACAGAAAAGAAAGACAAGGCTGCAGATACAAAGGGAAAAGGAAAGGAGAAGATTGTTGAATCTGAAATGCCTTCAAAATGAAAGACTCAAATTGAATTGGATGAGGAAATAGCATTGTTAGGGCCATTTTCTATGTTAAATAGAAGTTCAGGGTAGTTTGTGACAAGTTGCAATTGTTGTAAGCTTGTTGGGCCTTAAAGCCCATAAGCCCATTAGGCCTGCGAGCCCGAGTATTTAAAGTTATTTCTGTTTCATTTATCAGTTTAGAGATTCATTATTCAGTTTACTAGTTGTTAGGTTTACATACTATTATCAGAAATTCTCTCTGTAAACCTTAGCCCTTTGAAGTTTATATTAATCATATGACTAGTTGTTGTGGCCAATATATTGTTCATCATTGTTCTTATATCTGTTGATTGCACTGAAACTGGGATCTACAATTGGTATCAGAGCAGATAGGCAAAAGGTTTGATCCAGAAAAAAAGTGCTCTTAAGTTAAGAAGTAAAGATGAACTCAAGGGATGCTCTAGCCATAGGTTCTGACCAAAAGCCCCCGGTGCTCTTTCGGGGAGAGTACCCTCAGTGGCATGACCGATTTATGAACTTCATAGAAGCAAAATCCAACTATGAAGACATATACAAATGCCTGACTGAGGGTCCACAAGATTGGCCAATGAAAGTGGTACCGGCAAACCCAGCTGAAGGTTGGCCAGAGCGCCAGATCCGGAAAACTGTTGGTGATTTTACTAACAGAGAAAAGGAATTGTACGAGGCAGAAAAGCTGGCAAAATCATATCTTCTTCAAAGTCTACCGAATGACATCTATGCTTGTATAGATAGTTTCAAAGACTCGTCGAAAAAGATGTGGGACCAAATAGAGAAGATGATGATGGGAAGCCACATCAATAACCAGCTAAAGGTGACAAACTGTATCACCAAATATGATGGGTTTAAAGCACGAAAGGGTGAAACGCTGATGGAAACCTACGAAAGGTTTAATATGCTTCTAAATGATCTTCAAAAAAATAAGATCACAAAGACGAACACGGAAAACAACATAAAGTTTATGAACAACTTACAGTCTGAGTGGAAACCGTTCGTCTCCCATATTCGCCACACTCAAACCTCAGAGAAGTTGTACCTTCACGAACTCTATGAAATGCTGCTCCAAGACGAAGAGGAAGTGATGGAACTTATTGGGAAAGCAGAAGAAAAGCCAGCAACTGATCAAATAGTACTCGTATCTGAGAGAAGAGGCAAATCCGTCAGCCGATCATCTGGAAAAGAACCTGTGCTGAGTGATTCTGAACCTGAAGATCCCGATAGCGATTCGGATCCAGAACTTGCCAAGATGAAAGAAGCAATGGTGTTTCTCACTCAAGCATTTCAAAAGAGGAAGTTTTTCTCCAAGACTTCCAATAAGCAAAGAGTCTCTACTCATCGTGATCATCGTGATAAGTCTGAAGGTAACAGTCGCTTTGAAGCTGGTAAGAAGCCTGACAAGAGACATGAAGAAAAGCCTAAAGACGAACCGATCAAATGTTACAATTGTGGTCGGTTAGGTCATTTCGCCAGAGATTGTCGCAAGCCAATTGTGCGCAACGCCGACTACTACCGAGCCAAGCTGCTTCTTGCCAAAGAAAAGGAAGCTGGTAAAGCTCTAATGGCTGAAGACGATTACTGGCTACAAGTGTCGGATGAAGAACCCGAGGATGCTGAAGCTCATCTGTGCTTCATGGGCAACCATTCATCACCATCTGATACTGATGAAGACGATAACAATGCTCCTTGCCAGGTATGTACCCCTTTTCATGAAGCTTTACTTGATCAGATGCAACTATCTATGAACAAACTTGACTCTTACAAGCTTCTGTTAAAAGAAAAAGAACAACTTCTCTCTTCTCTGGAAAACCGTGTCACTAAGCAGTCTGACTTTATGGAAAATCAAAGCTTAGAAATTTCTAGCTACATGTGCACTATTTCTAATTTAAGAGAAGAAAATGTGAGGTGTTCAACAGAGTCACAAAGTCTAATGACCAAAGTAGATGACCTGACCGATAAGCTCCGTATGTCTGATTCCGAGAAAATTGATTTGTTAAATCAAAACGTGGCTTACAAAAATGAGAAAATAAGGTTATCCAATCAGCTAGAAGAGCTTGAAAAGAAACTTTATAAATTTGGTCAATCTGATCAAACGTTAAAGCTAATCGCACCAAAAGAACCAAAGTACGGAAATGCGGGTATCGGGTACGATAACCCTGATTATTTAAACAAGGCTTTATCCAAAGTTCCTACTTTATATGCGTCTGAATTTTTTGGATTAGACAAAATCTTTCCTGAATATAAGATACATTGGACCACACCCACTGAGGAGGAAGACCTTGAAGATAAGTTGAGAAGAGAAAACTCTGTTCTTTCTAAAAGGACATTTCCGTTTGTTTATGATACTTTAAATGCTTCTTATAATACTGACAAACCCCGTTTCCTGTCATCCGATTTTTTCCATAGTTACTCTCAAGCTGAACTAGATACTAAAACCGTTAAAACTGAGGAGGAACCTCTAGCTTCCAAGGTTTGTGTTCCTACTCTGCTTTTAGAAAAGAAACTTGTTCAGCTAGAAGAATCGTATGCACTAGAAAGGGAAAATTTTCAAAAGGAAAAGCAAAGTCTTTTATCTCAAATTGAGTGTCTCAGTTCCAACAAAAAGGAAACTATGTCGGAAGAAGATAAAGATTATTACCAGACAGAAATAAAGAAGTTGCACTCACAACTGGCTGCTATGGCAGCAGATAATCTGAAAGTGCAACTTCACAAGGTTGACCCTCATGCTCAGCCTTCCATTCTCCAAAGAGAGTTATCGTCTCTGTCTGAAAACTCTTATCCTTATTCTGACACATCTTCCTACAAAGCTTTTATGGGTGACTCGTCACCGATCATATCAAATAAAGGAAAAGAGCCTCAAAGTCTTAAACCAGATCAGTGTTCTGATTGTAAAAATGCTTCCGCATATGATCTGCACTCAACAAACTCTTCAAATGCTCTGAAGTCCTCATGTGGTAAGGTCCTTTCTGATGAGGAACTTGAATTTTCCGCATTCTTGAATTCTGAGGTGTGTTTAGATAACAATTTGAGCCAATTTGATTTTAAAACCTTCTCTACCTAGCCATGTTGATTTTCTAAATGAGTCATGTGCGCCTCCGGTCAATTTTCATAAGGGTGAATGTTCTACATCTGCCTCGCAAAAACCTTCTGTGAACATTCCTTCAAAACCTTCCATGTCAAAATCGAAAAGGCGTTCACAGAAGAAGAAAAGGACCGGTCGCTCTCAAATGTCACAATCGTCAATTTTCAAATCCTCTGACTATGGGTTCAACGGCATTTCAGCTACGTATGGTCGGCGGAAAGAAGTGAAATATGCTTGGGTAGCTAAGAAGTCAAGAGAAAGCTCGGCAACATCAGAATTAGTTGATCCAGTGTTGAAGTCTAGAAAGAACAATAACAATCATGATATTTTTATTTCTAAACCTCTAGTTGATTGTAATGGAACTTTTCCTTTAAAAGTTTATTCAATTCCGCAATTACTTCAACTGTCGCATGATTGTTTGTGTTGTTCTCATTGGGGATCAAATGATTTTGTTGATAGCCGTTATGCATCTGATTGGTTTGGTTCATATCATATTGCTACTAATAATTCACATAGTAATGTTTCCCGTGAAAGACAAAGACCCAATTATAAACGGGTCTCTAAGTCGGGTGTTAAATCTAACCCCAAAGGACCCATTTACGAATGGGTACCTAAAAAGAAATAACCTGTTTTGCAGGACGGTCATGTGTGGTATCTAGATTCAGGTTGCTCTAAGCACATGACCGGAAGAAGGGAGCTTCTCATAAACTTCACCGAGAGGTTTTGTGGAAATGTACGGTTCGGGAATGATCACTCCTCTCCTATCAGGGGTTACGGCGATATTGTCAAAGATAATATCACAATCAAGAAAGTCTCTTATGTCGAAGGTCTCGGTCACAATCTTTTCAGTATCGGTCAATTCTGCGACAAGAATCTCGAGGTTACTTTCAAGGCTAAAAGGTGTAGCGTTCGAACTGAGGATGGTAAAGAAATACTTGCTGGAATGCGACGCACCAACCTCTACACGATCGACCTCTCATCCTTGAAACCCGATAAGGAAGTCTGTTTGTTGTCCAAAGCATCTGCTGAACAAAGCTGGCTATGGCATCGTCGTCTCTCGCACCTGAACTTCAAGAACATCAACAAGTTGGTGCTCGGGGGACATGTCAAAGGTATCCCAGATCTCAAGTTTGCAAAAGATCATCTGTGCGCTGCCTGTGAAAAGGGCAAGATGAAAAAGGCGTCTCACAAGCCTAAAGCCGTTCCGAGTACTTCTCGGTCCCTTGAGCTAATCCACATGGACTTATGTGGACCGATGCGCATCCAAAGCATAAATCACAAGAAGTATGTCCTGGTGATGGTTGACGATTTCTCTCGTTACACTTGGGTCCGATTTCTCCGTTCCAAGGATGAGACTCCCGAGTTGATAATCTCTCTTCTGAAAAGTATTCAAGTCAGTCTCCACCAGGTAGTTCAAACCATCAGGACGGACAACGGCACGGAGTTCAAGAATCAGTTACTCACCACTTATCTCACTTCAGTGGGTATCTCGCATACTTTCTCCGCTGCTCGTACTCCTCAGCAGAATGGAGTGGTAGAACGTCGAAACAGAACTCTAGTCGAAGCAGCACGCACGATGTTATCTCATTCCAAGCTACCACTATTTCTTTGGGCAGAAGCTGTTGCTACCGCTTGCTATACTCAAAATCGGTCTATCATTAACAAGCGGTTCAACAAGACTCCGTACGAGATCATCAACAAACGTATTCCGAACATCAACTACTTTCATGCCTTCGGATGCACCTGCTTTGTCTTAAATGATAAGGATGATCTTGGCAAATTCAGTCCCAAAGCGGATGAAGGAGTGTTCATCGGCTACTCTCAGCACGCAAAAGCCTATCGTGTCTACAACAAACGGACGAAGACCGTCGTTGAAAGCGTAAACGTGACTTTTGACGAGGCCCCTGAGATGGTTTCTGAGCATCTCAGTTCAGAACCCGCGCTTACTGGTGTGTTAGCTTCTGGACAATTCCGTTCGGACGCTACACAATCTCCAGTGGATCCACACCATGCGTCTACGTCAAGAGCACATCTTTCTGATTTGGATTTACTGTTTGAATTCTTTTATAATGACTTATTTAATGTTCAATCTAATTCTAAGTCATGTGACAGGAATACTGCTCAAGCACCAGAAGTGACACAAGTCACTGGCCCTACCGACTCTGGAGGTCCATCCTCGCCTGGTGCTCCATCCTCTACTGCCAATGATCAAGCTTCCCCAACCTCAAGTACTAGAAATCCTCTTACTCAAGTTCTTGATGACGATGCTCCTGAACCGACTCCTGTTTCCGTTCAACTTCATGAACCGACTCCTGTTGAAGGTGCCCTCGAAGTTTCCTCTCCGGCAATCCCGGAACCTCCTATTGTTTCATCTCCAGCTGAGTCGTCCTCTACTCCGTGTTCGACTCCCACGACGAAACTTCCACCTCACAGGCCATCATCCCTCGAGGCAGTTCAGGATTTACCCCCAGGTGGTCATGTGGATGCCGATACCTCCCATCAGACATATCAACCTCATCCACACACTACCAAGTGGACTCGAGCACACCCCCTTCATCAGATCATTGGTGATCCTTCCACACCAGTTCAAACTAGATCTACCACCGCGAATGACTGTTTATTTTCCTCGTTCCTCAGCCGTATCGAACCTTCCACTGTCTCTGAAGCGCTGAATGATCCGGACTGGGTAATTGTTATGCAAGAGGAACTCAACCAATTTGAGACCCTCAAAGTATGGCGCCTAGTTCCCCGACCAAAGAACAAGACGGTGATAGGGACTCAATGGATTTTTAAGAACAAGAAGGACGAAAACGGCATTATAGTTCGAAACAAAGCGCGTCTAGTGGCTAAAGGATATTGCCAGCAAGAAGGAATTGATTACGATGAGACGTTTGCACCGGTTGCTCGCATTGAAGCGATCCGCATGTTCCTCGCCTACGCCGCTCACAAGAATTTCATCGTCTTTCAAATGGACGTGAAATCCGCGTTCCTCAACGGCGTGCTCAAGGAGGAAGTCTATGTCTCGCAACCAGAAGGCTTCGTCAGTACTGAAAATCCGCATTACGTCTACTTTCTTGACAAGGCCCTCTACGGTCTTAAGCAAGCGCCACGAGCCTGGTATGATGCACTCTCATCCTTCTTAGTCAAGTCTGGCTTCTCTAAAGGTAAAATTGATACTACTTTATTTATTAAAAGAGAGAAGAAAGATATCATCCTTGTACAAATTTATGTTGATGATATAATTTTTGGCTCCACGAACCCCAAGTATTGTCAGAACTTTTCTGCCTTAATGAGTAAACATTTTCAAATGAGCATGATGGGGCAAATGAATTTTTTCCTGGGTCTTCAAGTAAAACAATTACAAACAGGAATTTTCATTAATCAATCTAACTACATCTCGGATATTCTTCGGAAATACCAGATGGAACAATCTTCATCCATGAAAACCCCCATGTCCACTACTCTAAAGCTTCACTCCGATCCTGACGGTAAGGATGTGAATGCGACTATTTATAGAGGTATGATTGGCTCTCTGATGTACTTGACGGCGAGTCGGCCTGACATTATGTTTTCGACATTCTTGTGTGCAAGATTTCAGTCAAACCCTAAAGAGTCTCACTTAGCTGCGGTTAAGCGAATTTTTCGATATTTAAAAGGTACTGCTGATCTCGGTTTGTGGTACCCAAAAGAGACAGGTTTTGAATTGACAGCCTACTCGGACGCTGACCACGCTGGCAACATGCTGGATCGGAAGAGCACGTCGGGTCATGTTCAGTTCTTGGGCGATCGTCTTGTCAGCTGGGCTTCGAAGAAGCAAAACTGCGTGTCCACCTCCACCGCCGAGGCGGAGTATGTAGAAGCCGCCAGTTGCTACTCGCAAGTCATCTGGATGCGCACCCAGCTCGAAGATTATGGATTTAATTACTCCAGGATTCCCATCTACTGCGACTCGAAGAGCGCTATAGCCATATCAAGCAATCCCGTCCAACACACAAAGACGAAGCACATTGATGTGCGCTATCACTTTATAAAAGATCACGTGGAAAAAGGTACTATCGAACTCTATTTTGTTAATTCAGAGCATCAGTTAGCAGACCTATTTACCAAAGCCTTGGACGAAAAACAATTTAATTACCTTGTGTCCAAACTAGGTATGCTAAATTTGAAAGTTTGATCCGTTCGCAGCTCTCTACGAGTTTCATTCAATAACGAATGACTGTGACAACTGCCCCAGTGACTTGTCTCTGGTTGCTATTTTCCACACTCCTTGGTTATTGCATTTTACTCGTTCAGCTCTGTGTCCGTTACGAACTTCTGTATTAACAAAGTAGATTTCGTTGTGTTCCCGTTTTTTTTTTTTGTGTTAGTATGTCCGTTTTTCGTGATTGTGTGTGCAGTTCATTTCTTTGTTCCTTGAAGAGTAAGTTGTTAGTGACAGATCTACAACCCGATACTGTGTTCAGGGGAACCACTAGCGTCAGATGGTTGGTAAGTTTCACGGGTCCTCCTTTCGAGGGGGAGCAGGTAAGAGGGCTCTGTGGTTGGTCCTTCTCTTGGTAACCATTCGAGGGGGAGCTAGGTCTCACATTTTTTTTTCATTTATTTAAGTCCTTTTATCTTAACTGTTTTTCCCCCGTTATTTTTTTTCTTTAAGTAGTTTTTTTTTATATCTCCGAAAACTCCAAAAATATTTTTTTGTTTTCTGTCTTGACTTGTTTGCTTGGTCTGTTTTCGGCCCACAGTCTCCCGCCCCCCCCCCCCCGGCCTAAGCCCACCTCACCTCCGGGGTATAAGAACCCCGATCGAACCAGGTTCTTCCTCATTCGATCGATCCTACTTGTTTTCTCTCATACATACTCTCTCGCCCGGACCTCCTCTCCGACCGAAAGCTACGACCGATTCCGTCGTTTCCATCGTCTACAATCGACGAGGTAGTTTAATCTTGTTTCGGTTGTTTGTTTTGTAGTCTGCGTCGATCGTTCGTCATCGATCGATCGTAATCGATCGATTTCCCGTTGGTTTTCTGCTCTGGATGTTCCCCGGGGTTGCTCTTGGGTCGATTCATCTTCTCCGGGGGTATACTCCGATCTAGGGTTACGCCCCGGTCGAAGACTCCCCCGGTCAAAGGACCCTCCTGTCAAAGACCCTATCCGGTCTTAGTGACCTCCGGTCGAAGACCTTATCCGGTCGACCACTTACCCGGTCGAATCTCTCCTCCGGTCGAAGACCTTATCCGGTCGACCACTTACCCGGTCGAATCTCTCCTCCGGTCGAAGACCATATCCGGTCTTAGTGACCTCCGGTCTAGCACCTCATCCGATCGAACGTATATCCGGTCTTAGAGACCTCCGGTCGAATGCCTCGTCCGGTCATGCTTTTATCCGGTCTTATAAAAACCCCGGTTGAATTTTATTCGGTCGAATCAAATTTTTTTTGGTGCTTATAGTCATTCTTGGACTTCTGTGTGTTTCTGAGGAAGTGGTGCACGTCTGCGCCTTGGTGACTGACCCTAACTCACGAGTAGGGTTTGCTCTTCCAAATTTTTGGAGTTACTATCTGGCGTGATCTAAATCATCACGGTATAACTCCAACGGCGAAAATTGTGTTTCCAAACCTGTGTACTAATCGATGACTTCTTCACAGGTACAATGGCTCAAAATCAGCCACCAGCAATTGATCCAATCGCAGATGCAGAACTGATTCCCGAGGATCAGTTCCTTCCACTTACAGCAAATAACTACCATCTCGATGTGACCCAACTCGCCATTCAACATCAGGTCATCATCGAGATACTAAGGGGCCATCCACTCTCCTATGCTCTAACAGAAACAACCACCGTTCCAATCATATACCTACAGCAATTCTGGCGTTCCCTTCATGCCTTAGAAGCCGATGGCGGTTTCCATCTTGATGGTCGGATAGATCACACACCAGTGCTTCTCACAAGTGATCTATTCTGCCAATTTCTTCGGTTATCGACCGCCGGATCTGTAGCTGGCCAAGAAGACTTCGACCCGCTTGTCTCAGATGCTACATTGTGCACCGATCTTATCTCGTTGGGATACGGCGCAGAACTCCTCATACCATCAACATTCACCCGCAAACATCTATCGACGTTATGGTACACGTTGTTCACTTATATCAATCGGTGTCTTTCGTCTATAACGAAAGGCATTGATCAGACGAGCGCTCCGATTCTACGCATCTTTCATGCGGTGGCATTCAATCGCCACGTCGACTTTGTCGATCTTCTATGGTTTGAACTCATTCAGAGAGTTCGGTTGACTGCATCTCGGCGGTCAAACTTCGTCCCCTTTATGCGGTTCCTACAGATAATCATCCGGAACTACGTGAACCTGTATCCCGAGATACAGCGCCGCTCCACCCACCCGATGTGCCCACAACATCCAACCCGGAAGATTCCTTCCCGTGTTGATCCAGAAGGTGTTGTCGCCCGACAAATCCCAGTCGGGGTACTAGACCATGCTCGTCCCACGGCACTGAGTGTGATAGCTTATAGGCACACACACAACATCCCAGCTCCTATGGTCCGGCCAGGACCGGCAGGACCTGCCCAAGGAGCAAGACCTGAGCGACGTGAGGGTCAGCGTCCACGAACGAGAGGTGGGAGCGTCCGGATAGCTGGGGCTTCCGGATAGGGTGTGTCGAGGGCCATTATCGTGAGGGGAACTGGAGTGGGCAGTGCCGTTGGAACGAGCCAGCCAAGTTCTTCGAGACAACCTTCTCCGCCACCAACAACAGGTACTCAAACGATAGAAGAGGCAACAGTTTCTGAAGCCGTTCAAGCTCAGTCTTCTTCTGTCGCTGCTACTGAAGGAACATCAGCCACTTCAGATACCGAGGAAACCCAAACCGCAACATCGGCATCAAATGAAGAGTCTTCTGACTCTGATGGTGATGATAATCATCCCCCATCCGGAGAGATAAGGAGAACGGAGGGAGTATTAGTTGAACATCAAGAGGTGAGCTGTGTGAGGGAAAGGCGGAGTAAGCTACATTCTGAGAGTACACGAGTGATGGGACAACCATCTTCGGTTGTATCCCCCCCCAGCCACATCTAGCCAGGTAGCCACATCTGCTATCCAGTCTCATGTGTTGGGACTGGGTATTGAAGAAGCCGCCGTGGACCTAGCGGCGCACTTGCACGCCCCACCAAGCCACTCCACCATCTCTCAACAGATGGTGGTTTCACAAACTCAGGGGGATTTAGCACATACGCTATCGGGCTCTCACTTGGAGGGTGCCGATATTGAAACAAGAGAACAGCTGCCCCCGTTCTCGCCTTCTTTGCATGCACGGAGTCTAGATCCATTTGTATTACACGCCATTCCTAGGACACAGATTCCGTTTTCGGCTATCGCCAGTAGCCTAAGTGGCCCGGCTGGAACATCCATAGTAAACCCACCTTCGGGTAGGTTATGAGGATTGGATGGAAGTCCTACCACGGCTATCATCACGCCAACCGTGAACGTAGGCGGCTCGACTTCTACAGTCGTAGCTACAACGGGAAGTCTAAGTGACCCCGGCGTTACCCACACTGAGTTTGTCTCAAGGGAATACATGGACGGCACCCTAAAGGCTGTCCAATCTATGATGACGGAGGAGTTGGACAACATCAAACGCATGGTCAAAGGCAAAGGTCCTGCGACTGAGCCGGAGACCACATCTACTCCATCTTCTCTATCAGCTGCGGATATGTCCATACCTGAACTGAAATCTATCCTTCTCGCCAAACTTATAGCCCAATCTCTAACCGAACCCACCCAGGATGCCGATTTGTTATCCTTACTTTCTCAAGCATCTACACCGACCCCACGTACACCCCAACCTATCGTTTCTGTCGAAGCCTTCCAGATCCAACAAGCTATGCTTCAGTCACTTCAGCAAACCGTAGCTGTTTTGACTGAACGCCTTTCGGCAGTGGAAGATACCTGCCGTGGCAAGGCAGAACGGCTCAAGCGCCGACATGATGATCAGGATGATCCTGATCACCATGAGGGGGAGAAGCGCCAACGTCGATCTGAGCCGGAGTCTCATGTAGTGGAGTCGGAGCAGGTTGAACAGGGTATGAGTTCGGGTACAAGGACAGAGGGACAGGAACAGGAACAGGAACGGGAACCAGTGACTGATCTGATACGATATGATTATCCGACGGTTGAAAAGCCTGAGGAATTTGAATTTGATTCTCCGATAGTTCCTGAAGATTGGACGATAATACTAGATCCGTATGAAGTAATAGACACGATAGAAGAATGTGCAAATTCTGAAAGAGCTCTGGTGGTTATGCAAGAAGAAATTGATGAAATACTGCATCCAGAGGATCAGTCTTCTGTCGTGATTCCTCTATTGACTTATCCTATTAATTATCCTGAATTTTCTGATACAGTAGTTCCCGAGAGATCTCCTCCAGCTTCACCAGTTAGAGAACCAGTCAATACAACTCCAGCTCGTCCATCCAAGTGGGAAAGAGTCCGAATAAAAGTTCCTTTCATCGAAGAAAGTCAGAAAAGGATATTTGCCCACTGGATCAGAAAGTATGATGAAGTTGTTATACATGGTCTACAGTCAGTGAAAAACAAAGAAAAACAGCGTGAACTTGTGTTCTTATACCGAAAGTTCCAACACAAGTACTCCAAGACGAAGCTCAGGATTGTATCAGTTGATAAGATTATACCTGCCTACTTTATGAAGGTCAAGTATACGGACTTTATGGTTACTCGAGAAGATGGTCAACAATATTGCTTTTCTGATGCTGATTTTCCATGCTTGGAACCACAAGATCTGCTGTATATCTTACGTGACTTAAAGACCAGAACTGTCAGACCCGGAGAAGTCCTTGATGCTCTAGAAACAGTGAAAAGATACATGAAGTGTGCAATGAAACTTGCTTCGGTGGAAGATTTTCAGATCGGGTTAGAAAGCAACCAGCCAAAGATTAATCTGCTCAAGCCTGATTTGAAGATTCCGTCTGATACCCAGAATGTACCTGCGTTTACTGTGATAAAGCTTCCAGAGTTTGGCATGACCTATGTGAATGACAAAGGAATTATGCATTTCATTCGTTTCAATCAGATTGCCAGATTCTGCGATGGTACGTTGATGTTGCTGAAAGACAAGTTGAAGTGTGCACTTGATAAAGATGAAAAAGGGGTTCAGCGTTTGGATCCTAAATACAAGGCACTTGTTCTTGAAACACTGGGTGAAATTGAAGAGAGACTGGAGTACAGAACTCAGATTAGATATTTCGAGATCAGCTTTGGTTTTCGAAAAATCTTCGTTCCTAACTGGCGTGACTATCAACTTCTATTTAAAGGGGGAGATTGTTAGGGCCATTTTCTATGTTAAATAGAAGTTCAGGGTAGTTTGTGACAAGTTGCAATTGTTGTAAGCTTGTTGGGCCTTAAAGCCCATAAGCCCATTAGGCCTGCGAGCCCGAGTATTTAAAGTTATTTCTGTTTCATTTATCAGTTTAGAGATTCATTATTCATTTTACTAGTTGTTAGGTTTACATACTATTATCAGAAATTCTCTCTGTAAACCTTAGCCCTTTGAAGTTTATATTAATCATATGACTAGTTGCTGTGGCCAATATATTGTTCATCATTGTTCTTATATCTGTTGATTGCACTGAAACTGGGATCTACAAGCATAGAAGCTTCAAGAACAGATGGAAAAGGAGGAACAACTTCAAACTGAAACTGATAGAGAACTTGCAAAGATTATGGCCAGAAAGCTAAATGCAGAGTATCAGAAGAGTATAAATGAAGCAGCTCAGGCAAAGAAACTTCAAGTCAAAAGAATGTCAAGTCAAAAGCAGAAAAGACAGCCTTCCAAGACCTTTTTGGCCAATCAGGAAAAGAAAAAAATGATAAATTTCCTGAAAGGTGCAATTGGGGTCAAGGGAGAGATGTTCACCAACATGGCATACAGCAAGGTTGAGGAGCTGTACAAGAAGGAAATGGCCAAACTTCAAGGGGGCTCATCTCAAAGGGAAGAGGCTGAAAGAAGAATGAAGGAGAGGCATGACCTCAATATTCAACAACCATTCCCTGAGGAGATCACACCAACAAAGAACATAGCTGAAGAAATGAAGGAAGAGCATGAGAATGTGGGTGTAGAAGCTAAGTCTGCAAAAAGGGTAAAAACCATTGCTTCAAAAAGGATTTTCAAAAGGCCAAGAGTGGAAGAAAAAGCAGAAACTGCAGCATAATCAGTGCATAATCCAGAACAGTCCAATAAGCAAACTGATGAGAATATGAATGTCTACATGACTATAGTTGAACCTATAAAGGTTGTTCCAATCTCCATGAAAGCTCATGAGATCACCTTTTGGGACATTCTAAGAGATGATGGAAAGGATTTCTTCAGAATCAAAAGAGCTGATGGTACATTTGAAGCATTTTCAACCTGGGGGAGAGTGATCAGAGGTTGTTCAAGAGCAGACATAGAAGAAATGTACAAAGTGGGAATGAAACTCTATGAACCTGTGTTGACAAGTACTGAAGAAAATCTTCTCAAGGTAACTATGGAATACTTGTGTATGATGTTTGATCCAGAAAAAGTAGCATATAGGATTAAAGATCATCATCATGACTATGGATTTAAGAGGATTGATTACTGGATGCTATTTGAAAACTGTGGTGTATACATGATTACTATTGACAAATGTTATCATGAATACTACCTAGTGGACAAAATTTATAATCACAGCAAGGAGAAGCTAGCAGGGATGCTAAAAGCTAAGTTAGTATGTACAAAGGATTCAGAAATGGCCAGAATTATGGTGAGAAGAACTATCAATTAAAGTCTGGGCCTAGATCCAAATTTGGGCAACTGAACCTGAGGTGTTGAAAGCATCTTGAGGATCAGATCTGAAGAATTGACTTCTCTTCCTAAAATTCAAGTTAGGGGGAGATTGTTGGGAACTGAAGAAATGCTAAGTATGAATAATGCTGCTAGTTCAACAATTAGTACTTCTGAGTTAATGCTGCAAGTTGAAGTTAGTGCTGCTGGAACATAATTAATGCTGCTCTTCAAGATTAGTACTGCTGGAGTTACTACTGCTAAGTGATTAATACTGCTAATCTTAGTTAGTACTGCTCAGAGTATTAATGTTGCTGAAGATTAATACTGCTTATGACATGGAGATCCGAATGACAAGGATGACAACTGGATAGACTTATGATATTCATGGAAGATATTATGAAGATATTTTATTAATTGTAATTATCTTTTATCTTTAGTATATGTATAGAATTGATAGAATACTTTAGATTTAATTAAGTCATTCTGTGTTTTTGATAGAGAGAGAATCAACCTCAAGGCATAGTTTCTAATTCTAGAGAAGTAGAATTTGTCTTGAAAGAGCTTGTTCTTCAAGATTGAGGTTGTGTGTGTTTAATCTTGAAACTTCAATCATTCAATACAAGTTTACAAGTTGTTCATCGTATTTACTGTTTGTTTACTGTTTCATTGAATATCAAAGTGTTATTCCGCAAACTTCTTTGATATTGTTTCTGAGTATTCATAATCCTGACACAGTTCTTGACCAATCATCTTCGTGGGACGTGTTCGTGCCATGATGAGCAACTTTTTCCCACTCATCACTTTTTCTCTCTCCTCACTCACACCTATATAAACCATTCTTGGTTCATATTTCACTCTTTTACGCACACATATCTCTCTCAAGGCTATATTCTCTCTCACGACAAACAAGATTTCTAAGAACACAAAGAACTTAAGACCTAATCACTAAACCACAATCACAGGTTCTTATTCCTTTTCTTATATCTTTAATAAAAACATATTTTTGATCTTAAAATTCTTGTTTTCTAGATCAATACTGTTTTTTTTTTCAAAAAATCATTTCCTTCATGATTTTTTTCAAAAACCCTAAAAGGTTTTTAAGGTTTAAAATTTATTTTAGACTTTTTTTTTATTTCGTTCTTCCAAAAGGTTTTTCTCATTCCTTCTTAAAAAGGAAACTAGTAAAATTTTCTTGCTTCAAACTTCTACTCGAAAACACTGAAAAACTTCTTTTGCAAGTTATTTTCCCAAAAAGGATACTGGTAATATTCCATGTTTTTTTCTAAACAATTATTGTTTCTGCTATTTTCTAAGTTCTTCCACAGAAATGGCTCAAATAGAAGAATGTGAAATTTGAACTCAGGGAAATTCAATTCTCAGGCAACAATCACTTGTCCTTACTCTCATTCCCTGCCAAAAAAACCTTCCCAACATCTTCTGGACACTCCTTCTGCCCTGAAAGCGTCTTCCATTTCTTATGCGGTGACTAGCTCTCCACCAGCACATAAACACCTCCTTCAACAATTTTGGTACACTACTGAAAAGAGGGAAAAGACCACAAATCTGGACGAAAGCTGAAGGTCATATCCTTCCAGACTCAATATGGGGAAGGAAACATAACTCCAAATGGCATCCGTCAGAGCCTCCATCTTTCCGCTGATACGTTTGAAGCTCTACTACTGACGAAGAGTTGGTCAACTTTCTTGACAAAATGGAACACAAATGGGAAACAAATTCAAGGTCCAAGACAGTGGACAAGTGGCTGATAAAGATTCTGAAGGCCAAAATGCCTTCAGAGGTCAACTACATCTTTTCCCATGTCATCCAATGCATGGGTGGGAAGACAGAATCACTGGATCAGGCCAACAGGGCCTAACTCCAAATGGCGTAGATCATCATCGTTGGCCGAAACATTGATTTTGAAACGATGATCATTGATGACTTAATGACAAAGGTTGAAAACCTGATAGGGAAGTAAAGGTTCCCTACGTCTGTTTCGTCTCAGATTTCCTCAAATTCTTCAAGATCTTTACCCGACCGAGGATGATTATCAGCTCCCGAAGCTCGGGGCTCGTATCTTCAATGTGGAGTGAGCTGATAACGAGGTAAGTCTCATTGAACTCCAATACCACCTCTCTCCTCCTACTTCTTCTACTTCAGCGGCCATGCCTTCGACACTTCCCACCGAGACTACCCCTACTGTTACAACACCCTCCAAACAAAAATAGTCAACTACTGTTTTTGGCAAGCCTAAAAAGGCCAAGAAAGCTAAGGAGTCTATGCCCCAACAACAACAACCAACATTAGGGATCGCCTCTTTACAGACGTCCCTTCACACTTTCGTGGAACGTTCCTCCACAACTGCAGTCGACACCGCCTCAGTGCCTCTAAGCATTGATTCAGCGTTGGTGCATACCCATCAACTCTCTGTGCCTCAAAGCACTATTGAGGTAATTTTGGGCAATACCTGTGCGTTTCCCTCATCCCTCTTTTCTATTTCTTCGGTCACTAACACTGTTACTTCACAATTGCTGGATAATTCATGGAACTCTGTAGGACCTGATGGCCTCCCTCTAAGAGTGTCTCAGCAGATAAACGTGTCCCAGACTCTTCTTGAGCGGGACATGGAGTTTTTTAATCCCTTTTCTTCTGCATCAGGTATAAACCCCATCCCATACACTTCTTCCATCCTACTAAATCATCCTAAGCATCCTTTTGGTTAAAACATTAATTTTCTTACAGGTCCTACGTTGGCCACTGTCAACACCTCTACCAGAGACCGCAAACGTATGGGTTATGTAGCATACGGGTTGATTACAGGGAAGTGACGGTTTAAACACTAACCACTTAATAATCATGTCTAGTTATGCCAAGCAGATATTTGATTTGGTTATTAAACTAAGCGGACATGAAATTAAATGAGATTAAGAGAACGAGAGGGGAAAAACAAAAAATAAACAAAAATAAATAAAATAAAGGACAACTACAGCTAAAGGGGGAACTAGGTAACGTCAACCTAGAATTTTGGTAATGGTGGGATATTGTTTTGCTAAATAACTTTAACCCTCTCTCGAGGTGGAAAAGCTTTTCTAAGCCAAAACACATATTTACTCTTGCAATATATGTATATAGGAAAGGAACATTAACATTTAAAACACCTAATTTTCCCAATCAACGTCCCTAACTTTTCAAAAATGTTAGAGTCGTTGTCATCGACCAATTTAATCCCAGTAATGATCAAACTTTCCTTTTGTCAAAAACTAATTAAATCGACTAAATGTTTTGTTAAAAACCAATTAAATTGACCCCAACTCTCGTTAGAATCAAAATGGACTAAAACCTAACATTCGTTTTAAGAACAATTGGTCAGATACCAAAACCTCGATCCTAAGCGACAATTACCCAATAAAACTGTGAATCCCAGTTTGCAAGTGTAATCAATAAATCAGTGAAGAACGATCAATATATATCATCAACTCTTGTCATATGATTGTATTAACTGATAAAGCTCAAAGGGTTTACAAAGAGAATTTTAACTGATATGTGTAAACCTCTAAATGACCATTAACCTAGAAACTATGTTAAACAAAACATTATATACCAAGGGCTTAATCCTTACAGGCCCAAAGCCCATTTAACACAGTAATGCCCATTAACAAAATAAAAAAATAAAACATTACATTTTGCACCCCTCTACTTCAATTCAACAAATAAATCACACCCTATTAATCTCCCCCTTTGAATTAAAGTTCGTAGTCTCTCCAGTTCGGAACACGTGCTTTTCGAAGTCCAAAGTGCATCTCAAAGACCCTTATTGAATTCCTGTACTCTAGTCTTTCAGGGATCAGATTCAACGCTTTAGACACGAGATTTTTGTAACTCGGATCCAACTGCTTCTGGCCTTTGTCGTGTTGAGACAACATAGTACGAAGTTTGTTTCTAAGGATGTATAGAGTACCATCACAAAATCTGGCAATCTAAAACCTTTCCTATTGGGATACGTCATGCCAAGTTTCGTAGTTTCAATTACTCTATAGGTTGGATCATCCTTAAAGTTACTTGGTAGTCTCAGATAAGGTTTGAACAGATTGGTCTTGGATTGATGACTTTCAATACCAATCTGTAAGTCTTCATGGCATGCTCACTTCATCGTGGTCATCATGAAACACTTTACGGTAGTCCAAGCATCTTGAATTACACCAGGACGTATGGTTCGAGTCTTCAAGTCACATAGCAGAAACAGAAAATCTCGTAGCTCAAGATCCTCAAAATCAAATTTTGTGAATTTCCATTGTGTCCCATCTTCTCTAGTAACAAGAAAAGTAGGATACCATATTTTTTTCTTAAGAGCGATCATTACCAATTTCATCGACATATTTGATTATAAGTTTTGTTCTGCCCGTGCTTAGTCTATTGTTGTTCTCTCTCAGGGAACAATAGGCAAATTGTTTCCGTCTGTCAAATGATCCAATACCATAGATAAACGCCTTATCATATGTTCGGATCCAATGATCAAAGATCCTTTTGTAAGATTCTTCAAGAAAGGGAATATTGATACTTACTCTTTCCCTTTTCAATTGTGGACTAGGTTGTGCGTTTACAGCTTCAGGAATTGGAGTTTCTGACATATTCTGATTGGGGAGATATGGTGGAACGGAAGGAACTGATCGTTGAGGGATGACGCTTGAAAATGCCTCAGTATATTGAAACTCTAGTCACATCTGCTCAAATAAGCAATCATAGTCTCCTTGTTGCATACATTATGCATCGTCGAATGTGCATAATTTATTCACTCCTTCTTGGAATACGAGTAAAGCTATTTCAGATACTTGTTCAGCTGACTCACCAATATCTGCAAATTGATCACTTAAATCATAATTTCTGACCTCAACGGGTGAGTCTGTACCATCTTCACAATCGATTAATTCTGTGACTGAGCAATCTGCCTGAAGATGACTCGACTGTGAAATAGCCTCTGTCTGTGTCTCATTGATCTATGTATCATGTACTGATTCTGTGTCATGAGCACCTTCTGATTGTCTACCTTGTGCAGTTTTCGGTTGATTGGGATTTGTTCTTGCTTCTGTGTTATTGAGGCACTGGCGTTTCTCCCCCATGACGATCAGGATCATCACGTTCGTCATGTGGTTGTTTGGAAGAACCGTTTTGAGAGCGACCAGTATCCTCGAGTACCTTAACCCTATTGGAAAGGGCAGATATCGAAGACTAAAACTCGGAAGAAATAGATTCCATCTTTGCAGTGAGGTCATGGAAACCTTCTCGGACTTCATCTTGAAAATCACGGGACTCAGATTGTTGGCTAAGGATTGCTATCAAACCTGCATCTTCAGGTGTACCATGAGATAAAAGATCAGATAAGAGCATGGATTTGAGCTCGGAGGTTGACGGGCGCTGCCGAACTGGTGGAGGTGGTGGCGGTGCTAAAAGAGGAATTTATTGTCATCTTGTGATTTACATTGTTATCTGGGATAACAATTGGTATCAAAGCATACGAAATTCAGAGAATTAAGGATCGATTTTGAAGAATTTGAATTACCACTTCACGAACTCGCAAGTCGACTGGATTACTGTGAATTTGTCGAATTAGTGGTGTTCTTGATTCAATTCATGTATCTTTGTGTTCGATTTAGTATCTAGATCAAGTATAGTTTGAATTGTATTGTCTAATTTTCACCTGTTCATGTGAATTTGTGATTTTAGTTAAAATTGAGTTCGAGTTTGTATTCTTACTATTTTCGAGATCGATTCTATACATTTAGTGTTTTTGATTGTAATTGTAAAATTTTAACATGTTCGAAATCAGTTCTAGAGCAAATTTACGAAGTTTTGAGAAAATTGAAGAAGGTTTGAGTCGAATTTAGAGAAAATATCGAATTTTGGAACTGTGCAACTGAAGAACTCGCTAGATCTAAGAAACTCGCAAGTCAAGAACACGCTAAAAAGAAGAACTCACAAAGAGTAAGATTGGAAGAACACGCACAAGGGTAGAAACTGGTTGAAGTGAAGAACTCATAAACAATTACTTGCGAGAAGTATAAACTCGCACATCTCTAGGTGCGATTTGTTACATGTTCAAACTCCGTGTTGTGCGTGAAGTATCCCTGTGAGAAGTATTTGTCTTGCGCCTTTCTGTTTAACGAGAAGTGGGTTTTGTCAAAATATTCTAAGTCCAAACCTCGCAAGAAGTGAATCTTGCGCTTTTACATTTAGCGAGTTTGTGATTTTTGAAAAAGTTTTAAGTCCTTAACTCGCAAAGTTTTGCGCGAAGTTCCAGAACTCGCACATAGTTGTGTGTGAGAACTAAGAACTCACATAAGGCACATGCGCAAACCTCAGTTCACGTAACCTTCGGTGTGCGCGAAGCTGAAACTCGCACATCATTGTGTGCGAGAAGGGAATTCTCATAGTCTTTGTTATGCGTGAGGTCCAAAACTCGCACATAGACTCTTGCGCGAAGTGTTTCTCTTCTGTGTTATGCACGTTTTATACTTAGTAATTTTTTTTTCTGATTTTTTGAAATTTACCTGAGTTTGATTTTTGTTTTCTGAATTTTGACAATCACAGTAAGCAGTGTAGATCAAAGATGACTTCCAAAGACGCTCTCTCCATCGGTACAGACGTAAAGCCTCCTGTTCTATTCAAAGGGGAATATGAACAATGGAAGGATCACTTTCCTGACTTCGTCGACAGACATACAAATAGGGAAAATATTCTACTGTCAATAACAGAAGGTCCTATGATACCACCTACTGTCGAAATACCCGATGATGAATCTTCAAACAGTAAGGATAGAGATGAGGACAGAGTGAGAAAAATGAAAATTTTTCCGAAGGAATTTGCACAATATTCTGATGAGCCGAAAAGTCGTTTCAAAGCCGATAAACAAGCAAGTTCTCTTCTACTTCAGAGTATCCCAAATCAGATATATATCAAGATCGAAAACTACAAAGCTAATGCGAAAAAGATGTGGGATCAGTTGCAAAAGATGATGATGGGTTCCAAAGTTGGAAATCCTATGAAAGTAGCTAAATGCATCAACAAATATGAGGAATTTAAAGCCAAGGAAAATGAGAGCCTGGAGGAAACTTATGAGAGATTCGTGCTTCTTTTGAATGAACTATCAAAGAACAAAGTAAGAAGAAGAAGATTGAGAACAATGTCAAATTTCTCAGTATTCTGTTGCCGGAATGGAAAAAGCACATTCGTCGGATGAAGCAAACGAAAGATTTGAGTGACATACCCCTCCATGAAGTTTATGAGACTTTGAGACAAAATGAGGAGGAGGTTGAAGAGAAAAGGAATGAAAAGAAAAAAAAAACTATGAAAGTGTCAGGTCCCATTGCTTTAGTAGCTGGTGAGAAGGAGAAGGAAAAGAAAGAAAAGAAGAAATAGAAGAAAGTAGTGATTCCCAGTTCTGATTCTAGTTCTAATTCGGATAGTGATGACGGTGAAAACCTCAAGCAAACTATGCTTCTACTGACCCGTGCATTTCAGAAGAAATTATACAAGAAACCGGGTTCAAACTCACAGAGGCACTCTTCGTCTGCTTCTATGAATCATGAACATCGGGAAATAGTTGAAAGTAAAAGATTTGAAGAGAAAAAAGTATGTGGAAATAAAGTCCGAAGAAAGAAAGAAGTATCTGAATGACTATGCTGGTGCTAAAAAGAAGAAAGATGACCTGATCAAATGCTACAACTGTGGTAAGGTCGATCAGTACGCAATGGACTATCGGAAGCCCAAAGTTAGAAACTCGGATTATTACAAGAACAAGATGCTCTTGGCTAAGCAGCAAGAAGCTGGTCAGGCTTTGATGACTGAAAACGAGTTCTGGCTAGATAATTCAGATGAAGAGGAAAGAGAAAAAAACGGCTCATATGTACTTGATGGGAAACACAGTGAAGTATGATGACAGTGATGAAGAAACAGCTAATGAGGTACTTAATCTTTCCAAATCTGATTTTATGACCAAAATGGAAGCCTTGATGGTCGAAGATCTTCAAAAGGATCTTTGATCTTATCAAAGCAATTGTTGGGAACAAAGATTTAATTGATTCTCTAAACAAATCTGTCTCTAATCTTAAACAAGAAAAAGAATGTTTTGAAAGTAAGATTTCTGATTTTGTCTCTAAGATTTCTAAGTCTTATTCTGAAAAGCAAGAATGTGTTCTAAAACTTTTTAAACTGCAGGTTGAGAACAAGATTTTAGAGAAAAAGGTAAATGGTTTGCAAGCCAAATTATATGCACGAGGCCAAACAGATCAAACCATTTGTCTATATACTTCTAATGAGGATGTTGATTTTAAAGAAAAGTGGGGTCTCGATTACAAAAACCCACATTATATTAAGAAAGCTATGAGAAAACAGCCTCCTTTATATAATTTTCTATATGCGGCTACTAAATATCCTCATTTGAAACCCAAATTTGTTACCAAGTCATCTGATGAGGTAGAGGCAAAAGAAGATGAGAAAAGACAAAATTTAAAGAAAATGCAACTACCATTCTGCTATCAAAAACTGAATGATAGTTATATTTCAGATCAGCCAAAATGTTTTTCAAATGACTATTTTGAAAGCTATTCGCCAAAAGAGTTGGAGGCAAAACCTGTAAAAGATAAAATTTATGTTCCTCCACTCATTTTAGAAAGAAAAATAATTGAGCTTTAAAATGTTTTAGCTGATTAAAGAATATTGGTTGATATTGAAAAAGTTGTATTTTCCACTGTTTTAAAGAACACAGTTTTAAATGTTGAATCTCAAAATTGTTCTACATCTTCTAAAGCACTTCAAACTTCTGATGTTGATCATGATGACTTATTTGCGTCTGCAAATGATTTTTAAAATTCTGATGAAGGGTGTGTTGGTGAGATTGATTTGTTTGACTTTTATGCTAAACTTCCAGATTGTTATTCCAGATATTCAAGTTATAATTTAGTAACAAACAAACAAGATGAATCTCGTAATCACATGTCATTGAATCTTCAATCACAAGATTACAAACTAAACTTTCTCTCACTACTCTCTCACTAGAATGATGAAACTATATGCTCTTCTCTAATCAGCTCACTTTCTTACAATGACTTACTTACAAATGAAACAATGAAACAAGGTATTTATACCTACAACAATTACAAGGAAAGCAAATACAAATACATTGACTTTGACTTTATTAACAAAAGACTTTGACTTTGATGAGACTTGACTTTTCAGCTTTGACTTCTTGATCTTTTGGTCTTCAAAATTTATGATCTTAAATTTTTCTGGAAATATGTATTCGGAAGATATGATGAACTACACTTCAAATGGAGTTGTAGATCTCAATCATGTACCTTTTACTGATAAATTTCAAATGCATATGTTCAGGGGGAGTAAAAGGATTATGATTTCTGATTATTTCAAATCAGAACTCGTACTTTAATCGTTTTACTGCTTTATGTCTTTTAATTTTTGTGAATAAATTTGATTTTGACTAGACTTTGAGACTTACAGGATGAGAGAAGCTGACACGATCATATCTACATGACTACAGCTGACTTTTTGAGATTTAAGACTGAAGCAAAATGGTAAATTTCTCATCTTAATATCAAATGTATCTGAAAGAAGGACAACTTTCAGATATAGAAAACATGTTCTTAAATGTTCAAACCACTTCCCGATTTTTAACAGGTTTTATAATTTGGAAGTGTGATTTTAAATGTTTTTTATTTTATTTTTGTGCTTAATTGATAACCAAACCGTGTGTATCCACAGATAAATACTTGCGTATTGTCTTTTCTATATATACTTTCAAGTATTCACAGACACAAGTTAGAATTTTTGTTCAACATGTTCTTACCATGTCTCTAAATTGAAACAATTTTTCTTCGATGGTAAGACACTCCGCTTGTATTCAAAGAATTTTGAGCGATATTTCATTTCAAAACGGTCATTTCAAGAATGTCTATATCTTGTTTCGTATAGACAAATATCAATTTTTTTTGACCTTAAGCTTTAATTGATATATCATTCATTTCTGATCATTTTATACAATGTCAGATTTTCAAACAAGTTTCTTGCATTCATGTTCTTTCATTCAATTTCCTTGTTTGAAAATACTTCAATGGTTTAAAATGCTCATATCTTCATGATTATATTACTGAGCATACTTATATCTGACATTTGTATATGAGCTTTAACTGATATAGTTAAACCATTTGAGCAACTCATGCTTTATAGGACTGGGTTCTTTGTGCTCGGACTTATCTGAAACTTCTATGGATTCACGTTAACCAGTGTTTCCTACCCATGAAGTTAATCCCTTAGTGATTGAGTGTGAGGAGTCAAAAGAAATGAGTGTGGATGCGCTGAGGTAAAATGGAAAAGAGAGTTTGGTTAGTAGTGAGCTTATTGATGAAAAAGAAAGAGGGTGAGAGATCAGAGTAAAAGAATATCAAACTCTGCACCAACTACTTTCTGAGTCGGGCAGCCACATTACTAGCATTTCACAATTCTTTGGTGAAAGTTATTGAATCAGGCAAATAGCCCATGCCAACTCTTGCTTAAATCCCACCAACCACTCATTTTCTTCTCAAAAAGAAAATGTTTCACATTTTCAAGGGGACGCAACATATAATCTATCTGATTTTCATTTGGAAAATCTGGATATTGAAAAAGAAGGAAGTCTGCCCCACCTTCGCACTTCAATCATGCACATAGAGTCTGTGTTTATCTACTGTTGTCTCAGTGGTTTACACTATGTTGAGCCTTATAAAAGCAATCATCGTGCTTAATTCTTTCTACACTTGCACGAGCACACAAAGAATTTGTTTCTTTGTCATAACATTCATAGAAATTGTCTTTGTGGTATTTCGATGATTGGATGGAAGCCCTGGGGGAGTGAACATCAAAAAGCTCCTTTATATTGTGTATTCGTTACACAGTGACTTTGTGTTACTGACAGACATTTTAACTGATTCCTTTGTTGATTCAGGTGTTACATTCTTATTTTGTCCGGATTTGAAAAGATCTGGATAAATACATTGTTCGAATTGGCAAAGAATCAGAGGCTCAAATCAGAATGGTCAAAAACATTTCTTGATGAAAGTTTTGATGATGTTGATGCTCAATTCATCAAAAAGGGGGAGAAGAGTTCAAATCAAGAAATGTTGGTTGAAAAGTTTGAAGAAATGTCCGAAATTCAAGATATGGGAGAATTATTCATGATTGTTGAAAGATGAAAGATTTCAGTTTGTTGAAGATAATTTGCTGGAGCAAAGTGTGCTAAATCTGAAAATCTTAAGATATTTTTCTTTTCAAGTCTGAAAAAGGTTTATGTACAACCTTGGGAAAGATTGTTACTATTTTTTGATCATCAGACGTTGGGAAGATTGCTGAAAGTTTTTGAAGATACTGTGCTTATCAGAGAAGGGGAGATTGTAAAGATTTCATACAAATAGGGGGAGTATGAAAGTTGGTTGAGAAAGTTATGTTTGTATCAAAAGGGGAGATTTTAAGAGAAGATACATATTTACTTCAATCGAGCTTAATCAAAGAGAAGATCGCATTGCTAAATCTTTTAGTAATGATCTTGATCCAAAGGGTGAGATTGTTAGAGCACAAATATGTTGGATTCAAGATCATAAAGTTTGAAGACCAAAAGATCAAGAAGTCAAAGCTGAAAAGTCAACTCTCATCAAAGTCAAAGTCTTTTGTTAATAAAGTCAAAGTCAATGTATTTGTATTTGCTTTCCTTGTAATTGTTGTAGGTATAAATACCTTGTTTCCTTGTTTCATTTGTAAGTAAGTCATTGTAAGAAAGTGAGCTGATTAGAGAAGAGCATATAGTTTCATCATTCTAGTGAGAGAGTAGTGAGAGAAAGTTTAGTTTGTAATCTTGTGATTGAAAATTCAATGACATGTGATTACGAGATTCATCTTGTTTGTTTGTTACTAAATTAGAACTTGAATATCTGGAATAACACAGATCATTCTACTTTTGTCATTAATGGTCAAGCTTTACCAAGTGTGTATGAAGTTGGTGAATCATCAACTAAGGTTGGTGACACAGATTATGTGAATACTGATTACTATGCTAAAGGTAAGAAGCAAAAAAACGGTGCTCATAGAAATAGACAAACACTAGTAAGCCAAAGATAAAACATTCTCAGAAATCTAACAAGTCTAAATCTTTTGTTTCAGATTTAAGAAAGAAAATATCAGAAGGTCGAACTGAATGGCGACCAAAACGGAAAGTTGATGAGAAAGTAAAGTCTATTCCTGATATAGCTTGTAATAGGTCAATTTGTAGTTTTTCTAACATAGTTGGTAGTGTTGCTTCCAATAAACAAAACCTCGTAATTTCTTACAAGCGATATTCAATAAAGCAATCACTCCAATTATCTCGATATACTACTTAGTTATCTTATTCTAGACGGAATGATTTTGATTCTCACCGATTTTCTGATAATTGGTTTGGAGATTATCATGTTTGTTCTTATAAGTCATATTCTTCAAAAGTTTTTCAAAAGTTCAGAGGATCCATATACAAATGGATACCAAAATCTTGTGTTAAACCGTTAGGACCCACTTTTAAATATTTACCTAAAGTTATTTTTCCCTGATTTCTCTTATGCAAACCCGTCATATGTGGTACATGGATAGTGCGTGTTCCAAGCATATGACTGGGCAGAAAGCTTTATTGTCTAATTATACAGAGAAATTTTGCGGAAATGTAGGATTCGACAACGACCAATTTTCACCGATTTTGGGATATGGTGACATGATTCAAGATAATGTGACGATAACGAAAGTGAGTTACGTAGAAGGATTAGGGCACAACCTGTTTAGTATTAGCCAGTTTTGCGACAAAGGATTAGAGGTGAACTTTAAATCCAGAAGTTGCTCTGTGCGTACTGAAGAAGCCAAGGAACTTTTGGTCGGAACTAAAAAATCTAACCTCTACACAATCAATCTTTCAAAGGTCCAGAGTGACAATGAGGTTTGCCTACTGACAAAAGCCTCGATGCAGCAAAGTTGGCTTTGGCACCTAAGGTTGTCACACCTAAATTTTCCCTACAACAACAAGTTAGTCAAAGGCAAGTTGGTTAGAGGACTTCCAGAGTTGAGATATGAGAAAGGACATCTGTGTGCAACATGTGAAAAGGGTAAAATGAAGAGGGAAGCTCACAAGCCGAAACCCGAACTGAGTACAAGTTCTCCACTAGAACTTTTACACATGGATCTTTGTGGTCCGATGAGAACTCAAAGCATAGGAGGAAAGAAGTATGTTTTGGTAATAGTGGACGATTATTCGCGTTACACATGGGTAAAGTTTCTAAGGACAAAAGATGAGACGCCCGAAGTACTCATTAACTTTCTGAAGAATACCCAAATGAACTTACAGAAGACAGTAAAGCTTATAAGGAAGGATAACGACACATAATTTAAAAACAAGACGGTAGAAGAATATCTCGAATCGGTCGGGATATCTCATCAATATTCTGCTGCTCCAACTCCAGAACAGAACGGAGTAGTAGAAAGACGTAATCGAACGCTAGTCCAGGCCGCTCGCACTATGCTCAGCCAGTCGGATCTACCTCTATTTTTGTGGGCATAAGTTGTCTCAACTGAATGTTATACACATAATCTCTCCATTATTCATAGACGGTTTGGTAAAACTCCTTATGCATTGATTAATAATCGTATACCTAGCATTAAGCATTTTCATATTTTTGGTTGCAGGTGTTTCGTACTTAATGACAGAGAGAACTTAAATAAGTTCGGATCAAAGGCTGAAGAAGGAATCTTCATTGGATACTCCCAGACATCTGCTGCATGTAGGATATATATGAAGCGCTCAAAGACTATTATAGAAAGCGTTAATGTAACATTTGACGAGCAGTTCAGAACCCGTGATTACAGGAGTTTTAGCTTTTGACCAGATCAATCCAGAACTTGTGTTTAATGACTAAATCTTCTACATCTACATATCATTTATCTAAATTAGATTTATTGTTTGAATTTTTCTATGATGAGTTTCTAGGATCTAAAATTCCTAAATTAATTGTGGTTGACAGGTCAAAAGATTCAATGCCTAATCATCCAACTACTTCAGATGTATCAACTGAACTAGTTCCCCCGGTTCACATAGAAACTCCAGATCAAACAATTACTCCTTCAGTTGAAGTTGCACCTGATAATGCTGAACCAGAAGTTACTACTTCAGTTGGATGCACTGTTATGGATAATCAACAGATTGAACAAGCTATCCTAACTGAAACTTTTGTACAAGAAAATTCAACTGCACCCCCAATAGGAGCTGAACAAGAAGAAGCTGATGTTGGATACTTAGATGAGCTTTTTGATCAATCTACATCGAATCCACTCCCTCACGATCATAAATGGACCAAAGAGCACCCGATAAGCCAAATTATTGGAGATCCAAATTTACGGGTGCAAACTAGGTCTGCAACTTTAAATATGTGTATGCATGACTCATTCTTAGTAAGATAGAGCCCCCTCGTTTATCAGAAGCTCTAACTGACTCAGATTGGGTGACTGCAATACAAGAGGAGCTAAATCAGTTCGAAGCTTTAAAAGTCTGGAGACTTGTGCCAAGACCGGAAGGAAAATCAATAATTGGTACCAAATGGGTATTCAAGAATAAAAAAATGAAGATGGTATCGTAATTAGAAACAAAGCATGACTTGTTGCAAAAGGCTACCGGCAAGAGGAAGGCATTGATTATGACGAAAATTACACTCCAGTAGCACGTATTGAAGCAATCAGAATTTTTCTTGCGTATGTTGCGCATAAAAAATTCACTGTCTACCAGATGGACGTGACGACAACCTTTCAAAATGGCATTCTTAAGGAGGAAGTCTACGTTTCACAACCTGAAGGCTTTGTGAATCTAGATAAACCGGATCATGTCTACATCTTGGATAAAGCACTTTATGGTCTTAAAAAAGCACCTCGAGCCTGGTACGAAATTTTATCAAAGTTTTTAGTCAAGTCGGGCTTCAATAAAGGTAAAATCGATACTACTTTGTTCATTAAGAAAGAAAAAGCCGATATCATTCTTCTTCAAATATATGCGAATGATATAATATTTGACTCTACAAATTCTAAATACTTTAAGAACTTTTCTAATCTAATGGTGTCAAGATTTCAAATGAGTATGATGGGAGAGATGAACTTCTTTCTCGCATTACAAGTAAAGAAATTTTCAACGGGGATTTTTATAAACCAAGCTAAATACACTTTTGATATTCTTCGGAAACTCAAAATGGAAACTTGTAAACCAATTGGAACCCCGATGGCACCGGGAACTAAGATCGGCATGGATCCTTCGGGAAAACCTGTTGATTTTATTACCTATAGAGGAATGATTGGTTCTTTGATGTATCTTACTTCAAGGACCAGATATTATGTTTTCTACATGTTTATGCGCAAGATATCAGGCTAACCCCAAAGAATCCCATTTATCCGCGGTCAAAAGGATCTTTATATATCTGAAAGGGACTGCAGATCTTGGTCTGTGGTATCCTAAAGATACTGGTTTTGAACTAACGGCTTACACAGATGCAGATCATGCAGGTTGTATGTTAGATAGGAAGAGCACATCGGGTCATATCCAGTTCCTTGGTGATAAGCTCGTAAGTTGGGCATCAAAGAAACAACTGTGTGTTTCCACATCAACGGCTGAGGCGGAGTATGTTGCTGTTGCATACTGCTGCTCTCAGGTGTTGTGGATGAGGACGCAACTATGAGATTATGGATTCAAGTTTAACAAGATTCCAATCTATTGTGACTCTAAGAGCGCCATTGCCATATCAACAAATCTTGTACAACATACAAAGACCAAACACATAGATGTACGATATCATTTTATAAAAGACAATGTTGAAAAAGGTACAATATAACTTTATTTTGTAAACACTGATTATCAACTTGCAGATTTATTCACCAATCCTTTAGACGAAAAGAGATTTAATTTTCTTATCTCTAAACTTGGTATGTTAAATCTTAAGACATAATCAGTGATTACCTCTTAAAGTTTTCTTATTGTTATTTTTTCTTCATTTCTTTATCTTTAATCTGAAAAATCTCTACACTTTTAGGTATGTTCATGAGTTGCGGGGGAGTGAGACAAGATGAAAAGATGATCTATATTCGTTTGAGGGGGAGTTACTCATTTTTGTATTTATTTGTCACTAACATATTTTCTGATGCATAAATGCAGGGGAAGTAAGAGTAAAGAAAAGGAGTAAGAATTATGACTTCTGATTACTTCAGATCTGTACTCGTACATTCAATGTTTTACTGCTTTATGTCATTTTAATTTTCAGTAAATGTTGTGAATAAAGTTGCTTTGACGGACATTGTGACTGATGCAGATTAAGAGGATGCTTACAAGATCATATCTTTTATGACTTTAAGCTGACTTCATGAGATTTAAGACGGACCAAAAGGTTTATTTCTATTCTTAATCTCATATATGGTTGAAAGAAAGACGACTTTCAATAATAGAAAACATGTTCTTAAACGTTAACACCACTTCCCGATTCTTAAATAGATTTCATGATTTGGAAGTGTGATTTTAAATGTTTTCATTATATTTGTGCTGAAATGTTTATAAACCATGTGTTTCCAAAGATAAATACTTGTGTATTATATTTTCCGTATATTGTCAATTATTCATACACATACAGGTTTAATTTTTGTTGAATATGTTCTTACCATGTCTCATAATTGAAACAAATTTTCGATGGTAAGACACCCTGTTTGATCTTCAATAAATTTTGAGCGAAATTCATTTCATACATTTCTTTCAAGATTGTCTATATATTGTTTGGTATAAACAACATCCAATTTTTGCTGACCTAAGTCTTGCTTGTTATCATTTTTATTTGATTATTTCATACAATGTCAGATTTTCAAACAAGTTTCCTATATTCATGTCATTCTTTCAATATACTTGTTTGAAATATATTCAATGTTTAAAATGCTCAAATATTTATGATTACATTCATGAGCATACATACATCTGACTTGTATATATTATTTGCTTTAACTGCAAAGTTAAACCATTTTGAGCAACATTATGCTTTATAGGATTATATGGGTTCTTTGTGGAAGATTAAATGAAACATCTATGGATTCACGTTACCCAGTGTTTCCTACCCAAGAAGTTAATCCTCGAGTGATCGATTGTGTGAGGAATCAAATATTGAGTGTGGGTTACATGATGAGGTAAATGTAAAAGAGAGTTTGGTTAGATGCGAGCTTAAAGATTTAAAAGAAAGAGGGTGAGGGATGAAAGTAAAAGAATATCAAACTCTGCACCAACCTTTTCTGAGTCGGGCAACCACATTACTAGTGTTTCACATTTCTTCATGAACATTATTGAAACAGGCACCTAGCCTATGCCAACTCTTGATCAAAACCCCACCAGCTACTCATTTTCTTCATATTTCAAGGGGATGCAACATATAATCTATCTAATATTCATTTGGAATATCTGGATATTGAAAAAGAAGGAATTCTGCCCTACCTTCACACTTCGATCATGCATAATAGAGTATGTGTTTAACTGTTGATATCTCAAGGGTTTACACATTTTGAGCCTTATAAAAGCAATCATCAAGTGCTTAATTCTTTCTAACATTTGCACGAACATACAAGGAAATTCGTTTTTCTTGTCATAACGTTCATAGAAATATCTTTGTGGTGTTTCGATGATTTAATGGAAGCCCTGGGGGAGTGAACATCACAAAATCTCCTTTCCAATGTGTATTTGTTACACACTGTAACTTTGTGTTACTGACAGTCATTTTTACTGATTCATTTGTTGATTAAGGTGTTACCACTATATTTTGTCTGGATTTGAAAAGATCTAGATGAATATCTTTATGAATTGACGAATTGTCGGAGGCTCAGATTTTAAAAGATCAGTAGTCAGATACAGACATTTCTTGATGAAACATTTGCTGATCAATATGCTCTAATCATCATAAAGGGGGAGAAGTCAAGTTCAAGAAATGAATGAAAAGAGAAGTTTGTATCAAGTTGCGGGGATAAATTACAAGAAATGAGAGTGTTGATAAAGAAAAGTTGGAATTTCTTGGAGAAATTTATTCAAGATACTTGTTTTGAAGAATGTTTGTTATCAAACACTGAAAGCAGACATAGCAAATTCAAAGATTTCTGAAGACAAGCTAAATTTTTACAGAATTTTTCTTTGAAGATAATTTGCTGAAACAAACTGAGCTGAAATTGTAGATAATTTCTTTCTAAAGTATGAAAGAGGTTTGAGATAAACTTGGGCAGATTGTTGAAGAGTATTTCTATCATCTTTGAGGGAGATTGTTACTATTTGTTGAAGAACAGACTTTGGAAATAACACAGTTGATTTGAAGATGATCCGTGTTAACAAAATTTGACAAAAGGAGAGATTGTAATTTATGTACTCAAAGAAAGAAGATTGAATTGCTAAAACTTTTGGAGATGATCTTGAATCCAAAGGGGGAGATTGTTAGAGCATAAATATGTTAGATACAAGATCATAGAAGACTGAAGATTGAAGTAAACGCTGAAGTCAACTCTCAAGCATCAAAGTCAAAATCATTGTAATAAAAGTCAAATTTATGTTGTATTGTGTTGTAATAGTTTAGTTTAGTGTGAGCGTTTTTGTAATGTACTGGTGTGCATGTTTTAGTTCTTGGTATAAATAGTTTGTTTTGCGTCTAATAGACATATGATTTAATGAAAGAATCATACGTGTTCCAGAGTTAGAGAGAGAAAGTTTGAGAGTAGTTTGTAATATCGATTTCTGAAATTAATAAAAGTTAGATTTGATGGAATTGATAGTCATCTTGTGATTTACATTGTTATCTGAGATAACAATATTCCGGACCAAGATCCAGATATTCAAATTTGTAGAGAGTAGGTGTTTCTGACAAATGCTTGGTAAGGTAGCAAGGATTTTCATATCCCAAACCTGACTTATCTTTCTAATCCTTGAATTCTTTAGATGTGGTCAAGTGAATGGTGTGATCTGATGGTCCAAGTTCGTATAATTTAAGTTCAAGGGCTTTCAATTTATCATGTAAATAATTCTTTTGAACTAAAGCAAACTCATACTTATTCATGTAATCCTCAGTCTCACGTTCAGACTTTTTAAGCTTACTTGAAAAATCAGAAATCTTTCATTTAAAGCCTTGTTAGTTTCAAACAAGTTTGGATTTTTCCTCTTGCAAGGTCTTTTCCCAACTAAGATTATCATCACATTCACCGTTTACTTGAGTAAGAACTTTTTCGTTATTCAGTAAACGTGTTTCTAGTTTGGCAACAAGATCTTGTTCACTTTTTAATCAATCAGTTAGATCTTGTAGCTTGAGCATCATTATTTGCATCTGATCTAATAAGGCAGTATAAGTAGAAGAACTTACCTCAAAGGCATCATCTGACGATTGCGAGGCGCGATCATCATTGTCGGATTTGTATGCCTCAGAATTCCTAGCCATGAAACATAGGTAGGCATCTGCATCTTATTCCTCTTCATCATCGGTAAGATACAACCAGTAAGCATCTTCTGCTAGCAGTGCTTTTTCGGTCTCCTTTTGCTTCGCTAGAAGTAACTTGTTCTTGTAGTACTCAGCATTCTTGACGACCGGTTTCCGACACTCACGAGCAGAATGACCTGTGTTACCACAGTTGTAGCACTTAGGTGGTTCGTCAACTCCCTTAATCTACAGTTTAGCCTCACTTGGTCTTTTTGCATCAAACTGTTTCTTTCCTTCATACTTCTCCTTGTACTCGTGATGTTTACCCCCTGTGGCGTACCGATCGTTGGGAGTGGAGCGCTTGAAGAACTTTTTATGTACGACCTTGGTTAGAAACATCATCGCTTCTTTGATGTCGTGGAGCTCTGGATCAACATCACTGTCATTATCTTCCCCCTCTGATTCACTCGGATCCCATTCTTTCCTTGGAATGCGAGATTATCCTCGTTCCTGTTTATCAGACACGAGAGCAAGTGTATCAGTTTTCTTCTCCACTTTTTGGTTTGCCTCAACTATTTCCAAAACCTCTTCTTAGTTTTCTTAAGAATCTCGTACACCTCATGCAGCCTGATTTCAGACAAAGTCTTGTTTTGCCTTATCTGAGAGGTGAAGCGCTTCCATTCTGGTCTCAAGTTGTTGAGAAACTTGACGTTATTCTCAATAACTGTTTTGTGGATGTGGTTCTTACTGAGTTCGTTTAGCAGGAGACAGAACCGATCATAAGTTTCTTCAAGTGATTTTCCTTCCCTAGATTAAAATCTTCATAGTTGTTGATGAAGATGGTAACTTTTAGTTGGTTTCCAACCTTGGTTCCCATCATCATCTTCTCTATTTGTGTCCACATTCCATTGGAAATCTCTTTATAGCTGTCAATGGTGGTGTAGATGTCGTTTGGAAGACTTTGAAGCAGGTAGGATTTTGCCAATTTATCACCGTGAACTCGTCGCTTCTCTTCATCTGAATATTTTTCCTTTTTTTCACTTTCACTCCTGCTGTTATAAGTGGATCCGTGCTTGGTATAGTGAACGTGTCGGAGTAAAATATGTGTGGTCCTTCGGTGAGGGAAGCAAGAATTTCCTCTCCATAATCATGCCGTGAGATGAAATCCAAAAATCTGTCCCAGCACTGAGGATATTCACCTCTAAAAAGGACGGAAGGTCGAGTGTCCGTACCCATTGCCAAAGTTTCGCGGGTAGACATCGTTCTAATACTTGAAAATGACCGTGAGACGATCGCGATTTGATTCAAGAAAGGTGTAGAGGAACGAATAAAACTGTAAGACGACACTTTAAGATAAGGACAAATAACCTCTATTAAAGAAAATTGGATTTAAAAATAAAACAGAAAACAGTCTATAGGTGGGAGCCGGGTTTGAGTGGGACCGGGCTTCACGAGAATCTGGCTTCGTGGAACTTGGCTTGGGGACCTGGTTTTGGGGACAGGGCTTGGGGAGCTGGCTTGGGGGACAGGGCTTGAGGACCTGGCTTAGGGGACAGGGGTTGAGGACCTGGTTTGGGGGACAGGGGTTGAGGACCTAGCTTAGGGGACAGGGCTTAGGGACCGGGCTTGAGGACCTGGCTTAGAAGACAGGGCTTGGGGACCAGGCTTAAGGACCTGTCTTGGGGACAGGGTTTCGCGGGTAAACAGGGCTTCATGGATGAACAGGGCTTCGAGGGTGAACAAGGCTTCGCATGTGAACAGGGCTTCGAGAGTGAACAGGGCTTCGCGAGTGAATAGGGCTTGGGATAGGGAACTGGGTTTGGCGTCGCTGAGTTTACGATTGATCCCAAACTGAGATCTCAAAAAAAACTTTTAATCTGAAACTAATGAAATTTAGCAATTTTAATCGATTAAACCCATAATTCTAACACCCTTTCAATCGTTTTTGTAACCAAAAACAATGATTTTCAATAAAAAGCTCAGAAATAAAACATACGACATAAGCATATGACAAAGTTAAACAAAAATACAAGTATAAAGTCACGAAGCTTACCATGAAAGCGATTTTCGCGACATTGGACCCAATGTCGTTGACCGACATGCCCTCAAAACGTTCCTTGAAGGACGGAAGATGATATTTCCCCAGATGGGGAAAGATCTTCGCCCTGTCAAGGACGTCGTCCGCCATAAAGTCTGATGGCAACGTGAAGTTGACCGTCTTAACTTATGTTATCCCAGATTTAATCTAGTTGGTAAATAATCAATCAAGTAATCAAGCAACACAATAATAATCAAGAGATATATAAATCAGAGTAACATACCAATCCTTTGAATAAACAATGAAACCTTGAGTGTTCTTGATACCCTTTGAATACAGAGAAACCTTCACCTCACTATAATATGATTATTGTAAATATGAGGATTAAACCCTAAAACTAATTAATCAAAACATTAAATACCTAAGCCTTATGGGCTTTAAGCTTAACAGGCTTTCTAATGGGCTTGGGCCCAATAGCTAATAACTATTTACTTATTACATAATAAACCCTCTAATTAGCTTTAGCACAATTGAAGTTTAAACCCTTAACTTTAACTTTAATCTTGAATACAATTTATTTGATCCAACAATCTCCCCCTTTGGATTTAAGATTAAAAAAAAATTCAATTGTCTTCAGGTCTTCTCTTGTATTCTCTTTTCTTCAGATATGTCATTGATAGCTTCAAAACTTTGTCGTTGATAGCTTCAAAACTTCAAAACTTTGATAATCTTCAGGAGTCTTCAGATTATATTCTTCCTTTTTGTATCTTCTCCCCCTTTTTGATGAGTGGTGAGAATCATCATCATCAAAACTTTGCAAAACAATCTCCCCCTATTAAAGACAATCTCCCCCATTGGGTCTGATCACGTAAGCACAGTCTTCATCATGTAACGAGCCCTGTATGGAAATAAGAACAGTCTTCCCAGATGGAAAGAGTGATTATTTCAATCATTTCAGATTAAAAATAGTAACCATTCGAATCTTTTCAAATTCAAACAGTTAATAAGAGTATCCCTGAATCAACAAATGACTCAGTTAAAATGTATGTCAATGACACAAAGTCACCGAGTAACACAAAGTTACTATATAAGGAGCTGGTTTTTATGTTGACTCCCCAGGTCTTCCATTCAATCATCGAATAACACATGGTTATCTATGAACGTTCTGACAGAAAACAAATTTCTGTGTGTTCGTGCATGTGTATGAAAGAAAATTAAGCATAGATGATTGCTTTTTAATATAGGCTCAACATATGTAAACTTGTTGAGACAACAACAAATTATACAAAGACTCAATGTGCATGAGAAAGGGTTCGAAGGTTGGGCAACTTTCCTTCTTTTTCAATACTAGTATCTTCCAAATGAAGAACCAATAACGTACGTGCTGCGTCCTCAGAAAATGTGAAACATTCTCTTTTTGAGAAAAGAATGAGTAGTTGGTGGGGTTATATGCAAGAGATAGCATGGGCTAGTTGCCTATTTCAATGATGGTTACCAAAGAATGTGAACCAATCAGATAATGTGGCTGCCCGGCTCAGAAAGAAGTTTGGTGTAGAGTTTAATATTCTTTTACTCTGATCTCTCACCCTCTTTCTTTTAATGCTCACTTCTAACCAATCTCTCATTTACATTTTACCTCTTCACACACCATCACTCAATTCTATTTACCCTTCTCCCCTCAATCACTCAGGGAATACTTCCTGGGTAGGAAACACTGGTTATCGTCAATCCATAGAAGTTCTGTTAAGTTCTCACACTGAATCCCATGTATGATCCTAAAACAAACATGTTGTTCAACAGGCTATTGTACATGTAAGCACAAATACCACTTGTTACATGAGAAATAAGACTTTCGGAGATGTCAAAACAGTTATGTATGACGATGCAATTCTCCCCCTCAAACTAAAAAAGTTTGACAATTAAGCTCATATCATTTTGTCATGAAGAATAAGATTTTGGAGAATCAAAAACGAATGTTGTTTATATGAACAATATATAAACATATTTTCAATGAAAGCACATGAAATGACGTTTGATTCAATCAACAGTGAATACAAAGAACGTGAGTATTACCATAGAAAGATTTAACTTTTGATACATGGTAATAACAAAGTCAAATAGAATGTTCTGAACCGTTATGTGTACGAATACTTGACAAGATAAAACGCAAGTATTTATCTTTAAGAACACACGGTCAGATAATCTTTTAAAATCACAGATATTCTCCCCCTTAACAGATAATTTTTTTAACATAAAGCAGAAAATAAAGCACTGAAGTGCGGGTTCTAATCTGATGTGATTAGAATCAGTATTCCGTTGAGGTACGGGTTCTAAGCTGATTTACTTAGAAGCCTTCTTTTTGACAATTAAGTCCGGGTTTTGAACTGTGTTGTTCAAAAGCCATAGTTCTTCCTCCCCCTTAAACATTGGGTGCCTGCAACACAGATTTAGCTTTTGGTACCCACTGGTATTTGGGTCCTAATGGGTTAGTTGCAGTTCTTGTAGGAGATATGAAATAAGAACCATACCAGTTATTTACATAATTTTTTCTGACAAAATCATTTGAGCCACAGTAGGAACAACTAATTTTCTTTTGTGCTAACCTGATCAATTGATGGATTGTGTAAACCAGATCAGGTTTGCCAAAAGTTTTACCTTTTGTAGCATAGTTTCATTTAGCATTTGATGTATGCACAAATGATTCTTCTTTCTTCTTCTCCTCCGATGAATCTTTAACTCTCCAGATCCAGTTTCCTCTTTCTTTCTCATCATCCCTTCTCCAGAAGCTTTTCTTTTGAGACTTAGTCTTCTTGAAGTTACCTGAACTATCAACATTTTTGTCATAGAAAAGGTTAGAAGGACGAATCTGATCAGTAGATTTATTAGAAGTAAGACAATCATCTAAATCATAGAAAGGATTATAGAAAACATTTGAAAAATGTGAACTTGAAATTGTTTTTAATGAACTATCTGAATCAGCTAGATCATCTCTTGGTGATTGGGATATTGACTCCGGCATCTTGTGCTCAGTCAGCTTCACCTTGAACACGATCTCTTCAAGTTCCTTTATCTATGAAGACAAACTGTTTCTTTCCTTTTCAATCAAATCAAACTTCTTATGCAACTCAGATTTTGCATTCTTCTCCTTCCTTATGTTTGTTGACAATTCAGATAGCTTTCCTGTCAGCTTAGCTATCTCGGACTCGAATACTTTCTTTTCTTCATAAAAGTCTGTATTTATATCCTTCAGCTCAGCTTTCTTCTTTTCATTCTCAGCCTTTTCTCTCTCTAGAATGATAACCTTCTCAAAGTCTGAAACTTGTTGAGAAAGCTTAACACATCTAAGCTCTAATAATTTATTTTCTTCAAAGGCTTTTCTAGAGAAGTCAGAGAATTTCTAGGCAAATTCTTTTCTTTCTTTCTCAATCTTCAACATCTCATCTTGAACTATTGCATTGTCTCTGTCTTGGGTTGCCTTTTCTTTCAACTTTTCAATCTCAACCTCAAGACTGAGAACTTTATGTTTAAACTTATCTCTGTCCGCACAGAGTTGAGAATTTATCTGTCTTAGTCCTGTACTAGTATCCTTTGCAACACTTGTACTCCTTCTAAGCTCCTCAAGCTCTCTTTGCATTGCATCCTTCTTAGACCATGTAGAGCTTGACTCAGATCTTTTCAACTTTACTTGAAGATCGAGGATCTCTTTTTCTTTAGACTCAATTATTCCTGCAAAGTCAATTAAAGAATCAGAATCTTTTAAATTTTTTTTAAAGCATTGATCTGAATAAGAAGAGATGAGTTCTGAATCTGTAAAGCCTTGTTCTCAGCTTTGAGCGTTTTGTCCTCTTTGTCATACTCATCAATCATGCGAGATGATGTTGATAACCGTCCAGCAAGTTGTTTAGCCTTTGCTCTTACTTCAAAAAGAGTCATGTTATTAAAATCAAGGATGTAACCTTCAGACATCATTAGCTGATTCGACATCTTAGCTGTACCACTTGTTAGTAATTAAACTTATCTGTACCAAGACAACCAACTAGATGAGATCGTTAGAATCAAGATAAAAACCACACTAAAAAAATTTCAGAAAAATAAATTTCCAAAAATGATTAAATGCAGTCCTTTCAATCAGTATAAAGCTTCAAATAATACTGAAGAAAAAGAAAATGTTGATCTCGAACAGAACTTTGTCCCCCTTCGCAGACTTAGCACGGGGGTCCCGCTTCGACTTTGAGAGGCCATATTACAGTTTGCAAAAATCGACCGGAGATGTGCTTCGACCGGTATTGAGTTGACCGGAGACTTGTAAAGACCGGTAGAGAGTTCGACCGGGAACTTGTGCGATCGGGGAAGTGCAAAGACCGGTAAGATGTAAGACCGGAACTATGCTTGACCGGTAAAATTGATTCGACCGGTAACTTGTTCAACCGGAATTATGCTTAGACCGATAGAGGTCTTTGACCGGTAAGGGTCTTCGATCGGGACTTCCTTAGACCGGGGTGAGCTGAGAGTGTACCGGTCGAATGCTAAGGAGCGATGTAGTGTTCGACCGGGGTGGTGAGTGGATCGGTGTTGATGCTTCGACCGATTTTATGTAATGACCGGTGTTATGCTTTGACCGGTAAAAGGTGTGGACCGATAGATTGTTCGACCGATATGTTCTTGAACAACCCAGAATGTCGATAAATAGTTCGGATAATCAACTTTGAAATCGCACAAAACACATAAATTGAATGCAAAAATCAGACTTTTGTACCCAAAAACATGAATCAATCACAGTGCAATCAAACTTAGAGATCAATTTCAACTTTTAAGCATTCGATTTTGAAGAACACAGTGTTAATTTTTCACGAACCCAGAAAACTCAAAATCACAGATTCAATCACTTGTTAATCCACAATGCAATTAATCAATCAGATACTGTTCACTAGCATATATCGCATCTATTCATATCGATTTTAACCATAAAAGCATGTTAATTCACGAAATCAATTTTCACTCGATGAACAGTAAAAAAAATTCCGATGAACAGTAACTTCACATGAATAGTGATCGATGAATAGTGAAATCACAAAACACAGATTTAATCCTAAAACTTGATTCTTTAGGCTCTGATACCAATTATTTACCAACTAGATTAAATCTGGGATAACAACTTCGACAGGTCTCTTCCCTCTGTCGACCAATGAAAGGATCGAGGTAGAGGCTAGAGTCGACTGTTATTTCTCCGGTGGTGGGTGATCAACACCTGACACTCCTTGAGGGTTTACCGCCGGACGCGCCTTGCTGACGGGGATCGCCATTATCACGTCCTCGGATGTAACACTCTAAAAATTTGACGAATAAAAATTTGAAAATTCAGAAATACGACGTCTAAAATACAAAGGCACAATTACCCTGTAAATATTAAATTCCAAAAGAGTGAATTCCAATATTCAAGACAACTAAAAAACCCATAACAAGAGGGTTAGTTTACACTATAAAGTTTGCAACAAAGAATGGGACATCAATATTACAACAACCTACTTAATCTAGAATTGATTCGAATCTTGATTAAAATGGGTGTTTCGGGTTCACTATATACTCTCTTCACAAAAATTCCCCCAAAAGACCGACACTTCGAGAACTCCTACGTGCCTGGTTGACATGCCCGACATCCTAGTTTCCTCCACGAGTAAGATCTGAGAGTGAGCAACAACCACAACAAGTGTTAGGACAGAGCCTAGTGAGATTTCATAAATTATACAATTCATCAACAAAATTATCAAATTTTAAATAAAATAAGATTTGCGTACCGAACTCCATGTCTCATAGTTATTGATTCCACCGCAACCGTAATCTCGTACCTGAACACAAATATACAAGAGATAACCCTTCAAATACGGGGGAGACCCGTTTCCATTGGGGTGACGTTTACATGGAAGTGGAGTCAACCATGATGTTAATGGATTACAACTCATGCCTCGGTCTTAGTTCCCATGCCATAACGACATCACAACCTCAGACCATATTTACTGCCCTTATTGCATACTCCGTCGAGTTACACCTCAAGGTCTTACAGGACATTATTTCCTATCCAAATCTAGACGAGTTACACCTCAAGGGTCCACAAACCCTTATTGCCTACTCGCTAGTAACCCACAATGATTATTACAAGATCCATATAATATACAACTACCTCCTCGTGCACAAGGAGTCGTGTTCACATTCTTTATTAGGTGATCAACATTTGGTAAGCATTTATAAACACTTATACCCTAATTTTATACCTGAAAATATCAATTCATCTTTACATCTCAAGGTACCACATTCCTCATAATCTCATACATGTAGGCACAAAGGTTTATTTCACACATATTATATCTTCATAAAGTTATCAGCAGTTAGATCAAAACCTTAGCAACAAAGGTTTCCACATGAACTCATCATACAAACATGAAATCAGAGATCCATATTCATTTATTTATCATAAAATAGATTAATAGGTTTACTAAACATGCTCACCCCTTTTTGGGGTTTAAAAGTTGAAATTCTACAAGTTAGGTCACAATTCCCAAATAAATGACATGAATACATAATGTAAGTATATTGCAAATAGCAAATGGGTAATGGAGCATTTAAGGAGTAGAAACTCACCTTGTGAAGTTATACACAAACACTAGTTGATGAGGCTTGCAAGTGGAGAGTGGAGACTTGAATGCTAAATCCCTAGAGACCAAAAATTCATGACCAACAACCCTAAGTTAACATCATAAATACCGAGTGAGGATCTCTCTAAACAACAATGAATGAAGCGAGATGGAACCTACCTTTTAATCCTTCAAAAATCGCAGCCCTAAGCCCCAAATGTCAAACAAAATGTGAGGAAGGGGAAAATACCGTATTTGTCCTGCAAAGGCCTTCCCGCGGTTTTGGTCGCTGATATTGTAAATCCCAATCACATTCAAGCAATCTATCTCTAAACAAGATATAACAGTGTCAAGATTCTAGAGAGAGAGTGTAGAGAGGGAAAGTGTAATTGTCATATATCTAACAATCTTCAGTACAATGTGTCTAGCTTCAATATTACAAAGCACCTAAGGTATTTATACCAAGGATGCTATTACAAGCTTAATGACTAAGTAAACTCTAAGATTTGACTAAACAGACTTTGACTTTGTTGACTTTACTTGACTTAACTTTTCCTATTAAATCTTGGATACAATAATAAACTAACAATTGATATTGTAAATCCCAATCACATTCAAGCAATCTATCTCTAAACAAGATATAACAATGTCAAGATTCTAGAGAGAGAGTGTAGAGAGAGAGATTGTAGAGAGAGAAAGTGTAATTGTCATATATCTAACAATCTTCAGTACAATGTGTCTAGCTTCAATATTACAAAGCACCTAAGGTATTTATACCAAGGATGCTATTACAAGCTTAATGACTAAGTAAACTCTAAGATTTGACTAAAAAGACTTTGACTTTGTTGACTTTACTTGACTTAACTTTTTCTATTAAATCTTGTATACAATAATACACTAACAATCTCCCCCTTTGTATTCAAGATTAAAAAAAATTGACACTTGTCTTCAGCGCTTGATTCTTCAACTTTTGTCTCTGATAGTCTTGAACTTTGAGACTCTAACAATCTTCAGTCTTTTAGTCTTTGAAGAATCTTGAAAAGTCTTTAATACATTGGATCTTTGTAGAGTCAACAAGTCTTGAACAAATCTTTGAAACTCTTTAAAACTTTTGAAACTTCGAGGGATCTTTGAAAATTGTATCTTCATCTCTTTGATCTCTTGATCGTCTTTGGAAAAATGAAACTTTCACGAATCTTCTTCAGAATCTTTCTCTGAAACATAGTAAGCATCTGAATTGTCTTGAACTTTCAGAATTATCTTTTCTTGAACTTTCAGAATTATCTCTTCTTGAACTTTCAGAATTATCTCTTCAGGATTATCTTCACTATTTGTCTTTGAAATTGATCTTTGTAGATATCTCCCCCTTTTTGATGATTGTGAGCGACATAATCATCAAAACATCTTCAATTTCAACATAATCTTTGATTCTCCCCCTTGAAAATACATTCTCCTCCTTTTGATCTGAACTAAATCATAACTGTATATACCCGAATCTTTTCAAATTCAGATATAATTAACGTTGTAACCCTGATTCAACAAATGAAACAGTTAGAAGTGCCAGTCAGTAACATAGAGTTACTGTGTACAACGAATGTACAATTTAAGGAGCTGGTTTGATGATGACTCCCCAGGATTCCATTCAATCATTGAAAAACACAAGGTTTATCTATGAATGTTCTGACAGAAAAACAAATTTTCTGTGTGCTCGTGCTTATGTATGAAAGAATTTAGCACAATGATTGTGTTTCATAAGGTTCAAATTATGTAAACTGTTGAGACAGCAACAAGTATTACACAGACTCAATGTGCATGAAAGAGGTGCGAAGGTGGGGCAACTTTCCTTCTTTTTCAATATCTAAATCTTTTGAGTGAAGACTAGATAGCAGATATGTTGCGTCGCCAAAGAAAATGAAACATTTCTTTGTTAAGAAAGAAACGAGTGGCTGGTGGGGTTAATGCAAGAGTTGGCATGGGCTCACTTCCTGTTTCAATGATGGTCACCAAAGAATGTGAACCAATCAGTAGATGTGGCTGCCCGACTCAGAAAGTGGTTGGTGCAGAGTTTTGATATTCTTTTAACTATGTTCTCACACCCTATTTCTTTTTAACATTTAAGCTCACTTCTAACCAAACTCTCATTTCCATTTTTCCACTCCACACACTGAGAAAAACTCAACCGGATGAGTTATCTCCCCCATTCTTTGATTTTGACCCCTCACCCCTCATTCACTCAAGGATAACTTCCTGGGTAGGAAACACTGGTTAACGTGAATCCATGGAAGTTCTGTTTAAGCTCACACACGAATCCCATGTAAGTCCTATAAAGAGTAGTTGCTCAACAGTTTAACTGAACAGTTAAGCACAAAATGATAACAGTGTCAGAATGTATGCTCATGAAATTTGAGCAATTGAACTTTGAAGATTTCTCAAAACAAAGATATTGAATGAATGAAATGAAATCAAGAGAATTGTTTTGAGAATCTGACAATGTATCAATCAGATCAAATAAAATGGTTAGGGTATCAAAGAAATGAATATTTTGTTTATATGAACGAATATAAACAATTTTGCAATGAAAGCACAAGATTAGAAATGATGACTGATGCTCAACAACATTTGAAAGCAAACGGGAGTATTACCATCGAAAAATTGTTTCTTTTAGAGACATGGTAATAACAAAATCAAATGAAGTACTGAACCGATGTGTACGAATACTTGACAGTGTATAGACAAGATAATGCGCAAGTATTGATCTTTGGAAACACACGGCCAGTTAAACATTAAAGCTCAATAATGAAAACATTTAAAATCACACTTCTTAATTCATGAATTCTTTTGAGAATAGAGAAGTGGTTTGAACATATAAGAAATTGTTTTTCATGCTTGAAAGTTGTTATTCTTTCAAACAATCAGAGATCTAGATTAGAAGACATTTACCTTTAAGCTCCCCCTCAAATCATTATAGAATGATTTAAGTCTATTAAGCTCCCCCTGGATATTAGCATAATATCCATATTTGAACATGAAAGAACGGGTCCTGATCTGTCATGTGATCAAAAGCCACAGTCTTTTTAACTTTGAAGTACGGGTCTTGAACTGAATTATTCAAGAGCCATAAACTTGTACTTTGAAGTACGAGTCCTAGACTGTTTTGTCTAGAAGTCAAAATTTTGTACTTTGAAGTACGAGTCCTGATCTGTACATGATCAGAAATCAAACACTTGTACTTTGAAGTACGGGTTTTGAACTGTTGTGTTCAAAAACCATTGTTCGTTGACTTTGAAGTCCGAGTCCTGAGTTGATTTACTCCGAAGTCAAAATTCTTTGACATTGAAGTCCGAGTTCTAAGTTGTAGTACTTAGAAGTCAATCACTTGTACTTTGAAGTACGAGTCCAAGACTGTTTTGTCTAGAAGTCAATCATCTTGCTCCCCCTATACATGTGGTACCTGCAAAACAGATTTAATAGGTTTTGGTACCCACTGGTATTTGGGTCCTGGTATGTTAGATTTAGAAATCCACCTCTCATTAGATTTATATATTTTAATATCCGAAATCTGAGAAGTTATTCTGTAAGAACTGTACCAATTATGAGCAGATTCTTGTCGGACAAAATCATTCTCTCCACAGTAAGAACAATAGATTTTCTTCTGTGCAATCCTGATCAAATGACTTTTTTGACTTCAACCGAGGAAGACTCGCACCCGCGTCTAGAATAATATATATCAGGATTACCGAAAGATTTACCTTTATGCATACTGTTCTTCTTTGCATTTGTTGTGGATTTGAATGCTTTGTCCTTCATTTTCTCTTCAAAAGAATCTTTAACTCTCTAGACCATCTGAGTTTTCTTTGATTGCTTTCCAAGATATTTTACATAATAGCTCATTGAACCATCAACAGATTTATCATAAAATAGATTTGATGGTCTGATCTGACTTGATTTGACAATGACTGGTTTAACACTTTTGTTTTTCAAAACATTTTTATCATGAATAGAACTCAAAGCTATTTTGAAAGAACATACTGATTCTGTTGAAAGATCAACAGGTGATTGATTAATCACATCAGCTGGAATCTTTTCTGATAAATTGACGTTTGCAGCTTCTAAGTCTTTCATCTTTTTGGAAAGAATGTTTCTTTCAGAAATAATTGTGTCAAACTTTTTTTTCAAATCAGATCTAGCCAACTGTTCTTTTAGAATTTCTAATGATAGAACAGAGATCTTGGACATGAGCTTTGATATTTCAGATTCAAAATATGAACGTTCTTGCTCAAAATCTTTTTGTAAGTTCTTGGATTTATCAGAAATTTCATTGAAGATCCCAACATTTCTCTTTTCAGAATTTTTCTTTTCAGATTCAAAAGACTTTTTCTGTTCTTTGAAAATTTGTCTTTCTTTTTCCAATAAGTCTTGTAAAACTGAGATCTGTTTGGGAAATTCAGTGTTTTTGGTTTCAAGAACTTGTTTTTCTTTTGCAAAAATGTCTCTTTCAGTTATTATTATCTTTTCAAAATCAGACACTTGCTTGGAAAGTTTAATGCATCTCAGCTCAAGATCCTTTTTCTCTTGTAATGTTTTCTTGGAAATTTCAGATGACTTTTGAGTTGAAGATGTCTTCACATTTGATTTTTCTTTTTCTGCTTGGAGACTTGTTTGCAGTTCAGCATTTTTCTTCTCCAAAGTAGATATCTGATCTTCAAAAACCTTTAACTTGTTTTAAAGCTTGACTGATTCATCTTTCAGTTCAGAAGACTTATGTTCAGTCGTCTTCAGTTGGCTTTGAAGATTTGAAATCTTTCTCTCTTTTTGTAAAATTATTTTCTCTTTTACCCCAATGATTTTTCTTTTATTTCAATTTCATTCTCACTTGCTCTGATGATACCTTGAAAATCAGATTTATCAAGATTAGCACATTTTATACAATCAGGAGTTTTATCAGAATTTGACAATTTAGATTTGAACTCCTGAATTTGATTTAAAAGCTTTGAATTCTGATTTTTCAGCTTGTCTAATTCAGCTTCCATCTTTGGAATTTCTGGCATGTACAAAACAGCCATATCTCTTGCAGATAAAATTGTGTTTCCTCTCTCGTCTGTAACAGGCATATTGAAAGATTAGCTTAAAAAAATGATCGTCAAAAATCAGAAAATTATGACTACTATCAACATATGTCCCCCTCCGCAGACTTAGCACGGGGGTTCCGCTACCCGGTTAGCGGATGGGGTCTAGGGGCAACGCCCTTGCGGGGGTATGGGGGCAGCACCCCTAGAGAAAATTTTTCTGACATATTTTTCTCTAGAAAGAAATGCTTGAAAAAAAATGATCGTTCCCAAACAAATCAGAAATGTTGACTAAAAAGTCAAACTTGGATCACAAAAAAAATTTAATTTTAAAAAAAAATCTACGTATTGAAACTCGCAAGGCACTATACACGCTAGTCACTGTTCACTAACAAACTCGCAGATGGTAGCTTGCGCGTTTCTAGAACTCGCAGATCCATATTAGCGCGTTTGCTCAAACTCGCACGGCGATGAAACTCGCAAGGCACTGAACTCGCTAATCACTATTCCCACTGAAACTCGCTAGTAAGCACTTGCACGTTTCTGAAACTCGCTTGTCACTACGTGCGCGTTTTAACACTTAGAAAAAATTTCACTGATTTTAAACTCGCAAGCCTCTTAGTAAGTTTCGATCAAACTCGCACGCTTCGCTCTACGCGTTTATAGAACTCGCTTGTCTCTATCTGCGCGTTTTACCCAAACTCACACGTGTTGCTTGCGCGTTCTTCAGCTTGCGCGTTTTTCAGATGAATCTTGCACGTTCTTCGATGAACTTGCGCGTTTTCTGAATCTAGCACGTTTTGACAGTTCTGTTCACGAAATCAATCCAAATCGACTTAAACCTGCAAATTTAAACATGAACTTGCACCAATATGATCGAATTACATATTAGAACACTTTTCTACCGCAAGATTTCCATTAAAACATTAAGAAGCAACAAATTGATTCAAGAAACAGTGCTCGTGTTCATTTTTCAAGAAACTTACAATTTGATCAAATTGATCATTCTAAAGTGCGAATTAGACAATGTGATCTGAATAAGAGTTGATCCAATTGATAAAACGTTCACAATCAAATCAATTTCTTGATTTAATTGTGCAAAAACAAGAAAAATACGGATCAAACAGTGATATTTATCAAACGAGTTCTTGACAAAAAAAATTTCTTCAGAAAATCAAATCAGTTTGCTCAATCTAATCTCTTCTGAAAATGTTTGGTTGGATCTGATACCAATTGATATTGTACTTCCTAGATCACAATCAAGCAATCAAACACTCTCACTCAAGGTCTAACAGTGTTTATTGTAGAGAGAGTGAGTAGACAGAGAAAGTAAATCTGATTATGACAATTAGCTCTTACAAAATTACAAGAAACAAACCTATTTATATGAACTAGAAACTCTCAAGTAATCCAACTAAACTCTCAAGTAACTTGAACAAACTCTCAAGTACTTGAAACACTCTAAGTATTTAAAACCCTTCTAAGACTAATGTTGACTTTCCCTATTTGACTTCCATTGACTATTCTATTACAAGGCTTTATACAAGACTTTTCTCACTAAATCTTGGATACAATTTAATACACTAACATTCGCGACCACAAAGCCGCGGCGTAAGCCACGCGTGTACTTGGCCTGAAAATCCCAGTGAGTCCAACGGATCTAGCCGCGGTTTCCATATCGCGGCGTAACCAGCACAAGTCTCTGCTTGCTACCAATCCTAAGCCTTAAACATTTATGTATGGCAACATCACACACAAGTACTTCATACACAAATACACACATATTCTTTTATAATCGATAAAACCACGTACACTTCCGAAGTATTACACTAGACACACCAAAACATATGGCATGACGGTCTTAATATGTAGCACGGGCTTAAACAGAGCGTGACTCAACGAAAGATAGATATACATATAAGGCGAGTGTTCAAATATTGTTATAGAGTGACTTAAGAATTTTGGGGTGTTACATCGGATGTCTTCGCTTTCTCAGGGGTAGCGAAGTTCGACACATCGCCACCATTTGACGATGATTCCCTCAGGACCTTCATCCTTGTCTTCTTAGGTAACCCCGAACCAGTTGTCGATGCCCCCTTTCTCTTCTCACGACCCTTCTGGGCCAACTCTAGTTGGGTCGCCCTCCTAGAGGCCGCATTTGATGCCTTTTCAAGTGAACCTCCTCAAACAAAAATAACGTTAGAAGATCCTCGGGATGAGATAAAGAAAGAGAGGGTTAAAAGTCTTTCTTACCTGTCATCTCTTCTTCTCTCACCCCCTCTTCCTCTTCTCTCTCTTCTTCCTCTTCTCGAACTTCTTCGACCTCGACCTCTGAAGGTTCGACAATGGTCACGTCTTCGTCATCGTAATCTACAAAATGATGTGAGAAAAATGAACGCTCGTCGGTACTGTACTCCTAGAATCTTGTGATCTTGATGAATAAAGACATAAAAAACATAGGACATCGTTAGAAGACAAAGAAAAATATTATTATATATAAGATGAAACAGTTAAAATTCTTACTCGATGTGTTCCAGTCAGCTTTAATCTGGATCCAGCAACGCAAGACGCACGAACGTGTATCTGGTCTTGCACTTACGATCATTGAAAAAAATGATATTCCCAATATTCAAGTTCTAATCCAGTAACAAACAATCAAGATGAGAATCTAAATCACATTCATTGATTTCAATCACAACTATTACAAATTCACAACTATCTCTCTCTACAAACACTCTCTCTCTAGAATGATATGTTCTATACAATTCTTCTCTGATTCGTATTATGAGTGTTCTTACGTGCTTACAAAGACAACAAACGTATTTATACCCTCTAGCAATTACAAGGAAAACAAAATACAATTACAATTACATTGACTTTGACTTTATTACAAATAGACTTTGACTTTTGATGAAAGTTGACTTTTGCAGCTTTGACTTCTTGATCTTTTATCTTCAATATTTATGATCTTGAATCCAACATATTTGTGCGCTAACAATCTCCCCCTTTGGATCAAGATCATTACTAAAAGATTTAGCAATGCGATCTTCTCTTTGATTAAGCTTGATTGAAGTAAACTCCCCCTTGGATCAATCTGTATCTTCTCTTAAAATCTCCCCTTTTGATACAAACATAACTTTCTCAACCTACTTTCATACTCCCCCTATTTGTATGAAATCTTTACAATCTCCCCTTCTCTGATAAGCACAGTATTTTCAAAAACTTTCAGCAATCTTCCCAACGTCTGATCATCAAAAATAGTAACAATCTTTCCCAAGGTTGTACATAAACCTTTTTCAGACTTGAAAAGAAAAATATCTTAAGATTTTCAGATTTAGCACACTTTGCTCCAGCAAATTATCTTCAACAAACCGAAATCTTTCATCTTTCAACAATCTTGAATAATTCTCCCATATCGTGAATTTCGTACATTTCTTCAAACTTTTCAACCAACATTTCTTGATTTGAACTCTTCTCCCCCTTTTTGATGAATTGAGCATCAACATCATCAAAACTTTCATCAAGAAATGTCTTTGACCATTCTGATCTGAGCCTCTGATTCTTTGCCAATTCGAACAGTGTATTTATCCAGATCTTTTCAAATCCGGACAAAATAAGAATGTAACACCTGAATCAACAAATGAATCAGTTAACATGCCTGTCAGTAACACAAAGTCACTGTGTGTAACGAATACACATTGGAAAGGAGCTTTTTAATGTTTACTCCCCCAGGGCTTCCATCCAATCATCGAAATACCACAAAGGCAATTTCTATGAATGTTATGACAAAGAAACTAATTCTTTGTGTGCTCGTGCATGTGTAGAAAGAATTAAGCACGAATATTGCTTTTATAAGGCTCAACATAGTGTAAACCACTGAGACAACAGTAGATAAACACAGACTCTAAGTGCATGATTGAAGTGCGAAGGTGGGGCAGACTTCCTTCTTTTTCAATATCTAGATTTTCCAAATGAAAACCAGATAGATTGTATGTTGCGTCCCCAGAAAATATGAAACATTTTCTTTTTGAGAAGAAAATGAGTGGTTGGTGGGGTTTAAGCAAGAGTTAGCATGGGCTATTTGCCTGCTTCAATAACATTCACCAAAGAATTGTGAAATGCTAGTAATGTGGCTGCCCGACTCAGAAAGTAGTTGGTGCAGAGTTTGATATTCTTTTACTCTGATCTCACACCCTCTTTCTTTTTATCAATAAGCTCACATCTAACCAAACTCTCTTTTCCATTTTACCTAATCACACCCACACTCATTTCTATTAGACTCCTCACACTCAATCACTAAAGGATTAACTTCTTGGGTAGGAAGCACTGGTTAACGTGAATCCATAGAAGTTCAGTTAATTCCTAGCACAAAGAACCCAGTCCTACAAAGCATATGTTGCTCACAATGGTTTATCTTGAACATTTAAATCATAGGAAATATGGGTCAGATATATGTATGCTCATAAAATATAATCATGAAAATTTGAGCATTTTAAAAACACATTGAAGTATTTTCAAACAAGTATATTGAATGAAAGAACATGAATGCAAGAAACTTGTTTGAAAATCTGACATTGTATAAAAATGATCAGAAATGAATGATATAACAATCAAGGATTATGGTCAAGAATAATGGACATTTGTCTATACGAAACAATATATAGACATTCTTGAAATGACTGTTTCGAAATGAAATATCGCTCAAAAATTCATTGAAGTACAAGCGGAGTGTCTTACCATCGAATAAAAACTATTTCAATTTAGAGACGTGGTAAGAACAACTTGAACAAAAATTCAAACCGGTGTGTGTGAATACTTGAAAGTATATAGAAAAGACAATACGCAAGTAATTATCTTTGGAAACACACGGTTTATAAAAACATTTAAGCACAAAAATAAAATTGAAAACATTTAAAATCACACTTCCAATTCATGAAATCTGTTTAAAAATCAGGTAGTGGTTTGAACATTTAAGAACATGTTTTCTATATCTGAAAGTTGTCCTTCTTTCAAATATATTTAAGATTAAGATAAGAAATTTACCTTTTCGCTCAATCTTAAATCTCAGAAAGTCAGCTGAGGTCATTAAGATATGATCGTGTCAACTTCTCTCATCCTGTATAAGTCTCAAAGTCTAGTCAAAATTTATTCACAAAATTTATTCGAAAATAAACGATGGAAAACAGTAAAACAATTATAGAACGAGTTCTGATAAGAAGTAATCAGAAATCATAATCCTTTTACTCCCCCTGAAATTATGCATCTAAAATATGTCAGTTATAAAGCACGTGATAGAGATCTACAACCCCTTTTGGAATGTAGTTCGTCATATCTATCGGATGCAAAAATTTCAGAATAATATTTACTCCCCCTTGAAGGTTGATATCCTCGTTGAAGTATTGGAGTACAATCTCTTATATCAGCCCGGGAGTATTTTTCTCTTTCAGCATTGAAGTCCGGGTCCTGAACTGTAGTATTCAGAAGCCACCCTTCGTTGAAGTACGGGTTCTAAGTTGATGTACTTAGAAGCCTCGGTTCTCTTACTCCCCCTTAACCGTATATTCATGAACAGAGTATGGTTGCCTCTGTACTTGGATAAGAGGCTATATCGATTGAATCCATCCGTTTTGACCTAATACGTCGTAAGGAGGTCGTTCACATCGATGGGGTCGCCCCTAGCCCTCAATTAGTCTTTCAATAACTTGAAGGACCCTCCAGAATTGGGGCATAAGTTGCCCCAGCACAAGGTCAAACGTCATCATGAAAAGCCTCGATAGAGGCGAATATGGCCATCTAAAGCCAATTCTGAAGGGATAGTTGTAAATCACGAAGTATCCCTTCGGGCACATATCTGGTCGAATTTGACCAGGGTGTTTGTAACACCCTCCGTTTTGGTAAGAGCAACTAATAAAAGTTTCGATACAACATCAAATAAAGACAACACATTTTCCTACAAATCAAAACTCATTCTGCCTTAAATATAAAATTCGATAAATAACCTCAACAATTACAAACTCCACTAGTATACAAGGGCTAGACTAATGTCGGGTGTTACTTAACCCAAAAACAAGTTTCTCTCTCATAAATAAACGCGGAAGACTTTAGCAAGCTATTCGCATCTGGAGCACACGACTAGCACTTATCTCTTCACAGTCTCACTAGAACTATTCCCAACCGGAACCTGTTGCCCATGCCGACAAATAAAAAGGTTAGGCTAACGCTAGTGAGTTGAAGAGTTTTCAGCATTAAATAAATATATCATTGAATGGGAGGGACGCAATTAAAAGTATACTCTTTAAAAATGATAAACTTCAACTATGAAATGAGTCGTTCTCCAATAATATGCATTTTAGGAAAAGGAATCACCAGAATAAACGTTTTCCAATCCAAACTATTTTAAGGGCGAAGATCCCAATATGAATAGTCTTTCGTAAATTAAATTCAACCCAAAACTCACTCCAAATGAGAATAGAAATCAAACTCCCAAGAGATGAAAAGCGGATAAAACATTATATCCCGAAACACCCAAAACACGAGTGGGGCGTAATACTTAAGCCATAAATCATACATATAAAATCCGTAAATGTAAAACGTCACAAAAACATGGATACTAAACACAATACCCAAAACAACACTTTTCAGTGACGGGGGAGACCCGATTCAATAAAATGTTACGTTACACAAAGTAATCCCCATTTCATGTTGTTAAGACTAGTCATGAAAACAAGCACACACAAGGGATGTCAGGCTCAGTGTCTTTAAACTTACACCCACGGGATATCAACTTCAGCCATAAAAGTCCCTTACGTTGAGTCCCTCATCCAATATCGTGTAATAGCACGTAGGACTTATAGCCCAATCCGATGCCTAAACGTGCCTCGATATGGAAAACTAGCATTCCACCATTGGACGTAATGATTCCAAGCGCAAGGGATGTTAGACTCAATAGCTTTAAATGTACATCCACGGGATATCAACTTCAACCATAAAAGGCCCTTACGTTGAGTCCCTCATCCAATATCGCAACCAAAGCTCGAAGTCGAGCTATCAAAACTGGACAAATGTCCTAAAACCCAATCATAATAAAATACCGAACCATAGGCTCAAACAACCAAATGACTCATTGTCAAAGGAAATATAATGCAATAAATCGCACTCGACCAACATTTATGAAAACACATGCTCCAAAGTACACGACCAAATCCAACACAACTTAGAATAAGATTGATCATTTCCCAAACAAGATTATACCATAGACACGTGCTCAATTGCTCAGCGCTTACTCTTTGAAATACTTAAAATGCATCTTTTCCCTAAAACAGAGATTTGAAGTTTCCAAAAATGTTCACTAGGTCGGAAATGACCAAAACCCAAGGACTCATCCATTGTTGTTTTGAAACCTCTCATAACCCAAATTATGCCTATTTCCAACCAACACAGAAACGCATTTTACCAAATAATCTTCATGCATGAAATGAAATAATAACACACTTTAGTTTATGACTTATTTATCAAAATGCCCAAAAGTCCCAAATGTGGGGGTTTCACAAAGTTTATAACGTCAAACACCTCAAATAATTAAACTCACCAAATACTCAAGAAAATGTTAATTTTATGTAAACATATAAACACTTTAAAATAAACATTTTCAAATGTACAACGTGTTCACAAATCAACTTGAACTCACCTTGCTAGATTTAGGCTAAATCTAGATTTTACCCCAACTTGAGCTCCTTTAAAGAACACTTGGATCCTCAAGCCAAAAACTTCCGAAAATCTAGATCCATACATTTCCAGCCATAAATACCCATATTCAACCATATAGGATTATTCCCTAAACATTATACATGAAGATCTCAATTTATACCAAAACCCTAATTTCCATAGTTGAAGAGAAGAGAATATTATCTTACCCACAACTTGAATCCATCAACTATGTACTTCTAGGTCACCGAAATGAGCCACAACTTCCCATCTTCAAAATAGATAAAAAAAGATTGGGTGAAACCCTAAGAAGCTTGGTGGAGAAGATGAAGATGAAGATGAAGGGATGATGGTTCTAGTTCCCAACTTGCTAGATGGAGAAGAAACACTTGGATATAGGAGGAAACTCCCAAAAATCAGTTAGGGTTCGATTTGGAGGTTGGAGGGTTGATTTGGGAGAGAAATGGGGGAAAGATTTGAGGTTAAGGTGAAAAATGGGGTTTGGGGCTGGATTTTACCGTTTTTGTGCACACAGCGGCTCCGCACGGGTGGTGGCGCGGGTCCACCCGCGCGGAGCACTGCCGCCCGAATTTTTTGCCCGAACACTGTTTTGGTCATAACTTCTTCGTTTTAGCTCCGATTTTGCTCCGAAAAGAACCATTGGACTCTTAATTGAATCCTTCATCTACCAAGACTATAAAATCTATGATTCTAGTCCAAAATCTTATATCTTATTTTTCCCTAAAATACTGATTTCTATATTAACTTGAAATGATACTTTTCGAAAAATCGGGGTGTTACAATCTTCCCATCCTTAAAAGATATTTCGTCCTCGAAATCTGGCACCGATCAAACACCCAACGTCGCCTTCAGTGAGGTCAATCGGTTTTCTACCCAAAAGGATTTCCTCCACGATACCTTGCCTCATGTACGAAACCGATTACATCCCATTTAAGGTTGTCACTATGTAGGTCCATGATCTCTCACATCTCAAATGTTTGTAATTGATTAGGTAGGATGAGATAGGATTTGGATTTATTGAACATTTATTAAAAATGGAAAACTACACTAATGAGAGAAAGAATTCTTAAAAGTCTACATTTTGTAAATTCCAATTATGAAATGATTACAAAGCCTTAACCATCTATTTATAGAGACACTAATCCTACCTACCACCTTTTCTACAACATGTAAACACAAGCCCTTACTTTCCAAACTTTCAATGCACTAACAATCTCCCCCTAAAGTTTGTGAAAGTAAATCATCCTTCTTGAAGCTTTAAATTCTCTCCCCCTTGATTTACTTGACGAACTTTGGCGCAACTTTGACAATCAATGGCTCGGTTCCCCCTTTGTTGGTGCTCTCACTCATGCTGTTTCGATTTTAAAACCGAATTCGAGGTAGTCCATAAGCTCGACTAAGTGTACTTCGAAGCATCTTAAAATGTTGAAATCCAACTTGTTACGTTAAGCCCACAAGAATGACAACAAGAGGATTTTACGTGACGAACCGGTGCATACTTAGTTTTTAACCACGAATTCGTCGTTAAAACGCGAATCGAATAGGAATTTCCGTTTGAGAGTCGTAAACTTGTCACTCGAAGAGGGAACGATGGATCGTGCACCAAGGGATGAGGAACAAAACTTGGTCAAATTTAACAAATTTGGACCAATTTTGTTAAAAAAAACTAACGGCACTAACGGAACCGTTAAGTGTACTATTCATCTTTTTCTTCACATGAAATCATGTACTATTCACTTTTATACATGAAATCACAATCAATTGACCTTTTTGTTTAATTAAAAGACTTCAACAAACATAAAAAAAAAATCATATTTCAGTCCATGCAACGTGAATACTATGACCGGCGATCCAACAACAACTTTCCGGCGATTCAACAACCTTTTGCCGGCGATTCAACAACCTTTAAACAACCAAAACAACTCAAAAACTTCTCATTTCTTGCTAAAAACTTTCCCATTCACGTGAAACAAGATCAAAATACCAAAACAACCAGATCTGGATCGAGATTACAGAAAACTCCGGCAATACAGTAAGCTTTTCCGGCCAAATCGACTTTCCGTCGAAGCTTATTTTCACAGACCATAACTTCTCGATTTCTTGCTCAAAAGTGATTAAAAACCTTAGAGAAACATTATAGAACAAATCTTTAGCAACAATTTGACAATATTATACCTTGAATCCCGTTTTTCCGGCAAGTAAATAGTGCAGATCCGGCAAAAACGTTTTTCCGGCGAGGTGATGTTCACATATCAAATTTTCTCGAATTTGTTGCAAAAAAATGCATCAAACAGTCGAGGTAAACAGTTAGAACAGATCTTGAACGATATATGACAGTATCTAAGCTCAAACCTCAGATTCAAGCGAGATTTCAGTCAGATCTATATTTTCCGGTGAACTCTCTTTAAAAGCTCATAACTCGCTCAATTTTCGACGATATTCAGATCCGAAACTTGTAGATCGCTCGAAATTCAATAAAGAATAGATCTTGACAATTCAAATCGATTCATGCAACGAATTTTCGGATCGATATATTTGACGCGAAAAACGATACCGAATATATCGAAAAATCTCAAAAATTATCGAAATGCGATTCTACGAATTGAGATAGATCTGGAATATGATTAAGAGCAATACGTCAAGAGTATTTAAGAATTAGATGAACTTACGATTAGATCGGGCTCAAAACGCTTGAAAATGTCGAGATTCGATCGTTACGAGATTTTTTTTTTCGTGAGTCTCTTATACCAATTGTAGGTCCATGATCTCTCACATATCAAGTGTTTGTAATTGATTAGGTAGGATGAGATATGATTAGGATTTATTGAACATTTATTAGAAATGGAAAACTACACTAATGAGAGAAAGAATTCTTAAAAGTCTACATTTTGTAAATTGCAATTATGAAATGATTACAAGGCCTTAACCATCTATTTATAGAGACACTAATCCTACCTACCACCTTTTCTACAACATGTAAGCACAAACCCTTACATATTAAGCTCTATACAATTACAATTTATAATACATTTACTTTCCAAACTTTCAATGCACTAACACACTGTATTTCTCATAACGAACCATCACAACTCGATTTCAAGGTTCGATATATCTTACTGATGATGGGATGAACATTGAGTCCTTATCAACCACTTTCCTATCCTTAAAATCTCGGTTGTCTCCCAACCTTAGGTTTCACATATCCCCTCAAAAATTGTTCCACCAACAATACTCCAAAGCGAACTTATCCCTTATATACTTCTAATTCCAACACATCAAAGTCTTCTCAATAGTTGATTTCTACTTAAGGTTTACCTCGACATTCTAAACCAATTTCCCAATAATCCATACTATAAAAGATTCATCGTCTCTTCCTTGACGACATTTCCTAACACCAGTTAGGTTAGATCCAATCACAACATTCGATCCGTTCCTCAACTGACACATCACAACATTGGTAGACAACGGATTACCCCAACTCCACGGTTACTCAACTCCCAGAGTGCAGTCAAGCATCGGTTGACAGATAAGTGAAACCTTGTTGATTACAAAATTACCAAAGATCGATCCCTAGTTGCTAGCATCTAATGTGCTTAAGGTTGCCACTTATCTAGTAGACATACACTATTTCAACGAGAGTGCACTAAAGCACCTCAACGATCTCTATCCCCCGAAACGAGGTTCGACCCCTATTCTAAAAAAACAACTATACTGCAACGTGGGTGTACCGTCAATTATTTCATTTCTAAATTTCCATTGTCGAATTAAAGTTGACACCTAGCACGACACTAAAATTCCAATCTTACATCTTTAACAAACGAACTAGAATATATCCTTTATTCCTGAAAACTCACCAGGATTGCACACCTCTAACACATACATGATATTGAACAGTCAACCCATCGATTCATATCCAACCATAAGCGAGCAACCACACATTGTTTTATCCCGAGGATTTATCGAAACAGAAAGATAACCACTTAAATATCTGGAAGGTACACAAATCTACTACTTCAATCATTCATGCATGTACTGATTCATAAATTGAAATCCAAAATTCAAAACTTACCACGGATCGGTTAATCTGACGCTTCATTTTCTAAGGACTCATCTAGTCCTGATTACAACTCCTTACATGGAAGGGGCTCAAATCTACAGCTCTAATGAGTTCCAGGTTTTTCGACTACTATGCCAATTTGAAATTTTAGAAAACTTCTAAGTGCAAAAGCTTTAGAAACGTACAAATAAAAATCCACTACTGTTTACTCGGTAGGTGTACAAAGTGGTCTCAAATGCCACACACATAAAACCATTTTGAAAACCGTTAGGTCATTACTCAAACTAATAATGACAATTGACAAAGATACCCAATAAACTTTTCGAATGGGCCACCATGGTTCAAACATGCATCAACTTACTCCATGTATGAAGAAAAATTTTATGTACAAAGACAGTGTGTAACAAGGCATTTGTACAAAACTCAAGAAGGGAAATTCACGTAACCATGTCCCATAAATTTCTCATTTAACCATATAATGATATGAAATAAAATTTCTCAACGTGACTCTCATATATCAGTTTATTTCCCCAAAACATAGTAATGGATAGATGCATGCGATTTGGGTCAAACGTAACAAAATTTGGATCTACTTGAAACTTTAAGTCGCACGAATAAAATGCTCTTTGCCCCAAAATAGTGGTTATAGTCATATATACCCAAAGCCAATATAACATATTTGCGTGCACCCTTAAAGTGATGTTAACAACCGTAAACGCACAAAACAAACATTGAGTATGACTAACATAGACTCTCCATACATTTACTCAAGCCATGGTGTAAATCGATTCGTGCACTAAACAATATACGACAAAATGTTTGCAAAACTCAAAACAGAATTTTTAGCTACAACACAACACGAATAAGATTCCACTACAAAACTTGCATGAGGCGATGTATTTCACAAAACTAGTAAAGTGGTATGTGCATGCACCTTGGTTAAATACAAAATAATTTATTTTGATTTCGAGTTCATAGCCAAGTCAACAATATGCTCTCATCGTTCAAAAACGTCGACTAATACACTATGATGGAACCTCCAAGTAAAATATGCATGCATACCATACGCAACCAACCCTCCCGCACAAGAACTCAAGGGAAAACAATACAATTGGAAGCCATTAAAATCACCACACTAAATCCACAAAATCGCATGGAATAAAATTCTAAATAAAACTCAAAACCAAAATAATGGAAGATAACTCTTCGTCCAAAACTTTAACATATATGGAGGAGATAGATACTTATCCAAGACCCTAAATAACATCAAAATATGCTCATCGCGGTATTTACGAAATAGCATTGGACAACAATGAAAATAAAGAAAATTTCAACAAAGTTGGCAACCTCATGCCATGAATTTTGTTTGTGCATGTTCGAAATCATGGTTTAAAAAACCTTGTGTGTGCTAAAACATTGCTCAAAATTTTGTAATATAATCCACATGACGTTTTGAAAACATGAGAAATAATTAATGTAATTAATTTTAGAAATAAATTTTGTGTGTGAAGTTGTTCGGCACTCAACATCTCGAACCACGCTCCTCAAATTCTCAGCCACACTATCGTCATTTGGATGCTCAAACATCTTAAGGCAATGATCGAGGATTTTATAGGTTCACTTTACAATTTCTCCTTTTGTCGATTCCCATAGTCTATGGTTCTAATCCAACCAATCATTCTGACCCGAAAATGGTCCACTTAATGCAATCACCATGCTTACTGTTACTCCGAGTGACGAATACTAAAATCATCAACCTCTCCTAATGGCTACCCACTGAAAACTCCTTCGCTACCCCAACGGTCATCACATCCCAGTAGTCCAAGTATAGACATGTAACTCGCAGGTTCACCATAACACTGGCTAGGTGCAATTATGAACGTATTGTACATGATCATCTTTGTTACCCCCGACATGATTCCCGTTCCTAGGGACTCCATTATCTTCGAAGCATCCAATCTTAAAGTGCCTATTGGTGCACTTCTCTCTTTCAATCACTTAAAACAACACTGGTTTGAGTCTAGCTATCAAAATCAACACCTAATTCTCTCAAACTTAAGCTATGATATCAACTTGCAACACCCTCAAATTTGGTAAGAGCAACTAATAAAAATTTTCGATACAACATCAAATAAAGACAACACATCTTCCTACAAAACAAAACTCATTCCGTCTTAAATATAAAATTCGATAAATAACCTCAACAATTACAAACTCTACTAGTATACAAGGTCTAGACTAAAGTCGGGTGTTACTTAACCCAAAAAGAAGTTTCTCTCTCATAAATAAACGCGGAAGACTTTACCAAGCTATTCGCATCAAGCACACGACTAGCACTCATCTCTTTACGGTCTCACTAGAACTATTCCAAACCGGAACCTATTGCACATGCCGATAAATAAAAAGGTTAGGCTAACGCCTAATGAGTTCAAGAGTTTTCAGCATGAATAAATGTATCATTGAATGGGAGGGATGCAATTAAAATCATTTCCTTTCAAAATGATAAGCTTTAACTGTGAAACGACTTGTTGTCCAAAAATATGCATTTTAGGCAAAGGAATCAGCAAAATAAACGTTTTCCAACCCAAAATATTTTAAGGGCGAAGATTCCAATATGAAACTGTTGGAAGAGAATAGCTAAACAAAAAAAATACAATGGAAGCAAGATAATAAAATCAAACAGGCAAGCTTGTCTCCATCTTCCACTAGTTAATCCATGTACAAAAGTGTTTAGCAAATAAAATAAACAAGAGATTGGATCATACCTTTTGATGTGGTTTTAGGATCCAAAGGAGAATCCCTCTACTTTGTGCACACACAATGCTTCCAAGCAAAGGAGCAAGAACTAACCAAGAACACCAAGAACACACACTATGTGTGTGTTTTGGACGGTCAAAGAGAGAAAGAGAGAGGAGGGAGAGTTTTTTTTCTTCTAAAACTCCTTTTTATAACTTGTAAAAATGCATCATGCTTGAGCCTTTTTTTATTACCTTTTACCATGGTTTTTGTTGATGGTATTTGCAATACAAACAAATACCAAAACCACCTAAAGCAACCAATTAGAATAATCCTAGCCATGCAATTTTTCATTCTTGGTCCTCCTAGTTTGAATTAGTTAAAACCATATTTTAACAATTCAAACTTTATCAATATATGTCCCTCTATAAATCTCTAGTTTCAAATTAACCTTCAACTTGATGTTAAATGAACTAGAGAATATTTCTTGCATCTATTATTTGGACTTTGTGTGCGATCCAGTAGGATACCAATAATATTAAATTTGGTGTGGCAATGGGCACGATTCCAACAAACTCCCACTTGCACTTTGGCACAACAACATATGTACATATATTGCTTGGTTGTCATCTTCAAGATAGACCAGCGCAAATATGGCAAGGACTTGTCTCCAAGACACACCTTAGTATTCATCACCTCGATGGTATGATACCGTCCTACAGGTAAGTGTTCAGTTATCCTTCTGTTCTTGATATCCCTATGAACATGAGACATGGTATTTGATATATTGTCAATCTCGATTAGTTCATAATTATGTTTCTCGATAAAGATTTGCGGTGACCAAAATTAGACTTTAGAATTGAATCAATCAATTTGGTCTAAGTACGGCCGTATAACGTCAGCACCAAATCATCGAGGGGCCATAGGATATCTCCTTCTACCTGACGTAAACGGGAACAAATCGCTTTGACTACATAGACCTCCCCACTAATCATATCATATTTGACCAGTTTCTTTATGGATTCAAGTCACGGACAACGTTGGAGAAAGGTCAAAACATTATAGACTTCATGTCAAGAGTTTCATGCAACTCCACTCTAGGATAAGAGATGTTACCATCTTAGAATTACTCGTGACATATACCATGAAGTAATCTCTAAGTGTTGGTCGCTCCAAAACTTGATCTCTATTAAGTTCATGTGAGTGTAGTTGCATCCAATGTCATATCCATCTTTATGGATAATCAACTCACACCTCATATCAGTCTTAATTCATAACTCCCTTCCTATGGAGGATGAACGACTGTGGAGATTTTTGAATAGACATGTATTCAAAGGAAGTATAAACATGCAAAATTGAACATAGTAATACACCAATGAAATGATTGCTCCAAGCACATACTATGATCTCAACATAATAATCATCATGTCATATGAAAATGTAAATTGTTTAAGTTCCAACATTTCAGATTAACTAAAATAGTCAAGCTAAATCGCTAACAACTCTAATGCCTATAGAACTAGTATGAGCATCACGTTTGGTCTGTGGCAAGGGTTTAGTGAATGGATCAGCCAAATTCCTACTCGAGTCAACTCTACTAATGATAATTTCTCTATCTTCGACAACCTTCCGAATGTAGTGAAACTTCTTGAGTATATGTCGGGTGTGCTTATGTGACCTGGGTTCTTTAGCCAAGATGACTGCACCCTCATTGTCACATAAGATCTTAATGGGATCAAGAATAGTATGGACTACGCCGAGATCCTCAATGAACTTCTTCATATACATTGCCTCTTTTGCTGCCTCATTAACTGCAATATACTCAGCCACTGTTGTCGAATCTGCTATAGTGCTCTGCTTGGAACTTCTCTAAGTGACTGCTCCACCGTTTAGCAAAAACACGAATCCTAATTGTGAACAGAAAGAATCTCTCTCAGTTTGGAAGCTTGCATCTGTGTATCCTTTTACACATAGCTCTTCCTGGCTACCATAGATCAAGAACATGTCCTTTGTTCTTCTCAGGTACTTGAGAATGTTCTTGAATGCTATCTAATGAGCTTCGCCAGGGTTGGCCTGATATCCGCTTGTCATGCTTAAGGCATATGATACATCAGGCCTAGTACAAATCATGGCATACATGATCGATCCCACAGCCGAAGCATATGGAACTCGACTCATCCTGTCTAATTCCTCAGCGGAACTAGGACCTGAGATTTGATTAGTGCCATGCCATGTTTCATAGGCAAGAACCCCTTCTTGGAGTCTTGCATCTTGAATTTCTTCAAGATTTTATCTATGTAGGTACTCTGGCTTAACCCAATGAGCCTCCCGGATCTATCTCTGTAGATTTTGATGCCTAATATGTATGCCGCATCTCCCATGTATTTGATGGAAAAACATTTCCCTAACCAAGTTTTAACACTTTGCAATGTTGGGACCTCGTTTCCCATGAGTAGTATGTCATCGACATATAATACAAGAAAGACTATGGTTCTTCCACTAGTTCTGATATAAATGCATGGTTCATCTTCACTTCTGACAAAACCAAATTCCTTGATTTTCTCGTCAAAATAAAGATTCCAGCTACGAGATGCTTGCTTGAGTCCATAAATGGACTTTTAAATCTTACACACTCTATTTGGATGCTTAGTATGTACAAAACCCTCAGGTTGTGTCATAAACACATCCACAGTAAGCTTTCCATTAAGAAAGGTGGTTTTTACGTTCATTTGCCATATCTCATAATCATGAAATGTTGCTATGGAAATTAGTATCCTAATAGATCTCAACATAGCGACTGGTGAAAAAATTTCATCATGGTCTACACCATGAGTTTGCCTGTAACCCTTTGCCACCAGTCTGGCTTTGAATGTGTGTACTTTGCCATCCATATCAGTTTTCTTCTTGAAGACCCACTTACACCTAACTGTTTTAAGGCCAGGTGTTGGATCAACCAAGTCCCAGACTTGATTATCATACATGGATTGGATCTCACTTTTTATAGCCTCCTTCCATTTAGCAGACTCTGGGCCTGTCATGGTTTCCTGATAGTTGGTAGGTTCATCAAGATCTACCAATGACTCATAACCATCAGAAATGAGTAAACCATATCTTTCAGGTGCATGATGTACCCTTTCAGACCTGTGAACAGGTGGTGGCTCAATGTCAGATTCCCCATTAACATCAGGTTGTACAACCTCTTGATGGGAACTAGTGCCAATGTCGGATTCCATGTTGGTTGATTCTTGAAGTTCTTCTAGATCAATTCGGCTCCCACTGGCCTCCTTTGATATCATCTCCTTCTCTAGGAATAATGCCCTTCTTGCAACAAAGACTTTGTTTTTAGAAGGTTTGTAAAACAAATATCCAAAAGATCCAGTAGGATATCCAACAAAATAACACTTCTCTGATCTGGGCTCTAACTTGTCTTGAGATTCGTGACGAACATAAGCCTCAGAACCCCAGATTTTTAAATATGCTAGTGAAGGAACTTTACCAGTCCATATTTCAGATGGTGTTTTGGAAACCTTCTTGGTTGGTACGAGGTTAAGGATTTTTGTTGCAATCTCTAAGGCATAACCCCAGAAATTGATCGGATATACCATTGTGTTGTGGTGTCCCGGGTGGAGTTAACTGTGAGATAATCCCATAATTTCTAAGATGATCGCTGAATTCTAGACTAAGATACTCACGACCTCTATCAGATATGAGAATCTTATTCCTTTTATTCAGTTGATTATGTACTTCATTTTGGAATGTCTTGAACACCTCAAAGGTATGAAATTTATGTCTAATCAAATAAACATATCTGTATCTACTGAAATCATCAGTAAACATAACAAAGTATTTTTCGCCGTGTCTTGTGGGTGATTTGATAGGTCCACATACATCTGTGTGTACAAGATGCAACAGATCTTTGCACCATTCACAGCTTCCTGTGAATGGTGCTTTAGTCATCTTCCCTAGTAAACAAGATTTACATTCATCATAAGATGTGTGATCAAATGATTCCAAAATCCCCTCCGCTTGGAGTTTGTCGATGTGTTTCTTGTTAATGTGGCCAAGACAACAATGCCACAAATACGTCTTATCTAAACCATTTTTGGATGAAGTCGAATCAACATTAAGGATTGAATTATTATGTTTTTTGGTATAATCTTGGTTTCATAGATAGCATTACAAGGACTAGCTTTAAAATAAAGTAATTTATTTTTAAACACAAGTAGTGATCCATCATCAAATATAAAATTAAAACCATCATCATACAACCTTTTAAAAGAAATAATGTTTCTGGCCATTTCGGCCGAGTAGCAAACATTTAATAAATCCACAGATAGACCAGATTCAAAAGTAAGTTCATAATTCCCAATCCTATCAACTGGAGCAACATGCTTGTTCCCCATGATTAGGTCGAGCTCTCCGCGTCTTAGCTTCCTACTTCAATTTAGTCCCTACACATCAGTACAAATGTGAGTACCACATCCTGTGTCCAATACCCAAGAATTCTAAGTAGAAGTGTTGTGGAGTTCAATCATATACATACATGAGGGTTCGGCCACATCCTTGGCCTTGAACTCTTTCAGCTCCTTCAGGTATTTCGGAAAGCTACGCCTCCAATATCCTTTCTCCCCGCAGTGGAAACATATTGCATCCTCAGGAGTTTTCAATTAAGGAATCGTAGAGTTAGCTTTACCATTGCCTTTGGGCTTTAGGTTGGTTTTGGGTTGACCAATTTTTCCCTTCCCTTTGCCTTTGGGGGGCTTTGGTTTCTTCTTCTTGACTCCTCCTTCCTTGATGGCCAATATGGGAGCAGCAGACTTAGTTTTGGCCATGTTTGACTCGGCGGTCTTCAGCATGACATGGAGCTCCATGATGTGTTTCTCCATGTTGTTCATATTGTAGTTCATTATGAACGATTCATATGAACTAGTCAGCGAGTTTAGGATGAAATCTGTAGCAAGCTCCTGACTAAAGGGAAAACCAAGAGGCTCCAGTTGGTCAATGTACGACTTCATTTTAAGAACGTGTATATTGATGCTACTTCTCGAGGCCATTTTGCATCCTACAAGAGATTTGACTGTGTCATACCGCTCCTGCCTAGCCTGCTGTTGGAACATGTCCCTCAGCTGGTTTAGCATGTCGTACGCCCCAATGCTCTCCATACCCTTTTGGAGCTCAGGAGCCATGGTCGCTAACATGAGACAAGAAACCTCGTTTGATTCGGTCAGACGTTTCTCATACTCTTCCCGAGTCACCTGAGGTGTTTCGGTTCGTGGTGCCTCAGGGAGGGGTTTCTCAATGGCCCTCTGCTCCTTTTCCATCCTGAGTACGATTCTCAGGATGCGAAGCCAGTCCATGAAGTTCAAGTCTGTGAGCTTGTCCTTCTCGAGGACCCCTTTTAGACAAAAGTTTGTGATCGACGAATTCGTGTTGTTGTTTGACATCTATCAAAGTAGAAAAAATATTTTATTGATCTGGATTGAATAATCCTTGTTATAATAATTACCCAAATGTTTAAATAAACAATTATACATAACAAGGCAAAGACCCATATTTCACTCCTTAGCTACGACGGGTATGCCGCAGATCGCAACTAGAAGTTATTTAGGTAAGTAACCATTTTGCCAATTTCAATCTCTATGAAATTTTCTAGATTCTTGCAGGATTCGTTGACATTCATCATGTCACTTGGCATGTTTAATGTAACACCCTAGATTTTCATTATATTTCATCGTTGTATTCTTGTGTTAAGCTGTTGTCGTTAGCACCGTGTTTGGATTGAAGTTGAGTTGGATTTGGAGAATTTTGGGGGACAAGCAGTGAACTACGCGAGTTGCACCGTGACTAGAGGTCGAGGCACAACCTGCGTAACCCACTGTTTGAAATGAGATTCGTTGAACTTCGCAAGTTGCACCGCAATAAGAGGTCGCGGCACAACCCGCGTAACTCACTGTTTATTGGGACACGGGCGAGTTATGCCGCGAGTTGAAGTCGCGGCATAACCCGCGTAGTTGCCTGTCCCACTTAAGGGTTTTTAACCCAAATATTTTCTCTTTCTCAGGATCTTTCTCTCTCTTTCGAAATCTCTCATCTCACTCTCTCTAAATCGTTCCCTCTCTCTCTCTAGAGTTTGGTGGTTAATGTTTGGTGTTAGATCCGAGGTTTCGGTGTTTTAAGCTTCACTTCTACGACGTGATCATTATCTGGTTTTCAGGGTTTTATTCTGAAACCTACTGGTGAGTTCCTACTACCATTTTACAAACTTTATACATGTCAAAACTCTTATTTGCGAAATTCGAACTATTTCTATGGTATGATTTCATGTTCTATACATTTTTATATAAATGGAGTTTTTGGTGATTTTCGGGGTTCCCGATCAGTTTTGACTAAAAGGATGGATCTTATCTTATTAAAGTAAAATGGTAGTTTACTTGCACATTATGTGGATATGTGAAAATAATGTTTAAGAACTCATTTTTAATGATTTTCATTCTCACCAGAAGTTGAACTGGAAATGACATTTTGTTTATAAAATGTGTTTATACCATATGTTTATTTATGGTTGGTCACATATGTTGTTGGGACGAGTCTGTACCATTACTAGCGGATCCCTAGGTTTTGAGTCGAATGTATTATTGGGATGTCATATTCCCCATTTTGTAGCTATGGATGCGTATGATCCTCGGGGGCAACTTGGTACGGTTATGTAAGGCCGGATACTAGCCATGGTTCATAGTGATCCTAGTGAAGGAGTATACATTGGTTTTGCTTGGGGCTAGATCTCACGTTGTAGCACGGACTTATGTGTTCGTATCCTCGGATTCCAATCGTTTAGCTCATAACTTGGATTGTGGCTTACTTAGTGTTATACCACAATCCTTGGTAAAATGTTTTGTCATGGGGCATTTGATAATATGTTTATAACGGAAAAGCCCAGTTGTGGCAAAGGTTTCAATTGTAAAATTTAACCTCTTTGGAAATATTATCTTTTGATGCAAATATTTATATCTTTTGTGCTTTATAAACTGTATGTTCTCACCAGGCTTTAAGTCTGACACTTTTTCTCAAATGATGTGTATAACAGGTTTCCCTTAGCGGTGGGTTGTCGGGGTTTTTGAGAGATGGGTTGGTCTCGAGGCATTTTGAGATGACTAGTATTGAATCTGGGCATTTGTTAAGTCCCATTCTTTTGATGAATTATGGTTTGTGAACAGATGTAATCTTGGTAGAAGTGTCTAGATTAGTTTGTTGATGAATCCCATTTATGTACAGGTTTTGTAAAGTCAAAATGACTGATCCCCTTTATGGGAGGTTTATATCAATGCGAACGTCATGTTGCCAGTTTTCCCAGGTTTTATTTTACTCTGATTTTTAGGACGTTACAGGTTGGTATCAGAGCTCTAGTTTAAGCGAACTAGGCCTGAATGTAAGATGTCTAGACTTAGACCGAGTATGATAAGAATTGATCCGTGAGATTGGGTAGAGCTTCTAAGATGGGTTAGTCTTAGAGTCAACGAAAAGTACATTTATCAGGTGTTGTGGTGATCGTGACGAGAACCTTTATGTGTTATATGTTCATAATCTCACTTAGCTAATGTTATTATGTGGATATCGTACATAAGAGTGCTTGAATTTCTATTGCTATGACGATTGGTAATGTGGTAGTACGTTTCCTTTGTGTTTATTCAATCTCTCTCTTATCTATTTCTCTGTTCCGTGAAGCAGTTCAGTATGGTGAATACGCGTGGTAGACCGCGTACGCGTGTTGATGGTTTAGAAGCGACAGCCTCCACCGTTGACCAGCCGGAGGGAGTTGAGGTTGTTGTGCGTCCACCTGTTCAACAAATACTAGGTGGGGGGCCAGAGGTCATTCCGCGTGTAGACCTGGCGTCGACCCACCAGTCATCAGGGATGCTAGTTCCCCGTCTGAGGTGATGGCGAGCATGATGTTGGCAATGAGGGAAGAGATGGCAAAGCAGCAAGAGTTTCTTCTTAAAGTGATTGAGGACCGCGATGTGAACAATCGGAGGAGTGAGACAGTTGTGGAAAACATTGTAGCGGGTCCTGGAGGCGTTGGTGCTGTGGTCCGGGCTGAGGAGCACGGGACTGTTGGTGCTCCGGGAAATAGGAAAAGTTGTTCCTACAAGTCCTTTCTGGGTTGCGGACCGCCAGAGTTCTCTGGTTCCGATGACCCAATCTTGTGTGTGAAGTGTATTCGAGCGGGCGAGCAAGCTTTTGGCTCTTCCGAATGTGGAGATGATCAGAGAGTGCGGTTCGGTACCCAACTGCTGAGGGATACAGTGCTCATTTGGTGGAATGTTGTTCAATCCACCCTATCTCCTGTTGTGTTGGCTCAGTTGTCTTGGGCCAAGTTCAAGAAAAAGTTGTTAGAAGAGTTCTGCAATGAAAGAACAATGGACCTAATTGAGAAATAATTTCGGTCTCTTGTAAAGGGAAGCCTGACGGTGAGGGAGTACACCCGTCAGTTCATGGAGAAGCTTGATCTGGTGGGGCACGCTCCCCCAACAGAGAAGGATAAGATGAAGGCCTATCTGAATGGCCTACCCGCAGACATGCAATCTATGGTCCACAACTCTAAAGCTTCTTACCTCCGCGAGATGATTGAAGAAGCTCAGTACATGGAGGAGATGTTCGCAAGGAACAAAGTTGAGAAAGCCGTTGTGGTGTCTGATAAGAGAAAGTGGGAGAGCAATTCTGCTCACCCCAAGAGATCACGACCTTTTGGCGGAAACCGAAACTTCAACAATCAGCAGGAAGCTAGGTGGTGCCATAAGTGTCGAACTAAACACTACGGTGACTGTAATACCACTTCTCAAACTTGTTATAAGTGTGGGAAGCCTGGTCACACTATCAGAGATTGTCCAGTCAGAGGACTCGTCTGTTACGAGTGCAAGGCTTAGGGGCATGTGAGAAGAGATTGCCCGAAGCTTGTGTCGGGTAGCACGCCAGCAAGGAAGGAGAACCCTCCAAGGCTTCCAGGTCGAGCATTTCAGATGACGACCGATGAGGCCAAGGCATCCGCTGATGTGGTATCGGGTACTTTCCTTATAAACTCTATACCTGCTCGTGTTTTATTTGATACGGGTGCCAGTTTCTCTTTCATATCTGCGTTGTTCCGTCAAAAGTTTGTTATGCCCACTACTAGTCTTGAGGATGCATTAGTAGTAGAAATAGTCGATGGTAGTCAAGTTCTGATACACGATGTTCTAAAGTAGTGTACTCTTAGTATCGAAGGGAGAGAATTCTCGATCGATCTACTGCCGATGTTAATCGGGGATTTTGATGTTGTGGTCGACATGGAATGGTTGTCAAACAATCACGCCGAGATCGTATGTTCCAAGAAGTTGATTCGACTTCCCAACCCCTCTGGCGAAGTCATTGTCATCTATGGTGAAAAGAGAAAAGGTGAAGTAGCAATAATCACAATGGCAAAGGCACTCAAGTGCTTAGTAAAAGGATGTTCGTCTTTCCTATCCTATGTGATCGATGCCAAGTTAGAGAAATCAAAGCTGGAAGATGTGAAGATTGTGCGTGAGTTTCCAGATATCTTTCCGGACGACTTGCCCGGGTTACCACCTGATCGTCAGTTAGAGTTTCGGATTGATCTTGTGCCCGGAGCAGCACCAATTGCTAAAGCTTCTTACCGTTTAGCACCATCAGAGATGCAAGAAATGATGGCACAACTCCAAGATCTTTTGGAGAAGAGCTTTATAAGACCGAGTTCGTCACCCTGGGGAGCTCCGGTCTTGATTGTAAAGAAGAAAGATGGCACGCTGCGAATGTGCATCGACTATCGTGCGTTGAACAAAGCTACAGTGAAGAACAGGTATCCGCTTCCGAGAATAGACGACTTGTTCGATCAACTTCAAGGAGTGAGTTGTTTTTCCGAAATCGACTTACGTTCGGGATATCACCTAGTGAAGGTAAGAGAAGAAGATGTTACAAAGACAACTTTCAGAACGTGTTACGGCCATTACGAATTTATTGTAATGCCTTTTCGTCTAACGAATGCACCGGTGATATTTATGGACTTGATGAATAGAATGTGCCGACCATTCCTCGACCAGTCAGTCATTGTATTCATTGATGACATACTCGTGTACTCCAAGAGCGAGTCAGAACACGAACAACATCTACGAGAAGTGCTTGAAGTGTTGAGAAAGGAAAGATTGTACGCCAAGTTTTCCAAGTGTGACTTTTGGCTTAAAGAAGTACAATTTCTGGGTCACGTTGTCACTCGAGATGGAGTGAAAGTGGATCCCTCCAAGATTGAAGCTATGATGAATTGGGAATCTCCGAAGAGCCCGTCAGGGATTCGAAGTTTCATGGGTCTGGCGGGGTACTACCGGAGATTTATCCAAGACTTTTCGAAAATCGCTTCTTCCTTGACAGTTTTGACTCGGAAGAATGTGAAGTTTGAATGGACCGAAACACAAGAGAAGGCGTTCCGAATACTTCAAAAGAAGTTGTGTGAAGCTCCGATTTTTTCGTTACCTGAAGGGTCAGAAGACTTCGTGGTTTATAGCGACGCTTCGAAAATGGGTTTAGGTTGTGTGTTGATGCAACGGGGCAAGGTAATCGCTTACGCCTCGAGGCAGCTTAAAATACACGAAGAGAACTATCCTACCCACGATTTGGAGTTAGCAGCGGTGGTGTTCGCCCTGAAACTTTGGCGAGACTATCTCTATGGTACGAAGTGTACACTCTTCACAGATCATAAAAGTCTGAAATATGTCTTTGATCAAAAGGAGTTGAATATGAGGCAACGGCGGTGGCTCGAGTTACTCAAGGATTACGACTGTGAGTTGCTTTACCATCCTGGTAAGGCAAACATGGTAGTCGATGCGTTAAGTCGGAAGGACTATAGTGGATGTATTCGGGCTACCCATTCAAGAATCGAGTTGATGTCTAGTCTTGTTGAAAAGATCAAAGCATCGCAAGTTAAAGCATTGTTAGAAGAGAATCTCAAAGAGGAAGTCATGACAAAAAGCGTTTGCTCTTAACGGAAGATAGTCGTGGGGTAAAACTATTCAACGATCGCGTGTGGGTAACCAAGCTTGGGGATAACCGCGATCTGTTGCTTGAAGATGCACATAAGTCCAAGTATTCCATTCATCCGGGGAGTACAAAGATGTACAAAGACTTGAAGATGCACTATTAGTGGCCGGTAAAGAAACTTGGCGTGGCGCGTTACGTTGAGCGTTGTGTGACGTGTTCGCAAGTTAAGGCCGAACATCAGCGACCGTATGGGAGTCTTCAGTGTTTAGAAATTCTCGAGTGGAAGTGGGAGAATATCACTATCGACTTCGTGACAAAGTTACCTAAAACTTTTCGAGCTCATGATACCATCTGGGTGATAGTTGATAGATTGACAAAGAGCGCTCACTTCTTGGCCATGTGTGAGACATTACTGATGGACAAATTTGCAAAATTGTACATCGATGAGGTGGTCTCGAGGCACGGCATACCCTTGTCGATCGTGTCGGATCGCGACAATCGGTTCACTTCAAACTTCTGGGATGGGTTTTAGAAAGAGCTTAGTACGCGAGTTAAGTTGAGTACGGCTTACCATCCACAATCCGACGGGCAAACCGAGAGAATGATCCAGACATTGGAAGACATGTTGAGGTCTTGTGTCATCGATTTCGGGGGTAGCTGGGACTCTCACTTACCTTTGGTGGAGTTCGCCTACAACAATAGCTACCACTCGAGTATTGGGATGACACCTTTTGAAGCATTATACGAGTGAAAGTGCCGAACTCCCGTGTGTTGGCTTGAAGCAGGAGAAAAGCAGTTCGCCGGACCTGAAATCGTGCAGGAGACGACTGATAAGGTCAAATGTATTCGTGAAAGATTGAAAGCGGCTCAGGATCGGCAGAAGAGTTATGCCGATAAGAAGAAGCGGCCGATGGAATTCCAAGTAGGCGATTGTGTGTTGCTTAAAGTATCGCCATGGAAGGGCATTATTCGGTTCGGAAAGCGAGGGAAGCTGAGTCCCCGTGGTCCGGGACCTTTCAAAGTGCTCAAGCGGGTCGGTTTGCAAGCCTACCAATTAGAACTGCCGCCAGAATTGAGTAGAATACACAACATGTTTCATATTTGTTACCTTCGGAACTGTTTGGCCGAAGAGGAAACGTTATTCCTTTCTCCGAGTTGACAGTAGACGAAGGTAACCGTTGTGTAGAAGAGCCTGACGCCATCTTAGAGAGAAATTCTAAGAAGTTGCATCACAAGGAGGTCACTATGGTCAAGGTACAGTGGAAGCATCATCGGGGAGCCAATGTGACGTGGGAAGCTGAAGAGGATATGAAGTGAAGATATCCTCATCTTTTTGTATAGTTGGGATTTCGGGAACGAAATCATTCCCAAGTTGGGGAGGATTGTAACATCCTTGATTTTCATTATATTTCATCGTTGTATTCTTGTATTAAGCTGTTGTCATTAGCACCGTGTTTAGTTTGAAGTTGAGTTGGATTTGGAGAATTTTGGGGGACAAGCAGTGAACTACGCGAGTTGCACCGCGACTAGAGGTCGCGGCACAACCCGCGTAACCCACTGTTTGAAATGAGATTCGTGGAACTTCGCGAGTTGCACCGCGACAAGAGGTCACGACACAACCCGCGTAACTCACTGTTCATTGGGACACGGGCAAGTTATGCCGTGAGTTGAAGTCGCGGCATAACCCGCGTAGTTGCCTGGCCGACTTAAGAGTTTTTAACCCAAAATATTTTCTCTTTCTCAGGATCTTTCTCTCTCTCTCTCTCAATCTCTCTTCTCTCTCTCTAAATCGTTCCCTCTCTCTCTTTAGAGTTTGGTGGTTAATGTTTGGTGTTAGATCCGAGGTTTCGGTGTTTTAAGCTTCACTTCTACGACGTGATCATTATCTGGTTTTCAGGGTTTTATTCTGAAACCTAATGGTGAGTTCATACTACCATTTTACAAACTTTATACATGTCAAAACTCTTATTTGCGAAATCCGAAGTATTTCTACGGTATGATTTCATGTTCTATACATTTTAATATAAATAAAGTTTTTGGTAATTTTCGGGGTTCCCGATCAGTTTTGACTAAAAGGATGGATCTTATCTTATTAAAGTAAAATGATGGTTTACTTGCACATTATGTGGATATGTGAAAATAATGTTTAAGAACTCATTTTTAATGATTTTCATTCTCACCAGAAGTTGAGCTGGAAATGACATTTTGTTTATAAAATGTGTTTATACCATATGTTTATTTATGGTTGGTCACATATGTTGTTGTGACGAGTCTGTACCATTACTAGCGGATCCCTAGGTTTTGAGTCGAATGTATTATTGGGATGTCATATTCCCCATTTTGTAGCTATGGATGCATATGATCCTCGGGGGCAACTTGGTACGGTTATGTGAGGTCGGATACTATCCATTGTTCATAGTGATCCTAGTGAAGGAGTATACATTGGTTTTGCTTGGGGCTAGATCTCACGTTGTAGCATGGACTTATGTGTTTGTAGCCTCGGATTCTAATCGTTTAGGTCATAACTCGGATTGTAGCTTACTTACTGTTATGCCACAATCCTTGGTAAAATGTTTTATCATGGGGCATTTGATAATATGTTTATAACGGAAAAGCCCAGTTGTGGCAAAGGTTTCAATTGTAAAATTTAACCTCGTTGGAAATATTATCTTTTGATGCAAATATTTGTATCTTTTGTGCTTTTTAAACTGTATGTTCTCACCAGGCTTTAAGTCTGACACTTTTTCCCAAATGATGTGTATAACAGGTTTCCCTTAGCGGTGTGTTGTCGGGGTTTTTGAGAGACGGGTTTGTCTCGAGGCATTTTGAGATGACTAGTATTGTATCTGGGCATTTGTTAAGTCCCATTCTTTTGATGAATTTGGTTTGTCAACAAATGTAATCTTGGTAGAAGTGTCTAGATTAGTTTGTTGATGAATCCCATTTATGTACAGGTTTTGTAAAGTCAAAATGACCGATCCCCTTTATGGGAGGTTTATATCAATGCAAACGTCATGTTGCCAGTTTTCCCAGGTTTTATTTTACTCTGATTTTTAGGGTGTTACATTTAATCCCTTCAATGCTAATCCTTTCTCGTGACGGGTATGCCACGGATCACAAGTCTAGATTGTAAACCGTCTATAATAAAACACGTGTTATCCGGCCCAAGACTCTCAGGTATCGCGAATAACACATCATCATCCCTAATGTCAATCTGATGCGTTGGCTTTAGCACTTCCCACACTGGACGACAATTAGTTCAAATGTGTATGTACTTATTATAGATAGCGTTTGACTTACATTTTAAACGGGATTTTGTTTTCAAGTTAAAACTTTTAACTTATTTGCAAGTTTTGTTTGTAATTTCTTTAACCAAACATAGTGGTTCTTTGATTATTTATAAAACTATTTTCTAGCATGCAAGCCTAGATAAATAAATATAAAATAACAAAGCAACCATAAACATGTAAATAACGGTATCAATGCCTCATTTCCTATGCGTTTTTCCGGTGAGCCAACACACTGAAAAACATCGTCATTCTATGGACAAAACATAAGATGTGTGTCGGCTCCCACTGAACTCATCATCTCCATTTGATTCCCGGATGGTCCACCTTCTTGACACCTTCTTCATGATTCCCTTTTGGTTGTAAAACTTCTTTGCATGTTTACAAAATAAAAAACTAATCTATTTCTATTTTATTTTTACTAATGCATAGAAGCAAAATAAACGACATGCAAGTCGTATTTATTATTACAAACCAATAAATAAACGACATGCATGTCGTATTTATTATTACAAACCAATAACAAATAAAATATAACCAACCAACACAACCATATGTATAAAGAGGCATTTGATACCGGATCCATGCAAACACAAAAAGGTAACTCAAGCATGGAGTGCCAATTCCAAGATAAAACAAATTTTGATAAAGATTGTTGAACATACAATCTTGGCACTAAAACAATCTTTAGTTTATATGACTAAAAGTCATCAAAAATGACAACTCTAACATATAAACTCACTTGAAGTCTTTGCATGTATGGTTTTCATGCCAAAACCATCCAAACAAACAACATGCAAGTGTATCAAAAGGTTTGGGAAAACACAACACAATACTTCTTCCATTTATAAGCTCTAAGTTCCCTTTTATAGAACTTGGACCTTAGCCTTATAAAGTTAGGTTTACATGATTTTTAGCTTCCATAAACCCTTCTAAATAAATCATGACAAAACAGCCCCTAAGGCTTCTTTTCGAGATTTAAGGGGTCCATGAACAACTCTTTATTTCTTGTTTTAAAACATATTCAAAACAACCTTTTGGAGCAATATTTTTATGCTTAAAACATGACATTTTTATGTACAAAAACATCCTTTAAAGGCCTTTAATTTCCAGTTTTAAAACCTCTTTCAAAACAGCCCCAAAAACTAAAATTTTGTCATTAGTGTTGTCAAAAAAAGGTTCATTGTTGCGATTTTAACACCAAAAACAATGTTTTTATGACCTTTAAACACCCATAAAATGTTGTTTAAAAGGTCCCTTTCAAAACTTGCTTTTATGGTAAGAAGAAGAAGCTAAAACATCCAAGAAAACCTTTAAAATCAACTCTCAAGTTTTCTAAACACATCTTCCAAAATGTGTCTACAACAACTTGTTCATAATCGATTTTAAAGAGGAAGAAGATGAAGATAATGCTAAAACTTTGTACAAGTGGCCCTGATACCACTGTTGGAAGAGAAGAGATAGACAAAAGAAATACAACGGAAGCAAGATAATAAAATTAAACATGCAAGCTTGTCTTCATCTTCCACTAGTTGATCCATGCACAAAAGTGTTTAGCAATTAAAAAAGACAAGAGATTGGATCATACCTTTTGATGTGGTTTTAAGATCCAAAGGAGAATCCCTCTACTTTGTGCACACACAAAGCTTCCAAGCAAAGAAGCAAGAACTAACCAAGAACACACACTATGTGTGTGTTTTGGACGGTCAAAGAGAGAAAGAGAGAGGAGGGAGAGTTTTTTTCCTTCCAAAACTCCTTTTTAGAACTTGTAAAAATGCATCATGCTTCAGCCTTTTTCATTACCTTTTACCAAGGTTTTTGTTGATGGTATTTCCAAAATAAGTAAATACCAAAACCACCTAAAGGAACCAATAAGAATAAGCCTAGCCATGCAATTTTTCATTCTTGGTCCTCCTAGTTTGAATTAGTTAAAACCATATTTTAACAATTCAAACTTTATCACTATAAGTCTCTCTATAAATCTCTAGTTTCAAATTAACCTTCAATTTGATGTTAAATGAACTAGAGAATATTTATTGCATCTATTATTTGGACTTTTTGTGCGACCTAGTATGATACCAATAATATTAAATTTGTTGTGGCAATGGGCACGATTCCAACAGAAACGTTCTTTCGTAAATTAAATTCTACCCAAAACTCACTCCAAATGAGAATAGAAATCAAACTCCCAAGAGATGAAAAGCGGATAAAACTTTATATCCCGAAACATCCAAAACACGGGCGGAGCATAATACTCAAGCCATAAATAATATATATAAAATCTGTAAATGTAAAATGTCGCTGAAAACATGGATACTAAACACAATACCCAAAACAACACTTTTCAGTGACGGGGGAGACCCAATTCCATAAAATGTGACGGTACACAAAGTACCCCCATTTCATGTTGTTAAGACTAGTCATGAAAACAAGCACACACAAGGGATGTCAGGCTCAGTGGCTTTAAACTTACACCCACGGGATATCAACTTCAACCATAAAAGGCCCTTACGTTGAGTCCCTCATTCAATATCATGTACTAGCACGTAAGACTTGTAGCCCAATCTGATGTCTAAACGTGCCTCAATGTGGAAACTAGTGTTCCATCATTGGACGTAATGAATCCAAGCGCAAGGGATGTCAGGTTCGGTAGATTTAAACGTACACCCACGATATATCAACTTCAACCATAAAAGGCCCTTACGTTGAGTCCCTCGTCCAATATCGCAACCAAAGCTCAAAGTCGAGCTATCAAAACTGGACAAATGCCCTAAAACTAAATCACAATACAAATCCGTAGTCTCAAACAACCAAATGACTCATTGTCAAAGGAAATATAATGCAATAAAACGCACTCGACCAACATTTATGAAAACACGTGCTCCAAAGTACACGACCAACTCCAACACAACTTAGAATAATATATATTTCCCAAACAAGATTATACCATTGATACGTGCTCAATTGCTCATCGTTTACTCTTTGAAATACTTAAAATGCATCTTTTTCCCCAAAATAGAGATTTGAAGTTTCCAGAAATGTTCACAAGGTCGGAAATGACCAAAACCCAATGATTCATCCATTGTTGTTTTGAAACCTCTCATAATCCAAATTATGTCTATTTCCAACCAACACAAAAATGCATTTTACAAAATAATCTTCATGCATGAAATGAAATAATAACAAAATTTAGTTTATGACTTATTTATTAAAATGCCCAAAAGTCCCAAATGTGGGGGTGTCACAGTTTATAAAGTCAAACACCTCGAATAATTAAACTCACCAAATACTCAACAAATGTTAATTTCATGTAAACATATAAACACTTTAAAATAGACATTTTGGCATGTACAACGTGTTCACAAATCAACTTGAACTCACTTTGCTAGATTTAGGCTAAGTCTAGATTTTGCCCCGACTTGAGCTCCTTTGAAGAACACTTGGATCCTCAAGCCAAAAACTTCCGAAAATCTAGATCCATACATTTCCAACCATAAATACCCATATTCAACCATATAGGATCATTTCCTAAACATTATACATGAAGATCTCAATTTATACCAAAACCCTAATTTCCATAGTTGAGGAGAAGAGAAGATTACCTTACCCACAACTTGAATCCATCAACAATGTACTTTTAGGTCACCAAAATGAGCCACAACTTCCCATCTTCAAAATAGATAAAAAAAAAAGATTGGGTGAAACCCTAAGAAGCTTGGTGGGGAAGAAGATGATGGAGGGATCATGGTTCTAGTTCCCAACTTGCTTGATGGAAAATAAACATTTAGATATAGGAGGAAACTCCCAAAAATGAGTTAGGGTTCGATTTGGAGGTTGGAGGGTCGATTTGGGAGAGAAATGGGGGAAAGATTTGAGGTTAGGGTGAAAAATGTGGTTTGGGGCCGGATATTCCTGTTTTTGTACACACAGCGGCTCCGCGCGAGTGGTGGCACGGGTCCACCAGCGCGGAACACTGTCGCCCGAATTTCTTGCCCGAACACTGTTTTGGTCATAACTTATTTTTAGCTCCGATTTTGCTCCGGAAATAACCGTTGGACTCGTAATTGAATCATTCATCTACCAAGACTATAAAATATAGGATTCAAGTCCAAAATCCTATATTTTATTTTTCCCTACAATACCGATTGTTGTATTAACTTGAAATGATACTTTTTGAAAATCGGGGTGTTACATGTTTAATCTAACACTTGTAGGAATGTGCGCTAAGCTCCTAAAAGCATCAAGATCGTCTTGATCCTTAATCGAACTAGTAGGTTCTCTCGATATTCCTAGACCTGTCAAACTAACTTTCAACTCATAAAGCTCTAATATATCCCAGTCTCTCCTACGTTTCCTAGATAGAGTCTTAAGTCGCATAAAAGGATAAAAGAAATCGTACCTTAGTAGTCGCTCTAAACCTCGAACTAATGGCAAAGATTTTGCAGGTTTTTGAAAGAGATTCACGGGGGAGATCGAAAGAAATCACTCTCTAAATATAAACTGGAGGCCTAAAAGGAAACGTTAAGAACTCTTATTTATACGCTCGAACGTGTTAAATCGAGTCGATCGATGATCGGCACGTATCGAACGCCTTTTCATGTGCATTGCTAGATTTTCGACACCTGTCCTGACAACTGTCACACATGTTATCCACGCCTCCATGACATCACGCATGTCAGTTAGACCATCATGGGTCTAGTAAGAAATGAACCAATTCGGTTCTGAAGTGACTAAAGCCTCTCCCCAATTGACACTTGGCGACCACCAAAAATCTTCGATAAAAATTTAAAATTTAAAATTGCCACCTCATTTTAAGTTTTCGTGGAAAACTGTTTGGGTCAAAATTCACGACCACGACGAGAAGTATTGATGATACATTTTTCACACAATCGATCTTGTATTAAGATAAGGTCCTATCGATCATACATATTTACGACACTCGTCGACACTTTTGTGGACATAGGTCGGGCGTTAGTCGCACGACCATCGCAAGATTCCTCTCGACTACGATTATATTAACAGACGACCAAAACGTTCTTTTTTCGATTAATGCTGGTTTAATGCTCTTAAAGACCAATGGCTATAACCGATCAAAGGCATTAAGGTCATTAAAGGTCTTCGACCGTTATCCAAGAATTCAGTATTACATTTATAACGATCAATATTATAAATACCAAGGATCCATACCTGACAAAGGACACTGAAACTCAGAAATTACAAGCTACACATAGAACTCATTCAACTCTCTCTCTCTCGAAGAATACACGACTACATTACTACACACACGATCGAAGTGTTTTATACACGACACCCATTTATTATTAGTTTCTACACTTGTGTTTCTTATTTATCTTGTGAAATATTGTAATATATAAGGATATCGCCCCTGTTTGGCGATCTTAGTGCTTTGCCGACTCCTCTTTGTCCTCTGCGGTTTTTTCCTCGTAGAGGTTTTTCCGAGTCATCAAATTCTTCGTCTCTTTATTTTTTCCTCGTCACACGTTTTTGTTGCGTGATTAATTTCTTTAGTTGGTAAAAGATCCACATCAACCTTAAGTCATTCAAAAGAGTGATTTTGGCATTAAAAGTTATATTAGCAAAATATAAGTCTGTTCTACCTAGTTTCATGGGAGTTGACTGGAACGAGCCTGTTCCAGTTTGTTCCACTTTATTCGTGTTTATTCCACATAAAAGTTCTGCCAAACATGGAACAGTGATCCCTATTATGTTTTATTATGTCCAGTGTACCAAGCGCACCCTAAACACAAAACTGGACCTTCGATTGTGATTTCCAACCGTATGGTTAAGATAAAGATGCAGTTTCCATCTGAACAGATGTGGTTAAAAAGATTATCCACCTTCTATTTTGTTTAAACATAACTTTTAAACTTTTTGAATGAGAAGTTGTATTAATTTTTTATTTTTGGATTTACAATGCATCCCTTTGCATTACAAAAAATTCTTAATACAATATGTGAACCACAAAGTATTTTAAAGACATTTTGCAAAAAAAAAAATGATAGTTAAAAGTTAAATAGAACATTTACATCCTGTAGCATTGCACAGTAGACAACTATTAAATAGTAAATTATGTTTTTTGTCCCTATGATTTGTTAAAAATTGTAGATTTTGTCCCTATGGTTTCAACATTTTCGGTTTTTGTTTCATGTTTTGCAACTCGTTTCTATTTTCATATATAAAGCTAATTGCTACTTTTAAGTATGAATGATTAGAAAAGAAATGATATGTAAACCATAGAGAAGAAGAAAACATTCAAGTTTAAACTATTAGGACGAAAAAAATAATATAGTATAAACTATGCGGAGGAAAACTGTAATATCAAAATTACAAAAACAAAAATAGAAATTTTCAACAAATCACATAAACAAAAAAAACATAATTTACGTAAGTAAATTTGCCTCAACTTTCGTTTATATTTAACATTTGCTTCATTTGCTACATAAGTTTTTCTAAAGGGATAATAATTAAACATTAAAATGTTTATATTATTTGGAATAATATGAAAATTTATCAAACCCAATATTTTTTCACAAATTAAGTTATCGCCAACTAATATGACAATTAACATATTTTTTTTAATTAAAACAAAAATAATATTATTACCGATAAAAATGTGCAAAATATTGAGAACAATAAAAATAATATTTTTCAAAGAAACTCCATCATCACAAAAACAAAGTTCTGGTTCAAGCATGCATGTCCAACTGTCCAAGAACATATCCATACTCCAAAAAAAAAACCGATATTAGATCAACTGATCAAGAAAACATATAGAAATTACGTCATAATCTTAGGAAAAGACGACATCATTCAATATTATAACCAAAAAGACAATCTAGCTCTACCAAAACCCACAGAAGTTGAATACGTAACTACTTCTAGCAACCAAAAAAAAAACCATGAGACAATAAGATTACTAAACATTAATTGCCTCGAAGATTAGCAAAATACTCCCGAGGATTAGCTTCAAATACAGCCCGTGCTATCATCTCCCCAGGTTTTCCAGGAGCTTTCATCATCTTCACAGCCGATTTTCCTCCGATATTGAAGAAGAGTTTGAAGATTGCAAGGATGATTTGGAAGCAGGCTTTGGCAGAGATGGCCATCTTCGTGTGTGTGTTTGTATATGCAGTGGCTGTGCTTGGTATTTTAGTTAGATGAACATATATATATAATAGAGTCTCTTCGATTTTCGTAATATCCATTTAATTGGCGAAAACTCTTCCACTTCTGTTAGGACTTCAGAAGAAAAAATAACAGTATCTGATATCTCCATCAAAATTTCTCTATAATTTATCTAAAATAAAAAAGAGGAGGTTAATGGCACCGTGTATTTTGCTAACGGCACCCTTATAAATGATTTTTTCTTCACACACATCAACATCAAAAACTTAGTTTTACATTCTCAATGCATAAATAGACATGATTTTGACATTAATAAGGGTTCCATTAGTATTACCCAATTATATTTGATAAAAGCTAATTAATAAATTAGTTGAAAAATATAAAATGACTAAGAGCATCTCCATTGGAGGTTCTTATAAGAACCTTCTTTTTGCACTTTTTGTTGTCATCTCACTTCCAACTCATTAAAATAAGAACTCATATAAATATCTTTTTTTAGCAGCAGAAAGAAACAACTTTATTACCAAACAAACCGAGAGACAAAATAGACCCACTCAACCACAGATCGACAGAAAGCAACCACCCAAATACAAACCAAACAACCAAGAAACACAAAAAAAGAGAACCCGTTTGCGAGCAACAAACGAGAACAACCCTAACGAACTAAACCCACCCCAACGAGAAACCGAACACTCTTTGCGCCGGAGAGATTACCCCGCCCCAGGCCCTGCTGCCAAAACAACAGCCTCCTCCAGCTTTCGATAAAAAACGATCAGCTAACCAACACTAGCCAAGGGGACACGACAGCCACAAAACCTAATCCAAAGCTAGGGCGGAGTCCCTCCTTGATACTTATCCAAACGATTTTAATTGAAAATCAAAGAATTAATCAATTACGGAGCTCCTAACTATTTCGAAGAAAACTTTGTTCCTATTTGCCCAAATGAGATAAATGACACAATATGACACGGTTAACCATCACTTCAAAACCTTTTGTATTATTTCCCATCTGTCCTCTGACCCCGAGAATATCGTTCAAAGTGGTCACCGAGTCCAAATTCATGTTCCACCATCTCCCCATTAGTTTGCAAAGGTTCTTCACCGCTTCACAATTGCCAAGCGCATGGTCTACCGTTTTGATTTCCCTACCACATCTCGGACAAACGATGGAGTCCAAATCAATACCCATCTTATCCAAGACCGATCTAGTAGGAATTCTCCCAAGCTTTGGTCTCCATAAAATAATGCTAATTTTCTTCGGAATAACTTTTATCCAAGTAGTTGTTGATGCGATTCTGACCCAATGATCTTTTTTCCTCTATCAAACCCCATAATTTTTGAACCGTGAATCCCCCTTGAGCATCTAGCTTCCACGATGCCCGGTCCTCAATCCCTTCCTATGGTGTATGTTCCAAAATCAAGTTCCCTAGCTCCTCCAACTTACCAATTTCTCTTCCCTTCGACTCCTTTCTCCACCTCCATTTCCGAACCCAATCTTCACCATTTTGCTCCCCTCTATCCCTAACCATTGCCTCTTTGACCATTTCAAGATGAAAAAGTTGATTGAATCTCGCCTTAAGACTAACATTTGCCTTCCATCTATCCTCCCAAAACCGTGTTCCCGAACCATCCCCACTTGATTCTTAAAGGACTCCGAGAAAAGCAATCCTTCCTTGTCGATATCCTTCCATACTTTAATTATATTTGCCCAAGTCGAGTTCCCCCTTGGTCCCCTTGACACTCCCTCAATGAGCCCCCGTCCCAAACGTACACTCCCTTTATTACCTTAACCCACAAAGCTCCATTTTCATTATGGAACCTCCACCACCATTTACCAAGCAAACACCAATCAGCCTCCTTAAGACCTCCTATGTTCAACCATCCCCTATCAAAAGAACGCAACACCTTGTCCCATTTAACCGACGCTCTACCTTTACCTAATTTTTCATTCTCACCATTTCCCTACCCCCCTTCCCGAAAAAAAAAAGTGACACCACAAACTCTCCAAAATTTTTAACACACCTATCGGGGTACGAAACAACAGGAAAAAGTAGAAGGAAACACTACCAAGAACCGATCTCACCAACATCCATCTTCATCCAAATCAGATTACTTTTGCTTTCCAAGCCGCTAATTTATTCTTTATTTTTCGATCACCGGCTTCTAATGAGAGATTTTTCTCATTGATGCACCCACCGAAAAGCCTAGGTACATGAAGGGCATGGAGCTGCTTCCACTTCCCACTAATCTCGCCCACGATTGAATTTCTTCTTCCAGAACTCCCATACCGTAAAGTTTACTTTTGCTTAAATTCAGTTTTAGACCCGAAATCGCATGAAAACACTTCAATATCTTCAAAATATTTTTTATGTTCGGTGGTTTCCAATCCCCAAAAAAGATAACATCATCCGCGTATTGAAGATGCGAAATCCTTAATACGTTCGAATAACCCTTTTTCTATGGCTTCCTCCATCAAGATATGGAGGCTTTTGGCAACCACCAAAAACAGGAAAGGGGCAAGAGGATCCCTTGTCTTAAGCCCCTCTCTATTGGAAATTCGCCAGTTGGAGCCCCATTTACTAAAACTGAAATTCTTGTCGTCTTTAGACATACCTCTATCCATTTCCTCCATTTTAACCCAAAGCCTATGTCCTTCAATCTGTCCAAAAGAAACGACCACTCTACCGTATCATATGCCTTCTCAAAATCTACTTTGAACAATAATACCTTCTTCTTTGATTTTCTTAACTATTCCACCGTCTCATTAGCGATGAGAACCCCATCAAGGATAGATCTACTTCATAAAAAGGAGCTTTGCTCCTTACTAATTAATTTCCCATTACCGTCTTCATCTGATCCGCGAAAACATTTGAGACCACTTTGTATAACACCCCGATGAGACTTCTAGGTCTATAATCATATAACCCAATCGGACTTGAGTTTTTTGGGATGGAAGTATAAAAAGAGGCATTGCATCCATCACTTAATTCCTCCTTTTCCCAAAACCAATCTACCACCTTCAAAAGATCACCTTTTATGAACCCCAAAAATTACTATAAAAACCCATCGTGAATCCTATTGGTCCCGTAGGTGATATACAAGTTTGTAGAAGAAGGGGGGAGGTTGAATACAAACACAAATTTTGAGTTTAATAAATTGTTTATTGATAAATCAAAATACAATTTACAGTTTGTTGCGAAATAAAATTAAGTAAACCTAATCTAAACAAACTTGAGAAAATACTAAGTGGGTTGCACAATAACAAGAGAGCGAAAGGTTGAGGGACTTATAGAAACCATGAGTTTCTATAAGATACACTGAGAGAGGGGAGATAGAAAGAAACAATTCAAAATGAAGCAAAAACTTTCTATTTATACCCTATGCATTTAATGCATGGAATGGGTACTTTACACGTGTCATCACTTGATTGGTAACATGCTTCTGACTGTTAGCAACATGCTCCTAGCTGTATGGTGAACATTGTAGTCTTTAGAGTTGTTGTATGATCTTAGACAAAAGTGTTTCACATATGACACATCGTACTATTTGTGCAGGGGCTAAGACAAACGAACCTTGGAGTGTAAGCTTCTTGATCAGTGGTCGCAAATGAAGTCTTTTATTCAGAGAGCCTAAATAAAATTCAACTATCGCTGAAGCTTCTCTTCTTGATTTGCCGCGTGTGTGGACTTTTCTTAGTTTCACTAATATCCGCATCATATCATGAGTAGCCTTATCACTTGTTCATTAGCTTTGTCTTCGATGTCAACGATGAACGCTTTTGTCACGAAACTTGTCTTCAGGGATTACATTCAACAAAATACATCAGAGATTATCAACGATAATGAACAGACTCAGTATATAATCGCTGATGGTGAAAAACTAATACATACATATGTTAAATGTAAGTTTTACTAACTATTTCAAAGGATCATAATCTAATCACCGAGAGAGTTTGGATAAAAAATCTCCCCCTATTTGATGATGACAAAGCAATATGAGAAAATTACTTTAAGTTGAAAATATAAGGTTAATCAGGACTCATAACATACATGTCCCAATTACTATTTTGAGGGATCTTTTACAGTACTGATAAAGTAAAGTACTTCACTGAAAATTTACATTAATTCGTATAAAGATTACACATGGAAAATGAAAATTTTAAGTACAAGTGAAATTCTATACAAGTACTTTAAGTATAACTAATAGATTACAAGAAGAAAATATAATATATCAGCTAAGTCGGTTCTTCCTTGACTTGGAATTATTTTTCATCGATCAAATGATCAGGTATATCTTCTCCTCTCTGTCTTCTAATGGTTGCCTCATTTCGAATGAGAGATTTTATGTGGGTCCTTAATGTTGAGTTGTCACACCAGCAATAAAGAAGATCCTTCAGATGTGCAAGAGGGCAGAGAGGAATCTCTAAGAATCGTTGCAACTTGATGAAGTCGCCATCATCAAGGAAGGTGTTGGTCCCGAAGGTGCTTAACAAGTTTGTATAAGGGGGGGTTGAATACAAACACAGAATTTAAAGTTTAATAAATTGTTTATTGATAAATCAAATACAATTTACAAGTTTGTTGCGGAATAAGATTAAGACAGACTCAATCTAAACAAACTTAAGAAACCCTAAGGTGGTTGCACAAGAAATTCAGAGAAAGGAGGATTAAGAGATATAGAAAACAAAGGTTTCTATTTGGAGTTCAAGGATTGAGCACACCCTCAGATGGAGGGGTGAACTTCCTATTTATACCCTATGCATTAAATGCATGGCAGGGCACTTTACACATGGCGTTTACTGATTGGCTTTGAATGTCTGACTTTGGGAGACATGCTTTCGGTCGGATCATGAACAGTGTAGTTGACAGAGTTGTTGTACGAATTATGGCAGAGGCATATTCGTTCTAACACATCGTACTGAGTTGTGCAAGGTTAGACAAAAAGAAACTTGAGGTATAAGCTAAGTGATCATTCAATCGTTGAATATCTCTTTCAGCAGAGATATCAAGAATTCAGCGATTGCTGAAGCTTTACTCATGTTCCTTCGCGTATAAGTAGAGTTGTCTTTGCTTCACTGATATCCGCATTAGGTCACTAGTAGACTTCTCTTTGTTCAGCAACTTCGTCTTCGATTCAGCTATGAACATATGTTGACGCAAGACTTGTCTTCAGGGATTACGTTACTCTTTACATCAGAACTATCAGCGATAACTGAACAAACTCAGTTTGATCAATGATAGTGAAACACTAATACATATTAAATGTTAGAGAAAGACTATCAGCGATAACTGAACAGACTCAGTCGGATCGCTGATGGTGAAACACTAATACATATTAAACGTAATTTTCACTAAGTATAGAAAAGGGTCGTTTATCAAATCACTGAGAGAGCTTGGATCAACAATCTCCCCCTATTTGATAATGACAAAGTAACTGAAGAAAATTACTTTATAATTCAAAATGATGGAATAATCAGGACTCATAACATACATGTCCCAATTACTATTTTGAGGGATCTTTTACAGTACTGATAGAGTTAAGTACTTCACTGAAATTCTCATTAATCCAAGAAAAAAGATTACAAGGTATGAAAATTACAAGTACAAGTGATGTATTAACTGTTGTAAGTTAAACTAATAGATTACAAGAAAGAAAACTAATCTATCAGCTATCTAAAGAGGGTTTAGGAGGATTGATCAAATACTCAGGTATTTCTTCTCCTTTTTGCCTTCGCTCTAAAGATTCTTTACAGATGATCGCTATGATTGGCTCAGTAGCAACAGAGAGAGTACACCATAGGCACATGAGATCCTTGAGAAAAGCGAGGGGACAGATAGGGATTTCAGAGACTCTTTGAAATCTGAGTTGTTCCTCATCATCTCTGAAGAATATTCCAAAAGGTTCTTCAAGAAATTGTCCCGCAACATATGGTCCGCCAGGAGGCAGAGAGAGATCCAGAACTGAAAGATCAGGAGGAGGACCAAACAGAGCTTCTCTTGAGAATTTGATGGAGGTTATAGGGATACCTGAATTATCAAATGAGGAGGAGACATGCTTTCTCTTGATTTGCTTGGACTTTGGAGGAAGAGTAGATGACACGTTTAGTATAGCAGCGACTCTGTTGATGAGGGCATCATTTACCCTTTCAACATAGCCTCTGTATGTTGACTTTGATTTCTTCAGCGCATCTTTGAACTCAAGCCACTCCATGTAGCCAAATTCTTCCAGGTTTGAAATGAACATAGCCTTGAAGCTTCCATCCTCTCTGGTAATCTCCATTGTGACAGAGAGTTTATCCTTCTTCTTTCTCCCAGAGATAGCAACAACTACGATCTTCATTAGGTCAGAGCGATAGTCAATTTTGTGTTTTCACAAATCGACTGTATTACCGCAGACCGCTTTTTCTTTGGAGCGTTCCTCTTCGATCTCTTTCAAAAGAGTTGCCTGGACTTCCACTGGTTTGCTTTTCAGCTTCTTGCCTTTGACTTGAGAGGACTGAATTTTGAGAGCTAGAGAGGTATCTCTTTGATAGTCAGCAATCAGCTTCTCAGCCCTGACGGATTCTTCGATTTCAGCTTCAGTCAGGAACTCCAGATCTGATGATTGAGAGGGGATCTTTCGTCGTTGACTCTCCAAATGAGAGATCGTCTCTGTTATTTTCTTTCTCTCTTCCTCTGACCAATGAGAGGGTCTAGAGGGCCTTCCATGATGTTGCAGGGACTGTTCTTCTTCTTCATCCTCTTCATCAATCTCTCTTACAGAGATTGGAATTATTTGATCATCAGCTTCAGCAGCTGGGATTATTTGGATTTCTTTACCCTTAAGCAGAGGAGAGAACTATCTGGTCAGAAAAAGAAAAAGGTTAGATTTAGTTTTAGGGAAGGAGAGAGATAAAGGCTAGAAAGAAACAGGGGTTGGATTTTTATAGAAGGATAAGGGAAGAAGATTAAGGCATACCTGAGAAGGATTCTCCTCAGGTAGTGAAATCATCTTCAGGGTTCCCTCAGCAGTTGCACCTTTGCTTTGGGAAGGGGTTCCTGAAGGTGTCTCTTGACTCCCCCCTGCTTTGATAACTTCTTTCGAAGCTATCGCTGATGAAGTGACGGCTGAAGAAGACCATAGAGATTGATCTTCATCATCATCATCATCATCTTGATGAAAATCTTCCTCTTGATCTTCAAGATCAAGGTCTTCATCATCATCGTCTTCTTCTTCTTCATCATCGATTAAATCTTCGAGAGAAGGAGGGGCTTTTTCAGTAGCTATCTCCCCCTCAACCTGAGAGGGAGTTTCCTTCTGTTGGACCTCAGCAGCGACTTCAAACACCGTATTTTCTTTAGCTGCTTTCTCCCCCTCTTTGTCATTGTCATTGAGGGAGAGATCTTTGGAAGGAGATGAAGCTTTTGCAGCGGCCAACACCTGAATTTCAGCCTCCAAACTGTCCAGTCGGCCTACAAACGCAGAAAGATCTGACGTAGCCTGATGAATAAACTCCACGGCAATGTTCAGCGATTTACGATCGTTCTCTGTGAATGAGAGAGTAGGAGTAGGAGTTGGTGCCTTTAGGTGAGCCAGGATTTGCTGAAGAAGGTGGTGTTGTTGAGAGAGGCAGTCAGAGATTCCACCTTTGCACTCAGATTGTTGACATTTGTGTCAACAGACGCCAAACTAGGACCTGAAATATAAGTTAGTTTTTGAGAAACAGGCTTATATGGTGTGTTGGGAGAAGTGTTTAAGGTTATAGGGATACCTGAATTATCAAACATTTTATAGAATTGTAAAGATTCTTCAAAAGATTGATGTTCAGGTCCTATGGGTCCAAACTGTGGAGTAGAAATATATGGAGGGTTAGAGATCAAAGAAATAGAAGGACTAGATATGGGGATAGAAGATGTAGGGATAGGGGTAGTTACCTCAGGATGTTGTTGAACTGAGATTGTAGGTTGCGTCCCTGTTGTTGTGACAGCGACCGAGATCGTTGGCACAGTTGAAGTGGTTATAGCTGAGGATGTGGAGGAGAGACCCACGAAAGCATCCAAGGAAGTTTGTTGATAAACATCCTTAGGTATAGCGCTAGAGGTAGCTTTCTCCTTGGTGACCTTGGCCTTCTTCGAAGGACCAAGGGAGCCAGTTGATGGTCGTTTGGAAGGGGTAGCGGCAGGGATAGCAGAAGAAGGAACCTCCTGTGTGGCCGCTGAAGTAGAAGAAGTGAGGAGAGAGAGTCGGGAGCGAAGTTCAGAGATACTTACCTCGTTGGGGAGCGTCTTGACCTCTAGGGAGTGTTGACCCACTTTTGGAAAAGATGCATCCGAGTTAGTGGGGTAAGTAGCAGGGTAGAGGAACTTCAGGCACGCGCAAATAAAGCGTACGTAGGGAACCTTGGGATCCCTTTCGGTCTTCTCTATATTTGACTTGAGATCGTCAAAGATAGCTGTTGCGTAGTCGAAGTTTCGTCCAGTGATCACTGAGTAAGCAATTTGGACTTGAATCTTGCTTGCTTGGTCTAGTGACCCTCTCTTCCCACTCATACACTGAATGAAGTGTGAGAAGATGTAGTTAAGCTGAGAAGGCATTAGTGCCTTCTTCACAAGAGTCAGCTTCTTGTTTGGAATCGACGTCCTTGGCTTGGGTTCCCAAGCGTATTCCATGGCATCCAGAAATTGGATGAGTTCAACATCAGTTGGCAAGGCGTCGAATCCATTCCTGGGTTTGTCAGGAAAACGTGAAGCTTTCCTCTGGCCTAAAGCAGTCATCATCCCTGAGCCAAGTTGAGTGTTGAAGGATGTCAGGATCGAATTCTTAACAAGAATTAATTTTCAGAAACAATATCAAAGAAGTTTGCGGAATAACACTTTGATATTCAATGGAACAGTAAACAAACAGTGAATATGAATAACAAACTGTAAACTTGTATTGAATGCTTTGAAGTTACAAGTTTACACACTCAACCTCAATATTGATGAACAGACTCACCAATACGAATTCTACTTCTCTAGAATTAGGATCTATGCCTTGAGGTTGTTTTTTTCTCTCTATCAAAAATTATCAAAAGTTTTTTCTATCTATTCTATACATTCTATATATATATATACTAATCAAAAGATAATTACAATGAATAAACAAATCTTCAGTATATCTTCCATGTATATCTTCAATCCATCCAGCTGTTATTCTTTTCATTCGGATCTCTTAAGCAGCACTAACTATGCTCAGCAGCATTAACTTCTTCTAGCAGCATTAACTACCAAGCAGTACTAACTACTAGCAGTACTAACTAGCTAAGCAGTACTAACTTTGTTCAAGCAGTACTAACTTTGACTAGCAGTATTAACCACTAGCAGTAGTAATACTAGCACTACTAATCTTGAATAACACTAGCAGTAGTAATCTGAACCCAGCAGCATTAACCATACTTGATCTTTTCTTTAGTTCCCAACAATCTCCCCCTAACTTGACTTTTAGTAAAAGAAGTCAAGTTCTTCAGAATTACTTTTCAAGATGCTTTCAACACCTCTGGTTCAATTTCCCAAATTTGGATCTAGGCCCAAGCTTTGATTCACAGTTCTTCTCACCACAATCTTGGCCATCTCTGAATCCTTTGTACATACCAGTGTAGCTTTAAGCATCCCTTCCAACTTCTCCTTGCTATGCTCATATATTTTGTCCACCAGGTAGTATTCATGATAACAATTGTCAATAGTAATCATGTATACTCCACAGTTTTCAAACAGTATCCATTTGTCAATCTTCTTGAATATGAACTCATGCTTATGATCTTTAATCCTATGATGTACTCTTTCTGGATCAAACATCATGCACAAGTATTCCAATGTCACTTTGAGAAGATTTTCTTCAGTACCTTTCAACACAGGTTCATAAAGTTTCATCCCCACTTTGTATAGTTCTTCCATATCAGCTCTGGAGCAGCTTCTGATAACTTTCCCCCATGTTGAATAAGCTTCAAATGAACCATCAGCTCTCTTGATTCTGAAGAAGTTCTTTCCATTGTCTCTTAGAATATCCCAGAAGATGATCTCTGGAGCTTGCATAGAGATTGGAACAGCCTTCAAAGGTTCCACTATGGTCATGTACGGATCCATATTCTCATCTGTTGGCTCACTAGACTGTTCTGGAAGTTGAACTGATTCTGTTTGAGATGTGACTGAAGGTTCTGCTTCCTTTTCAGTTTCTTCCACCCTTGGCCTTTTCAACTGCCTTTTTGAAGCAATTGATTTCACTCTTTTTCCAGACTTGGCTTCTATACCAACACTTCCAGGTTCTTCCTTTTTCTCTTCTGCTTCTTCTTTGGAGGGTGTAGTTTCCTCAGGGAATGGTTGTTGGATGTTGAGATCATGTCTCTCTTTCATCCTTCTCTCAGCCTCCTCCCTTTATGCTGAGTCCCCTTGGAGCTTGGCCATTTCCTTGTTATACAACTCTTCAACCTGAGAGTATGCCATGTGGATAAACATCTCCCCCTTAACACCAACTACACCTTTCAGGAAGTTTATCATTTTTCTTCTTTCCTGATTGGCCAAAAATGTCTTGGAGGGTTGTCTTTTCTGCTTTTGCTTCTGAATAGGCATCCTCTTAACTTGAAGTTTCTTGACCTGAGCTGTTGTCTGAGCTGCTTCTTTCAGATTCTTTTGGTATTCTGCATTTAACTTCTTGGCCATAATCTTTGCCAGTTCTCTATCCTTTTCTGTTTGTAACTGCTCCTCTTTCTCCATTTGATCTTGCAACTGCTTTGCTATTGCCTCATCCATTTCAATCTGAGACTTCTGTCTTGGAGACATTTCAGCTTCAACTACCTTCTCTTTTCTTTTTCCCTTTGATTCTTTCAAAACTTCCTTCTCTTTTTCCTGCTCTGAGATCCCTCCTTCTTTGATAACTACTCCCTTGGCCTTTTGAGTAGCCTTAGGAGTATCGTTCTTTGCTTTGACTAAGGTTTCTGCTATCTCCATTTCTTCCACAGAGAGCCCTATTTCTGTTTCTTTTTCCATCTTTTCCTCTGTCTCCCCCTCAACTTCAGCTTTCTTTTCAACAGTTTCCCCTTCATGCTTCTCCCCCTTGTTGAAAGAATCTTGAACTTGGTCCCTCTTTTTGAGTACAAACTGTTTCCTTCTTTTCTTTTGAACCAGCCTGGTCACCATATTCTTCAACTTTTCAATTTGAACTTGTTGGGACAGGATAACCAGCTTCATCTCCTCTATTTCTTTCCCTTGTTTCATAACATCAAGGTTGATGTTTCCCATGGTTTCCATCAATTCCTGATAGTCATATCTGTCCTCACCTTCTCTAGAGGTGTTACCCTCCTTTGAAGGATCATTGGATCTTTTAGTAGTGGAAGTCTTCTGCCTAGCAGAAGCACTATCCACCCCCGTGGTTTCTTGGCACCAGGGACCTTCGAATGATTGCTCATTCAAAGTTGCCATGGGGGAGGTCTTATTGATGTTATCACTTTCCTCCTCTGTGCTAGTAGGAGTAGTGGCAGCCTCATCACCCATATGCTCATCCTCCTCCTTAGAGAGCACCTCCTTGGGGTTGGGAGACACCCCTTTGGTTTCCCTATGGATATTCCCTAAAGGAGAATTCTCCCTTAGAGGGCTTAAAGGCTTAGGGGATGATGGTACAAGAGGGAAGGAGCCTTCTTTACCTGTTTCCTCTTGTAAGTTTGGGTAATAGGAGAGGTTGGTTTTTCAAGAAGGGACTGGGGAATTGATTTAGAGTGGGAAGGTTGGGATTGGCTAGCAGTGGGTTGGTCTAATGGGGGCCTTGACCCTGCTGCCATGCCTTCATTTGTTTGGGACACCACCATCATTGTAGAGAACAATGGGGTGTCAACTCCTTCCGAGTCCCCAGCAGATCTTCTCATATTTGAGAAAACCTTGCCTTTGGGGGGTTTAGGTACATATACCCCAACAGGTTGAGGTATATCCGTCAATTCGTGATTAATAACTTCTTGAACAAACCTGGGGTACATGAAGAAACTCTTTTTGTTTCCCATGTTTGATACAAGATCACTGAAAATCATTTGTGAAAAATTATACTTTCTGGCAGTGGCTAAGCACACTAAAGCATAGGCAATGGTGCTGCTAAACTCACTCCATCCAGTAGTCTTTTTGGAGATGCAATGCATCAAGGTATGAACAAAAAAACGCCATTGGGGGTGAGAATTTAGCTTTTGAAAACTTAAACACACCCAACGGGCCTCCATACCCCATTCTTGCAAGGGAAGAGAACAGTTCATCACTAGGGATGGAAGTTATACCAGAGGCATCGTCTAGACGTAGACTGATGTGAATAACTTCTTCAGTAACTGTTAAGGGTTGGTCACACACCCTTGTCTTGATCATCTGCACACCATTCTCAGCAATAATGGTGGCATTTGCCCAGAACTGCCTTTGATGCTCGATATAGATTGTAGGAGCAACAGTAAGAGCATGAGCAATATGGCTTGTCTTGAGGAAATCCACAATCTGGTGAAATCCTGCAGCTTGCTTTGGCTTTTGTAGCATCGCAATCTCATTGTGCTCGTCGATGAATGCCATGGATGGCATTGAACAGGGATGTTCTTGCCTAAAAGACTTGGTACTTGAAAGAAAAAGGTTTAGAGCGCAAGTGAACAGTATACAAAGAGTCATTATGAACTTTTAGGCGGGCAAAGGGTATTTATAGTATTCGGAACATAAGCAGTATTAACCTAGAGCAGTATTAACTGCAAGCAGTATTAACCGCGAGCAGTATTAACTAACTAGCAGTATTAACTGCAAGCAGTATTAACCACTAGCAGTATTAACCACTAGCAGTATTAACCACTAGCAGTATTAACTGAGAGCAGTATTAACCACTAGCAGTATTAACTGTGCACTGGCAGTATTAAAACTGCACTGGCAGCATTAACTGCACTTACACCCTTTAAGCTTGTGTAGGCCATAACCTTTCTTTTTACCTTACACTTTTATTCCATCTCTTCATTTGCCATCATCCTTTTACTACTTCTCTTACCTCTGAACTTACCTCCATCTGGAGTATCATACAAAGAGCAACATGTCCTCCATCAAATCTTTTGAAGTTTTGAAGGCAGTCCATGTTACTTGTTATGTGCCAAGAGCAACCACTATCTACATGCCAAATGCTCTTCTTCTTGAGCTGTTGGTTGCCCTGCACACTTGATAAATCAGTTAGTCTTGATGGGAACCCAAGCCAAAGTGGTCTTGGGTTGTCCTTTCTCATTTATATAATCTGTCAGTTTGGTCTGGATGAGTTGTTTAGGAATCTCATGGCTGGAATACTTTGTCAAGATTATAGGCTTTGCAACATTAATACTAGTAGAAGCACTATCCTTGTAAGCAGTAGTATTGGTTGCAGCAACACTATTTCTGTTAGCAGTACTATCTGGGATAGCAGTACTAACAGGTTTCTTTACAATTGGAACCCAAACTTGAACAAAGTTGTTTGCTTTCTTTGTCTTTAAATTACTCATTGGCTTATTTGGAGCATTTTTCTTTGTATTAGCAAACTTGTTCTGAGCATGAGACTTTAAAGGTGCTCTTTTCTCAGCCAATTGATTCCTTCTTTTATTCCTATAACAAAAAGAGTTTTGTGGTTTTCTTTGAAAAGTGACTCTTTGGTTGATAGGGTTGAAATAACAGTGTTTGGCAAGATGATTCAATTTGCCACAGATAAAACAAGGTTTTGGTCTATTGATTTTGCTCAAATCAACCCCTTGTTTGTGTGCCCACTGATTATTCCAGTTTCTCTGATTTCCCCTTGGTTTATCATGTTTTTGGGGCTCAGATTTATTGCAAGAACACTGTTTACGAGGGACAGGATTCACAACTGTGGTTTGCTTATAATGGACCTTCTCAGACTTTCCCTCAGTCTTTTCTATGTCCTTAGACTTGATCCAAGTTTTTCCACATCCCTCATTGGTGATAATGTTATTTTCTAGAGGAATCTCACCACTCCCGGTGTTCTCCTTACTCTTTTCACTAGAGTTCTCTTCTTCAGAGTCTGTTTCAACCACCACTTTGTCTAAAGGATCTACCTTAGTGGCTCCAACAGGCAATTCCTTCCTATCCTTGGTCTCTAGTAAGTTTGATATAGGAGGAATGTAATTGTTGTTGTATGGTGGTGGTGTGGTGTTATAGCCTATTCCTCTTCTAAGTTTGTCATGGATTTGAGTTTGGAGCAAAGAGTCCATTGCTTTAGAAGCATTGGAAAATTTCTCAATATCCAACTTGGCTTTCTCAAACTCACTCTTTATCTTCTCATTCTCCTCTTTAGACTTTTTCAGCTGAAGTTCTAGGTCATTCTTTTCCCACTTCCAGTAATTTGTATCATAAGAATGTTGAAGTTCATTGGCTTGGAAAACTTTGATCTGTTCCTCAAAACTCTCAACAATTCTTACATAGTCTTTTATATCTCTCTCTAATTGTTTAAGGTCATCACTCATTGTCTGGTTGTGATCCCTGTACCTTTTAACAGTTTCCATACAAGTTTTAGAGCAAAGATTAGACATTACCTCTGTGGGGATTTCTGTGCTTGAAGAATCTGTAACTTTAGCCATTGATGATTTCTGATTTCAAGGAAGAATGATGATTGCAGGTTTCTGAGAATACTAGCTCTGATACCACTTGTCAGGATCGAATTCTTAACAAGAATTAATTTTCAGAAACAATATCAAAGAAGTTTGTGGAATAACACTTTGATATTCAATGGAACAGTAAACAAACAGTGAATATGAATAACAAACTATAAACTTGTATTGAATGCTTTGAAGTTACAAGTTTACACACTCAACCTCAATATTGATGAACAGACTCACCAATACGAATTCTACTTCTCTAGAATTAGGATCTATGCCTTGAGGTTGTTTTTTTCTCTCTATCAAAAATTATCAAAAGTTTTTTCTATCTATTCTATACATTCTATACATATACTAATCAAAAGATAATTACAATGAATAAACAAATCTTCAGTATATCTTCCATGTATATCTCTAAGCTTCCATGTATATCTTCAATCCATCCAGCTGTTATTCTTTTCATTCGGATCTCTTAAGCAGCACTAACTATGCTCAGCAGCATTAACTTCTTCTAGCAGCATTAACTACCAAGCAGTACTAACTACTAGCAGTACTAACTAGCTAAGCAGTACTAACTTTGTTCAAGCAGTACTAACTTTGACTAGCAGTATTAACCACTAGCAGTAGTAATACTAGCAGTACTAATCTTGAATAACACTAGCAGTAGTAATCTGAACCCAGCAGCATTAACCATACTTGATCTTTTCTTTAGTTCCCAACAAAGGAGATAGTAGGAACCTGTTCACCCTTTTTGTTGGTGATAGAGGTTTCATCAGCGGTAAACCAGAATTGCTGGAGAAGAGCTTTGGAGGGTGTTGGATCCACAGTGATAGCATAAGCAATGCAGGATTGCTTTAGAAACATTGCAACTTCCTTCAGATGTGGGTACTTAACACCATCAAAATCGAGGCGAGCGAGATGATTGTTCTTTGGAAGCTCCAAGTCAGTGATGGCGAACTTGACGTTCTTTGAGGCGACAAGTGCAGATTGAGCCATTCTGAGCTATGAGTAGATAAAAGAGTAGAAGAAAGGTTTTAGTCTAAAAATAAAGAAGATTTGTCCAGTTTCTATTTTGGGAAAGAAACATAGGTAAATCAACAAATTTGAAGATTAAAAAGGTGTTCTTGACAGAAGATACAAGAACAAGAAGAAAAACCAAGGATTTTGAATGAAAAACAATCAAAATAAAATGGTTTTAAAAAAATAAAATCAAAAATGAAAATGATTTTATGTGATTAGAATCTTATAAACGCATAAATTGAGTTTTATGTAAAAAGATTTAAGATAAGAATTTGAAAAAGATCAAGAATAACCTGTTGATCTTTGAAGAAGATGATGCAAATGCTTGAGAATGCTAGAATGCTTGAGAGAGTATTCTTGCTTTGAAAGTATTTCCAGAAAGCGTAAAACGATAAGAATGGAAAAACATTCCTTTTATATGTGAGAGAAAGGAGAGAGAATGTGAGTGGCGGGAAAACAAATGCTCATCATGACATGGACACGTCCCACGAAGTTGATTGGATAGAAGGGCAACGGACGAACGTATCAGAAAAAAGGCATGTCGTGGATTTTTGGTTCAAATGACGTCATAGAAAAGAGACTGTTCATTTGTCCGTTTTGAAATTATCGCTGAAGAAAAGTCAGCGATAGGTTTTAATTATTTTTCAAAAAGCTTTTAATCATTTGAAGAAAGTTCGGTGATTAAGGTTTATATTTTGAAAAACAACTGAATGAAGATTCAGTTGTAGGGATTGAGAGAACATACCTGAGAGTCAGAATATTTATCAGAGAATGACAAAAGGGGAAATTATGAATACTAACACAATGCATTAACGCTGAAGAATTATTCTTCGAGATTCAGCATTCCAAGCTTACTGATGAGAAAGTTGAACCTTGTCTCATCAAGAGGTTTGGTGAATAAATCAGCAAGCTGAAAGTCAGTAGGGATAAAGTGAAGTTCAATATCACCATTCATCACATGATCTCTGATAAAGTGATATCTGATCTCTATGTGTTTCGTCTTTGAATGTAGCACTGGATTATTTGCTATAGCGATAGCACTAGTGCTGTCGCAATAGATAGGAATCATTGACAGATGAAGGTCATAGTCTAATAGTTGATTTCTCAACCACAAGATTTGAGAACAACAGCTTCCAGCGGCTACATATTCAGCTTCAGCTGTGGAAGTGGACACTGAATTTTGCTTTTTGCTTGTCCAACTTACCAGCTTTCCTCCGAGGAGTTGACATCCACCAGTGGTACTCTTTCTGTCAAGTTTACAGCCTGCAAAATCACTATCAGAATAACCAGTTAGATCGAACCCTGAGTCTTTGGGATAGCAAAGACTGAGGTTAGGAGTTCCTTTCAGATATCTTAATATACGCTTAACAGCGATCAGATGGGATTCCTTGGGTTCAGATTGATAGCGTGCACATAAACAAGTAGAATACATGATGTCAGGTCAGCTCGCCGTAAGATACAGCAGGGAACCTATCATTCCTCTATAGGCAGTGACATTAACAGGTTTTCCAGAAGGATCTTTGTTAAGTGTCGGGGGTGGTGCCATAGGAGTTTTCATTGATGAAGTTTGTATAAGATCAAACTTCTTCAGCATATCTTTAACATACTTACCTTGGCTGATGAAAGTACCTTTATCAGATTGTTTAATCTGAAAACCAAGAAAATATGTCATCTCACCCATCATACTCCTTTTATATTCTTTCTTCATTCTTTCAGCGAAGCGAGTACATAGAGATGGGTTAGTAGAACCAAATATTATGTCATCGACATATATTTGTACAACAATTATATGACCTTTTATCTTTCTGAAAAATAACGTATTATCAATCTTGCCACGTTCAAAATTTTTAGAAATAAGAAATGATGAGAGAGTGTCATACCAAGCACGAGGGGCTTGTTTTAGACCATAGAGATCCTTATCCAATTTATAAACATAATTTGGAAACTTAGGGTCATAGAACCCTGGTGGTTGTTCTACATAGATTTCTTCATTCAGCTTTCCATTGAGGAACGCTGATTTTACGTCCATTTGATAAACGATGAAGTCTTTATAGACTGCATAATCTTGGAAAATTTGAACTGCTTCGAGCCTAGCCAAAGGGGCAAAGGTTTGATCATAGTCTATGCCTTTCTTTTGTCTGTATCCTTGAGCAACAAGTTGAGCCTTGTTGCGGGTTACAGTTCCATGTTCATCTAACTTGTTTCTAAACACCCATTTGGTGCTTTTAACAGTTTTTTTAGATGGTCTAGGAATGAGATTCCAAACTTTGTTACGGGTAAACTCAGTCAGCTCTTCTTGCATAGCGCTGACCCAGTTTGGATCTCTAAGGGCATCATCAGTCTTCTTTGGTTCTATTAAAGATAGAAAGTTGACAAAGAGACAGATATTACCTGAGCTTCGTCGTGTCTGAATACCTGCATCTGGATCACCAAGAATTTGATATATTGGATGATCTTTGGTCCATCGCTGAGCAGGAGCATGATCGCTCAACTCAGAGGTTGAATCAACAATTGGGATGTTTACTGATGAGGACGTTTGAGGTTCATCAACAATTAACTGTTGAGTAGTGTACAGCCTGTTGTTATCAGAGAGGTTTTCAGACAGAGGTAGATCTGATGGTAGCAAGGTGTTTAGAGGTTCAGCTGAAACCCATGAGTTGGATTCAGCGCTAGGAGGTATAATGTTTGGATCATCATCAGCGGCTGGAGAATCTGAATGCTGATGGTTTGAGAAGAAGGGTTCAGTTTTCTTGTAGTGAGAAAACATCCAAGCATTTAACTCTTCATTGTCAGTGATTGGTTTGGAGTTCGCTGAGAGAGTTTCATCAAAAGTGACATGAACTGTTTCTTCCACAGATTGTCTTTGTTTGTTGAAAACTCTGTAGGCTTTTGAGATGGAGGAATATCCTAGAAATATTCCATCATCAGCTTTTGGGTCGAACTTTCCAAGCTGATCTTTGTTGTTTAAGATAAAGCACTTACAACCAAAGATATAAAGAAAGTTGATAGAAGGCTTCCTTTCATGAAAGAGTTTATAAGCTATCTTACCAAATCACTTTACTATCAGCGATCTGTTTTGAGTAAAACATGCAGTGTTTACAGCTTTTGTCCAAAATTGAGTAGGGAGATGAGAATCGCTGAGCATTGATCTAGCAGCTTCAATAATCGTTCTGTTTCTTCTTTCAGCGACTCCATTTTGCTGAGGTGTTCTTACTGTAGAGAAGTTATGAGAAATTCCCTTGTTTTCAAAGAAATTGTTCAGGGAACTGTTTTTGAATTCAGTTCCATGATCACTTCTTATTGAACGAACAGTAAGATTATTCAACACTTCCATCTTTTTAACAAAAGATATTAGTTCTTCTGGAGTATCACTCTTACAGGGAAGAAAGATAACCCAGGTATAGCGAGATAATTCATCTACAATGACAAGTGTATATTTCTTTCCAGCTATTGATTGGATATTGACAAGGCCAAACAGATCCATATGCAAGTGCTGAAGAGGACTTGTCATTGAGGAAACTTGTTTAGACTTGAAACTAGCTTTTGTTTGTTTTCCTTTTTCACATGCTGAGCAGAGAGATTCTTTAGCATATGAGTGCTGAGGAAGACCAGAAACCAGTTCCTTAGATGAGAGAGAATTCAAGGTTTTGAAGTTTAGATGACAGAGCCTTTTGTGCCATAGCCAGTTGACATCAGAAGAGGCCTTTGAGAGAAAACATAAGTTTTCAGTGGTAGTAGAGTCCATATCTATTACGTAGACATTTTCTCTGCGATAACCACTGAGAGCAAGTTTTCTCTGACATTTTCATCCACCACTGAACATGCTTTTTTAGAAAAGCGAACTTCGTAGTCTTTATCACATAGCTGACTGATGCTTAGAAGGTTGTGCTTCAGTCCATCTACATAAGCGACTCTTCGAAAGGTAGTTGTCCAATTGCTGAGGACACCAAACCCTTGGGTATATCCTTTTCCATTTCCACCGAAGGTCACAGAGGGACCTTTCTCTTCCTTGTATTCAGTAAGTAGGTCTTTTTATCCAGTCATATGACGAGAACATCCACTATCGAGATACCATATACCCTTTGATCCCTGCACACATAAGGAAGATTAAGCATTGTTTGGTACCCACTTTTCAATGGGTCCTTTAGAGTTAGTGGATGTGGAAGCTTCAGCAGTTTTCACAGCAGATGAAGATTCAGCTTCAGTGGTGATCTTCACTTTGGTTAATTTCTTAACCTTAGTGGTTTTCTTCACTTTGGTTGATTTTTCAGATTTAGTGACCTTCTCAGCCTTGGAGGCATTGATCTTCACTTTAACTGATTTATCAGCTTTAGTGGCAGTTGGACATTTGCTTGCAATATGGCCAGTAAAACCACAGTGATAGCATTTTCTATATTTGAAAATGGTTTTAGGACCAGAAGTAGAAGGTTTTGCAAGTTTAAGATGAGCAGGGCCAGGTCCAAGAATGCTTTTCTCATGAGATTTAGGAGGAATTTTCATTTCTTCAGATTTCATGGGTCTTAGATCAATCTTTAGCTTTGGTGGACAGAGATCGAATATTTCTATCATGAGCTAGAAGATTGATTTACTGAAGGTTTAGAAGGAACATTCAGTTTTGCTTTCTTGGTAGCCTTCTGGGGACGAATAATGGACTTTCCTTTATCCGCAGACTTAGTGTCTTTGGATTTTTCCTCAGGGATAGAATTAGAAGAAGGATAAAATTGATCATACGAAGTGTCAGAGATAGGAGTGACAAACTATCCAAACTTAAGCATGGAACTTTCTTCTTTAGGCTCATCCTGTGGTGTCCAAAAGCCAAGACCAGTTTTATCACTTTCAGGAGTTTGAGCATTTATTATCTCATAGATCTTTTTTGATGATTTGCACCATTTTTCAACATGAGCCTTTTCTGCTTTGAGAGCAGCGATGGCTTGTTCGCGTTCAATGCTGATGATTTCAGTTATAATGACTTAATCTTTCAACTTTTCTTCTAAAATATTTAGTTCTCTGATCTTTTCATGACATTTCTCTAGATCTTGAGGTAAATGAACATTTTTATTCTCAGCTTGAGTTTTGTCGTTTAGAGCATTATAAAGGTCAATCGTCAGCACATCAACAACGCGACTTCTCTCAGCTTCAGGCAGAGAGGGATTTGTAGAGATAGATACCTGAGATGATATGTATCTCATAGAAGGTTCAGATGGTTCTTCCACTTCTTCTTTAATCTTGGCCATGAGGCAAAGATTAGTGACTTCTTCTTCATCAGAACTTGATTCTTCTGATTCAGCCCAGTCATGTTCTTCAGCGATGACACCTTTACCTTTTCGCTTATAGCTTTTCAGCTTTTGATATTTGTTCTTCAGCTTTAGGTATTTGTCATCACTGGATCTTCTTGAGGTAGAAGGTCTGAACACCTTTTTCGATCTGCACTCACTAGCAAAGTGTCCAATCTTTTCACAGTTATAGCAAGTGGCGGTAGCCTTATCAACAGGCGTTGATTTTGGCTTTTCAGTAAGAGAGAGAGGCGTACTTCTTCGGAAGTTGCTCTTTCTTGCAAATCTCTTAAAAGAGTTTGTCAAGAGTGCTAAGGACTCATCAAACTCTGAAAGATCAGGATTTGATAGATCCTCAGATTCAGAATCTAACTCAGTGATGGTGAGAGTAGATCGCTGAGATGGAATTATCTCTGAAGAGACTAAAGCAACAGGAGTGCTTTTAGAGTCCTTGGAATCTTTAACAAGATTCTTTTTCAGGAGATTCGATTGCTCATAGTTGAGCATTATTCCATACAAAGTGCTTAGAGAGAGAGAGAGAATTTAAGTCTTTTGTCAGCTTAAGACATATTGAATAACTGTCCCAGCTTTCTGGAAGACATTCTAAGAATTTTGTTAAGACCTCAGAATTAGAATAGGTCCTACCAACAGTTCTTAGATCAATGATTAAGCAATTAAATCGCTGATGAACGTTAGAAAGATATTCATTCTTACCAGCGATTAAACTTTCATACTGTCTTACCAAGTTAATCTTTCGAGTCTCTTGGATTTCAGTGGTGCCCTCATATTGAACACATATGGTTTTCCACATTTCTTTAGAAGTTTTCAGATGCATGATGGAATGGAAAAGTTCATCAGGCAGAGCCATTGAGATAATGGTCTTTGCTCTTGCATCTATACCTACCTTCTTTTTGTCTTCATCACTCCACTGTCCTATTTCCTTAACGACATAGCGTTCAGGGACAACTTCAGTGGTGGCTGTAGCGGGAACTGCAGCTATAATTCTAACAGGTTCATAGGGTCCATTTTCTATATATTCAGGTATAGTAGGATCAACACCTTCACGAAATAGCATCATTCGATTTTTCCATAGAGAATAGTTATCTCTGCTAAATCGAGAAGGTTTAGAAAGTGAACCATTATCATAGTAGTTTGTGTTTGTGTTAAGTTCCATTTAGAATAGCAAAGAAGAGAATAAAGAAGATCTTGTTTATTAGATTAAACAGACTGCTCTGATACCACTTGTTGGTCCCGAAGGTTCTTAACAAGTTTGTAGAAGGAGGGGGGGTTAAATACAAACACAGAATTTAAAGTTTAATAAATTGTTTATTGATAAATCAAATACAATTTACAAGTTTGTTGCGGAATAATATTAAGACAGACTCAATCTAAACAAACTAAAGAAACACTAAGATGGTTGCACAAGAAATTTAGAGAAAGGAGGATTAAGAGATATAGAAAACAAAGGTTTTTATTTGGAGTTCAAGGATTGAGCACACCTTCAGATGGAGGGGTGAACTTCCTATTTGTACCCTATGCATTAAATGCATGGCAGGTGTCAGGATCGATTTCTCAACAAGAATTATGGATACTCAGAAACAATATCAAAGAAGTTTGCGGAATAACACTTTGATATTCAATATAACAGTAAACAAATGGTATAAATTTGATGAACAACTTGTAAACTTGTATTGAATGATTAATATCACAAGATTACACACTCAACCTCAATCTTGAAGAACAAACTCTTTGAAGACGAATTCTACTTCTTTAGAATTAGGAACTATACCTTGAGGTTGATTTTCTCTTGAACAAAAACTTAGAATTAATTCTCTAAACTATTCTATCAAATCTATATATATACTAAGCAAAAGATAATTACAATAAATAAAATATCTTCAGAATATCTTCCATGAATATCTTCAGTATATCCAGCTGTCACTCTTGTAATTCGGATCTCCATCTCATAAGCAGCATTAATCATCTTGGAAGTATTAACTTAGTCTTGGCAGCATTAACTACTAAGCAACACTAACGTCTAGCAGTACTAACTAGCTAAGCAGTACTAACTTTGATCAAGCAGCACTAACTTTTACTAGCAGTATTAATTCTACTAGAAGTAGTAATACCTAGCCGTATTAACTTTTGAAGTCCTCTAGCAGTAGTAAATCTGAACTAGCAGCATTAACCATACTTAAGCTTTTCATCAGTTCCCAACAATCTCCCCCTAACTTGACTTTTAGAAAGAGAAGTCAAGTTCTTCAGATCTTCTTCAAGATGCTTTCAACACTTCACATTCAGTTGCCCAAATTTGGATCTAGGCCCAGACTTTGATTGATAGTTCTTCTCACCACAATTCTGGCCATTTCTGAATCCTTAGTACATACTAATTTAGCTTTCAGCATCCCTTCAAGTTTCTGCTTGCTATGATCATATATTTTGTCAACTAGGTAGTATTCATTATAACATTTATCAATTGTAATCATGTACACACCACAGTTTTCAAAGAGTATCCAATTATCAATCTTTTTGAACACATACTCATGATGAAGATCTTTAATCCTATGTACCACCTTCTCTGGATCAAACATCATACATAAGTATTCCATTGCTACTTTTAGAAAATTCTCTTCAGTACCTTTCAATACAGGCTCATAGAGTTTCATTCCCACTTTGTACATTTCCTCTATGTCTGCTCTTGAACAACTTCTGATTACTCTCCCCCATGTTGAATATGCTTCAAATGCACCACCATTTCTTTTGAGTCTAAAAAAATCCTTTCCATTGTCTCTTAGAATATCCCAAAAGATGATCTCTGGAGCTTTCATGGAGATTGGAACAGCCTGTACAGGTTTTACTATAGTCATATATAGCCCCATATGCTCATCTGATTGCTCTTTGGACTGTTCTGGATTTTGCACAGGTTCTGTTGAAGGTGTGACTGAAGGTTCTGCTTCCTTTTCAACTTTTTCTTCCACTCTTGGCCTTTTAGACTGCCTTTTGAAAGCAATTGTCTTCACCCTCTTTGCAGATTTTGCCTCTACACTTACAAACTCAGGCTCTTCCTTCTTTTCTTTTGTAGGTGTAACTTCCTCAGGAAATGGTTGCTGAATTTTTAGATCATGTCTCTCCTTCATTCTTCTTTCAGCCTCTTCCCTTTGTGAGGAGTCCCCTTGAAGCTTAGCCATCTCTTTCTTGTACAGATCCTCAACCTGACTGTATGCCATATTGGTAAACATTTCTCCTTTGACACCAATTGCACCTCTCAGGAAGTTAATCATTCTTCTTCTTTCCTGATTGGCCAAAAAGGTCTTGGAGGGTTGTCTTTTCTGCTTTTGATTTGGCATTCTTTTGGCAGGTAACTTCTTGGCCTCAGCTGCTTCTTTTAAACTCTTTTGATATTCTGCATTTAGCTTTCTGGCCATTATCTGAGCAAGTTCCCTATCAGTTTCAGTTTGAATCTGTTCCTCCTTTTCATTTGCTCTTGAAGCTGCTTTGCCATCTCCTCATGCATTTCAATCTGACTCCTCTTCTTTGAAGGCAGTTCAGGTTCAATGAGCTTTTCCTTTCCCTTTCCCTTCAAAGTTACTTGACTGGTTTCTTTTCTTTTCTTTGAGCCTCCTCCTTCATTGATAACCACTCCCTTGGCCTTTTGACTAGCCTTAGGAGTGTCATTCTTGGCTTTAACCAATGTCTCAGCAATCTCCAGTTCCTCTATAGAGAGCCCTGTTACTGCTTCTTCTTTTTCTGCCTATATTACATCCTCTGTCTCCCCCTCAACTTCAGTTCTGTTTTCAGCTGAACTTTCTTTTTCTGTTTCCCTTTCTTGCTTCTCCCCCTTGTTGGAAGCATCTTGAGCATTGTTCCTCTTCTGTAGAACAAACTGCTTTTTCCTCTTCTTTTGCAGTAATCTTGTCACCATTTTCTTTAGCTTGGCAATTTGGACTTGTTGGGATAGGACTATAAGTTTCAGCTCTTCAATGTCTTTCCCTTGGTTGATCACATCCCTGTTGATATTGGCCATTGTTTCCATCAATTCAAGATAGTCATATCTGTCCTCACCTTCTCCAGGAGTGTTACCCCCTTTTGAAGGATCATGGGATCTTTTAGTAGTAGAAGCCTTCTGCCTAGCAGAAGCACTTTCCACCCCCGTGGTTTCTTGGCACCTGGGACCTTTGAATGATTACTCATTCATAGTTGCCATGGGGGAGGTCTTATTTAGGTTACCACTGTCCTTCTCTGTACTAGCAGAAGTAGTGGCAGCCTCAGCACCCATATACTCAACCCTCTCCTCAGTGAGCACCTCCTTGGGGTTGGGAGGCACCCCTGTGGTTTCCCTGTGGATATTCTCTAATGGAGAATTCTCCATTAAAGGGCTTAAAGGCTTAATGGGTGATGGTACAAGAAGGGAAGGAGCCTTCTTTACCTGTTTCCTTTTGTAAGTTTGGGTAATTGGAGAAGTTGGTTTGTCAAGAAGAAACTGAGGAATTGATTTAGAGTGGGAAGGTTGGGATTGGCTAGTAGTGGGATGGTCTAATGGGGGCCTTGACCCTGCTGCCATACCTTCATCAGTGTGGGACACCACCATCATTGTAGAGAACAATGGGGTGTCAACTCCTTCCGAGTCCAATGGAGATCTTTTTGATGTTTGAAAAGACCTTACCTTTGGGGATTTTTGGTAAATATACCCCATCAAAATGAGGCATATCCGTCAATTCGTGGGTGATAACTTCTTGGACAAACCTGGGGTACATATAAAAGCTCTTTTTGCTTTCCAAGTTTGAGGCAAGATCATTGAAAATCATTTTAGAAAAATTGTACTATCTAGCAGTGGCCAAGCACACCAAAGCATAAGCAATGGTGCTACTGAACTCACTCCAGCCAGTAGTCTTTTTGGAGATACAATGCATAAGAGTATGGACAAAGAAACGCCATTGGGGTGAAAATTTTGCTTTTGAGAACTTGAACACACCCAATGGGCCTCCATACCCCATTCTTGTAAGAGTAGAAAACAGTTCATCATTAGAGATAGATGAGATACCAGTGGCATCGTCTAGACGTAGACTGATGCGGATTACCTCTTCAGTAACTGTCAACGGTTTTTCACAGACCCTTGTCTTGATCATTTGCACACCATTCTCAGCAACAATGGTGGCATTTGCCCAGAATTGCCTTTGATGCTCGATGTAGATTGATGGCGAGACAGTGAGAGCATGGGCAATATGGCTTGTCTTGAGGAAATCCACAATTTGGTGGAAACCAGCGGCCTGTTTGGGCTTCTTTAACATCGCGATTTCATTGTGCTCGTCTATGAATGCCATTGATGCCATTGATCTTGAAGGTCTTGCCTGAAAACTTGGAACTTGAGAGAGAAAGGGTTTAGAGCGCAAGTGAACAGTATGCAAATAGTCGTTATGAACTTTTTAGGTGGGCAAAGGGTATTTATAGTATTCGGGACATAAGCAGTATTAACCTAGAGCAGTAGTAACTAACAACAGTATTAACCATTAGCAGTATTAACTAAAAGCAGTATTAACTGAGAGCAGTATTAACTGAGAGCAGTATTAACTAATAGCAGTATTAACTAATAGCAGTATTAACCACTACCAGTATTAACTAACTAGCAGTATTAACTGAGAGTAGTATTAACCACTAGCAGTATTAACTAACTAGCAGTATTAACTGAGAGCAGTATTAACCACTAGCAGTATTAACTAACTAGCAGTATTAACTGAGCACTGGTAGTATTAAAACTGTACTGGCAGTATTAACCATACTTATTCTTTTAAGCTTGTGATGAACTGAGTACTGCTATATATTCCCTGAAAAAGGAAGATTAGTAACACCAAGAATAAACAATATACAGGTATTTAACCACTTTTTGATAAGGTGCTTATTCAGAGTTGATCATTCCCACACTTCTTACCAAGAAAGTGAATCTACCCACATCAAAGGCTTTGGTGAACAGATCAGCAAACTGGTTATCAGTATGAACTTTTACAACTTGAATAAGTTTCTTTTCATTGCAGTCTCTTATGAAGTGATACCTGATCTCAATGTTCTTTGTCTTTGAGTGCTTGACAGGATTATTCACAATACTAATAGCACTGCTATTATCAATAAAAATTGGAGTGTGTATAAAAGGTTACCCCATAGTCCAACATTTGATTCTGAATCCATAAGTCTTGAGAACAGCAACTTGCAGCTGCTATGTACTCTGCCTCTATTGTAGATGTGGACACTGTGGTTTGTTTCTTGCACTGCCATGAAACTAGTCTTGCACCCAAAAACTGACATCCTCCAGAAGTAGATTTTCTGTCCAAGTTTGCTCCACCTAGATCACTGTCTGAGTATGCAAGTAAGTCAAAAGATGAGTCATGAGGATACCAAAGTCCCAATCTGGGTTGCCCTTTTAGATATCTGAATATCCTCTTAACAGCTTGATAGTGAGATTGCTTTGGCCTAACTTGGAATCTTGCACATACACAGACTGGAAACATTATATCTGGCCTAGAGGCTGTGAGATACATGAGAGAGACAATCATGGATCTATAATGATGAACATCCATATCCTCCCCCTCAAGATCTGCTTTTATCTGCTTGTGTGTCTCCATAGGTGTGCTGGCAGGTTTTGAATCTGAGAAACCAAACTTGGTTAGAATATCCTGCACATACTTGGACTGACTTATAAAAATACCATCTGACTTCTGTTGAACTTGGAGTCCAAGGAAGAAAGTAAGTTCCCCCAAGGAACTCATTTTGAATCTTTGATGCATTAGTTCCTCAAACTCCTTGCACATATTGTCTCTTGTGGATCCAAAGATAATATCATCAATATAGATTTGGACCAGCAATATATCCTTTTTCTTTCTCTTGATGAATAGAGTCTTCTCAATGACTCCTCTTTCAAAGCCATTTTCCAAGAGATAGGATGACAGAGTGTCATACCATGCTCTTGGAGCTTGATGCAGTCCATAAAGTGCTTTCTTCAATTTGTATACCCTGTCTGGATAGCTTGGGTTTTCAAACCTTGGTGGTTGACAGACATATACTTCTTTTTCAATTGAGCCATATAGAAATGCACTTTTGACATCCATTTGATAGACTTTGAATTTCATATAAGACGTATAAGCCAGGAATAATCTAATTGCTTCTATCCAGCCTACAGGTGCAAATACTTCTTCATAATCTATTCCCTCTTCTTGTGTATACCCTTGAGCCACCAACCTTGCTTTATTCCTTATTACTATGCCTCTTTCATCTCTCTTATTCCTGAAGACCCATTTTGTTCCTATTGCTCTTTGGCCTTTAGGAAGGTCTACCAGATCCCAAACATCTTGCAGCTTGAATTGCAGTAGCTCTTCTTGCATGGCTTCTATCCAACTGGACTCTTTTATAGCATCATGTGCCTTCTTAGGCTCAAGCTGGGATAAAAAGCAAGAGAGCACTGTATGCTGTTGGTCTTGCATTTCTTGTAGCCTGCTTTGATTTCTAGTCATCATAGGAGAAGATATATCTCCTATTACCAGCTGTGGAGGATGATTCTTTTGAGTTCTGGTGTGATGACTAGGTTCTTCATTAAGTCCCACCTCTAGATTAGAGTCATTCAACTCAACTGAGGTGTTTTTAGTAGCTACTTCTGGGTCTTTATCTTCTTGACTCTCCTCATCTCTACTTTCTTCTTCACTCTGATTTGGTCCAGTAGATGGTTCCTTTTCACAGTCTTCAATAGAATCCACTGTAGGTATGGGAAAGATCACAGATTGGGATAAACTGTCTTGAACTTGTGTAGTCCCTGATCCTCCACACCGTGAACCTGCATAGTCATTGCTACTGAAACCAAAGGAGTTAGTTAGTGAATCAATGTCAAACAGCCCCTGAGGACCAGACCCAATAGGATTTGGTGTGTTCTCATTGCATTTGACATTGTCACTTTCTTCAATTATTCTAGAAGAAGAGTTAAAAACTCTGTAAGCCTTACTCTGAGATGAGTAACCAACAAGAAATCCATCATCTGCTTTGCTATCAAACTTACCTAAGTGAGATTTGGTATTGAGAATAGTACAAGGACACCCAAAAGGTTTGAAAAATCCAATAAAGTGTTTTCTTTTATTTAAAAGCTCATATGGGGTCTTGTTCTTTGGCTTAACCACTAGAACTCTGTTTTGGACATAACAGGCAATATTAACTGCTTCAGCCCAGAAGGTAATTGGCAGTTTTGAATCAGCCAACAGTGATCTAGGAGCCTCTATAAGTGTCCTATTTCTCCTCTCAGCAACTCCATTCTGTTGTGGAGTCCTAGGGGCACTATTTGTCTCTCAATACCTTTCTCTTCACAAAAGGTGTTTAGCTCAAGATTTTTAAATTCAGTCCCATTGTCTGATCTAATGACTTTTACTCTTTGATTAGTTTGGTTTTCAACTCTTAGGATAAAGAATTTGATCAGTCCACTTGTCTCATCCTTAGTCCTTAGAAAATATACCCACGTAAATCTATAGTAATCATCAACTATAACTAAGCAGTAAGATTTCTTGCCTATACTCATAACATTTGTAGGACCAAACAGATCCATATGTAATAACTGGAGACAAGAAGAAATTGTATTTAACTCTTTGGTCTTATGAGAAGTTTTGTGCTGTTTGCCTTTAAGACAAGCAACACAATGATCATCACATGAAAAGACTTTTGATGGTAAACCTCTTACAAGGTTGTTTTTAACAAGTTTGTTCATTGTCTTGAAGTTCATGTGACAAATCCTTCTGTGCCAAAGAGAGGATTCATCCACAGAAGCTTTTGAAACAAGACAGTTCAGGGATGAATAACTAGAAACATTGTCCATATCTAGACAATAAACATTGTCCTTTCTTGGAGTTCTAAATAGTATCATGCTTTCATCAACTACTTTGAACCCTGGAGCAAGGATCATACACTCTGTATTAGTAAATAATAAGCTATGTTGTTTGTCACAAACATGTGATACACTTAACAGGTTGTACTTCAACTGATCAACATAGTAGACATCCTCAAATGTCATCTTACCTTTTGTAAAACTACCGTTTCTACTTATTTTACCCCCAGTAAGATTATCTCCAAATGCAACATGTCCTCTATTGATATGCTTGAAATCCTGAAGGCATGACATGTTGCCTGTCATCTGCCTAGAGCAACCACTATCAACATGCCATATGCTCTTTCCCTTGAGCTGTTGGTTGCCCTGCACATAAGATAAAGCAGTTAGTATGAATTAGGAACCCAAGCCAAAGTGGTCTTGGGTACCCCTTTCTCATCAAAATACTTGCATTCTTTCTTGACAAGATTTTTAAACTTTGACTCCTCATTTCTGGAGTACTTTGTCACAATGATAGGTTTGGAAACACATTTGCTAGAAGCAGTACTAGTTTTAGAAGTATTAACTGCATTAGTAGCACTTGGATGCTTAGCAGTACTAACCTTGTTAGAAGTAGTAACTGTATTAGCAGCAGTAACTGTGTTAGCAGTATTGATCTTTAAAGAGGTACTAACAGTATTAGCAGCATTAAAATTTGCAGAAGTACTAACAATGTCAGCAGCACTAACATTGCTAGCAGCAGTATTGCTTCTAGCCGCACTATCTCTGTCAGCAGTACTAACAGTTTAGTGCTTCTAGGCACCCACATTTTAATACTTTCTTTTAAAACCTTTTTCTTCATGGGGCTTTTGGTTTCAACAGATTTTTTAACCACATGTTTCTTTTCAGCCTTCCTATAACGAACAGGTTTTTGCCCAAATCTTTGAAAATTCATCTGTTGGTTAATAGGGTTAAAGAAACAGTGCTTAGCCAGACGGTTTAACTTACCACATATGAAACAAGGTTTTGGTCTATTGATTTCACTCAGATCAATCCCTTGTTTTTGTGTCCATTGATTATTCCAGTTTCTCTTATTTCCCCTTGGTTTAACATGTTTTTGGGGCTCAGATTTATTGCCTGCACACTGCTTGCAAGAAATAGGGTTCACAATAGTGGTCTGCTTATAGTGAACCTTCTTGTTCTTTCCCTTAGTATTCTCTATAACATTGGACTTGACCCAATTCTTTCCACATCCCTCATTGGTGATTATGTGGTTTTCTATAAGAATCTCACCACTCATAGTGTTGTTCTTATTCTTGACAACTTCTTTCTCAGATTTATCTTTAACAACTACTTCATCTAAGGGATCAATCTCAGTGGCTCCCTCAGGTAGGTCCTTCCTATCCTTTGTTTCTAACAAATCTGAACTAGGAGGAATGTAGTTGTTGTTATAGGGTGGTGGTGTGGTATTGTACCCTATTCCTCTTCTCAGTTTATCATGAATCTGAGATTGTAGTAAAGAATCCATTGCTTTAGAGGCATTGGAAAACTTTTCTACATCTAGCTTGACTTTAGCTAGTTCTCCCCTTAAATTTTCACTCTCCTCTTTGGATCTGGTCAGTTGAATTTCTAAGTCATTCCTCTCCCACTTCCAGTAGTTTGTGTCATAAGAGTGTTGAAGCTCATTGGCTTGAAAACCCTTAATTTGCTCTTCAAATCTCTCAACAATCCTCACATAATCTTTTATGTCCTTTTCCAATCTCTTAAGGTCATCACTCATGCTCTGGTTGTGACCCCTATACCTTTTAAAAGTGTTAATGCAATTTGGAGAACAAAGATTTGAGGTTACCTCTGTTGGGAGATCAGACACCTCTGCCATTAGAGCTTGGTTTTGAATGCCCTCTTCAGCTTGATCACTCCAATCAAACCCCATACCTTGTTGAGAGACTAGGGCTTGTGCAGAGTTTCTGTTATTATTGAAGCTTCCAGATTGGGCTTGTTGGTGGTTATTATTTTGAGACATTCCACTTCTGCATTCTCTAGCAAAGTGTCCCTTCTGATGGCATTTATAGCATTCCACCTTTGACTTGTCAAATCCTGCTCCATCTTCTCTTCTTTGGGAGAAGTTGTTCCTCCCAGTTCTTTTGATGAACTTCTTAACTCTCATAGAGAGCATGGCCATCTGCCATTTAATGTCCATCTCTTCAAGATCATTTGAATGGAGTTGTTCCAAGTCATCAGTAATAAGAGAAGAGTTTCCATGACTGGACAGAAAGACTTCAAATACAGTTTCAGTGCCTTTCTCTTTATTTGCTCCATTGGCAGCACTAACTGATTCAGGATTTGAAGTAGAATCAATTGATACTGAAAGGAGTGCAACATTGTGAACATATCCAGAAGGCCTCTTCTTAGCCTCTACCTCAGATTCAAAAACTCTTAGATCATTATATAGATCATCAAGTTCCTTTTCTTCCAGTTGATCATTCTGTCTGAAAGACACAGTATACATGGTCCATTCATCACTCAGGGACCTTAGGAACTTTCTGTTTAGATCATCTTGATCAATTTGTACTCCCACTGTAGCTAGTTCACCAATAAGCTTGTTGAACCTGTCAAAAGTTTGAGTCATGGACTCATTCTTGGTTGACATAAAGTTCTCATATTGTTGCTTCAGAATGGCTTTCTGATTTCTCTTGGTACTTTTGGTACCTGGGAATCTCTTCTCTAGAGCATTCCAGAGCATCTCTGCATCAGTGCAGTTGCAGAACTGATGTTGATATTCATTGGGAATAGCCAAGAGCAAAGTGCTCAAGGCTTTCATCTCTGTCTGTCTAATCTTTCTTTCAGCATCAGTTTTTGGTGGAGTTCTCTTTCCATCTGCACCAATCTTCCCTGCTTCAGAAGGGCCATTCTCAATGATTTCCCACATAGAATAGTCAGTGACGAGTATGTACTGCTTGATTCTGATCTTCCACATATCGAATTCATTGGGTCTGAGCATTGGAACCTTTGAGACCAGAGTACTGTTTGATTCTGCAAAGTTTTCCATGATGAATGAATAGATGTTTCTGAGAGAACAGGCTCTGATACCACTTGTCAGGATCAAATTCTCAACAAGAATTATGAATACTCAGAAACAATATCAAAGAAGTTTGCGAAATAACACTTTGATATTCAATAGAACAGTAAACAAACAGTATAAATTTGATGAACAACTTGTAAACTTGTATTGAATGATTAATATCACAAGATTACACATTCAACCTCAAACTTGAAGAACAAGCTCTTTCAAGACGAATTCTATTTCTCTAGAATTAGGAACTATACCTTGAGGTTGATTTTCTCTTGAACAAAAACTTAGAATTAATTCTCTAAACTATTTTATCAAATCTATATATATACTAAGCAAAAGATAATTACAATAAATAAAATATCTTCAGAATATCTTCCATGAATATCTTCAGTATATCCAGCTGTCACTCTTGTAATTCGGATCTCCATCTCATAAGCAGCATTAATTATCTTGGAAGTATTAACTTAGTCTTGGCAGCATTAACTACTAAGCAGCACTAACCTCTAGCAGTACTAACTACCTAAGCAGTACTAACTTTGATCAAGCAGCACTAACTTTTACTAGCAGCATTAATTCTACTAGAAGTAGTAATACTAAGCAGTATTAACTTTTGAAGTCCTCTAACAGTAGTAAATCTGAACTAGCAGCATTACCCATACTTAAGCTTTTCTTTAGTTCCCAACAGCAGGGCACTTTACACGTGGCGTTTACTGATTGGCTTTGAATGTCTGACTTTGGGAGACATGCTTTCGGCCGGATCATGAACATTGTAGTTGACAGAGTTGTTGTACGAATTATGGCAGAGGCATGTCCGTTCTGACATATCGTACTGAGTTGTGCAAGGTTAGGCAAAAAGAAACTTGAGGTATATGCTAAGTGATCATTCAATCGCTGAATATCTCTTTCAGCAGAGATATCAAGAGTTCAGCGATTGCTGAAGCTTTACTCATGTTCCTTCATGTATAAGTAGAGTTGTCTTTGCTTCACTGATATCCGCATCAGGTCACTAGTAGACTTCTCTTTGTTCAGCAGCTTCGTCTTCGATTCAGCTATGAACATCTGTTGACGCGAGACTTGTCTTCAGGGATTACGTTACTATTTACATCAAAACTATCAGCGATAACTGAACAGACTCAGTTTGATCACTGATAGTGAAACACTAATACATATTAAATGTTAGAGAAAGACTATCAACGATAACTGAAGAGACTCAGTCTGATCGCTGATGGTGAAACACTAATACATATTAAACGTAATTTTCACTAAGTATAGAAAAGGGTTATTTATCAAATCACTAAGAGAGCTTGGATCAACAGAAGGTTATTTAAGGATTACTTATCACCTGCCCAGGTTCAAAAGGTCCACCAGGGGGCAGTGATAGGTCTAGAGCTGAAAGGTCAGGTGGAGGTCTAACGACAACATCTCTGGAGAATTTGATTGAGGATTCATTTCGAAGAACTACGTCATTGTCAGAAGTAGATGCTCGCTTCTTTTCTCTACCTGGTTTTAGATTCTCAGGTAGAAGAGCAGGGATATCAATCTTTGTTGAGACTCTGTTGATGAGAAGATTCAGAAGTGACTTAACAAAGCCTTTGTACTTAGATTTTGATTTTTTCAGTGCTTCCCTGAACTCCAACCATTCATAGAACCCGAAATTTTCCAGCTTTGACAGATACATTGTCTTCACTGTGCCATCTATCCTGAAAACTTCCGTCGTGACTCTCACTAAATTCTTTTTGCTCTTCCCTGATATGGTCATAACTGAAATCTTCTATGGGTCAACTCTATGAACAAGCTTTTTGTTGCACCAAGAAAGTTCAGAGTCGCTGACCTCTTTAGCTTTTTGTACCCTTTCAATGTCTTTTAGCAGGGCTTCTTGAACTGATCGGATTCTTTTTTAGCTTCTTGTCAGAGACCAAGTTGTGTGATACCTTAAGGGCTAGATTGGCATCCTTTTGGCACGCAACATACAGCTTCTCAACCCTGATAGATTATTCTCTTTCTTCCGGAGTCAGGAAGTCAAGCTCTTCAATGTTTTGTTGCGGAGGGATATTTAGCCATCGACTCTCTAGCTGTAGAATCATCGATGATCTTTTCTGAATATCAACCTCAGACCTTTTGATAAATGTCAAGGGTCTGTTTGGGTTACTCAACGACTTTTCTTCTTTTTCTTCTTCTTGTTCATCGGTCTCTCGAACAGAGACTGGGATTATTTGGAGGTCTTCAGCTGGGGTCGTTGGGATTATTGGTTGATCGACTTGTCTCTCAAGCAGGGGAGAGAACTATCTGATCGAAAAAGAAGGAAAAAGTTAATTTTGTTGGATGGAGAAAGATAAAGGCTTAAAAATGAAGTAGGGGTTTAAGGTGATAACAGATGTTTGAAAAAGGAACTATGGAAAGTCATACATGAGAAGGTTGCTCCTCCATAGATGTAGATATGATCTTCAAATTTCCATCGGCAACAATCCCCTTTTTCTTGCCTTGGGATGATGGCTCTGAAGTCTTCTCAATTCTCGCCCCTGCTTCACTGATAACCACACCCTTGAGTTGTGGGACGCTGATGGGATTGGGAGTGAACCATAAAGATGATTCATCATCATCATCATTACCAGCTCCCTTAGACTCTTGATCCTCAATCTCTAGTTCTTCCTCCTCCTCTTCTCCATCTTCCAGCTTTGGGTTTACCACAGAAGAGGAAGGAGGGGCTTGGGTGTCTTTATCAACTTCTTTATCCCCCTCAAACAGAGGTAGGTCTTCCAAAACTTCCTCAGTTGTCTTCTCATCCTCTTTGTCATCATCATCGGGGGGAGGGACATCTGCAGTATCAGTAGCTGCAGCTTCGACTGAGGCCGAAGGGCCATCAGCTTCCAGTATTTTGATCTTGTCTTCAAGGCTAGGAATGGTCTTGGTCGCTTCAAACAATAAATCGGTAGCGAGTTGAAGGGAGTGGAGATCATCCTCGGTGAAGGATGGAGCAGGTACAAGAACTGGTTCCTTCAACTCTGAGAGAATATCATTTAGGAGCTGATTTGTGTTGACTTTGGTGCTGAGGGCCCTGATATCATCAGTGATATTGTTGCATCGCTATTTGGATATTGAAAAGCAGTGGTGTTATTGTCTACCTCTTCATTTAACTTGGAGACCTCCTCCTTTAGAGTTGATAACTGAGAATTCTCAACTTTTGAGGAAAGGGAGGAGGTGAGATCCTTCAGCGCTGCACCAGCTGAGTTGACTGCTACAGTATTGTTGGAGTAGGGGTGTTCAAAAAACCGTTGGACCGCTCAAACCAGTTGAACCAAGTCAAATCAGACCGTTTTTGGCGGTTTGAGCGGTCTGACGGTCCGGTCAGGTCTGGAAAATTGCCAAACTGGGCGGTCTGGTCCGGTCGGCGGTTTGGAGGTTTTTTTGGGCGGTTTGGACCAAACCGACCGCCAAATATATAAATATATAATTTTTATTTTTTTTATATATACCTTTACTATAAAGAATAGATGATATAAAGCCCAAATGTCCAAGTATATACAAAAAGGCCCAAGGAATTTTTAAATATTGAAATCTTTATGGATTGTGGAATACAAAGAACGGAAAAATGAAGAAGTGAAGTCGTTGATTTTATTTGCACTTTGCATATTACTTTTTTTTAGTGTTTTGTCTTCGGATATTTAATTAACTTTTGTGGACTTTGTTCTTTATTTCAAATGGACTCAAGCCAACGAGCCTTTAAATTTCAAAGTTTTATATGTTTTTTTGTTTAAACTTAAAAGTCCACTAAAAGGCCCAAGCCGCCTAAACCGGTCGACCAAACTGCCTAAACTGCGGTACGACTTGATCGGTCTGGGCACTTGATGTCAAACCGGTCGGTTTGAAAAATCAATAAACCGCCACTTGCGGTTTGGTTTGTGGTCTGAGGTGTTAAACCGTCCAAACCGGACCGCGGACACCAGTAATTGGAGATGGTGGTGGAAAGAGAATCCACCTTGTCACGTGTTAAGTGAATTTTATGCACCTAACTTTGTGTATACTAGTTGCGTCTTTTTATGCATTTTAGTCCTTAGTTTAGTTCTTTCATGCATTTTTATTATTCTTTTCCATTTCTCTCTCTAATCACGGTTGGAATGGGTTTTGGAATAGTTTTTATTCTTTTGGTATGCTTTTGTGCAGATTATAAGCGGTGTTGGAGATGATTCGGTGGAGGACTTGAAGAGTGATGCGGGGAAGGAAGTTAAGGAAGTGAAAGAGGCGAGCATAGACGCATAAGTTGATGAAGTGATGGAAGAAAAAGTCAAGAGTTTGAGGATTGAAGATGTTACACACTTTACGGGCGCGTTTGATTCCGTCTTAGACGCATAGAAACCGTTTGAAGTCAAGTTTACAATATGTTTGTTGTCACGGGCGTGAAAGACTTCGTCACACCAGTGAACATTGTCTGTAAAATTTCTCTAAACTTTCTGCCCTGGGTCATGCCAGTGAAGGGTTACTTCATTGGCGTGAACGACCGTTTTATTTTTATTTTGGGATTTTATTTTGTTCGCCTTGGTTATTTTTGGTTATTTAAACCCCTTGTGAGGGTTTGTTTTAGACATCGCTTACCACTCTAGACAAGATACATTTTTTATTTTTGGGAGGAGACTCTCTTGATCAACTTCTCAAGCTTAGGGAAGAAGATTATGCTTCGAGCTTAAGCCATTGGAATCCGATTTGCAATCGGTTTTTCATACAATCTAGTATCTTCTTCCCTATTCTCTGTAATATATTTAGTCATTTTCTTATTTGTTTGAATACTATTGTTAATCTAATCGTTCTTGAGTGTTATCCATCATTCTCTCTATGTTCTTAGATGTTGTTACAAGTTTTTAGCTTTCTTTTCTATAGATCTCTATTGCTTATCTCTTTATCCTGCATCTCCATGCATCCCTATTCCCTTGCATCTCAATTTTTTCTTACACTATTTCAATTTTCTGCAAATTAGATTAGGTTTAATTTTCTGCGTTTCTTAAATTTTTGCATATGTTTGTTTAATGATTCATCGTTCGTCTTTGATTTCCGTTAGCGTTAATGTTATTAGATCGTGTCTAACGTAGTTGTTTTGATAGCTTAGATCGTGTCTAATTAAATAACTTGTTTCTTGGTTTCGATTTAGTAATTGTTTTATTCGGTAATTGTCGCTTAGGATCGAGGTTTTGGTATTTGACCAATTGTTCTTAAAACGAATGTTGGGTTTTAATCCATTTTGATTCTAACGAGAGTTGGGGTCAATTTAATTGGTTTTTAACAAAACATTTAGTCAATTTAATTAGTTTTTGACGAAACGAAATTTTGATCATTACTTGGATTAAATTGGCCGATGACAACGGCTCTAACATTTTCGAATAGTTAGGGGCGTTGATTGGGAAAATCACTTGTTTTAAATCTTAATGTTTCTTTCCTATGTACATATATTGCGAGAGTAAATATGTGTTTTGGCTTAGAAAAGCTTTTCCACCTCGAGAGAGGGTTAAGTTATTTAGCAAAACAAATTCCCACCATTACCAAAGTTCTAGGTTGACGTTACCCAGTGCCCCCTTTAGCTGTAGTTGTCCTTTATTTTATTTAGTATTGTTTCTTTTTTTCCCTCTCATTCCCTTAATCTCGTTTAATTTCATGCCTGCTTAGTTTAATAACCAAATCAAATATCTGATTCGCATAACTAGACATGATTATTAAGTGGTTAGTGTTTAGACCGTCACCTCCCTGTGATCTACCCGTATGCTACATAACTTGTAAGCTTGCGGTATAAATTTTAAAACACATCAAGTTTTTCGCGTCGTTTCGGGGGAGGCGACTAGTGTAGCACCGACTTACTTTTTGATTTACTAGTCTATGTCTTTACCTCATTTATTTTTTATGTTTTCATTTTCGTCTTTTCATCTTTTATTTTGTTTAACCGTGTGCTTGAAGCTTTTGTTTGTGTAATATGGCCAACTTGCAAACGGGAATTAAAAGCCACAGTTGACGAAAAAGGCGTTGATTGATGGGTCATTGAGATGTGTGTTTGGTAAGACCGAGATAATTGTTACCTTTAGAAATGATGAGTGATAGTATCTCTGTCTCGTTATGCTTATCGTGTGCTATTTTTACTATTTTCATGGTTCGGTATTTCTAATATCAACTCGGACATCACCGACCCTTCTTTCTCTACCCGTTGTTTAATTCTCGGTTTTGGGTAGTGTAATATGTTCTACGACGATAACACACAGACTATCAAAGTGTCATTTGTGTATTTACCCGACTCGTACGAATTGGTGACCATTTTAGTCAATCTTTTACTCGTATGAATCGGTAACCATTTTAGTCAATCTTTTGACTTTTGTCGATTCGTACACTCTCTTCTCCCCAATCATTTAATTCTTGGTCAAGCTAGCGACGATAAACAAGCCAATCTCCCTCTCTCTTTTAACCGCCCCCTCATCCCTTTTCCCTCTCGATCATTTTCGCCATGGAGCCACCTCACTCACCACAATAAATACCTTCACCACAATCTTTTCTTCCTTCCCTGTGATTTCTTTCTCCCCCCAGCACCCTATCCCGAGCATTGAGGATAATGCTCCTATTTGCTTGTGGGTTGGTGTTTTTCATTTCTTTTGTTTTTATTTTTGCATATAGTTTCATTTTTATTTCATTTCTAGGTTGCATATCAAAAAAAAAAATTCCAAAAAGGTTTTTGATTACTCCCTGTTGTGTTAAGACTTGTAGTACACCATATCCCACTTTGTATTTTTGAGTATTTTGATTCACCAATCGCACGTTTTCCATGTTGTTAAATGAATTATTTATAGGAATGATGTTACCTTAGCTGTCACTTACACACACACTATTAGGCATGTTGTTCCACACAACCTTTTTGGACTAGTTTGCATACCATAGTCCCCCTACATTACAAATGTGACTATAGTGGATGGATTTACCTAGTGAGATTTTGGGCCTTTTTGGATTGACACATATATAATCAATCCCATTTCTCATTTCTTGTGTGTTACCTCCCATCGAGGTGTTGTTCTAGACTTTTGAATGGTTTATCGTCCAAGTTTATCATGGATATATATAGAGACCTTCGTTTCATGAAAAATGAATCCGATAAAAAAAATCGCTTTGTAACCCAATTTGTACCTAAACACTAACCTTTGTTTGTACGCCTATACACCCATAAAAAATGCACATTAAGGTTGAATTCTTCGAAATGATAGATGGATTTGGCACTTAGCATAGAAATAAACACAAACATAGCTTGTGGATAGTTTGTTGAGCCCCATAATAAGCATAGCTTGTGGGTTCACAAAGTCTTGAAAAAAAGAGAAAAAAAAAGTAATACAAGAAAAAAAGAACAAAACTAAAATAAGCCTCCAATCCATCAAAAACATTAGGACAAGAATGTATCCTTATGTGCATACCAAAAAAAATCATAAACCGATATCCTCAACACCAATAAATGAGCCTAATCCCACCTTTAATCCCAAAACTGTGCCCCAAAGCCCTCATTGTATGTATTGTTATGGTAAACTCTTGGACTTGAGAATAAATTCAAATTTATCAAGATTGCATTCGTTTGTCTCGATCGGGAAGGACTTTAGCGTATACACGTCCCTATACACACTTGAGAGCATAGAGCGACACTGTGAGCTTCCATCCGTATAGATCACTATCCCTCCCTTAGCGACTGTGGTATGTTTGCAAAATCTTCTTGGGTTGCGATTCTTTTTTTTGCGACATGCTTGATTGGTATATGTTGGATTGACGCCTTGGCAGTCATATATTCCTACTTACTTTGCTTTGATACAAGTCATGACATTTAGTTGTGTTTGTAATCTTAATGCTTGATTATACTTTGTGATATTATGGGATAACTCGTTTTGACATCTTCGGAGATTTTTGTTTTTGTTTTTTCTTATTTATTTTTTTTCTTTCTTTCTTTTTCACCCGTATATGTTTCATTTCTTTCTTGGGGACAAGAAAGTTTAGCTTGTGGGTGGTTTGTTAAGTGCATTTTATGCACCTAACTTTGTGTATATTAGTTGCGTCTTTTATTCATTTTAGTCCTTAGTTTAGTCCTTTCTTGCCTTTTTATTATTCTTTTCCATTTCTTTCTCTAATGACAGTTGGAATGGGTTTTGGAATAGTTTTTATGCTTCTGCTATGATTTTGTGCAGATTATAAGCGGTGTTGGAGATGATTCGGTGGAGGACTTGAAGAACTATGCGGGGAAGGAAGTTAAGGAAGTGAAAGAGGCGAGCATAGACACACAAGTTGATGAAGTGATGGAAGAAAAAGTCAAGAGTTTGTAGATTGAAGACGTTGCACACTTTGCGGGCGCGTTTGATTCCATCAAAAGCATAGTAAAATTCCAATCTTGAAAGTCCGTTGGAATTCGAGGTATGGACCTGAGTATACTTGGGAGCGAGAAGATTACATGAAACATAAATACCCTCACCTTTTTGCGAAGAGTCAGTCCGGGAATGGCAATCATTGAATTTCGGGGCAAAATTCTTCTAACAAGGGGATACCGTAACGCCCGTCAGACCAGAACATGCAGATTAGCACCTGAATAATATGATACATGTCTTAACGTGTAGGAAAACCTAATATGACCTAAATTATGTCAGCAAGGGTTTTAGTTTCCAAAGAATCCCGGCAGTGTGCTTAGAAAATTTTGTTACTGCGAGTAACCGTTTAAGCTGTCTTATAAAATGCCAATTGAAACAAATAACATTTTATTATATCAATAATAATAATAATAAGAGGGTAAATATAAAATTTACATACTAAAAAATATATTTTAAACTTATGTAACCAAACCAAAAATATTGTTATGTTCAAATATTGTATCCAAGATTTAATTAGAAAGTCAAGGTGTAAGTCAACAATGTCAATGTCTTAGAAAAGTCAAAGTTGTCTTGTTTTTACTTAGTGGTTAAGTTTTGTATTATTTTAGGTATAAATAGCTTTAGCTTTGTAGTTTTCCTTAAGCACTTCAATTGTTAAAATTCAGATACGTGGAATTTGTGATTAAATTCAAGATCTACTTTCTCTCTCTAGACTCTCTCTCTAGTTCTTGATCTTAATCTTGAGTAATTGCTTGATAAGATTGGGATTTTATTGTTTAACAAATTTAAGTAGATAATTGAGAATTTACCTACCTTTAATCCATCTTTTTATAAAAATTACACATTATACATATAAAATATTTATTAGCAAAAAATAAAAAATAAAGGAGTTAGAGAGAGAGTAAATTCGGCCACCTCTCTCTGCCCCTTCCCAATGTTCATCATTAAACCCCATTCTCAAGCCAACCCTTCATTTTTTGTAACCATCATTCCACATTTTGAAAGCTCTCACATCTCTCCCTCTCCCTCTTCATTTCTTGGCCGAAAATCAGCCAACCTCCTCCACAATCCATCAAACTTTGAAGGTAAGAGTCATCTATAGTGTGGGTAAGTTCATTACCCTTGTATCATCCTTCTCATCTCTTTCATTTTCTTGCATTTCCTCTCACTTTTCTTCACCTTCTTGAAGTTTCTGAATTAAAGGACCTTCATAGGTCTTAAAATGGTAGGTTATACACCAAAGGCATGTTAAATGTCAAGAAATGGTGATAACCCATGATCAATACCTCTAAAACTCAAGAAAATGAAGTTTGGATGACATGCATGTCCATTTTTCTTACAATCCAAGATGATAGAGATCATGCATATGTGTTTTTCCTTTTTCAATAGTTAAAAGATGATTTATTTTAACTAAAACCTATGTTAAAAAGGTTTGTGAAACGTTTTTAAGCAAAGAACCCATCCTATGAGAGAAATCAAGGGTCAAAACACTCTTATTACCATGTTTATGCATTTTTAGTTTGTGGCAGATTGCATGAATGTACTTCCTTCGGCTATACCTTGAAAAATATTTAACCAAATGACATGAATATTCTTCTGGAAATTTATTTAATGAGTTACCCTTCTAACACAACTGGTTTCATGTAAAAACATGAAGATTTGACCCCTCAACCAAACCTATTAAGTTAAGTGCGCAAAGTGAATCTGTCAGAACAAAACCCCTATTTCAAACAGCCATAACCTTCTTAATATTTCATAAAAATTATTGATTTTTATTCTGGAAGTTATTTTAATGAGTTATCATTCAAAAAAAAATTGATCTCACTCAAAAATATGGAGATTTGAGGTCTCAACCAGTCAAAACAAGTTGAGTATGCAATAAGTCATAATCTGGCAGATTTGAACCCATGACTTAAAAGGACCATAACTCACTCAATACGTATCCAAATGAGGTGAATCGTTTTCTGGAAGTTTTATAATTGCATTAGTGTTAAAACCCAATTTGAATCACCAAAAAATATTAAAATATGACCCTTCAAATGGACGTGACAAATAGAGTCGGTAGGCTGCTTTGTTATATGTGACCAATAAATTTTAATGAAATTATTAGCATATCTAACCACCTCTAAAAGTGGTTCTATTTATTTCAAAAGTTCCCTAAAACATTAAAGTTTATCATATTAAAATATGGTTGTGTGATTAATCAGTAAAAATATCTAAATACATTAATAATCAAACCCAAAATTCTGCCAGCTGAAAGTTTGGGGCGAGTTTTAATAAAAAGTTGATTTTTGGACTATTATAGGAGTAAATCTTGTAAAATTTAGGATTTTTGCTAAAACATCAAATAAGAATGTATACATGTAAAATTTAAACTTGGGTTAAAATATAAGGTGAACAAGAGATGCACGTTTATAAACATTAATAATGTAAGTACTCGTTATTCATTCTTAAGACATAATTCAAGGATTAATTCCTATATGTATGTCACACAATGTCAATTTTTAAAACGATAAGGTTCTCAAATCATATGAAATCCAAAATTTTCGTGTAATCTGCAACGTAAAATATTACTTAAAAACCGATTAAAGGTCACTTAAGGCATTTTATAAGATATGGCGATCTAAGTAACACTTTAACTCTAAGAGTAGGTCCCGAACTGATAGTGTGTTTCACTTTCATAGGAAAAACTTAACACCGGGTCTGGTACAACCGTGAGGCCACATCTGGACAACCTGCTGAACATTGTGAGTATTCATAGCCCCTTTTTACTATTTTGTTACAATATGGGGAAAAACATGATATTGAATTGCAATCTGGTTGATTTATGCAATGAAATTGTTGAACCTTGAATTTAATTGTTTGTGCACTATGGTATATATACTTTACGATGTACTTTAGCGTTAAATGAAAAAGTCCCCACTGGTTAGACACTACCTATTAACTCGAAAAGTGAGACGATGGTATTTGTGGATAGCGCTATTTGGATTGACAACCCCACTTTTGGCTGACGAGCTAGAAGTGAACTTTACCAATAATAAAAATAGTCTTACACATGTGGAATTATTTCACCGCTGAGGTAACGACGTGGAATTTAAGGGGCGTTGATTTGTCGAAAGGTTTGGTAGTGGCTCAATGTCATGGCATCATTGTATACATTATACCACGTGCAAATAATTAATCAACCAGTTACTTAAACGTCTTGTGAACGAGCGTTTCACAATAAAAATTTATGCATTCAAATTACTTTTGTGCATACGAAAACCTGTGAACTCACCAACTCAATGTAGTTGACCCTTTTTCTTTTACCATGCTTTTCAGATACTGATAAGTCAGTGGTGGCATATAGGGTGCATCTGTGTGACATCATCAACTACAAGAACATTAAAATATTTGGTCAACTTTTGTAACCGCCGTTTATTTTGAGAACTTTTTGGTTATGAATTGTACAACAATACTTGTACTATTTTATTTAATGTTGTGGTTGGTGTTATCTATTACTTCATGCTATGAAACCGTGCGCTGTCATATCTCGTATTTCCGCTTTAGCGAGGTGTGGCATATCTTAATACAAGATAGGTCGTATGAAATATTCATTAAATGTTCCTTCTTCGTGATTGTTTGTTTTTTACCCAAACACTGACCATGAAGGACAACCCTGAGACACAAGCCGCCAGATGGCGAAACAAGGAACTTCCTACCTAGTTGATCGGACGACATGAAGTCGCCTGGGAGAGTGAAGCTCACATCAATAGGAGCTGGAACTTCACTCATCTAGGGAGCCTTACCATTGTCTTTTGACAAAGAGGATTGGCCTTCCACACCGGCTGACAGGGCCTGTGAGATTGGCTCCGCATCCACGACCGGAAGCCTCTTCACTTTCTCCAAAACAGTGGCCTTGGGGTCACCCTATTCGATTTCTTGACCCCCGACTCAGATGTCGGGGGAGCCTTTCTTTTAATCTCTTTCTCTATGTGGGCGAGCTGTGCAAGAGCCTCCCTCTCCGAAAGACCCATTGATGGTTTTGTAGGCGTCGATCCTCCTAAAAAAGCAAAACAAAAAACATAAGACAAATTAGTGACGTCTTCTACAGACTAGACCTTACAAAATCCAACGACCAGTGGGTGACATCTAAACGTCGAGACCCCACAAAAGTCTAACGACCAGTGGGGGACGTCTAAATGACTAGCATCCCCACGAAAATTCTCACGACTAGTGGAGACGTCTTACGACTAGACCCACTAGCCTACGACCTAAGGATGGCGTCATTTACAAACTAGACCCTGTAAGGTCTTAAAATCGATAGGTGACGTCGAACGACTAGACCTTATAAACAAATATAACGAGAAAGCTTACCCGTCATTTCCTTCTCAGGAATCTCCTCGCTAGACTCCATCTTTTCTTCAACTAACGTGGCAATGAAAGTCCCGAGAAACTGTATCTCGTCCTCGTCTACAAACGAGCGAGTAAAAAACGAAGGCTCCTTGATGCTATGCGTGAGGAACCTCTCAATCTTCTCCGAAGAATCAGGAGAACGAACGAGAGGAGAGAAATTGTTCTCTAAAAACAAACAAACCCAAAAAATGTTAGCCACTTTACAACTGCCATAAAAAAACAACGACTAAGAGACCCTTAGTCTTCCCCTCAGTATTCCACCCTTTAGTGATCCAACGAATGTCACCATCTACTGACGATAGGCGACCAAATTTTTTAACCGTGCCTTTCACCCATGGTCATTAACGAACGTCCCCTGAACCAAAGTATGTGTTAGAGTTAAATTGTATTCAAGATTAAAAGGGGGTCTAGTATTGTAATTGTTGTAGAGTGTGAGTGTGTACATTGTAAATGTAAGTGTGTTGACCATGTGCTAAGAGGTCATGTTGACCATATATATAGCAGGTAAAAGTGTTGTAAGAAAGATAGAACATATAACACACACACACGCTTATTCTGAGAGTTTACACCTTGAGAAACACACACACACAGAGCTTACTGTAATACACATGAAATAGGTATATGGATTTGTGTAGATTGTGTGATTGATGTTAAATCAATAAATAAGTGTTTCTAAATCAATTGTATGTTAATTGTGAGTTAGAATCTAGAACAACAATTGGTATCAGAGCTTAATTCGATTCAAATCAACAAGAAAATGGTTACGCACACAGAGTTTAAAGATTTCATTTGATTCTTGATTTTGAAGTGTTTTTGGTAAATTCTTGATTTGATAGTGATCAACTTGCATCATAGAATGATTCTTTGAAGATAAATTTCACTTTTGAACTGTATTTGATCACTTAATTTGAATTTTTGTGAGTTTTTGAGTCGCACGAGTTCACGCACTGTATGATCATGGATTATTGTGTTTAAGTCGAGTTTATTGAAATTCATTGATTGTATTTGGTTCTAACACTAATCTTGATTGAATTAATGAAGTTATAACTCCTAATTCGAAGATTTGTTGGGAATTTGGACTGATTTTAGTGTTTTTGGACCGAATATACGAACATTCACAGATTTCGTATGAAGAAATCACATAGTTCTTACAATTCGCATAGATCCATGTTTGAAATTACTTTAGTGTGGAATTCGCATGAGTGCTGTATCGAAATCCTCAGAATTCGCATATGCCTTTGTACGGAAAGTCTGAATTCACATAACACTCACATACAAAAATCTAATTGAAAAATATTCTAAGAACATAATTTGTATAAGCTTGTATGCGAAAAATGTAGAATTCGCATAACAGAGAGATACGAATTGCTAAGAATTCGCGTAAATTTTCCATACGAATTCTTGATCAATTCGCATGATTTTTTGAAAATTTTCTTCGTAAAGAATTCACATCTCCTTGTGATATGAAAAGCTCATGAGAAAAGCTTGATTGTTCAAAATTTTCAAATTCAAGAATTCCCATAACTCTCTCGTGCGAATCCCTAAGATTTCGCATATAGTTGCATGCGAATTGTGTTGTTTTCGTATAACTCTTGCATGCGAATTGTGTGTGATTGGCAAATTATGATCTTGTGCGTCCGAATTTCTTTGATTATGCTAATTCTGGTGATTATCTTTTGTGCGAATTGTGTTTAACTCAGTTGTGTAATGATTCTATACTTAGAAAGTGTTGTATCTGTTGATTGTTTTGTCGAACTAACGAACAATTCTAACTCGTTTTTCTACAGATTTGCAAAGATGGCTAAAGATATTCTTTACATGGGGTCACAATCCAAACCTCCAGTACTTTCTATTGGAGAATATGCTCAATGGAAACGGCGGATGACTCAGTTTCTGAACCACAAGAACCGAGAGTACATGAAATCCATAAATGATGGACCCGTAAATCCTGAAGTTACTGTTCCGGGTCAAGCAACTACTGAGACCTCTCCTGAGATACCTGTTAGGTTCATACCTAAGCCATATCAATACTACAACGAGAGAGAGAAAGAGATTGCTAAAATAGGTGAAGAAGCCCTCATATACTTGACGATGGCCATCCCGAACGACATCTACAATCGCGTAGATAGCAGAGACTTTGCAAAAGAGATGTTGGATGAATTGCAGCGGCAATTCCATGGAACAGAAAGATTCATACAACTTAAACTAGATCAAAGCATTAATGCTTATGAGGGATTTCATGCCAAAGAGGGAGAAGCTTTGATAGATACTTACAACAGATTCAAGTTGATTTTGAACTATTAATTCCAGATTTAATCAAGTTCTTATCTAAAATAATAACAGAAACAAGATTTATCAATCTACCTGATTCAATTCAACTTCAAGTTTTGATTACAATCTGTTCACAAATCACTTTCTCTCTCTACAACTTTCTCTCTCTAACAATCTGCGTATATTCTCTATTCTAGTTGTCGGTCCGTGTGATTGAACACGATCTTTACCAGACAATCAAACAACAAACAAGATAGAAAAACCAACATGTTTGATTAACAAATCAATGGATTACAGATTGATACTTTGAAGCTCTCTCTCTCTTTCTCTCTGGTTATTGGGTCGATGATGAGCTGATGAGATATGAGAAGTTGTGAGATAATAATATCTCATAACCTTTTATATCTAACAAACTAATATATAAAACTAAATAATATCTAAATAATAATATCCTAAAATATCTTTTAATTCGATATTTAGGAATAATACAAAATACATTAATTAAGGCAATAATTAACTTTGACAATTATTACAAACTAACATTAGACTAATCTTGAGAGTGACTTTTCAGCTTTAGCTTCAGATTCCAAACTTCAGATTGGATGATCTTGAATCCAATAAATATGAGATCTAACAATCTCCCCCTTTGGATCAAGATCATTACTAAAAAGATTTAGCAATTCAGTCTTCTCTTTCAGCTCAGAAGTTGGAATCTCCTTCTCTGTCTTCATTATGTAATAATCTCCAGTTTTAGCTCAGAATGCTTTAGCAAAGTATCTTTACAGAAAATTTCTCTGAAATCAGCATGTCTTCAGAATACTTTGATCTTTCCTGGTTCTTGGTTAGCTCTTATCTTCTTTCTTGGACAAGTCTCTAACTTCTGATCTCTCTCATTTCTTGGTTATCACTTCTCCCCCTTTTGGATGAAAAGTGCAACGATTTCACCAAAATCTTTCAACAAGAAATGTCTTTCATTTGGAGCCTCTGATCCGTCAATTCAAAAGATATTCATCCAGATCTTTGCAAATCCAGACAAAATAATCGTGTAATACCTGAATCAATAAATAAATCAGTTAAAATGCCTGTAAGTAACACTAAGTCACTGTGTGTAACAAATACACATCGGAAAGGAGCTTTTTGATGGTCACTCCCCAGGGCTTCCATTCAATCATCGAAACACCACAAATGCAATTTCTATGAACATTATGACAATGAAACAAATCTCCTTGTGTGTTCGTGCATGTGATAGAAAGAATTAAGCACGGATGATTTCTTATAGGCTCAAAAAATTGTGTAAACCACTGAGACAATAGTAAGTTAAACACAGTCTCAATGTGCATGATTGAAGTGCGAAGGTGGGGCAAACTTCCTTCTTTTCAATATCCAGATTTTCCAAATGAAAATCAGATAGCAAATGTGCTACTTCCTCTTTGAAAAAATGAAACATTTTCGTGTTGAGAAGAAAATGAGTAGCTGGTGGGGTCAATCAAGAGTTGGCATGGGCAAGGTGCCTATTTCAATAATGTTCACCAATGAGTTGTGAAACATTAGAAATGTGGCTGCCCTACTCAGAAAAAGTTGGTGCAGAGTTCTGATATTTTTTTAACTCTGTTCTCACATCATCTTTCTTTTAAACATTTAGCTCACTGCTAACCAAACTCTCTTTTTCATTATTCCTCGTCACACATCCCACACTCATTTGTTTTGACTTCTCACACTCAATCACTATGGATTAACTTCTTGGGTAGAAATAACTGGTTAACGTGATTCCATAAAAATTCAATTAAGTTCTAGCACAATGAAATCATGTTTTCATATGTAGCATATGATGCTCAAAATGGTTTAACTATATATCAGTTAAAGCACAAAGTAGATCTTGAAAACATCACACTTCCAGCTCATTAATTCGGTTGAAGACTAGAAAAGTGGTTTGAACATTTAAGAACAATGTTTTCTATGATTGAAAGTTGTCCTCTTTTCAACCATATATGAGATGAAGATAAAGAACTATAACTTTTGAGTGCAATCTTACATCTCATGAAGTCAAGCTTAAAGTCATAAAGATATGATCTTGTAAGCATCTCTCAAAAACTGCAAAAGTCTTATGTCAAAGTCAAAGCTAATTTATTCACAGAAAATAAAATGACAAAAAGCAATAAAACAATTAAAGTATGAATTCTGATATGAAGTAATCTGAAGTAATCAGAAGTCATAAGTCTTTTACTCCCCCTGAAAATATGCATCTGAAATATGTCAGTAAAAGGCACATGATAGAGATCTACAACTTATCCTGAAGTGTAGTTCGTCATATCTTCCGAATACATATTACAGAAATATATGTACTCCCCCTTGATGGTTGATTTCCTCTTTTGAGTATCTGAGTACTATCTCTTATTAGCACAGGTGTAAGGTCTTTTGATCACGGAAGTACGAGTCCTAGATTGTTGTGTTTAGAAGTCAAACTTCGTTGAAGTACGGGTTCTAAGATGATTTACTTAGAAGCCTCTGTCTTGACATTTAAGTCTGAGTTTTGAACTGTTTTGTTCAAAAGCCTCTTTTCTCCTTGAAGTACGGATCTTGAACTGTTGTATTCAAGAGCCATTGTTCTCCTACCCCCCTTAGACAGCAGGTGCCTGTAACACAGAATCAAGCTTTTTCTTTGGTACCCACTGGTATTTGGGTCCATGAGTGTTATTTGCAGTTCTTGTGGGATTAATTGAGTAAGAACCATACCAGTAATGGTCACTCGTTTTATGTATAGGATCATGTGTATGACAATAAGAACAATAGAATTTCTTACCTGATAAACTGATTAATTGATCTCTCGTGTAGACAAAATCAGGTTTACCTTTACGTGCATTGTTTTTCTTGGCATTGTGCGTATATACACATGACTTCTTACTTTTCAGCTCATCTTTCTTCTTTGCTTCAACTGGTTTCCTGTTCCAGGCCAGTTCTTCTTCTTTGTAGCTTCTTCTCCTTCATTAATGTGTACCTGAACCAATCCTTCTGGTTTTCGAACTAGTCTCCAAACCTTCAGGGCTTCAAACTGATTAAATTATTCTTGCATAGCAGACACCCAATACGAATTAGCTAGAGCTTCTGATACTCGAGTAGGCTCTATCTTGCTGAGAAATGATTCATGCAGACATTGATTTAAAGTTGCTGACCTAGTTTGCACTGTTTGCTTAAATATCTAATAATTTGGTGAAGAGGGTGCTCTTTGGTCCAACGATGTTCATGAGGGAATGGATTATATGAAGATTGACCATGGTTATCATCTAAGATTCCACTACCAGCTTCTTCGGAATGTACAGTATGAGAGAGTTGTTCAGTTGAAGGAAGTGATGCAAAAGTTTCAGTAGGAACAACTTGTTCAGTCTGTTGATTGTTCCTTATAGTGCACCCTACTGATTCAGCAACTTCTAGATCTTCGTTTGTGGTTACAGCTTCAACTATCGGAGTAGGTGTTGGAACTTGAGCTTCTATCTGAACCGGGGGTAATAGTTCAGTTGATACATCTGAAGTAGTTGGATAATTTGTCGTTGAATCGTCAGACCTGTCAACCATAAAAATATTAGGAAATTTAGATCATAGAAACTCATCATAGAAAAATTCAAACAACAAATCTAAATCAGATAAATGACTAGTAGACGATGATGCGCCATCTGATTTGCTCTTGTCATGTACAAGTTCTAGACAAATTTGCCAAGAAGCTAACACTCCAGTTATCACGGGTTGTAAACTGACATATTCAGAATCCATCTCCTCATCAAATGTGACGTTTACGCTCTCGATAACAGTATTTGACTTCTTCAAATAAACTCAATATGCAACAGATGTAGAAGAATATCCAATGAAGATGCCCTCATCAGCCTTAGCACTAAACTTCTTCAGACTCTCTCTGTCGTTTAGCACAAAACACTTACAACCAAAAACATGAAAATATTTAATGGTTGGTGTTCGGTTGTTGATCAACGCATACGGAGTCTTTTGAAATCTGTGGTGTATCATGGAACGGTTTTGAGTGTAGCACGCCATCGAAATAGATTCTGCCCACAGAAATAGAGGTAAGTCTGAATGGCTGAGCATAGTGCGAGGGCATCGACTAGCGTTCGATTTCGCCTTTCGACTACTCCATTTTGTTCTAGCGTATGAACAACAGATTATTGATGTGATATCCCAACCGATTCAAGATACTCTTCAACAGTTCTGTTTTTGAACTCTGTGCCGTTATAAGTTCTAAGAAGCTTGACTGGTTACTGCAGATTCACCTGGATCGTCTTAAGAAAGGTAATAAGTACTTCGGGCATCTCATCTTTTGATCGTAGAAATTTGACCTACATATTTCTTTCTTCCTAAGCTTTGCGTTCGCATCGGCCCACAAAGATCCATATGCAACAACTCTAATGGAGAACTGGTACTAGGTTCAGGCTTCAGTTTATGCGAAGCTCTCTTCATCTTACCTTTTTTACATGTTGCACACAAGTGTTCTTTCATGTACTTGAGCACAGGAAGTCCATTCACTAACTTTGCAATGACCGATTTGTTTATATAACGAAAATTCAGGTGCGACAATCTTCGGTGCCAAAGCCAACTTTGCTGCATCGAGGCTTTTGTCAGTAAGCAAACCTGATTGTCATTCTGAACCTTTGAAAGATTGATGGTGTAGAGATTTGTCTTTAGATTGCCAACTAAGAGTTCTTTGCCTTCTTCAGTACGCACCAAGTAACTCTTAGCTTTGAAATTGACCTCTAACCCTTTGTCGCAGAACTGACCAATACTAAACAGATTGTTCCCTAAGCCTTCTGTAGATCCCAGTACAGTGCAATCATGAACAAATCAATAATAATGAATCAATGTAGAATAATATTTAAGCCACAACTGCTAGTCATATGATTATATGAAACACTCAAAGGGTTTAGGTTTACAGAGAGAAAATATGATCAGAGTATGTAAACCTATTGACTAGCAATCTAATAATGACTTGTGTAACCTGACAAATGAACTAATAATGCCTTTATATATCAGGCTAACAAACATAATGGGCTTATGGACTTGGGCCCATCTAATTAATAAAACTATTAAGTAATTACACATTACACCCTTAAACTTCTATTTAACCAATATAAGACACCCTAACAATCTCCCCCTTTAAATAGAAGTTGATAATCGCGCTAGTTTGGAACATATATCTTTCGAAACCCAAAACTGATCTCGAAGTAGCGCATTTGCATTCTGTACTCCAGCCGGTATTCAATAACACCAAGTGCTTGAATAACAAGTTTCTTGTATTTCGAATCCAGTGGTTAAACCCCTTTTTCATCTTTATCAATAGCACGCTTTAACTTGTCTTTAAGAAGCATCAATGTACCATCACAGAATCTGGCAATCTGGCTGAAACGAATAAAGCGCAGAACACCTTTGTTGTTCACGTAAGTCATGGATAGTTCCGGACACATAAGGACAGTAAACACTGGGACATTCTAGGCTTCAGAAGTAACACTCAAATCAGGCTTAAGCAGATTGATCTTCGGTTGATTGCTTTCTAACCCGATATAAAAGTCTTCTACAGAGGCAATTCATTGCACACTTCATGTATCGCTCGACGGTCTCAAGTGCATCTATAACTTCCCCTGATCGTGAGATTATCCTTAACGATATCGCCATAACCCATAATAGGAGAATAGTGGTTATTCCCAAAACGAACATTTCCACAAAACTTCTCGGTGAAGTTTGTGAGAAGCTCCCTTCTTTCTGGTCATGTCCTTGGAGCATCTTGAATCTATATACCACACATGACCGTCCTGCAAAACAAGTTAATGATTTTTAGGTACCCATTCGTAAATGGGTCCTTTAGGGTTAGACTTAACACCCGATCAACAAATCATTCAATCCACAGTAGGAGCAACAAAGACAATCATGAGACAGTTGAAGTAATTGCGGAATTGAATAAACTTTTAAAGGTAAAAATCCATTACATTCAACCAAAGGTTTAGAATTAAAAACATCATGACTATTATTGTTTTTCCTAGAATTTAAAACTGGATTAACTAATTCTGGTGTCGACGTGCTCTCCTTAGACTTCTTAGCTACCCACGCATATTTGACTTCTTTGCGTCGACCAAAAGTATCTGAAATAACGTTAAACCCATAGTCAGATGATTTGAAATTTGAAGATTGTTGCCTTTTAGAGCGATCGGTCTTTTTCTTCTTTTGTGAACGCTTTTTAGATTTAGACATTGAAGAATTGTTCACAGAAGATTTTAGTGGGGCAGATGTGGAACATTCACCTTTATAAAATTTTACCGGAGGCTCACAAGTAGAATTTAGAAAATCAAGGTGACTTGGTAGAGAAGGATTAAAATCAAATTGGTCTAAATCACCGTCTAAACACACCTCAGAATTCAAGAAGGCGGAAAATTCCATTTCCTTATAAGAAGGAGTCTTATCACTTGATGAATTCAGGACATCGAAAGAATTTGTTTCTAAAGATTGAGGATCTTTTCCTTTGTTTGAAAAAATTGGTGATGACTCACCCATAAAGACTTTACAGGAAGGTGTGTCCGAAGGTGGATAGGAATTTTCAGACATGTGAAGTTTCTCAACTTGGAGAGTTTCAGGCTTAGCTCGAAGCTTAGCCTTGAGAAGTCGCACTTTCATCAGATTTGCTGCCACAACAGCCAGTTGTGAATTAAGCTTCTTTATTTTTGTCTGAAAGTATTCCTTTTCCTCCTCCGACACAGTTTCCTTATTATCGGAATTGAGACACTCAATTTGGGATAAAAGCTCTTGTTTTTCCTTTTGAAAAATGTTCCTTTCCTATTCAAATGACTATTCTAGATGAACAATTTTCTTTTCTAAAATCAGAGGTGGAACATAGACTTTATGGTCTAGTGGTTCCTCCTCAGTTTTAACGGTTTTAGCATCTAGTTCAGCTTGAGTGTAACTTCGAAAATAGTCGTTTGACAGGAAACAGGGTTTTTCATCGTTATACGACGCATTCAAAGAATCATAGACAAAAGGAAGTTTCATTTTAGTAGAGTTCTCCGTTCGCAAATTATCCTCTTCCATTTCCTCATCATCAAGTGGTTTGGTCCAGTTGATTTTGTACTCTGGATAGGTCTTGTCTAATCCAAGATATTCGAACGCATATAACGTAGGAACTTTGGATAAGGCCTTTTTCAGATAATAGGGGTTATCGTAACCGATACCCGTGTCCGCATACTTGGGTTCTTTTGGTGCAATTAGATTCAGCGTTTGATGAGATTGACCAAGTTTATAAAGTTTCCGTTCAAGATCCTTTAATTGAATAGAAAATCTTTGATTTTCATTTTTGTAAGCCACGCTTTGAGTCACAATATCAATTTTCTCATTTTCTGACATACGAAGCTCATAGGTAAGATTATTTACTTTGGTCTTTAGCTCTTGTGATTCTTTTGAACAACTCTCACACTCTTCTTTTAAATTTGAAATGATGCACAGGTTGCTAGCAATTTCTAAGCTTTGATTTTCAATACATTCAGACTGTGCAGAAACTCGTTTTTCTAGAGATGAGATAAGTTGTTCTTTTTCTTTTATGATTAGCTTACAATAGTCTAATTTGTGCATAGTGAGTTGCATCTGATCAATTAAAGCTTCTTGATAAGGATCACATAACTGACATGGAGAATTACGATCTTCATCATCAGTGTCAGACGGTGATGAATGCTTGCCCATGAAATACAGATGTGCTTCAGCATCCTCATTTTCTTTATTAGATACTTGCAGCCAGTAGTCATCTTCAGCCATGAGAGCCTTACCTGCTTCCTTTTCTTTGGCCAGCAGCAACTTGGCTCTGTAATAACCTGAGTTGCGCACGACAAGCTTGCGACAATCCTTGGCAAAATGACCCAACCGACCACAGTTGTAGCATTTGATTGGCTCCTCTTTTGGCTTCTGATAGTCCTAGATTGTAGTTTCTAATCACAAACATTCAAACAATCAAACAAAACAAGATTTTAATCACATTACCTGTTTGATTTCAATCTCAAATTCAACAATTACAATCTTTTCTCTCTCTAGAACTCTATATCTCTCTCTCTACAAGATTCGTATTCTTCTAATCACACTCTAACCAAGAACAACTATCAAAAACTATTTATACCCTACAAGTTACAAGGAAACAAAACAAAATACAGGTAATGTTATTAACAAAAGACTTTGACTTTAATGAAAGTTGCTTTGACTTTCTTGAACTTTGACCTTCAGTCTTCTTGATCTTGTATCCAACAAATTTATGCTCTTACAATATCCCCCTTTGGATTCAAGATCACTATTGAAAGATCTAGCAATTCAGTCTTCATTTTTTTAAGCTCTGTCAGTACAATCTCCCCTTTTTCTTTGATGGTATTCTTTCCAAAACTGTCTTCAAACGATTAACCATCTCCACAAAACTTTCACAAAATACTTTCAAACTTTGAAAAGAAATTATCTTCAGAATCAGCTCGGATTGCTTTAGCAAATAATCTTCACAGAAAATTTCCTCAAAATCAGCACATCTTCAGAAATTCTTTGATCTTCCTCAAATCTTTACTTTGAATAATCTGACTTGGACATCTCTATAAAAATCATCTCTCAAAACTTTATCATTTCTTGATACCATCTCTCCCCTTTTATGATGATTTGAGCATCTATATCATCAAAACTGTTCTTCTAAGAAATGTCTTTGACCATTCTGAGCTGTCAAACTAAGCCACTGATTCTGTGATCCATAACCAAGTATTTATCTAGATCTTTGCAAATCTAGACAAAATAATAACATGTAATTCCTGAATCAACAAATGAATCAGTTAAAATGCCTGTTAGTAACAAGAAGTCACTGTGTGTAACAAATACACAATATAAAGGAGCTTTTTGATGTTCACTCCCACAGGGCTTCCATCCAATCATCGAAACACCACAAAGGCAATTTCTATGAATGTTATGACAAGAAAACATATTTCTTGTGTGCTCGGGCAAGTGTAGAAAGAATTAAGCACTTGATGATTGCTTTAAGGCTCAACATTGTGTAAACCACTAAGACAACAGTAGATAAACACAAACTCAATGTGCATTATTGAAATGCGAAGGTGGGGCAGACTTCCTTCTTTTCAATATCTAATTTTCCAAATGAAAACCAGATAGATTATATGCTGCATCCCCAGAAAAATATGAAACATTTTCTTGTTGAGAAGAAAATGAGTGGCTGGTGGGGTTTTAACAAGAGTTGGCATGGGCTAGTTGCCTGTTTCAATAACGTTCACGAAGAATTGTGAAACATTAGGAATGTGGCTGCCCGGCTCAGAAAGTAGTTGGTGCAAAGTTTGATATTCTTTTACTCTGATCTCACACCCTCTTTCTTTTTAATCATTAAGCTCACATCTAACCAAACTCTGTTTTCCATTTTACCTCAACTTACAACCCACACTCATTTCTTTTCGACTCCTCACACTCAATCACTATGGATTAACTTCTTGGGTAGGAGACACTGGTAATCGTGAATCCATAGAAGATCATTTAATTCCTAGCACAAAGAACCCATAATTTCCTATGAAGCATATGTTGCTCAAAATGGTTTAACTTGAACAGTTAAAGCTCAAATACAAGTCAGAATCAAATGATGTAGCAATTAAGGCTTATGAAGATATGAGCATTTTTAAACATTGAAGTATTTTCAAACTAGTATATTGAATGAATGAACATGAATGCACGAGACTTGCTTAAAAATCTGACATTGTATGAAAATGATCAGAATCAAATGATATAGCAATTAAGGCTTATGGTCAAGAATAATTGATATAGTCTATATGAAACAAGAATATAGACATTCTTGAAATGAACGTTTAGAAATTAATTAACGCAAAAAATTCATTAAAGTACAAGCGGAGTGTCTTACCATAAAAAAATGGTTACAATATGAGACATGGTAAGATCATTTTGAACAAGAATTCAAACCAGTGTGTGTGAATACTTGAAACTATATAGAAAAGACAATACACAAGTATTTATCTTTGGAAACACACGGTTTATAATCATGTAAGCACAAGTAATTCTTGAAAAACATTTAAAATCACACTTCCAATTCATGAAATCTGTTTAAGAATCGGGAAGTGGTTTGATCATTTAAGAAAATCATGTTTTCATATCTGAAAGTTGTCCTTCATTCAGATACATATGAGATTAAGATAACAAGTTTACCTTTTCGCTCAATCTTAATTCTCATGAAGTCAGCTGTAGTCAATAAGATATGATCGTGTCATCCTCTCCCATCCTGCATAAATCTCAATGTCTAGTCAAAGCAAATTTATTCACAAATTTATCTGAAAAATAAAAGACATAAAGAAGTAAAACGATTAAAGTACGAGTTCTGATCTGAAATAATCAGAAATCATAGTCTTACTCCTTTTGATGTGATTTATATGCTCCCCCTAAAATCATGCATCACAAAAATTTGTCAGTTAAGCAAAATGCAAAAATTAGATATGCTCTCCCTCAAAAGAATGTAGATCATCTTAATGTGCATCTCATTCTCCCCCTGAGATCATAAGCAAACTATTAAAGTGCAGATATGCTACAGAAATAAGAATAAAGAAAATGATGAAAAATAACAATACTTAACTTTATTAGGTAACAACCGATTATGTCTTAAGATTTAGCATACCAATCTTAGAGACAAGAAAATTAAATCTTTTTTCATCTAAGGGTTTGGTAAATAAATCTGCAAGCTGATAATCTGTTTTTACAAAATAAAGTTCAATTGTTCCTTTTTCTACATTGTCTTTGATAAAATGATAACTGACGTCAATGTGTTTGGTTTTCGTATGTTGGACAGGATTAGCAGATATCGCGATTGCACTCTTCGAGTCACAATATATAGGTATTTTGTCGAACTTGAATCCATAGTCTCTTAGTTGTGTTCGCATCCACAGGACTTGAGAGCAGCAACTGGCAGCAACTACATACTCTGCTTCAGCAGTCGATGTGGAAACGCATAATTGTTTCTTTGATGCCCAGCTAACGAACTTATCTCCAAGAAATTGAATGTGACTTGAAGTGCTCTTTCTGTCCAACATGCAACCTGCATGATTTGCATCTGAATAGGCAGTCCGTTGAAACCCAGTATCCTTAGGATACGACAGACCAAGATTTGCAGTCCCCTTAAGATACCTAAAAATCCTATTGACAGTAGCCAAATGGGATTCTTTAGGAGCAGCCTGATATCTAGAACATAAGCATGTTGAAAACATAATATCTGGCCTACTTGAAGTAAGATACCTTAATGATCCTATCATACCTCTATAAGTTCTAACATCAACACTTTTACCCGAAGGATCAGTGCTAATCTTAGTACTCGGTGCCGTCGGGGTTCCAATTGGTTTACAATTTTCCATTTTAAACTTGCGAAGAATATCCAAATTGTACTTAGATTGATTAATGAAAATCCCCGTTGAAAACTGTTTAACTTGTAATCCGAGAAAGAAATTCAACTCTCCCATCATACTCATTTGAAAACGTGACACCATGAGGTTAGAAAAGTTTTTGCAATATTTAGGATTAGTAGAGCCAAATATTATATCATCAACATATATTTGAATAAGGATGATATCAACTTTACCTTTGGAAAAACCTGACTTGACCAAGATTTTAGATAGAACATCATACCATGCTTGAGGGGCTTGTTTCAAACCATACAGAGCTTTGTCCAAGATGTATACATGATGTGGCTTATCTGGATTCACAAACGCTTCTGGTTGAGACATGTAGACTTCCTCCTTAAGAATTCCATTCAGAAAGGCCGTTTTCACGTCCATCTGATAGACTGTGAAATTCTTGTGAGATGCGTAGGCTAGAAACATGTGGATTGCCTCTATACGCGCTACTGGAGCATATGTCTCATCGTAGTCTATGCCTTCCTCTTGCCGGTAACCTTTGGCAACAAGTCTAGCTTTATTCCTTATGACGATACCATCTTCGTCCTTTTTATTCTTGAATACCCATTTAGTGCCAATTACGGATTTTCCTTCCGATGTTGGAACTAATCTCTAGACCTTCAGGGCTTCAAACTGATTTAATTCTTCTTGCATAGAACATACCCAATCCGAATCATCTAAAGCCTCTGATACACGTGTGGGCTCTATCTCGCTGAGGAATGAGTCATGCAGACATTGATTCAAAGTCACTGACCTAGTTTGCACCGGCTTGCTTATATCTCCAATTACTTGGTGTAAAGGGTGCTCTTTGGTCCAGCGATGCTCCTGAGGGAGTAGATTAGATATTGATTGAACATGATCATCGTCTTGAAATCCACTATCTGACTCTTTAGTTTGAAAAGAAGGAGGGAGGTTTGTAGTTGAAGGTTCAGGTGCAGAAGCATCAGTTGGAACAGCAGACTCTGGCTGTTGAGTAGACAGTATATCAAACCCAACTGATATATAGTTAGTTCTGGCTCGACAGTTACTTGTATATCTTCAACTGCAGAAGTAGTTGTTGGAATGTGAGTTTCTGACTAAACGGGGAATACTAGTTCAGTTATAACTTCTGAAGTGACTTGATGATTACAACTTGTGTCTTCAGACCTATCAGTCACAGAAGATTTAGGCAAATTAGATCCTAGAAACTCATCATTAAAGAATTCAAATAACAAATCTATATCAGATAAATGTGAAAGTGAAGTAGAAGCATTATCCGAATTGTTCTCTGTAGAAACAGGTTCTGGACTGATCTATCCAGAAGCTAATACTCCTGTGATAACGGGTTCTGAACTGAGTTGTTCAGAAGCCATTTCTTCATCGAATGTTACATTGACGCTCTCGACAACTGTCTTTGACTTCTTCATATAAACACGGTATGCTTCAAATGTTGAAGAATAGCCAATGAAGAAGCCTTCGTCCGCCTTAGCACTGATTTTTTTCAGATTCTCTCTGTCGTTAAGCACGAAACACTTACACCCAAATATATGAAAATACTTGATTGTTAGTGTTCTGTTGTTGATCAGCTCATATGGAGTCTTTTGAAAACGGCGGTGTATCATGGATCTATTTTGAGTATGACATGCAGTTGACAGAGCTTCTGCCTACATAAATATAGGTAAGTCCGATTGGCTAAGCATAGTACGAGCGGCCTCGACTAGCGTCCGATTTCGCCTTTCCACTACTCCATTCTGTTCAGGCGTACGTGCAGCAGAGTAATGATGTGATATCCCAACCGATTCGAGATATTCTTCAACTGTTTTGTTTTTGAACTCTGTGTCGTTGTCAGTTCGAAGAAGCTTGACTTGTGTCTGCAAATTCACCTGGGTCGTCTTTAAGAAAGTAATGAGAACTTCGGGTGTCTCATCTTTTGATCGTAGAAATTTGACCCACGTGTATCTTCAATAATCGTCCCCAATAACCAACACGTATTTCTTTCCACCTAATCTTTGTGTTCTCATCGGACCGCAGAGATCCATATGTAACAACTCTAGTGGAGAACTGGTGCTTGGTTCAGGCTTCGGTTTATGTGCGGCTCTCTTCATCTTACCCTTTTCATATGCATCATACAAATGTTCTTTCTCATATCTCAACTCAGGAAGTCCTTTACCAACTTTTCTTTACCAACTTTTCTTTGACCAACTTATTGATATAACGAATATTCAGATTTGATAATAATCTGTGCCAAAGCCAACTCTGTTGCATCGAAGCTTTTGTCAATAAGCAAACGTGACTGTCATTCTGGACCTTTGATAGATTGATGGAGTAGAGATTTGTCTTTCGCTTGCCAATTAAGAGTTCTGTGCCGTCTTCAGAACGAACTGAACATCTCTTAGCTTTGAAGTTGACCTCTAACCCTTTGTCGCAGAATTTACCGATGCTAAACAAGTTGTGCCCAAAGCCTTCGACATAGCTCACCTTCCTAATCGTTATGTTGTCTTGAATGATATCACCATGTCCTAAGATTGGTGAAACTTGGTCGTTCCCAAATCTGACATTGCCACTTAATTTCTCTATATAATTAAATAATAAAGCTTTCTGCCCGGTCATTTGCTTGGAACAACCGCTATCCAAGTACCACATATGTTGGGTCTGCAAGAGAAATCAGGAAACAATAACTTTAGGTACCCATTTAAAAACGGGTCCTAACAGATTAGCACATGATTTTGGTATCCATTTAAATATAGACCCTCATTTTCTTTGAAAACTTTTAAAAACATTTGGTTTTGAAGAATAAACATGATAAGATCCAAACCAATCAGTAGAAGTATGATGATAAGGAAAATCATTTCTCCGATGATGATAAGATTTAGTAGTAATATGAGATAATTGAATCAATTGCTTTATTGAATAACGCTTGTAAGAAGTTACAAGGTTTTGTTTATGAGAAGCAAGTTGACCAACTACATCAGTATCACTACTATCATATCTATTACACGAGTTATCAAAAACTGATTCAGTAATCTCATCATTCTTCCTTTTTGGTCTCCATTCAGATCTTGCTTTCGACCTTTTCTTCCTTATATCTGAAACATAAGATTTAGAATTATTAGGAAAATCAGATTTCTGAGATTGAGTTTTCTTTTGTATACCAGTGTATTTCTGTTTCTGTAATCGCTGTTTCTTATGTTTCTAACCTTGTGCATAGTAATCAGCAGTTACAGAAACTGATTCACCAACCTTAGTTGATCATTCACCAATATTAAAACCACTTGGTAACACTTTTTCAGTTATAAGACAAGTAGAATGATCAGGAAGAGGAGCATTGAAGTCAAACATATCAATTTCTTCTATGCACCCATCATCAGAATTAAGAAAGTCATTTGCAAACTCAAATAAGTCAACAAAATTATCAGACGAAGTTTGAGGTGCCTTTGAAACTGTAGAACACTTTGTAGATTTAGATTGAAAAACAGTGTTCTTTAAAACTGTAGAAAACACACTTTGTTCAATATATACGAAAATTCTTTCATCAGAAACAACATTTTCAAGCTCAACTATTTTTCTTTCAAGAATGAGTGGAGGAATATAAACCTTTGCAGTTACAGGTTTTGCCTTCATCTCAGAAACAGAATAACTAGCAAAATAGTCATTTGAAAGAACTTTTGGTGTCTCAGAAAGATAACTATCACTTAACTTTGCATTGTTAAATGGTAGATGCATTTTCTTTATATTCTTTCTATTTTCAGTTTCTTTGGCCTCAACTTCTTCTGGTAATTTGGTAACAAATTTGGGTTTTAAATGAGTATGTTTACCAGCACAGGCAAGAAAATCAAAATTATAAAGTGCTGGTTGTTTTCTGATGGCTTTCTTTTAGTAATGGGGGTTTTCAAAACCAAGTCCCCATTTTTCCTTAACATCAGCCTCTTCGTTAGGTGCATTGAAAAAAATGGTTTGATCTGTTTGGCCTCTTGCATAGAGTTTGGCTTCCAGACCATTTACCTTCTTATTCAAAAGCTTGTTCTCAACCTGCAATTTATGAATAGTTAGTGCAAATTCTTTCTTCTCAAACTCAGGCTTAGAAATTTTAACATCAAAATCAGAAATTTTCTTTTCAAAACAATCTACTTGAATTTTAGAATCAGAAGCAGACTTGCGTAAAGAATCAATTTGATCTTTGTTCCCAATAACAGACTTATTAAGCTCAAAGATCTTATTGTTTCTTTTAGCAACTCTGTATTTTTCCTTTTTCAGTTTTTCCTGAAGGTCATTATGCTCAACCATCATGGCTTCCATTTTGGTTATGAAATCTTTTTCAGTTAAGTTCATTACCTCATCAGGCGCTTCATCATCTGACTCATCATATTTCACCGTCTTGCCCATTAAGCATATATGAGCAGCTTCTTCTTTCTCTTCCTCTTCACCATCTGAATGATCCAGCCAAAATTCATCTTCAGCCATTAATGCTATGTCCGCTTCTTGTTGTTTGGCCAATAGCAGTTTGTTCTGATAGTACTGAGAGTTGCGAACCTTTGACTTTCGACATTCTTTAGCAAAATGTCCAATCTTGCCACAGTTGTAGCATTTGATAGGATCATTTGCTGGCTTTTCAGCAATGGTATAGTCATTCACAAACTTCTTTCTTTCTTCGGGTTTCTTCTCAACAAATCGGTTTCCTTCTACCCTTTCCCTGTGCTCATGATTTTTGGAGCTATATGAAGAGTACCTCTGAGAATTGGATCCCGACTTTTTGTAGAATTTTTTTTTTAAATGCACGGGTCAGTAATAGCATCGCTTGCTTGAGACTTTCTCCGTCATCTCCGTCTGACTCTGATTCTGATTCTGAACTGATAATCACTTTCTTCTTCTTCTTTTTCTTCTTATCTTTCTTTTCTTTCTCCTTCTCTCCGGCCACTAGAGCAATAGGATCAGAAACTTTCTCATCTTTCTTCTTCTTTTCACTTCTTTTCTCTTCAACTTCTTCTTTATTCTGACGCAAAGTCTCATAGACTTCGTGAAGAGGTATGTCGCTCAAGTCTTTCATCTGCTTCATTCGACGGGTATGTTTCTTCCATTCCGGTTGCAGAATACTTAGAAACTTGACTTTGTTTTCTATTTGCTTCTTCTTCACTTTGTTCTTTGATAGTTCATTCAGAAGAAGGACAAACCTCTCATAGGTTTCCTCTAGGATCTCATTTTCTTTCGCTTTGAATTCCTCGTAGCTCTTTATGCAGTTAGCCACTTTCATTTGATTGTCGACTTTGGAACCCATCATCATCTTTTGCAACTGATCCCACATTTTCTTTGCATTCGCCTTGTAACTATCTATCTTAATGTAAATCTTTTTACGAATGCTCTGAAGTAAAAGAGATCTTGCTTGCTTTAACTACTTTAAAACGGCTTTTCTGTTCCTCAGAATACTGTGCAAAATCCAATGGAATAGTCTTCATCTATTGTTCTCTGTCTACATCACCATCCTCACTGTCAGATGAATTGTCATCAGGTATCTGGACAGTAGGTGGTACCATGGGACCTTCAGTAATTGAAAGTAGAATGTTTTCTCCATTTGCATGCCTATCCACCAAATTCAGAAATATGTCCTTCCACTACTCATATTCTCCTTTGAACAGTACTGGAGGCTTGACATCAGTGCCAATAGAAATAGCATCTTTAGAAGTCATCCTGTTTGAAAAATATATGCAATAAGAAACTAGAACTGATCGTTAGTCCAAATATGAAATCACAAGAAAAAATCTTGAAATATAGAAAAATCAGAAATTTTTAAAAAAAATATGACTAAGTGACAAAACTCGAAAGTCACTTTAGAACTCGCAAGTTACTATTGTTGAAAAACCCGCAGACTAAAGCTTGCGCGTTTATGAGATTCACACGCAAAGACTTGCATGTTCTGAATAAACTCGCAGATAGCTGAAACTCGCTGAATGTTGAAACTCGCAAGTGACTATTCTCTTTGAACTCGCTAATGCCTAAACACGCAAGAAACTATTCACGTTGAAACGCGCTAATAGAGACGTACGCGTTCCCAAAACTCGCTAGACACTACTTGCGCGTTTGAGCAAACTCGCTAACCACTGCTTGCGCGTTCCAACACTTACACAATTTTCTGAGTTTTTCAAACTCGCACGATGTATGAAATCGCAGAACCCTGTTCCTGATGAAACTCACACACTTAGGCTAGTGCGTTTGTAGAACTCGCTAATTACTATGTGCGTGTTTTAGTACTTAGAAAATTTTCCCAACTTTCAAAACTCGCAGACTTCAACCAGCGAGTTTCTAAAACTCTTTAATAATGCCTTGCGCATTTTGGCCAAAAATGAAATTCTTCAGCTTGCACGTTCTATCGAAGAACTTGCGCGTTTCACAGATCTAGCGCGTTCTTCAGATTTCCTTGCGTGTTCTTCAGAAAGTCAACCAAAACTTCACTTTTTCATCGAATTTCGACTCAAAACTTCTTCAATTGCTTCAAAACTTTGCAGAAATCCTCGAATTTAACACAAGAACAGATTACAATGCGAGAATTTCAATAACAAACACAAAATTATACACTTTGACTCGATTTACAGTGCATATTAACTCGTGAACTCAAAAACACACAAAATCATCAAATTGATGATCAATTACAGTGCAATTGCCAAAATAAACGATACAGAATCGATCGATTATACTAAACTAACAACCCTGATCGAATTCAGCTCGAATTACACACTAAAAATCAGAAATTGAATCGAACTCGATGAACAGTAACAATGAACATTGTCGACGAATTTCTTGATCTGATTTCACTTTTGGATCTGCTCTGATACCAATTGATAGTCCTAGATTCTAGTTTCTAATCACAAACATTCAAACAATCAAACAAAATAAGATTTTAATAACATTACCTGTTTGATTTCAATCTCAAATTCAACAATTACAATCTTTTCTCTCTTTAGAACTCCCTCTCTCTCTCTACAATTATCTCTATAAGATATGTATTCTTCTAATCACACTCTAACCAAGAACAACTAACAAAAACTATTTATACCATACAAGTTACAGGGAAACAAAACAAAATACAAATACAATATACTTTGACTTTTATTAACAAAATACTTTGACTTTAATGAAAGTTGACTTTCTCAGCTTTGACTTTGTGGCCCAAGAATTACTAGCATAAACACATACAAATTTACACAAAACACTTTTGTTTATTAATCACAAAGATTACATCAAACCATATTCCTATTTGTGATAAACGAATTAAGATTGAATGTTTGTGTGTATACTCAATGTGCGCAACTATGTGTTCTTACTCTCTCTCAATTACCACCAAGATTACACCTTCACTTTCACACACTTACTTACTCGCTTTCTAAAAAAACAACACAAAGACTTGCTTGTATATAGGTCAACATGACCAAGCAAGGTCAAACCTCCTAAGCACATTACAACACAAACACTAATTACAACAATGACCCTCATTTAATCTTGAATACAATTTCAGTTTAACAATCTCCCCCTTTGGATTCAAGATTAAAATTTTTTTTGCAATAATCTTCAGGTCTTCATATCTTCATAATTGTTTTCAGCTTTCAGCCTTTGCTCTTTCATGACTTTGATATCTTTAAGTCTTTTTACACTTTGTCGCTTTGAAAGTCAACATGCCTTGAACACGAAACGGAATTCTTGCAACACCTTTTGAACTTGAAACTTCATTCTCTGTTCACTTGAAACTTCGTTCTTTGAAAACTACCATTGAACAATGAAACATCTTTGAGAAATCTCTGAAATTGTATCTTCATCACTTTGATCTCTGAACCATCTTTCTAATAACTAACTTTATTGCCTTTGAACATTGAAATTCTTTAACAGACATGAACTTTAAAACAGCGGAAGCAATTTGAATTTCCTACTTAAACATTGAACTTGAACTTTTAAATTGATCTTCGAATAATTCTCCCCCTTTTTTATGATTGAGAGCATCATAATCATCAAAATATCTTCAATTTCAGCACAGACTTTGATTTCCCCCTTTGATCAACTAACAATCTCCCCTTTGACAGTTTCCGCACTTTGATCTGAAGAGCCGAATCATGAACTGTATATATCTGAATTTTTTCAAATTCAGACATAATGAACGTGTAATCCTGATTCAACTAATGAAACAGTTAGGAATGCCTGTCAATAACACAAAGGTACTGTGTATAACGAATGTACATTATAAGGAGCTGGTTTGAAGATGACTCCCCAGGACTTCCATTCAATCATTGAAAAACACAAGGTTTATCTATGAATGTTCTGACAGAAAAACAAATTTTCTGTGTGCTCGTGCTTGTGTTTGGAAGAATTTAGAACAATGATTGTGTTTCATAAAGGCTCAAAGTATGTAAATCACTAAGACAAGAATGATTACACATGAACTCAATGTGCATGAGAAAGGGTCGAAGGTGGGGCAACTTTCCTTCTTTATCAATATCAGTATCTTCCAAAAGAAGATCCGATAGATTATATACTGCTTCCCCAGAAAATGTGAAACATTCTCTTTTTAAGAAAAGAATGAGTAGCTGGTGGGTTGTATACAAGAGATGGCATGGCCTATTTGCCTATTTCAATGATGGTCACCAAAGAAATGTGAACCAATCAGTAATGTGGTTACCCGACTCAGAAAGATGTTTGGTGCAGAGTTCTAATATTCTTTTAACTCTATTCTCTCACCCTCTTTCTTTTAATCATATAATCTCACATCTAACCAATCTCTCATTTCCATTTTTCCTTAGCTCACTCCCACACTCAATTCTTTTAGACCCCTCTCCCCTCAATCACTCAAAGGATTTCTTCCGGGGTAGGAAACACTGGTTATTGTGAATCCATGGAAGATCTATTAAGCATTCACACTGAATCCCATTTTCCTAAAAGTACATGTTGTTCAATGATTTTCTTGACATATAAAGCACAAGAAATCATATGTCAGTGTTTGTATGCTCATTCAAAAATCAGAAATGAAATTTGAGCATTTTACACATTTAAGATATCTCAAAACTTTATATGAATGAAAATAATAGAAATGTTTTGAGAATCTGACAATTATTAAGATCAGATCAAATTATCATGAAGAAAAAATATTTGGGAATTCAAAGACGTATGTTGTTTATATGAACAATATATAAAAATATTATCAATGAAATCACATTAAAAATGAAATGACATTTGATTCAAACAACTGTGAATATCAAACAACGGGAGTATTACCGTAGAAAGATATATCATTTGATACATGGTAATAACATAATCAATTTGAAAATACTGAACTAGTATGTGTATGAATACTCGACAAAGTATATAGAAAAGAAAATACACAAGTATTATTCTTTAAAGAACACACAGCCAGATAAGCATATAAGTATCCAAAAATCATTTAAAATCACACTTCTCAGATCATAAAAACATGTTAAGATCGTGAAGTGGTTTGAACATTTTAACACCATTTTTTACAAGTGAAAGTTGTTCTTCTTTCACAAGTGTTAGAGTATAAGGATTAAAAAGAAATACCTGTAGATCAGAATCCTTAACTCTCCCTGGAATGAATATAGCAATTTAAAGTATCCTTGAATAAATATCCTCCACCTTGATACTTGTAAAACGTCAATCTTTTTAGAAATATTATTATAAAAGATATAGCAATATAATTTCTAAACTCCCTTTCAAACGAAAAACTTCCTGAAAAGATGTAATCATGACAACATCCTTTAGAAGAAAACATTTGAATACGGGTTTTTAACTGAATTGTCCAAAAGCCATTGTCACATAAAATCTCCTACAAGAATTTTTTTTTGGTAATCATTATAAAAATGATTCCACTTTAGTCAATCAAAATATGATGAAATATCCAAAATATATGCAAATAAAGCACAAGTTTAGAAAACTCCCCCTAGAATCATGAATTGGCGTTTAACATACAATGTTTGCTAACTAAAAAGTTAAACCTATTTTCATCCAACGGCTTGGTGAAAAGGTCAGCCAACTGGTAGTTTGTAGTCACGAAGTGCATCTCGATATCACCCTTCTCGACATGATCCTTTATAAAATGATAACGCACGTCGATGTGTTTCGCCTTGGAATGCTGCACAGGATTGGCTGTTTTCGCAATCGCACTCTTAGAATCACAGTAGATAGGGACTCGTTGGTAAGTATAACCAAAATCTTTTAACTGTGTTTTCATCTAGAGGACTTGTGAACGGCAGCTTGCGGCAGCTACGTATTCAACCTCAGCGGTGGATGTAGAAACACAATTTGTTTCTTAGATGTCCAGCAAACCAACTTATAACCTAAGAACTGACAAGAACCAGAGGTGCTCTTTCTATCTAGTTTACATCCTGCATGATCAACATCAGTATAGGCAGTTAAATCAAAAGACGAACCCTTAGGGTACCAAAGGCCTAACTCAGTAGTACCTTTAAGATACCCAAGATTCCGTTTTATAGCGACCCGATGTGATTCCTTCGGATTGGCCTGATATATAGCACAGAAACATGTAGCAAACATAATATCCGGTCTACTCGTAGTTAAGTACAATAGTGAACCAATCATGCTACGGTACACTTTTTGATCTACTGATTTGCCAGAAAGATCTGCATCTAAAAGTGTGTCCGTTGCCATCGGTGTTTTCATCACTAAACTTTCACTCATATCTTGAATATATTTTGATTGATTAATGAAAATGCCTTCGAGTAACTGTTTCACTTGAAGACCAAGGAAAAAATTCAGTTCGCCCATCATTGACATTTCAAAATGAGATTCCATGATTCTTGAAAAGTTTTTACAAAACTTTGGATTCGTAGAACCAAAAATTATGTCATCTACATAAATCTGGATTAGAATCATATCATCACCTTGCTTTTTCAAAAAGAGAGTAGTATCAATTGTACCTTTCTTGAATCCTGAAGCAAGTAAGAATTGGGTTAGAGTTTCGTACCAAGCTCTTGGTGCCTGCTTGAGTCCATACAAAGCTTTGTCTAAGACATAGACATGATCAGGGTTCTTCGGATCAATTAATCCTTCAGGTTGAGCAACATATACTTCTTCATGCAATATCCCATTTAAAAATGCAAATTTTACGTCCATATGAAAGACAGTAAAATTTTTATGTGCTGCATAAGATAAGAAGATTCGTATAGCTTCCAGTCGTGCCACAGGAGCAAACGTTTCTTCATAATCAATCCCCTCTTGTTGACAATAACCCTTTGCAACAAGGCGAGCTTTGTTTCGAACTACAACTCCAGGTTCATCTCTCTTATTTCTGAAAACCCACTTTGTTCCAATAACAGATTTTCCTTCTGGAAGTGGTATAAGTCGCCAAACTTGGTTTCTCTCAAATTGCAGAAGTTCATCTTGCATCACCAGTATCCAATCTGGATCGCACAAGGCTTCTGAAGCTTTCTTCGGCTCGAGAGAACTTAAAACGCTTGAATATAGACAAAAGTTAGCTGATAATGCACGCGTTTGTACACAGACTGTGCATCACCAATAATATTATGAAGTGGGTGAGCTCGTGTCCATTTCATGGTACCTGGAATTGGATGAATGTCAGCTTGAGTATTATCTTCCTCATATTCACTATATACTGCAAGTAAGTCTTGATCAACCCCAGATGTGCTCGAGACATCTTGTACAACCTCTTCTAAAGTAAAAATTTCCGGAGCAATAGAAGAATCACTCAGAACTTCTGTTGCAGAATTTGGATCTGCATTCACATAATCAACATTAGTACCTTCAGAATGTATATGTGTAGATATACCTGATGTGGTTGATATTGTGACATTTTCAGAAGATCCTGAAATATCTGCTATTATAATTGGAATCTCTGAAGTTGATGCAGATATGCTTGATTTTTCAAAATCTGCACAGATATCCAGAAAAGCATCAAAAAATAATAAGTCTAATTCAGCTGTAATTTTATTTAAATTAGAAGACTTATTCTGTTTGACTTCGGGTTTTATTCCGTCTTGAATAGAAACCTTCGACTTAAGCTAGAGTTCTGAACTTTTGTGATCAGAAGTCAACGTTGATGATTCCTCGAATGACACATTAATGCTCTCCATGATCGTCTTGGTTCGTCTATTGTAGATTCTATAGGCTTTAGACGTTAACGAATAAACAATGAAATAGCCTTCGTCAGCCTTCTTGTCAAATTTACCAAGATTGTCTCGATCATTGAGAATATAACACCTGCAACCAAAAGTACAAAAAAATTTAATATTCGGTTTTCGACGATTAATAAGTTCATACGTTGTCTTTTTATGTCTTTTGATGATAATTGTGCGGTTTTGTGTGAAACACGCAGTGGCTACGGCTTCAGCCAAAAGAAACATTGGCAACTCTGAATAGGCTAACATAGTCCTCGCAGCTTCCACCAGTGTTCGATTCATTCTTTCAACTACGCCGTTTTGCTGAGGAGTGTAGGCAGTAGAAAAGTTGTGAGAGATCCCAACAGATATGAGATAACTCTGAAGCTTTTCATTCTTGAATTTCGTGCCATTGTCACTTCTCAAAGATATAACCGACAATTGTAGTCGAACCTGAATTTTCTTTATAAACTCAATGATCAGCTCAGTTGCATCTGATTTGTTCCTTAAAAATTCCAACCAAGTATATCTGGAGTACTCATCTATCATGACCAAAATATATTTCTTACCGTTGATAGACTGAGTCCTCATCAGGCCACAAAGGTCCATATGTATTAATCCAAGAGGTATTGAGGATGAGAATTTTGTCTTTGCTTTATGAGATGTTCGCTTCATCTTTCCCATTTTACAAGCGGGACAAAGAGAATTCTTCTCAAACCTTAATTCTGGTAGACCTTTGACAATACCTTGTCTCGCCAACTGATTAATCGCATCCAACTTTCAACTCGTGAAGCTTTTGCAATCAGACAAACAGGTCTTGATGCAGAAAGAGTTGGAAAATTGACAGAATAAAGATTTTCATTCCGCTTAGCTTTAAAAACTGCACGACCATCTTTATCTTCAATATAACAGCATTATCAGTAAACCGAACTTGAAATTGACTATCGCATAATTGACTTGTACTGAAAAGATTATGATCAAGTCCTTCTACGTATAGTACTAATTTGATCGTCACGATGCCATTTGTTAAAGATCCGTGTCCTCGAATGTATCCAGTAACCTCAGAATTTGCATAACTTACAATACTGGCAGGTTCCTCAACATAATTATGAAGTAGATGCTTAAATCCTGTCATATGTCGCGAGCATCCTGAATATCTATACCATATATGTGAGGCCTGCAAAAAGAACAAATTACTTCTGCTTAGGTACCCATATCCATATGGGTCCTTCCTTGTTAGCTTTTTGCAATTCATCAACATCATTTACCTTAGCCTTAATTCGCCACTCATAGCGAGGCTTAGATACCCATTTCCATATCATTTTAACATTAAGCGCATCAAATGTTTTCTTTTTCGAAAAATGATCAATCTTAGCATGAAAAATTTTAGCCTGATGTGTTAAGGATTTGGAAACATATTTGGCACGAGATGTTTTTCTGGCATCTTTAGATTTAGAATAAATGGAAGGAATGGTAAATGCATTATCATGACAGTGTTTGCATATAAAGTTCTTACGTGCAAATTTCAAAAGCTTAGATTTATCCAATGTAGTACAAGCATTCATACAACTTTGACATTTGGAAACGTTTGAATTTTTACACATCAAACTATCACTATCACTGATATTACATTTATTTTTAGCAACTTTATTTTCCTTCACATTCTTCATCCATTCTCCTTTACCATTCTGCCTTTTTATATCTGAAACAGAAATAGAATCTTGTTAGCTTTCTTTGAAGAAGATGATTTTGGCTTTGAATTACAAGAAGCTTCTCTTTTTTCAAAAATACTCAGAGGATATTCAGGAGTATTAGTATAAACAATTGAAGTTTTAGAATTAATAGTCTCAAACTCTGGATTAGAATGAACATTCCAGTTTGGAGATTCAAACATCTTTTTATCTTTTTGATTTTGTTTAAACAAATCATCTTTCAAAACTTTTAACTCTCTAGAGAGTTCTTTGTTTTCTTCAAAAGACTTGTCAAGTTTGAATTTGAGATCAACGTTCTCATCTTCTAACTCTTCATTTGTCTTTTGAAGATTTGTGATTTGTTTCTCAAAATTAGATGTTTGATTCACCTCAGAGTTTGATTCCATCTTTTCTATTATAGGAACAGGATCTGGAGCATTCATCATTTCTGTAAAGATCTCTTCAGTCATAATTTTTGAAAAATCAGAATTAAGTTTTTGATTCATGATATTTTCATCTTTTGATTCTTTTGAGGAATTAGAAGTGAATGAATCAGATAAAGAAATATGATTCTCAACATCAGTTTCTGAATCAGATTCATCATACTGGCACTGAGATTCAGTACTATTTGCTTCAACCTTGGCTGGCTCTGTTGGTAAACAAGGAAAAAAGAGTGACGTAAATTCACTAAATTCTATCTTTCTTGTTTGGTAACTTTCATTCAAATCTTTATAAGCAAAACCAACAGACTGTCAACTTGAAATTGAATCATCACAAGATGAAGTGTCATCATCATTCACGACTTTATCTTTTACAAAAGTATCATGAATATCTGGTTTTGTAGGAGTAGAGCCCACTTTATCAAAATTATACAAATTTTCTGGTGCTCTTTTCAAAACATTATTTGGTTCAAAACCTAAACCTTTTTTAACATTATAAAATCGGACATCTTGGAGTTTGTTTGTTAAAAGACTTAATGTTTGCTCAGTCTGTCCTCGTTTCAGATTTAAATCTTCCAGTTGCTTGATTTTACAATATGCCTTGTTTCTTTCTTGAAAACACACTTCAAATTTTATTTAAAATCACCTTTTTCAGCATTTAAATTTACAAGATCCCTTTCAAGCTCAGATATTTTTGAATTTAAAACATCTTTGTCCTTTTTTAAAAAATCTTTTTCAAATTCTTTTTCAAATTCTTTTTCCTTAACAACATCTTTTAACATTGTATTTTCATCACGAAAATGCAACATTGTTTGTCTTTCATGACTAAGTTTGACTTTCAAAGTTTTAAACTATTCTTTCATGAATTTAACTTGAGCCTTTAAAGATTGAATACGCACCTCAGAACCACAGTCAGAATGATCAGAAGATGATCCAATGTCCTCATTCACTTTAGCCATCATACACACTGTCACACCCCGCTAAAGCGGAAATACGGAACATGACAGTTCGATAAACATAGCATTAGGAAATGATATAATACCTTCATACATATCAACCATAGTTTACATCCTGTTCCAAAATAAGCTTTCTTTACAAAACCCAAATTTAAATTACATGATACTATTAAACGATTAAGCGCAAAAACTAATCTCAATCATTATCCGGATACCTTCTTGTTCCCTGAAAAGCATGTATAAAACAAGGTCAACTACAAAGAGTTGGTGAGTTCACAAGTTTTAAAGATGCACAAAAATAAATTTTTATATGCAGGATTGACCAATTAAAAACATAATATCAAATCAACCTTTGAACCATAATTCACGATTACAAATTTTTAAATTATATGACAGAAAATATGCCTCAAAAACCTTTCGTATGTTGAACCTCTACTAGACCGTCCACTGACCAAACAAATGTGCCCCAAAAAGAACTACCGTTGTGGCCATGAATCACATTGATAGATCCTATTTCTCTAGAATTAGTGCACCCTTACACGTCAGTATAAGGTGGGTTTGTCACACCAAATAGCGCTATCCACTAAGACTATAGGCTCCCGCAGGAGTTAACTAGTAGAGTCGGGGACTTAAAGAAACAATCCAACATACTAATATCCGCATATATGTCGTATAATATCCCAAAACAAACGCTTTATCACCAAAGCAACCAAAATCATCCATGATAATTGTAAACATCTTCGTGAATTATTGAAATAATTAACATGCTTTTCACCCCAAAATATATAAAACAGTAAAATAGGGGTTGTGAATACTCACCTTTTATGATGATGCAATAGTATAACAACACAATTCTCTTAGCCCGGTCCTTAAATCCCTATAGAGTAATTGTACCAAAAATTAATACCCATCCTCAAAACCTAACTCGACCATTCTTACATCTCAATATGTATATATATATATACACATGCCATTATGTTTAACTTATTGTTTAGAATAAGATTTTAGAATTTACTATACCAAACCAATCACCAAAACATAAGCTTTTAAAGTTTTAGGATCACTTTTTGGATTTCAGCACTTGCTGTCCAAATTTTGTGATCTCAAAATAAGCTTCAAAATAACATTTCCCAAATACCAAAAATAAACATATTTTTACAGTAATCAATATACTAAGTTATGAACTATTATGCAAAATTTTATGATTTAAGGAAATGTTTAGGTGTCCCAAATAAATTCCACAAAACAGATTGTCACTAATTTTCAGATTAGTGACGCACTTCACTTGCAGCTTACATTTGGGATATCAAATCTCAGAATTAAGCAATGAGCCATATATGGTTGTAAAACTAACTCAAAAATATAACATGTGGAAAAAGATTCACTCAGTTTGGACAAGAATTGAGGGAGTTATGGTCTTTGAAAGTTGGGTATATGATTCTGCCAATTCTGGACAGATTACACCACTTTCTTCTAAAATACAAATGAGTGACCAAACCTCCATAATTTTGAGTGATTCTTGATGCTATAAATCACTAATACCTTAAATTGAAGTTTTGTAACAAAAATCCTAAATTTTTAAGGAGTATGAACTGACTTATAAAGCTTGTAAGTGAAGGCACAAACCATGACAGCAAGCTGTTGACATGATGAAGTTTGTATTAACATAAAATGATGATCATTTGGCATGGTTTTCATTAAAAACTCATGGCCTCACATCTTAAATGAATATACAAAGATTCTAATAACTCAAATATACATCATGGATTCATAGCAACTTCAAGTGCTCATCCAATCCCATGCATGACAACATAATCACTAAATAAGTGATATTACCCCATTTTAGATGCTCTTAATCATTTGAGATTTGAGTAATCTCATTCTAAGAGTTTCTTTATACTCAAAATGGTTGTAAATATATAAATTTCAGTCCAAGTATCACCAAAATTTCGTGGACCAAAGTACCACATTTCATAACACTAATATTTTGATAAAATCTCAAAAATCTCACTTAAATTCCAAGTTTTATGGGAAGATCATTCAATGGTTTACTTGGCAAATGTAATATTTACCAAAGGTATCCCATTTCTCTTCTAGAACAAGGATTTTATAACTTCTACATGAAATGGTATGAAACCCTCATATTTTGAATAAAAACTTGAAAAATGAAGACATAAAGTGATTACCTTCTTACTTGGAGATGAGAACTTGAATTCTTGAAGTAGAAGGGGGTTTAAATCTTGATTTCTTCTTGGAAATTTTCTGAAAATCAATTATGGTGGTGGTGGTGTGTGTGGCCGGCGTGAGAAAGAGAGAAGAAGGAGAAGAGAGGAGGTGAGGAGTTTACTTGGAAACATAAAATGAACTAATAGCCTCTAATTCTCAATTTTTAAATTTTAAAAATGATGAAAGGAAGGGAGTGGTGGTGTAAAATTCGGCCATGTGGCCTTGATGACACACTCAAAGAGATTAAAAAAAATATATATATAATTATGATGTATACTTGATTTAAAATCAGATAAATTTGAGAACAGTAACCCTAAATTCTCAGTTTACATCTAAAATAAACATTATAAATGGATAAATATATTTTACTATGAAAATAAAAAAAAATCCTATTATTATGGGTATTTTAGACTCACAACATAATTTCTGGCATTTTTGAGATGTAACGGTCAGTTATCAGTCCGAACCGGGTATTTTTACGCGACTTCCGAATTTTTCGGGTAAACTTCTAATTTAATCATTCTAACTAGACATTAAGGAATTTAACTTCATAAATAATTTCTAATAGGTCAGAGATTGCTAACCTTATCATACTGGTTATTAGGCAGCTGTCACACACACCGGAGTAAAGTGTGCAGATTCATCATCAGAACTCTTGTAGAACCAATTTTCTTCTTCCGCCATTAAGTTTTGACCATCTTCCACCTTCTTTGCTATCAATGATTTCTGAGTATAATATTCTGAATTCTTTATTCGCTTCTGCTTGCAGTCTTTGGAAAAATGACCTGGTTTTCCACAGTTATAGCATCTTCCATATTTCGGCTCAGTTTCTTCTTTCTTTCCTTCTCTATTCTCTTCTCTTTTCTCTTCTCGCCTTTAAACTCTTTTCTCTCCTCTTTTCTCATACTTCTTTTCAGATCTTGGTTTGTACATGTCTTTCTTGTAACTCTCATGTTTCGGCTTGAAGTATTTGTTCTTACCAAAGCTTTTCTTAAACTGCTTTGTGAGGAGAGCCATATTTTCAGCAAATCGTTGAATATCCTCATCTGAATTTTCTTCACTTTCAGTAGAAGATTCATCAGTACTTGAATCAGTTACTTCAGTGAGGAGAGCTCTTGATTTCCTTGACTTTGTCTTGTAAGAAAAACTGGACTTGAAACTTGACCCTTTCTTACGTTCAGACATTAAGGCTAAAGAATCTTTGACCATCTTCTTTTCAGCACTTAGCTGCTTTACTTCATCCTCATGCTGAGATAAAGTTGTGAAGATATCATTGACGTCTTCTTGTGCTATGTCCTTAGTCATCTGAATGTTTATAGCATAGCTTTTCCATTCTGGGTTCAAGTTCTTAATGAACTTATAATTGATCTCTGATTCTAACTTGTTCATTCCATTTCTCCTTAGATCATTCAATATCACGTTAAAACGGTTGTATGTCTCCAACAAAGTCTCTCTTTCTTTCACATGGAAGCCTTCATACACATTTATACTTTGATTCAGGTTTGTCTGAATTGACTTCTTTGTTCCCTGAAACTGTCTTTCCAGTTCATCCCATAAAGCTTTTGCAGATTCCCTACTATCTACTCGATTGTAGATATCATTAGGGATTGCCATAGTAAGATAGATGAGTGCCTCTTCATCTATCTTGTGTCTTGCCTTTTCTGCATCACTGAAGAATTGATAAGGTTTCGGCACATATCGATCTGGGATTTCTGGAGATGTAGTTGTGGCTGCTTGTCCAGGTACATGCGTTTGTGGCTCAGTTGGACCATGAAGGATGGAATCCATATAATCTCTGTTCTTTAGATTCAAGAACTAAGTCATCCTTTTCTTCCATTGTGAATAATCTCCGATAGATAAGACCGGAGGCTTCAGATGAAATCCTATAGAGAGTAATTCATTTGCCATGATTGAAAGATGTATAAACCTACACAAGATGAAAAGTATTAGCTAGTAAAGATCTTTAAATCCAACAAATCAAGAAAACTTTTAAAAAAAACTTTAAGTACAGCACAATGTGAAACGCAAGATAGAATTGTGCGTGAAAAGGCTGTTGCGCAAACCACACTTCTTGTGTCAAGTGCGATACGCAAACCGGACTTTGCGTGACAAGAGTGATACGCAAACCTGGCTTTGCGTAAGTTGTGTGATACGCAAACCTTGTTTTGCGTTACAAGTGTGATACACAAAGTGTAACAAGAGTGATACGGAAATTTTACTTTGCGTGTGTGCTGTGATATGCAAATCTTACTTTGCGTATGTACCGTGATACGCAAATCTTACTTTGCATGTGTGCCGTGATACGCAAACTTTACTTTGCTTGATCAGTGTGTGACACAAACATCACTTTGCGTGTTCAGTGTAATACGCAAACACTATGCAACTATTGAATCAAAACACTGAATATACGATAAATGCTGTATACGCAAAATACACTTTGCGTTTCGAGAAGAATACACAAGGATCAACTTGCGTTTGTTGTTGAATACGGAAAGTTCAGATCAATCACTAAGAAATTCTCGATGAATCTTGCGCAAATCAGGATGAACTTGCGCAAACCTCGTATGAACTTGCACAAACTTTAGATCTTACGCAAACCGACTAAAAACAACTAAATCTTCACCAAAAACTCATCTAGACCTCAAATTTCGATCTGAAAATTTGACAATTTACTCACTTACACATTTAGAACATAATCTTAACAAGGAATTTCGATTAAAAACACACAAATCGACAATTTGATTCAAGAACAGTTCGTGAAAACTCGTGAACAAGAACTTCTTTAAAATCAAAATTACCAATCAAATACAGTGCAATTCTTGAAACAAACTATACAGACTCGATCGATTTACACTACGAACACAACCTAATCGATTTCAACTCGAAATTTTCATTAAAACTCAAAATTGATTTGGACTTCGTGAACAGTAACAGTGACTCAAAAACTTTCTTGATTTTGAAATGGATTTGGCTCTGATACCAATTGTGGCCCAAGAATTACTAGCATAAACACATACAAATTTACACAAAACACTTTTGTTTATTAATCACAAAGATTACATCAAACCATATTCCAATTTGTGATAAACGAATTAAGATTAAGTGTTTGTGTGTATACTCAATGTGTGCAACTATGTGTTCTTACTCTCTCTCAATTACCACCAAGATTACACCTTCACTTTCACACACTTACTTACTCGCTTTCTAAAAAAACAACACAAAGACTTGCTTATATATATGTCAACATGACCAAGCAAGGTCAAACCTCCTAAGCACATTACAACACACACACAAACACTAATTACAATAATGACCCTCATTTAATCTTGAATACAATTTCAGTCTAACAGACTTTCTTGAACTTTGACATTCAGTCTTCTTGATATTGTATCCAACAAATTTATGCTCTAACAACTTCTCTTCATGTCTCTTTTCAGACTTCTTTCCTTCTTCAACACGTCTCTTCCCTTCATACTTCTCTTTATTATCATGGCGAGTGGAGAATCTTTGCTTGTTTGAAGACTTTTTGAAGAACTTCCTCTTCTGGAATGCTTGAGTGTATTCTGGATCCGAGTCACTGTCAGGATCGTCGGGTTCAGAATCACTTTGCACTGGCTCCTTTCCAGACGCACGGCTGACAGATTTACCTCTTTTATCTGAGACAAGTGCTAACGGATCAACTATCTGCTTTTCATCTGCTTTCTGACTCCCCATCAACTCCATAACTTCCTGTTCATCCTGGAGCAGCATTTCATAAAGTTCATGTAGAAAAAACTTATCCAGGGTTTGAGTATGATGAATATGAGAGACGAACGACATCCATTCAGGCTGGAGGTTGTTCATGAACTTGATGTTGTTCTCGATGTTCGTCTTTGTGATATTGTTTTTCTGGAGATCATTCAGAAGCATGTTGAACCGTTCATAGGTTTCTGTGAGCGTCTCGCCTTTTCTGGCTTTGAAGCCATCATATCGGGTGATGCAATTTGTCACCTTTAGCTGATTGTTTATGTGGCTTCCCATCAACATTTTCTCAATCTGGTCCCACATTCCTTTCGCAGTCGCCCTGTAACTGTCGATGCAGGCATAGATGTCATTGGGAAGACTTTGTAGAAGATAGGACTTTGCTTGCTTTTCTGCCTCATACATAGTGTTGGGAACTGAAGATTCTATCAAGTGTGGTTAATACTGCTAGTTCAGAGTTAGTACTGCAAGAGTACTTTAAAGGTTAATACTGCTGAGTATTACTACTGCTAGTTCAATTAATACTGCTAGTCAAAGTTAGTGCTGCTTGAACAAAGTTAGTACTGCTTAGCTAGTTAGTACTGCTAGTAGTTAGTACTGCTTAGTAGTTAATACTGCTAGAAGAAGTTAATGCTGCTGAACATAATTAGTGTTGCTTAAGAGATCCGGATGGAAAGAATGACAGCTGGATATACTGAGGATATACTGTAGATATACATGGAAGATATACCGAAGATTTGTTTATTTATTGTAATTATCTTTTTCTTTAGTATATGTATAGAATAGATAGAATTAACTTTTGATAATTTTTTTTGGTGAGAAAAAATTAACCTCAAGGCATAGATCCTAATTCTAGAGAAGTAGAATTCGTATTGGTGAGCCTGTTCATCAATATTGAGGTTGAGTGTGTAATCTTGTAACTTCAAGCATTCAATACAAGTTTACAGTTTGTTCTTCATATTTTCTATGTTAATTTACTGTTTCATTAAATATCAAAGTGTTATTCCGCAAACTTCTTTGATATTGTTTCTGAGAATTAATTCTTGTTGAGAATTCGATCCTGACAAGTGGTATCAGAGCTAAACTCTCTCAGAAACATCTATCTATCATGGAAAATCTTACAGAATCAAGCAGTACTTTGGTCTCCAAGGTTCCAATGCTCAAACCCAGTGAGTTTGACATGTGGAAGATCAGAATCAGACAATATATTCTCCTCACTGACTACTCAATGTGGGATATCATTGAGAATGGTCCTTCTGAAGCTGGAAGGATAGGACCAGATGGGAAAAGACCTCCACCAAAGACAGATGGTGAAAGGAAGATCAGACAGACAGAGATGAAGGCCTTGAGCACTTTGCTCTTGGCAATCCCCAATGAATATCAGCATCAATTTTGCAACTGCACTGATGCTCAAATTCTCTGGAATGCTCTAGAGAAAAGATTTGCTGGAACTAAGAGCATCAAAAGAAATCAAAGAGATGTTCTAAAGCAGTAATATGAGCATTTTACTTCCTCAAAGAATAAGTCTAGGACTCAAACTTTTGATAGGTTTAACAAGCTCATTGTTGAACTGGCTACTGTAGGAGTGAAGATGGATCAAGATGACATCAACAGAAAGTTCCTCAGATCTCTTGGGGATGAGTTGACTATGTACACTGTCTCTTATAGGCAGAGTGACAATCTGGAAGAGAAAGAACTTGATGATCTATACAATGATCTAAGAGTTTTTGAATCTGAGGTAGAGATCAAGAAGAAGCCTACTGGTTATGTCCACAATTTTGCACTTCTTTTAGCAGCTACTGATACTACTGCCATCCCTGAAGCAGTTAGTACTGCTAGTGGAGCAAGTTCAGAAAAAGGAACTGAAACAATCTTTGAAGCCTTCTTGTCCAGTCATAGTAACAATTCATTGATTAATGATGATCTGGATCAACTTCACCCTGATGACCTGGAGGAGATGGATATTAAATGGCAGATGGCCATGTTATCCATGAGGGTGAAGAAGTTCATTAAAAGAACAGGAAAGGAATAACTTCTCACAAAGAAGAGAAGATGGAGCTGGTTTTGACAAAACTAAGGTGGAATGTTATAAGTGTCACATGAAAGGACACTTTGCTAGAGAATGCTGGAGTGCTGTTCCAAACAACAACCACCAACAAGCTCAAAATGGAGGCTACACTCAGAACAAGAATCCTGCTCAAGCCCTTGTTTCTCAACAAGGAATGGGCTTTGACTGGAGTGATCAAGCTGAGGAAGCCATTCAGAATCAAGCTCTTATGGCAGAAGTGTCTGATCTCCCCTCTGAGGTAATTTCTAATCTTTGCACTAAAACTTGCATTGACACTGTCAAAAGATACAGGGATCACAATCAAAGTATGTGTGATGACCTCAAAAGGTTAGAAAAGGATAGAAGAGATTATGTGTTAATAGTAGAGAGATTTGAAGAACAAATCAAAGGCTTTCAAGCTAATGAACTTCAACACTCTTATGACACTAACTATTGGAAGTGGGAAAAGAATGAGCTAGAGACCAAACTGTCTAAATCCTTAGAAGAGAGTGATAAGCTAAAGGAGGAACTGTCTAAAGTTAAACTTGACATAGAAAAGTTTTCATATGCTTCAAAAGCAATGGATTCTCTTCTAAAGGCTCAGATTCATGATAAGATGAAGCCTGGCATTGGATACAACAGTACACCTCCTCCTTATAACAACAATTATATCTCTCCTACTTCAGACTTGTTAGAAACCAAGGAGAAAAAGGACTTATCTGAAAAAGCCTTTAAGATAGACCCTTTGGATGAAGTAGTAATTAAGGATTTAACTGAGAAAGAAGCCAGTAAGAAGAGAGATAATGATATGAGTAAAGAAATTCCAGTAGAAAACAATATAATCACCAATGAGGGATGTGGAAAAATCTGGGTCAAATCCAAGGAAATAGAGAAGACCAAAGGAAAAGATAACAAGGTTCATTACAAACAAACCACAGTTGTGAATCCTGGATCTTGTAAACAGTGTGATTGCAGTAAAACCAAGAGCCTAAATTCAGGTTTAAAAAGAGGAAATCAAAGAAACTGGAATAATCAATGGGCTCAGAAGCAAGGAGTTGATCTGAGTAAAATCAATAGACCAAAACCTTGCTTCATATGTGGCAAGTTAAATCATCTGGCTAAATATTGCTTCTTCAATCCTATTAATCAACAAATGACCTTTCAAAGATTTGTGCAAAAACCTGTTGATTATAGGAAGGCTGGAAAGAAACATGGTGAAAAGAAAGGTCCCATGAAGAAAAAGATTTTAAAAGAAAGTATTAAAATGTGGGTGCCCAAAAGCACTAAAACTGTTAGTGCTGCTGACAGGGTTAGTGCTGCTGGAAGTATTACTGCTGCTACCTGTGTTAGTACTGCTGAAAATATTAATGCTGGTAATACAGTTAGTACCTCTTCAAAGGTTAATACTGCCAACACAGTTACTGCTGCTAACACAGTTACTAATGCTAACAAGGTTAGTACTGCTAAGCATGCAAGTGCTGCTAAGGCAGTGAGTACCTCTAAAACCAGTACTGTTTCCAGCACACATGTCTCCAAGCCTATTATTGTGACTAAGTACTCCAAGAATGAGGAGTTAAAATTCAAAAATCTTGTCAAGAAAGAATGCAAGTATTTTCATGAGAAAGGGGTACCCAAGACCACTTTGGCTTGGGTTCCTTATACAAACTAACTGATCTATCTTATGTGCAGGGCAACCAACAACTCAAGGGAAGGAGCATATGGCATGTTGATAGTGGTTGCTCTAGGCACATGACAGGCAACATGTCATGCCTTCAGGATTTCAAGCATATCAATGGAGGACATGTTGCATTTGGAGATAATCTTACTGGTGGTAAGATAAGTGGAAAAGGTAATGTCACCAAAGGTAAGATGACATTTGAGGATGTCTACTATGTTGATCAATTGAAGTACAACCTGTTAAGTGTATCACAGGTATGTGACAAACAACATAGTATATTATTCACAAATACTGAGTGTATGATCCTTGCTCCAGGGTTCAAGGTAGTTGATGAAAGCATGATACTACTTAGAACTCCAAGAAGGGACAATGTTTACTGTCTAGATATGGAAAATGTTGAAAGCGATTCATCTCTAAATTGTCTTGTTTCAAAAGCCTCTGTAGATGAATCCTCTCTTTGGCACAGAAGGATGTGTCACATGAATTTTAAGACTATGAACAAACTTGTTAAAAACAATCTTGTAAGAGGTTTACCATCTAAAGTCTTTTCATGTGATGATCATTGTGTTGCTTGTCTTAAAGGCAAACAGCATAAAACTTCTCATAAGACCAAAGAAATAAATTCAATTTCTTCTGGTCTCCAATTATTGCATATGGATCTGTTTGGTCCTACAAATGTTATGAGTATTGGCAAGAAATCTTACTGCTTGGTTATTGTTGATGATTACTCTAGATTCACATGGGTATATTTTCTAAGGACTAAGGATGAGACAAGTGGACTGATCAAGTCCTTTATCCTGAGAATTGAAAACCAAACTAATAAAAAAGTAAAAGTCATTAGATCAGATAATGGGACTGAATTCAAAAATATTGATCTAAACAACTTTTGTGAAGAGAAAGGGATTGAGAGACAGTATATTGCTCCTAGGACTCCTCAACAGAATGGTGTTGCTGAAAGGAGAAATAGAACACTAATAGAGGCTGCTAGATCTCTGTTGGCTGATTCAAAACTGCCAATTACCTTCTGGGCTGAAGCAGTTAATACTGTCTGTTATGTCCAAAACAGAGTTCTAGTAGTTAAGCCAAAGAACAAGACACCATATGAGCTTTTAAATAAAAGAAAACCTTTCATTGGATTTTTCAAACCTTTTGGGTGTCCTTGTACAATTCTCAATACCAAATCTCACTTAGGTAAGTTTGATAGCAAAGCAGATGATGGATTTCTTGTTAGGTATTCATCTCAGAGTAAGGCCTACAGAGTTTTTAACTCATCTTCTAGAATAATTGAAGAAAGTGACAATGTCAAATGCAATGAGAACACACCAAATCCTATTGGAACTGGTCCTCAGTGGCTATTTGACATTGATTCACTAACTAACTCTTTTGGTTTCAGTAGTGATGATTATGCAGGTTCAGGATGTGGAGGATCAGAGACTACACAAGTTCAAGAAAGTATATCTACATCAGTGATCTTTCCCATACCCACAGTGAATTCTGTTGAAGATTGTGGAAAGGAACCATCTACTGGACCAAGTCAGAGTGAAGAAGAAAGTCGAGATGAAGAGAATCAAGAACATAAAGAATCAGAAGTAGCTGCTGACAACACTTCAGTTGAGGTGAATGACTCTAATCTAGAGGTTGGACTTAATGAAGAACCTAGTCATAACACCAGAGTTCAAAAGAATCATCCTCCACAACTGGTAATAGGAGATATATCCTCTCCTATGATTACTAGACATCAAAGCAGACTTCAAGAAATGCATGATCAACAGCATACAGTGCTTTCTTGCTTTCTATCCCAGCTTGAGCCTAAAAAGGCACATGATGCAATGAAAGAATCCAGCTGGATAGAAGCAATGCAAGAACAACTGTTACAGTTCAAGCTACAAGATGTATGGGATCTAGTAGACCTTCCTAAAGGTCACAGAGCAATTGGCACAAAGTGGATCTTCAGGAACAAGAGAGATGAAAGAGGAATTGTCATAAGGAACAAGGCAAGGCTAGTGGCTCAAGGGTATACTCAAGAAGAGGGTATAGATTATGAAGAAGTTTTTGCACCTGTGGCTAGGATAGAAGCAATCAGATTATTCCTAGCCTATGCATCTTACATGAACTTCAAAGTCTATCAAATGGATGTAAAGAGTGCTTTTCTCTATGGCTCAATTGAAGAAGAGGTATATGTCTGTCAACCACCAGGGTTTGAAAACCCAAGCTATCCAGACAGGGTATACAAATTGAAGAAAGCTCTTTATGGACTGCATCAAGCTCCAAGAGCATGGTTTGACACTCTGTCATCCTATCTCTTGGAAAATGGCTTTGAAAGAGGAGTCATTGATAAGACTCTATTTATCAAGAGAAAGAAGAAGGATATCTTGCTGGTCCAAATCTATGTTGATGACATTATCTTTGGATCTACAAGAGACAACATGTGCAAGGAGTTTGAGGATCTAATGCATCAAAGGTTCAAAATGAGTTCCATGGGGGAACTTACTTTCTTTCTTGGACTCCAAGTTCAACAGAAGTCAGATGGAATATTCATCTGTCAGTCCAAGTATGTGCAGGACATTCTAACCAAGTTTGGCTTCTCAGATTCAAAACCTGCTAGCACACCTATGGAGACACACAAGCAGATAACAGCAGATCTTGAGGGGGAGGATATGGATGTGCATCATTATAGATCCATGATTGGCTCTCTCATGTATCTCACAGCATCAAGGCCTGATATAATGTTTCCAGTGTGTGTGTGTGCAAGATTCCAAGTTAGGCCAAAGCAATCTCACTTTCAAGCTGTTAAGAGGATATTCAGATATCTCAAAGGGAGACCTAGATTGGGACTATGGTATCCTCATGACTCACCCTTTGACCTAATAGCATACTCAGATAGTGATCTAGGTGGGGCAAACTTGGACAGAAAATCTACTTCTTGAGGATGTCAGTTTTTGGGTGCTAGACTAGTTTCATGGCAATGCAAGAAACAAACCACAATGTCCACATCTACAACAGAAGCAGAGTACATAGCAGCTGCAAGTTGCTGTGCTCAGGTCTTATGGATTCAGAATCAAATGTTGGACTATGGGGTAACCTTTCTACACACTCCCATCTTTATTGATAATAGCAGTGCTATCAGCATTGTAAATAATCCTGTCAAGCACTCTAAGACAAAGCACATTGAGATCAGGTATCACTTCATAAGAGACTGTAATGAAAAGAAACTTGTTCAAGTTGTGAAAGTTCATACTGACAACCAGTTTGCTGATCTATTCACCAAAGCTTTTGATGTGGGTAGATTCACTTTCATGGTAACAAGTGTGGGAATGATCAACTCTGAATAAGCATCCTCTCAAAAAGTGGTTAAATATCTGTATATTTTAGTTTCTTGGTGTTACTTATCCTCATTTACAGGGCACACATAGCAGTACTCAATTCATCCTAAGCTTCAAAGAGTAAGTATGGTTAATACTGCTAGTCAGTTAATACTGCTAGTTAGTTAATACTGCTAGTTGGTTAATACTGCTAGTTGGTTAATACTGCTAGTTGGTTAATACTGTTAGTGGTTAATACTGCCAGTTAGTTAATACTGCTCGCAGTTAATACTGCTAGTTAGTTAATACTGCTCACAGTTAATACTGCTCCCAGTTAATACTGCTCACAGTTAATACTGCCCGCAGTTAATACTGCTTATGTCCCAAATACTATAAATACCCTTTGCCCGCCCAATCGTTCATAACGACTCTTTGCATACTCTTCACTTGCGCTCTAACCTTTTTCTCTCAAGTACCAAGTCTTCCAAGCAAGAACATCACAGTTCAATGGCATCCATGGCGTTCATCGACGAGCACAATGAGATTGCAATGCTACAAAAACCAAAGCAAGCTGAAGGATTTCACCAGATTGTGGATTTCCTCAAGACAAGCCATATCGCTCATGCACTCACGGTGTCTCCAACCATCTTTATAGAGCATCAGAGGCAGTTCTGGGCCAATGCCACCATTGTTGCTGAGAATGGTGTGCAGATGATCCAGACAAGGGTGTGTGACCAACCCCTGACAGTTACTGAAGAAGTTATTCGCATCAGTCTACGTCTAGATGATGCCTCTGGTATAACTTCTATTCCTAGTGATGAACTGTTCTCAACTCTTTCCAGAATGGGGTATCAAGGCCAAATGGGGATTTTTAAGTTTTTCAAAGCAAAATTTTCACCCCAATGGAGGTTCTTTGCTCATACTTTAATGCATTGTATTTCAAAGAAAACAACTGGCTGGAGCCAATTTAGCAGTCCCATTGCTTATGCATTGGTGTGTTTATCCACTGCTAGAAAATTCAATTTTTCTCAAATGATTTTTCATGATCTTGTCTCAAATCTGGATAACAAGAAGAGTTTCTTCATGTACCCCAGGTTTGTTCAAGAAGTTATTAATCATGAATTGACGGATATACCTCAACCTGTTGGGGTATATGTACCTAAACCCCCCAAAGGCAAGGTTTTCTCAAATATGAGAAGATCTGCTGGGGACTCGGAAGGAGTTGACACCCCATTGTTCTCTACAATGATGGTGGTGTCCCAAACCACTGAAGGTATGGCAGCAGGGTCAAGGCCCCCATTAGACCATCCCACTGCTAGCCAAGCCCAACCTTCCCACTCAAAAACAATCCCCCAGTCCCTTCTTGCAAAACCAACCTCTCCCATTACCCAAACTTACAAGAGGAAACAGGTAAAGAAGGCTCCTTCCCTTCTTGTACCAACACCCCCCAAGCCTTTAAGCCCTCTAAAGGAGAATTCTCCTTTAGAGAATATCCATAGGGAAACCAAAGGGGTGTCTCCCAACCCCAAGGAGGTGCTCTCTGAGGAGGAGGAAGAGCATATGGGTGATGAGGCTGCCACTACTCCTGCTAGCACAGAGGAGGAAAGTGGTAACATCAATAAGACCTCCCCCATGGCAACTTTAAATGAGCAATCATTTGAAGGTCCCTGGTGCCAAGAAACCACGGGGGTGGATAGTGCTTCTGCTAGGCAGAAGACATCTACTAATAAAAGATCCAATGATCCTTCAATAGGGGGTAACACTCTTGGAGAAGGTGAGGACAGATATAACTATGATGAATTGATGGAGACCATGGGAAACATCAACCAGGATGTCATCAAGCAAGGAAAAGAAATAGAGGAGATGAAGCTGGTTATCTTATCTCAACAAGTTCCGATCACCAAACTGAAGAAATTGGTGACAAGATTGTTACAGAAAGGAGAAGGAAGCAGTTTGTGTTAAAGAGGAGGGCAAGTGCTCAAGATGCTTCCAACAAGGGGGAGAAGCAAGAGAATGAAACTGTTGAAAAGAAAGCTGAAGCTGAGGGGGAGACAGAGGAAGAGAGGGAAAAAGAAACAGAAATAGGGCTCTCTGGGGAAGAAATGGAGATAGCAGAAACCTTAGTCAAAGCAAAGAATGATACTCCTAAGGCTTCTCAAAAGGCCAAGGGAGTAGTTATCAAAGAAGGAGGGATCTCAGAGCAGGAAAAAGAGAAGGAAATTTTGAAAGAATCAAAGGGAAAAGGAAAAGAGAAGGTAATTGAAGCTGAAATGCCTCCAAAACAGAAGTCTCGGATTGAAATGGATGAGGCAATAGCAAAGCAGTTGCAAGATCAAATGGAGAAGGAGGAACAGCTGCAAACAGAAACTGATAGAGAGCTTGCAAGGATAATGGCCAAGAAGTTAAATGCAGAATACCAAAAGAGTTTGAAAGAAGCAGCTCAGACAGCAGCTCAGGTCAAGAAACTTCAAGTTAAGAGGATGCCTATTCAGAAGCAAAAGCAGAAAAGACAACCCTCCAAGACCTTTTTGGCCAATCAGGAAAGAAGAAAAATGATTAACTTCCTGAAAGGTGCAATTGGTGTTAAGGGGGAGATGTTTACCCATATGGCATACTCTCAGGTTGAAGAATTATATAACAAGGAAATGGCCAAACTCCAAGGGGACTCAGCACAAAGGGAGGAGGCTGAGAGAAGGATGAAAGAGAGACATGATCTCAACATCCAACAACCACTCCCTGAGGAAACTACACCCTCCAAAGAAGAAGCAGAAGAGAAAAAGGAAGAACCTGGGAGTGTTGGTATTGAAGCCAAAGCTGGAAAAAGGGTGAAGACAATTGCTTCCAAAAGGCAGTCTAAAAGGCCCAGAGTAGAAGAAACAGCTGGTACTACAACAGAGCATTCAGAGGTACCTATAGCAGAATCAGTTCAACTTCCAGAACAGCCTAGTGAGCCAACAGATGAGAATATGGATCTGTACATGACCATAGTGGAACCTTTGAAGGCTGATCCAATCTCTATGCAAGCTCCAGAGATCATCTTCTGGGATATTCTAAGAGACAATGGAAAGAATTTCTTCAGAATCAAGAGAGCTGATGGTTCATTTGAAGCTTATTCAACATGGGGGAAAGTTATCAGAAGTTTGAAGAACTATACAAAGTGGGGATGAAACTTTATGAACCTGTGTTGAAAGGTACTGAAGAGAATCTTATCAAAGTGACATTGGAATACTTGTGCATGATGTTTGATCCAGAAAGAGTACACCATAGGATTAAAGATCATAAGCATGATTTCATATTCAAGAAGATTGACAAATGGATACTATTTGAAAACTGTGGAGTATACATGATTACTATTGACAACTGTTATCATGAACACTACCTGGTCGACAAAATATATGAGCATAGCAAGGAGAAGTTGGAAGGGATGCTTAAAGCTACACTGGTCTGTACAAAGGATTCAGAGATGGCCAAGATTGTGGTGAGAAGAACTGTGAATCAAAGCTTGGGCCTAGATCCAAATTTGGGAAATTGAACCAGAGGTGTTGAAAGCATCTTGGAGAGCATCTGGAAGAGTATCTGAAGAACTTGACTTCTCTGCCTAAAAGTCAAGTTAGGGGGAGATTGTTGGGAACTGAAGATTCTATCAAGTGTGGTTAATACTGCTAGTTCAGAGTTATTACTGCCAGAGTACTTTAAAGGTTAATACTGCTGAGTATTACTACTGCTAGTTCAATTAATACTGCTAGTCAAAGTTAGTGCTGCTTGAACAAAGTTAGTACTGCTTAGCTAGTTAGTACTGCTAGTAGTTAGTACTGCTTAGTAGTTAATACTGCTAGAAGAAGTTAATGCTGCTGAACATAATTAGTGCTGCTTAAGAGATCCGGATGGAAAGAATGACAGCTGGATATACTGAGGATATACTGGAGATATACATGGAAGATATACTGAAGATTTGTTTATTTATTGTAATTATCTTTTTCTTTAGTATATGTATAGAATGTATAGAATAGATAGAATTAACTTTTTATAATTTTTTTTGGTGAGAAAAAATTAACCTCAAGGCATAGATCCTAATTCTAGAGAAGTAGAATTCGTATTGGTGAGCCTGTTCATCAATATTGAGGTTGAGTGTGTAATCTTGTAACTTCAAGCATTCAATACAAGTTTACAGTTTGTTCTTCATATTTTCTGTGTTAATTTACTGTTTCATTAAATATCAAAGTGTTATTCCGCAAACTTCTTTGATATTGTTTCTGAGAATTAATTCTTGTTAAGAATTCGATCCTGACAAGTGGTATCATCTTTTCTTGAGGGAGAAACTCACCGATAGTTTTCCTGACTGAATGATCTGGTCGACCTTCGACTGGGTTTCCAGGCACGACTTTCATTGGCCAGGTTTGCGGTCCCTCTTGCAGACACTTGAGTATATCCTCGTAGTTTGATTTCGCTTCGATAAAGATCATGAAGCGATCATGCCACTAAGGGTATTCTCCCCGATAGAGCACCAGGGGTTTTTGATCCGAACCGATAGCTAAAGCGTCTCTTGAATTCATCTTAACTCTTTTAACTTAAATAGCACTGTAGTGTTGGTGAGACAAGCAGGATGATCCAAAAACAATATATCTAAATAATAAGCAGAATAGGACAAGGACCCGGTCGAGCAAGGACCCGGTCGAGCAGGATCCCGGCCGAACAGAGGTCCGGTCAACAGGGTACCGGTTCACAGAGTACCGGTCTACACAAAGTATCGGTCAAGGTTAGTTACCGGTCAAGCAATGTACCGGTCAAAGCAAAGTACCGGTCGCTGAGTACCGGTCAACAACTTACCGGTCACCAAAGCAATCCCGTCGAGTCAATATACCGGTCGAGTCAATATACTGGTCAAGAAAAGGCACCGGTCAAACAATGTACCGGTCGACCTCTTATTACCGGTTGAGCAATGTATCGATCAAGGGAAAACACCAGTCCAAACAAGGTATCGGTCAATAAAGCCTGTCGATAAAGTGATAAACAGATAGACTTATAGCACTGATAAAATCGAAGAACAGACCGGAGAACACGATGAATTTCAAGAACAATCGACCCAGAAACAGATCAATCAACCCAGAAATTCAATCGATTATGCAACAATTTCAAATCAATTAGCAGATGTAATCACAAACACACTTATGCAGATATCAATTATGCAGATCAATAAGCAAACTTAGAAACTCTCAGACCGAACAACCCAGAAACCTTCGACCGATAATAAAATCAATGCCAAACCCAGAAAACATTTTTCGAGAAAACAACTTATCAAGTAATCGACCGATAAAAAAAACTTTTTGATTTCTAAAGGCACAATATCGATTTGCAGAAAACAAATATAGCTCATAAATCGACCTAGAAAAACAAATAATCAAACAAACAGCAAATTAAATCAGAAAAATCAAGAAATCAATCTTACTGAACCGACCGAACCCAACCCAGATTAAAAATCAGATAATCGATTAAAACAGTTAATACCGAATAAAACAAATAATCGATTAAAGGGTTTTAGACAAACCTTTTTGGATCAAACCTTCAGTCTCTTTGCTCTGATACCAATTGTAGATCCTAGTACAGTGCAATCACGAACAAATCAATAATAATGAATCAATGTAGAACAATATTTAAGGCACAACTGCTAGTCATATGATTATATGAAACACTCAAAGGGTTTAGGTTTACAGAGAGAAAATCTGATCATAGTATGTAAACCTATTGACTAGCAATCTAATAATGACTTGTGTAACCTGACAAATGAACTAATAACGCCTTTATATATCAGACTTACAAACATAATGGGCTTATGGGATTGGGCCCATCTAATTAATAAAATTATTAAGTAATTACACATTACACCCTTAATCCTCTATTTAACCAATATAAAACACCCTAACACCTTCGACATAGCTCACCTTATTTATCGTTACTTTGTCATGTATCACATCACCATATCCCAGAATAGGTGAGGACTGGTCATTGCCAAAACGAACATTACCACTAAATTTCTCTGTATAATTAGACAATAAAGCTTTCTGCCCGATCATATTCTTGGAAAAGCCTCTATCCAAGTACCACATATGTCGGGTCTGTAAGAAAAATCAGGGAAGAACAAATTTAGGTACCCATTTAAAAACGGGTCCTAGCAGATTAGCACAAGATTTTGGTATCCATTTGAATATGGATCCTCTTTTCTTTTGAAAGATCTTTGAAATATTAGATTTAGATGAATAAACATGATATGATCCAAACCAATCATTAGAATATCGGTGAGAGTCAAAATAATTTCGTTGATAATGAGATTTCTTAGTAGAAAACCGGGATAATTGGAGTAATTGCTTTATTGAATATCGCTTGTAAGAAGTTACAATATTTTGTTTATTAAAAGCAACACAACCAACTTCATCATAATAATTACTATTAGATCTATTACAATCAAAATCAAAAGATGATTCAGAACTCTCATCGATCTTTCTCTTTGATCGCCATTCTTTTCGTTCTTCATATCTTTTCTTTTTCACGGAAACATTAGATTTAGATCTGTTAGAAAAATCAGATTTCTGAAATTGTCTTTTTGAAAGCTTATCAGTGTTATTCTGTTTCTGTGAATGCTTCTTCTTTTGCTTCTTACCTTTAGCATAATAATTAGCATTTACAGAAATTGTGTCACCAACCTTAGTTGATGATTCACCAACTTCATTCACACTTGGTAAAACTTGACCATTAATAACAAAAGTAGAATGACTTGGAAGTTTAGCATTAAAGTCAAACATATCAATTTCATCAATACACCCTTCATCAGAATTTAAGAAATCATTTGCAGACTCAAATAAATCATCAAAATCAGATTCAAAAGTTTGAGGTGCTTTAAAAGATGTAGAACATACTTTAGATGCAAAGTGAAAATCTGTGTTCTTTAAAACAGTAGAAAATACATCTTGTGTTAATTCACTCAAAATTCTTTCATCAGATAAAATGCTTTCTAGCTCAATTATTTTGCTTTCTAATACGAGTGGAGGAACATAAATTTTAGACTAAACAGGTTTTGCCTCCATCTCAGTAGAATAATAACTAGCAAAGTAATCAGTTGAAAGAAATTTTCATGTTTCAGAAAGATAACTATCATTCAGTCTTTCATAACAGAATGGTAGTTGCATTTTCTTAAAATTCATTCTGTTCTCATCTTCTTTTGTTTCAACCTCCTTTGATGATTTGGTGACAAATTTGGGTTTCAAATGAGGATATTTATAAGCAGCATACATAAAATTGGCATTATATAAAGTTGGTTGTTTCCTGATGGCTTTTTTCTAAATAATGAAGATTATTATAACCTAGTCCCCATTTTTCTTTAAAATCAGCTTCTTCATTAGGTGTATTCAAGAAAATAGTTTGATCTGTTTAGCCTCGAATATACAATTTTGCTTCCAAACCATTTACCTTTTGCTCTAAAGTCTTGTTTTCAACCTGCAATTTAAATGCCTTTATAACACATTCTTTCTTTTCTGAATCAGACTTAGATAATTTAGCTTCAAACTCAGAAATCTTATTTTCAAAACGAATCTTTTCATTTTTAAAATCAGAAACAGATTTACGAAGAGAATCAATTAGATATTTGTTCCTAATAACTGATTTATTAAGATCAAAGATAGTTTCATTTTTCTTCTCAATTTTGCGTCTTTCCTTTTTCATTTTATTTTGAAAATCATGAAGTTCGACCATCATGGCTTCCATTTTAACCATAAAATCATATTTGGATAAATTAATTACCTCACCAGACGTTTCATCTTCAGAATCTCATCTTTTACCGTATTACCCATCAAACACATGTGGGCTTCTTCGTCTTTCTCTTCCTCAGCATTAGAATGATCTAACCAATATTCATCTTCAGCCATCAATGCCTTTCCATCTTCCTGTTGCTTATCCAAGAGCATTTTGTTCTTGCAGAATTCCTAACCTTCAGCCTCCGACATTCTTTTGCATAATGTCCAATCTTGCCACAGTTGTAGCATTTGATCAGATCACTATCTTTCTTCTTAGCACTGTTGTAGTCATTCACAAACTTCTTTTCTTCTGGCTTTCTCTCCACGTACCTTTTCTCGTCATACTTCTTTCCTTCTATTCTCTCACGATGATCATAATTCTTGGATCCCGATGATGAATATCTCTGAGAATTTGATCCTGGTTTCTTGTAAAACTTTTTCTGGAAAGCTCGAGTCAGTAAAATCATTGCTTGTTTGAGATTCTCTCCATCATCACCATCAGATGCAGAATCAGACTCTGAGCTAAACATAACTATCTTCTTCTTTTTATTCCTCTTCTTCTCTTTCTTTTCTTTCTCCTTTTCTCCATCTACTAGTGCTATGGGATCGGGCACTTTCTCAAACTTCTTTTTCTCAGCTCTTTTCTCCTCAACCTCTCCCTCATTCTGTCGCAACGTCTCATAGACTTCATGTAGTGGAATATCACTCAAGTCTTTCATCTTTTTCATTCGACGAGTGTGCTTTTTACATTCAGGTTGAAAGATACTTAGAAACTTCACGTTGTTCTCAATCGGCTCCTTCTTAACCTTGTTCTTGGAAAGTTCATTCAGAAGCAGAACAAACCTTTCATATGTATCCTCCAAACTTTCATTCTCCTTTGCTTTAAACTCTTCATAGCTATTTATACAGTTAGCTACCCTCATCTGGTTGCCTACCATAGAACCCAACATCATCTTTTGTAGATGATCCCAAATTGATTTGGCAGTTGCATTGTAGTTGTCTACTTTTACATAGATCTCATTGGTCATGCTTTGTAAAAGCAAAGATCTGGCCTTTTTATCAGCATCAAATCGACTCTTTTGTGCATCAGTGAATTTATCATAATCTTTATCAACTCTCTTTGTTTTCGGAACTCGCAAATAACTATTCACTGAAGAAACTTGCAAGTTGAATCTTGTGCATTTGGAGAACCAGCAGATGCTTACTTGCGTGTTTTATCAAACTCGCAAACTAAACTCGCAGAAGGCTCAAACTCGCAGACTGAAGAACAAACACACAAACTTCAATTTGCGCTTTTCTAGAACTCGCAAATAGCACTTTGTGCTTTTCCTGCCAATGAAGCTTGCGCGTTTTGTAGATCTTACGTGTTCTTGGGTTTCTTTGCACATTCTTGGCCTGATCAATCAAAAATCAAGTAATTCGTGATTTCCAACTCTAAAACTTGCACAATTTCTTCACAAAGCATTACTAAGCAAGATTACAACACTGAAATTTCAAAAACAATTGAAAATTACAATGATCAAGTGCAATACATTGTTCGACTATTCAGTTTCAAGAAAAAAACAACAATTTGATCAAATTGATCAATTTATAAATGAAATTAGTATAAGTGATCTGAATGAAACTTGTTCTATACAACAATTAGAGTCTATTACAACCAAATTTACATACAAAACACCAGAAAATCGAACAAATCAACTATCACAGTTCTCTCACGAGTTCGTACCAAAATGATCTGAAAACCTTCAAACTTGATCCAAATCTGCTCTTTCTTGTTTGATCTGATACCAATTGTGAAGTCCTAAATTCCAGTTCTAATCACACAAACAATCAAGATTCAATTACCTATTTGATTTCAAATCCACAAACCAAAGATTACAATTTGTGTTTACAACTTTCTCTCTATAAAACTATCTCTCTCTCTCTCTCTCTAAAACTCTCTCTGGAATCTAAACTCTTCAATTAGTCATTTATCTATTAAACAGCAAATCAAACTATTTATACAATGCAACTAATACAAGGAAACAAACAAACACAATTAAACTTTGACTTTTATTACAAAATGACTTTGACTTTTAATGAGAGTTGACTTTCCAGCTTTGACTTCTTGTACTTTGATCTCTAGTCTACATGATCTTGTATCCAACATATATTTATGCTCTAACATATGTACTCCCCCTTGAAGATTGATTTCCTCATATAAGTATAAGAGTACAATCTCATATAAGTCTAGGAGTAGTATCTTTTTTCATCGTTGAAGTACGAGACCTAAACTGTTGTGTTTAGAAGTCAAACTCCATTGAAGTACGGGTCTTGAACTGATTTATTCAGAAGCCTTGGTTCTTTTACTCCCCCTTGAATTGAGGTGCCTGCAACACAGATTCATCTTTCGGCTTTGGTACCCACTAGTATTTGGGTCCATATTTATGAATTGCAGTTCTATTAGGAGTAATAGAGTAAGAACCATACCAGAAATGATCACTCATTTTATGTACAAAATTATAAGCATGACAGTAAGAACAATATCTTTTCCTTGTAGACAACCTGATTAATTGATCTCTCGTTTAAGTAAAATCATGTTTATCTTTCCGCACATTGTTCTTCTTGACATTTGACGCATGTACAAATGACTTACTTCCTTTCTTCTCACCATTCTTTTTCATCTTTAGCTGGTTTCAGTTTCAAGACCAGTTTTTCTTCTTCATATCTTCTTCTTCTCCTTCTTTGTGTACCTGAACCATCTACATTTCGATCATAGAAGAGGTTAGTAGTACGAATCTGACCAAATGAATTAACTAACCTTCTTGAAGAAAAACTTTTCTGATTTGAGCTTGTTGTTGTCTTGTTAGAGCCAGCTGAATCATTTCTAAGTGTGTGGATTTTTGACTCTGGAGTCATGTGCTCAGTCACCACCCACTTTAAAACAATGTCTTCAAGCTCTTTTATCTTTGAAGAATAAATGTCTCTTTCTTTGATAAGCAGGTCAATCCTTTCTTGAAATCAGACTTCGCTTTCTGCTCTTTCAGTGCATTTTCTGATAGTTCAAATAACTTCTCTGTCAGTTTCTTTATCTCTTCCTCAAACATCTCTCTTTCTTCTTCAAAGTCTTTCCCCACATTCTTTCTCTCATTGGATATTTCTTTAAAGAATACAATATTTTTTTGTTCTATGATCTTCTTCTCTTTGTCAAATTTTTCTCTTTCCAAAATGATCACTTTCTCAAAATCGGAAACTTGTTGAGAAAGCTTTATACATTTGAGCTCAATTGCTTTCTTTTCTTCAACACTCTTCTTTGAAAAGTCTGAGAACTTCTTTGAAAACCCTTTCTTTTCATTTTCAAAAACAGCATGTTCTTTGACCATCTTTTGTTCCAAATCTGATATTTTCTATTTTTGAACTTCAGCATTAGCATCCTCCGGATTCTTAATCTTCTTCTCATAACTGTCAACAGAATCTGCTTGATGGATATGGACAATCCGATTTTCTAAGTCAGTGATCTTTCTTTTTAGCTCAGTATTCTCAGTTTCCAAACTTTTTACTCTTTCTCTTGAAGGCATCTTTGATCCTCCCATCATCGTCTCAAGCTGTTCCCACAACTGTTTTTTCCGTAGCCTTTTTACGATCTAATTTGATAGAAATATCATCTGAAATTCCTTGCAAGATAAAAACTTTAGCCAATTTGTCAGCTTTATGTCTCCATCTCTGCACATCTGTGTATTCCTGATGTGGTAATGGGTACTCTCCTCGTTCTATTTTTCAATTCTCCCCCATAAAAGAGTAAGTCTTTATCGGGGTTTTCATCTTTCCTTTTATCAGATACTGTCTGATATAATCTCCCAAAACATTGTGATCAATAAAATCCAGAAAATTATTCTTCCACTTCTGGTATTCTCCTTTGACTAAAACAGGTGGTTTCACATCAGTTCCAATTCTGAAAGCTTCTCTGAAAGTAGAAATCTTATGTTCCTGACTTTTCTCTTTCTGCTTTTCAGTAGTATATTCTTCAACAAAGATATAACCATCCATTATTCCTGATTCAATAAGAACTTGAAAATGATCGTTAGTCCAAATGAAATCTCAAAAATACAGAAAATTTGAAAGAAAATCAGAAAATGAAAGTTTCCAAAAATTTACAAGTATGGAATTCGCAAAGCATTATGAATCACCAAGAATTCGCATACAAGCACAAAATACTTCAGAATTCTCAAGTAAGATCAAGTAAAATCAGAATTCGCAAGTAAAGGTTTTAGAATTCGCAACCAACACTTATACGAAATCTGTGGAATTCGTAAGAAGATAGATGTAAATTCTGAGGGATTCGTATCTCACACACTTACAAATTCTACACTTTTTGCATAATCCTTAACACACTGATATGGGAATTCTATGAAATTCGTAAGAGACACATTTATGAATCCTTTATATTTTCGTAACACACACATTTGTGAATCCTTACTTAGGAAATATTTCAGAATCAAATCCTATGTGAAACCCATCAAATTTACGAGTTCTTTCTGCGAGTTCTTGGATAATCTACGAGTTCTTGAGATCTCGAAGAAAAATAACCTCTGATCCACTCAAAATCTCACGAAATCTTCAATTTTCATCATGTAACTTCCCCAATTTTTTCCTTAATACATCTAGAAACAATATCGATCAACGAATTTCAACAAAATATACTCAGTTGTACAAATCGATTCATTGCATCGCGTAGAACTCGTGGACTCAAAACTCGACAAATCTCAAAAAGATTGATGATCAATTACAGTGCAATTTACTAATTAACCTATACAATTCTAGAACACTATACGAATACAATCAAATCAATTTCACTTATGAATTTACACAAAAACTCAAGAAATCAAACAAGACTCGATGAACACAGTGTCGAACTCAGTATTTTATTTATTTTAATCGAATCTTCTTTGATACTAATTAATAATCCCAGATTTGTTCAAGTTCTTATCTAAATCAATCACAGAAACAAGATTTATCAATCTACCTGTTTCAATTCAAGTTCAAGTTTCGATTACAATTTGTTCACATATCACTTTCTCTCTCTAAAACTTTCTCTCTCTAACAATCTGTGTATATTCTCTTTTCTAGTTACATGTACATTACACCACACCTACTAGCCATATATCAATTAAAACAAAATAAAGATACACATGCTTACAAGCTAATCAAACACAAGACTTTGACTTTGAGTTTATTACATTTGACTTTGACTTTGCTTGAGAATTGACTTTTGAGCTTTGACTTTCAACTTCAGACTTTATGATCATGCATCCAACAAATCTGTGCACTAACATGAACGATCTGAGAAGAAATGTGATGACCAAGTCTATTTCCGAGATAAACTACAAGTTAATAAAGAACTTGAACCCCGAGTGGAAAAGTTACGCTATAAATCTCTAGAGATCCAAGAACATGGCATAGGAAGACGTGAATGACATCTTCTCAACCTTATCTCAACAGGAAGACGAGGTAAAGATATTGAGCAAGGAGAAGAATATTGTCAAAGATTCGCTAGCTCTATTACCTGACAGGAAGAAGGGTTCTAGTTCAAGCTTCGTTTCTGGTTCAAAATCAAAGCAGAAGAAATCCAAAGCTTATCTCACCGAGCTAAATCAATCCAGTTTTGAGTCTTCTGTTGGTGAAGTTGAAGTTCATTCTGATGGTGATGTTCAGAGGTTCGCTGAAAACATAGCCCTAATCACAAAGCAGTTCAACAAGAGCTTCGGAAAGAAGAAATGTTATCCAAAGCCAAAGTATGAAGGCTACAAGAAGGATAAATCTGACAAGTACAAACTGTTAGTACATTATTCTATTCAAGATTTAGAATAAAAGTCTTTGTAAATGAAAAGTCAAAGAAAGTCAAAGTTGTCAAAAGTCAAAGATGTTAAAAGTCAAAGTAGTTTACTTTGTAATTAGTCAATGTGTTTGTAATTAGGTTTAGGTATATTAGGTTTGGGAATTTACATTTGGTATATTACATTTACTCTAGAGTGAGAAAGTTAGAGAGAGTTTAGAGAGAGAAAGCTTGTAATTCATGTAATTCATTAAAGATCAATGCAATTAATGTTTGTTACCTAATAGATTTGGGAATTTACATTTGGTATCAGAGCCTACCCATAATAATTCAGACTAATTGTATCACTTGGATTGGATCGAAATTCTTGAATTTTTCAAGAAAACGCAGAATGTATCCTATTTTCACTGTTGGATCGAATTCTCTTTGGATAGTTGTTTTTTGATTGTAAAAATGGTTTCATAAGGATCGATTGATGTAATAGGATAGTTCTTATTCACATTGTTTCACGAAATTAGATTGCATTTTGGATTTTGTTGGATATTCTTGAAAAAAACACTTGAACACTGTAAATCATGGATTGCACTGTACTTTTTGTGTTTTTGTTCATAATTGTTGATTAGAAAAGTGTTCAGAACATTATTTCGATCATATTGGTTAAGTTTGATAAGAGATTTGCAGGTCTATATAGTTTTTGGATCGATTCCATGAAATTAAGGAAAGAACGTGCTAGATTCAAACTTCACGCAAAGGAAGAACACGCTAAGTCTTGAAGAGCGTGCACAATGAAAAGCATGGGAATGTTATGTTGTCTGTGAGTTTGTATCTGATTCGCGCATATAGTGGTCTGCGAGAAGACAAAACGCTCAAACATCTTGGTGCGAGTTCATTGGTTTATTCAGCGAGTTCTCTATCTGCGAGAAGTCACTTCTTGCTAGTTCATATTTTGCTAGTTTCATTTTTCTCAAAGTTTGTCTAAGTATGGAACACGCAAAGGGTCTTGCGAGTTTTGTCTGATCTGCGAGTTTGTGTTTGTATGCGAGAACTCAAGTTGATAAAAAATTTCTAAGTACAAACCTCGTACGTTGTGGTTTGCGAGAAGTCAAAACACGCTCATCGTTGTCTGGGAGTTTCGAGGAACGCGTACGTAGTTATTGGCGAGAAGTAACTATGCGCACAAAGCTATCTGCGAGAAGTTCAGTGAACATTGTTGTTTGCGGGTTTTGTGATCTGCGTGTTTCTCTGGTCTGCGAGTTCTGGAGTTAGAAAGTTTTTCCGATTTGTTTCAAGTGGTGATTCAAGTTTGACTCTTCCAGTCAACTTTTTCTGAATATTTTGGGGTGATCATTCATTTCAAGCCTATTATCAATACTCTTTCTCTATCCATAAAAATGTCTCGTGATCTTCTCAGCATGGGTTCGAAGTCAAAGCCTCCGGTTCTTCAAGCGGACGAGTATCCTCAATGGAAGAAAAGATTGATTAATTTATTGAACAACCAAGACAAGAAATTAATGGATTCTATCATATTGATGGACCCCACTTTCCTCACGTCACAGTTTCCAGGATTCCCGTCACAAATACAAATCCTGAGATCCCTGAGAGGAATGTTGCTAGAGACCCGATCTGAATTAGACAAAGAGTTGGTGGCAATTTCTCAAGCCTTAACCTTTCTGATTATGGCCATTCCAAATGACATATTCAACATAGTTGATAGCCGAGAATCAGCCAAAGATATATGGGATGAGCTTGAGAGGCAGTTTCAAGGCTCAAAAAATTCCATCAAGACTAAAAGGAATCAAACCATAAACGCATATGAGGGTTTCAAAGCCAAAGATGCGGAATCTCTTCGGGAAGCCTATGACAGGTATAACATCATCCTGAATGATCTGAGGAGAAACGGAGTGAAAAAGTCAGAATCTGAGATCAACTACAAATTCATTAAGAACCTCCAGTAATGGGATGTCAAAACTATTCAGATGCAAATCAATAAAGATATCTACGAGGATAAGGTTAATGATTTGTTTTGTGCCCTAAACCAACATGAAGACAAGGTTAAAGAACAAGCGGCCGTCAACAAAGAATTGCATCAGCTGAAAGATAAACAGAAAAAGGTTGAGGATTCTTTAGACCTTCTAGCACATGGCAAGGGAAAGTTGGTCAAGGGAAGTTCAGTCTCTTCAAAGGCATCAAATAAGAAAGCTTTAATGACTAGCCTTATTGAAACTTCGGAAAGTTCTAATGAAGAGGAAAAGGAAGAATCTGAAGATGATGAATTGACAGAGTTTGCTGAGAAACTTGCTCTCTTGACTTCAAGCTTCAACAAGAGATTTGGCATAAAGAAGTTTTACAACAAGCCAATGTATGACTCATACAAGTCAAGCAAGTATAGAGGCAGGTATGAGAAAGAGAAAGAAAAAGAGAAAGAGAAGAAAGAGGAAAAGAAAGAGGAGAAGAAAGAAGAGAAAGAGAAATCAGATAAGTGTTTTATGTGCGGTAAAACAGGTGACTTCATCAGAGAATGCCCAGTCAAATGGGTAAAGAACTATGCATACTACGCAAAGAAAGCCCAGGTTGCTAAAGCCATGGTGAAAGGCAAAGCACTGAAAGCTGAGGAAGAAATCTGGTTCAAGTACTCTGATGATGAAGAAGAAGAGGTTAAAGTAAATCTGACTCAAGTGCACTACAACTTGATGCTTATCTGAAAATGAATGAAGAGTCAGATTCTAAGGTAAATTCTACTTGAATGAAGAGTCAGATTCTAAGGTAAATTCTCTGGTTCAACTTGAATGAAGAGTCAGATTCTAAGGTAAATTCTACTTCTGATAACTCTGATTGCTTATCTGAAAATGAAGAAGTGTTGAACTTGATATCTCATTTGAACTTAATGAACTCTGAGTTTTTAAAACTGAAATAAAGTTTCAAACAACAAAAGAGTACAATTCAGGGACATCGAGATCAAGCTTTAATCTATAAGACATTGGCTGACGAAAGAGAAGAAGAGAAATATATTTTAAAGTTGGACAAATCAAAACCTTCAATCCGAAATTTCTGAATTACAAAAGGAATTAGTTACATTAAAGGATAAAAACCTTAAACTAACACTTCAGTATGATATTGTGCTCAAAGACAGGACTGAAGCATACACATAGATCAAAGAGTTGGAGAACCTAAATTTCAAAAGAGGTCAGACATAACAGACATTAAAGATTTTGACTAACAATAAAAAAGATACTAGATTTTATAAAGCAAAACCTGGCTTAGGTCTGTCTGATGTGGATGTTTTAAAGAAAGCACCCGAAAATCTTTACAGTTTTAAAAAGTCGGGTGATATTCCTGTGATTTTGGTACCACACATACTTGAGACCTTTGTCAAACCAGAGACTTCCTTACCTGTGTCTCCCAAGATGAAGAAGGAAGAAACTGTGGAAGTTAAACTAGAAATACAAACTGAATCAGAAACTCGTGGTTTTAATTCTGTAAATTTTTCATTTGATGAATTGAATTCTTCTTACGAAAGTAAAAAAGAACTCATTTGTCGAATATGAAAACATTTTCTCAAAACAACCTGGGTCTTTTGAATCTGGTTCATATTCTGATTCAACTGGAACTGTACTTACTTGTTCCATCAAGGAAGACAAAGATAAAGAAGTAATCTCACAAAATATGTTTGTTTCTGAAAATGTCTCTAAATTCATTGACCTTGAACATCAAATAACCTTGAATAAAATTTCTGATTTAGAAAGGCAAATTTCACATCTCAACAATCTCATTGTTGAATTGGAAGAAGCCAATGAAAATTTTCGGATGGAACAAGACTCCAGTTTAATTCAAAACGAATCCAAAAGGTGAGATTGTTAGTGCATTATTGTATTCAAGATTTAGAGTAAAAGTCTTTGTAAATGAAAAGTCAAAGAAAGTCAAAGTTGTCAAAAATCAAAGATGTTAAAAGTCAAAGTAGTTTACTTTGTAATTAGTCAATGTGTTTGTAATTAGGTTTGCATAGTGGTTAAGTTTTTTCAAGGGTTTTGTCATTGTCATATTCAAGAGTGAGAAAGTTAGAGAGAGTTTAGAGAGAGAAAGTTTGTAATTCATGTAATTCATTAAAGATCAATGAAATTAATGTTTGTTACTAATAGATTTGGCAATTTACACAAACCCCGTTTTGGAAAGAGAAAAGAAAAGAAGGAGAAGATAGATCCTCAGTATGGTAGGTGCTTCAACTGTGGCAAAAGTGCCCATTTTTCAAAAGACTTTAAGTTCGAACGCATAAAGAACTCAGAATACTACTCGAAGAAATCTTTGATTGCAAAGAAGCAAGAGGAAGGGAAAGTGTTGATGGCGGAAGAAGGGAAGTAGTTTTTCTAGAGTTATGATGAGGAAGACGCCCACTTTACCAATGTATGCATGATGGCTAAGATGGATGCTAATGCTGAAGCTGCGTCTGAGCAATATGAAGGTGACACTGAGGTAAGTACTAATTCTGAAAACTCTGAACTTGTTGAATCTTTAATGGCACAAATCGAGTACATGGAATCATAATTTGAAACTTTAAAGAGCAAAATTAGCTTTGAACGACAATCAATGATGAATTTCCATGATGAAAATGCATTATTGAAAGTTGTTGTTGAGGATAAAGTGAAAGAAAAATATGCGTTGAAAAAGGAAAGAGAGAGTTTGAAAACTTATATCTCGGAACTCAAAAAGAACTTAGTTAATTCTAATTCTGAAAAGGGTGAATTTATAATTAAGCTTGAAGTTTGTTTCCAAGAAAGGAATGAGGCGTACTGTAAGATTAAACAACTGGAAGACTTAAATTTAAAAAGAGGACAGACTAAGCAAACGTTAAATCTTTTAAACAAAAAACTCCAAGACGTTCGTTTTTACAATCCAAAGTTGGGATTGGGTTTATCAGAAAATGACACTTTAAAAAAAGCCCCGGAAAACTTGTATAATTTTGATAAATTGGGCTCAGGTGTAAAGAAAATCCCAAATATTCATGACACTATCATTAAAGTTGAAACTCCTATATCTGATGCTTCGTTTAAAAGTAAAGAGGTAATGGAAGATGATACATCAAGTTGCGCTGATTCTCAAAACAGTTTTAAATCGGTTGGATTTAAATACAATGATTTAAACAAAATCTATAAAAACAAAAAATAAGAATTTGTTGAGTTTGAATCATTGTTTTCCACACCGTCATCTACTGAATCAACAAACGATGATAAGATCACATCTAAAATCGAATGTCAGTATGACGATTATGAGTCTGATACTGATATTTGTGATTAGATCCCTTTATCTGAATCTGTTATCTCTGACTCCTCAAATGAAGTTAAGGTAGAAGAGAATTCAAATGTCATGAATTCCATCATTCAAACAAAGTTTGTTGATCAAATGTCTAAGGAGATTTTTTAAGAAATGATGAATTCCTCGGATCTTGTCCCAATTTTGAAAAGCTTGAGTCTAACTCTGTGATTTATCAGACACCTGATTTACTTAAACAAATCTCATATTTACAAAAGTCTCTTTAAGAGTTAGAAGATGAAAATTGTGATCTTCATTTCAAATTGGATAAATCTTTAGAAGATAACAAAGAGCTTTGTAAAGAAATAAATGGTTTGAAAAACGATTTGTTTAAAAAGAACATAACTGAACAAAAGGTTTTTGATAAAGAAAATTGGATTGTTAGATCCAATCGAGAGTTTGTGACTTTTGTCAAGCCTACAGTTGTTTATTCTGAATGTCCTGAATATTTGCCTAGCATTTTTGAAAAATGTGAGACTTCTGGAATTTAAAAGAAAAATTCATCCCAAAGAAGAGAACTAATAAAGTTTCTTTTCTTGTTTCAGATCTGAGTAGAGGTGTTGGTAAAGGAGAATGGAGAAAGAAATATTGTGATAAGAAAAAGAGTGATATTGTTTCTGAAAAAGTTTGTACTGTTACTACTAGTGATGAAAAGTTGACATGTAATAGTTCTAATGCAAATAAATGTCAAGTTTGTTTGAATAAATGTACCACTTTTGATAAATCAAAGATGTTGACATTTGCTCGCAAGAACATTATCTGTAATCACGTTGGTGACAACTCTTTCTCATTATACTCCATTCCTCCCAAACCAAAGAATGTCAGAAGTGTTCATAAAGCTAAATCTGCCTCTAAGTCCTCAACACAACACATTCATGTATTTCAAGAAAAGTCTTCTAATTTTTCTAAGAAAAACTAGTTTCATGATCTTAATGTAAATATGGTCTGGAAATGGTTGCCCAAACCTAGATATGAGTGGAGAGTTAAGGGCAAATTAGATTATTTGAAGAAACTGCATGACGCTAACAAAACAGGACCCATCTAGATATGGGTAACTAAAAAGAAGTAATTTGTTCCATTTACAAGTCTGTCATTTGTGGTTCATAGACTTTGGTTGCTCAAGACATATGACAGGATACAAGCACTTACTGCATAACTATGTGGAAGAACCTGTAGGAACAGTTAACTTTGCAAATGGTGATTTGAAAGGCTATATAAGAGGACACGACATGCTCACAAATGGCACCGTAACCATCAACAAAGCTTTATATGTTGAAGGAGTTGATCACAACTTGTTTAGCATGAGTCATTTTTGTGATAGTTTGTATCAGGTACAGTTTACTACAAATCATTGTCACATTGAGATTCTGGACGGTTCAGAGATTTTTAGAGCTGAAAGATATGGTAATCTTTATGCGGTCAATTTTCCAACTTTTTCCGCTACACGTTTTGTTTGTCTACTTGCTAAAGCGACGAAAGAACAAAGTTGGATTTGGCATCGGCGCATGTCTCGTCAAAACTTTAAAGTTATTGATACATTGGCAAGACAAGGCATTGTCAAAGGTTTACCTGAAATGCATTTCGAGAAGTATTCTTTGTGTCCTGCATGTGAAATGGGGAAGATGAAACGCAATTCACATAAATCAAAGATCGAATATTCTTGCTCAACGCCATTGGAAATGATTCATATGGACCTTTGCCCACTGCGGACTCAGTCAATTATTGGTAAGAAGTACATCTTGGTAATGATTGACGAGTACTCAAGGTATACATGGTTGGAATTTCTGTGATACACATCTGACGCACCAGAACTAGTCATTGCCTTTATAAAGATAGTCCAAATTCTTCTTCAATTTGCAATCAAGAAGTTGCCTAGCGATAACGACACATAGTTTAAAAATGAGACTCTTCAAAGCTATCTCAATTCAGTTGGGATTTCTCATAATTTCTCAGTCGCGCGAACAACGCAACAAAATGGCAATGTTGAACGGAAAAACAGAACTTTGGTCGAAGCAGCGAGAACTAAGTTGGCATACTTTGGTCTACCACTACACCTTTGGGTTGAAGCCATTGCAACCGCTTGCTTTACTCAGAACCAGACAATTGTGATTAAACGCTTTAATAAGACAGCTTATGAACTGATTAACAAACATAAACCGAATATTAAATTTTTACATGTTTTTGGTTGCAGGTGTTATACCTTAATGACCGTGATAATCTTGGCAAATTTGGCAAGAAGGTAGACGAAGGCTATTTTATCGGTTATTCTTTAACGTCTAAAGCCTATCGTGTTTATAATCGTTGGACCAAGACTATCATGGAAAGCATATATGTGTCTTTTGATGAAAATTCTACGTTGACTTCTGAACAACACGGTTCATAACTCAAACTTAAAGGAAAGGCTTATGTTCATGACGGAATAGAACCCGAGCCATAATAGACTAAGTCATCTAACTCATCTATTATTACATCTGAGTTAGGGGGTGTTTACTTGGGGCTTAATGAGCTTAATGAAAAAATCGGCTTATTCGTGCAGACGTTTGGAGTGTTTACTTGGGGCTTAATGACAAAACCGGCTTATTCGCACAAACATTTTTGGCTTAATCACTAAGTTGGGGAAAGATGTGTTGTCCCCATTAAGACACATCTTTGACATTTATACCCTTTAAAAATAATGCATGCCTACCTTCCTACTCAATAATCACGCAATAAAAACCTAGGTGCTCGATTTCACCTTTACTACTTGTTCGATTTTACCTTCACCGCTGGTTCGATTTTACTGCTTCGAGTTCATTGCTGGTTCGATTACACTATTTTAATACTTTGTTGGTTCAATTTCAACCCTAGACAATAATTTCCTTTGGTCGATTTCTTCAAACGTAATTATTTTACTGATTGTTCGATACTTGTTTCTTCTCCATACTCGATTGTTGTTCCATGCTTGTTTCTTCAGTCGAATGTTGTTCCATACTTATTTCTTAAGTCGATTGTTGTTGTTGGATCATAAATTGTATTCAAGATTATAGTTAAAGTTAAGGGTTTAAACTGCAATTGTGCTAAAGTTAATTAGAGGGTTTATTATGTAATAAGTTAATAGTTATTAAGCTATTGGGCCCAAGCCCATTAGAAAGCCCATTAAGCTTAAAGCCTATTTGACTTAGGTATTTAAAGTTTTGTTTAATTAGTTTTAGGGTTTAATCCTCACAATTACTTTCATAATCATAATAGAGTGAGGTGAAGTTTTCTCTGTATTCAAAGGGTATCAAGAACACTCAAGGTTTCATTGTTTATTCAAGGGATTGGTATGTTACTCTGATTTATATATCTCTTGATTATCATTGTGTTGCTTGATTACTTGATTGATTGTTTACCAACTAGATTAAATCTAGGATAACAATTGGTATCAGAGCCTAAAGAATCAAGTTTTAGGATTAAATCTATTTTTTTTCGAAAAGTACTGTTCATCGAAAAGTACTGTTCATCGAAAATCACTATTCATTATGAGTACTGTTCATCCGATTTCATGCATTAATGTGCTTATTGGTTTAAAAGTTGATCTGATTAGTTGAGATTCATGCTTCTGAATGCTATCTGATTAATTAATCGCATTATAGATCATAAAGTGGTTGAATTGTTGGTTTAATTGTGTTCATCGGTCGTTTCAATTTTCTGGGTTTGGTTTCGGTCGAATCCAGAAATTCATCGTGTTCTTCGGTCTTATCAGTTATCCGATCTTATCAAGTTTAACGTATCAGATAGTTTTTTGACCTGAACCTTCGACCGGGTACTTGCTCAATCCGGTCTTCGTCCTTCGACCGGATACTTGTTAATCCGGTCTGCGTCCTTCGACCGGATACTTGCTCAATCCGGTCTTCGTCCTTCGACCGGATACTTGTTAAACCGGTCTTGCACCTTCGACCGGATAATTGTTTCTCCGGTCTTCTCATTCGACCGGATAATTGTTTCTCCGGTCTTCCCATTAGACCGGAAAATTGTTTCTCCGGTCTTCCCATTCGACCGGGTAAGTCTGCGAAGCGGGACCCCCGTGCTAAGTCTGCGAAGGGGGACAAAGATTTGCTCTTGATCAAAATCTTCTTAATTTTTCAGTATTTTATTCATATATATTAGTGCTTTATACTGTGTGCGAGGACTGCATTTGATTATTTTTGGAAATTTATTTTTTTCTGAAAATCTTTGAGTGTAGTCTTTACTTTTGATTCTGACGATCTCATCTAGTTGGTTGTCTTGGTACAGAAAAGTCTATTTACTAACCGTACAGCTAGGATGTCGAATCAGCTTCTCTCGATGGGTTCTCAAATCAAACCTCATGTCCTCGTGGCAAATGAGTATCAGCAGTGGAAGACAAGAATGATTCAGTTTCTGAATCACAAGAACAGAGAGTTCATGACAATAATCATTGAAGGTCCCAAAACTCTAATGATCACAGTAAAGGGTCAACCTGCTACAGATTTCTCTCCTGAAATCCCTGACAGAGATATTCCTAAACCTGTTCAGTTCTTCACTGAAAAGCAGAAAGACCAGCTCAAGTTAGAAGAAGAAGCTCTAATCTATCTGACGATGGCAATTCCAAACGACATCTACAATCGTGTCGACAGTCAGAGTACTTCTAAAGGAATCTGGGATGAACTAGCAAGGCAGTTTGAAGGAAGTGAAGCTTCTATTCAAGCTAAGCAGAATCTGTGCATAAATGCTTACGAGGGATTTCATGCAAAAGAAGGAGAGCTGCTTTTAGATACCTACAATAGGTACAACATTATTCTCAATGACTTGCAGAGGAACAAAATCGCCAAATCTGCTTCTGAGATAAACTACAAGTTCATCAAGAATTTGAATCCAGAATGGAAGAACTTTTCTATCAACCTCCAGATGTCGAAGAATATGGCTCGAGAAAATGTCACCGATATCTTCTCAACTCTTGCTCAACATGAGGATGAGGTGAGATCTATGAATAATGAGTCTAATCGTCTGAAGGATTCTGTGGCTCCCATAGCCGGCAAAGGTTCTGTATCCTCTGCAAGGTCGAAGAAAAAGGCGTCTAAAGCTCTAGTTACCGAAGTTACTGACTCTGACTCTGATTCAAGTGATGAAGAACTGGAAGTTGATTCAGATTATGATATTCAAAAGTTCTCTAAAGACTTGGCTCTCATTACACGACGATTCAAGAAGAGCTTTGGCAAGAAAAGATTTTACTCAAAGCCAAAGTATGATGGATACAAGAAAGAGAAGTCTGAGATGCGATACAAGCCGAGGCATGGAAAAAGAGAAAGGACGAGAAGATCGGAAGGAAGATAGAAGAGAAGGAAAGAGAGAGGAGAAGCGAGAAGAGCGAAAGGATGAACCAGGAAGATGCTACAACTGTGGCAAATTTGGGCACTTCTCAAGGGACTGCAAATTCAAGAAAGTGAAGAACTCAAAGTACTACTCAAGAAAGTCACTAATTGCCAAGAAAGCTGAAGAAGGAAAAGTACTAATGGCTGAAGAAGAGAACTGGTTGTTCCAAAGTTCTGATGACGAGGAGCAAGCACATTTCACCCAAGTTTCTTACATGGCAAAGCTGGAAGGTGACGATGAAGACTCTGAGACACAATCTGAAGAAGCAAACTCTGAGGTAAGTAAAAATTCTGAACTTATTGAATCTTTAATGGCCCAAATACATGGCATGAAAGATGAATTTGCTTTACTGAAAGGCAAACTTAGCTCTGCACATCAATCTGTTTTAAGCTTTCGTGATGAAAATGTTATTTTAAAAGTTGTTGTGGAAGAAAAGGAAAAGGAAAAAGATGATTTAAAAGCTGAAAAAGAGTCTTTAAAAGAAAAAATATCAGGTTTAGAAACAGATCTTGTGAATCTTAATGCTGAAAAGGGTGAGTTTCAAATCAAATTTGAAGTTTGTTATAAAGAAAGAAATGAAGCTTTCACCAAAATAAAGCAACTGGAGGACATTAACATGAAACGAGGTCAGACTGAACAGACATTAAATCTGTTGACCAATAAACTCCAAGACGAAAGGTTTTACAAACTTAAACCAGGTTTGGGTGTGCCAATTAATGAAATTTTGAAAAAGGCACCGGAGCACCTATATAATTTTGATAAATTTGGCTCCGCAATAAAACCCATTCCTGACATTCGCGCTACTTTTGTTGAAGCAAGTTCTCCTAAACCTTCTGAAGAGACCAAAGGTCAAGAAGAAATGGGAAATAACAAGTCTGGTGACACTGATTCTCAAAATCTTTTTAAATCTGTTGGTTTTACATATGGTGATTTAAACGAAAGCTATGCAACTCGAAAGATCGAATTTACTGAGTTTGAATCACTATTTACCACACCTTCTAAAGAATCAGTGAGCACCAAAACAGTTCTACCTGAGACTGCATGCAAATTTGATGAGTATGAATCTGATGTTGATCCATCTACTATACCATCAGTCTCAACTCCCATTGCTTCTAAACCTTTACTTCCTGAAGAGGTTGAAGAAGTTACTGCTACCGCGGATGAATCTTATGTTCAAAATGATAAAACGGAGTTTATTGAGTCCATGACTGAAAAGATATTCTCTGATATGATGAATGCATCAGACTCTGATCCTGTTTCTGATTTAAAGGGGTCAAATTCTGTGGATGGTAATACATCTGAATTGATGAAGCAAATTGATATGTTGTAACAATCTCTTGATCAGGTTGAAGATGAAAACTATGATCTCAAACATAAACTTGAAAAGTCTTTAAAAATAAATCAAGAGCTTTGCACTGAGATCAATGATTTGAAAATTACTTTGTTTAAAAATGCTTCAAATGAAAAACAGATGTTAAATGATCCAAGCTGGAAGGTAAGAACCAATCCAGAATTTGATGCTCGTGCAAAACCTACAGTTGCTTACTCTGATTGTCCTGAATATCCTCCGAGTATTTTTGAAAAGGGTGAGACTTCAAATAGCACTAGAAAAGAACCACCTTCTAAGTTAAAGACTAACAAGGTTCCTGTTTCTGTTTCAGATATAAGAGGAAATGGAGTTGGGAAGAGTAAGAAGAATAAAGATCTTAGTTTGAATAAAAAGAATAGTTTGAATTCTAGTAGTTGTCCTACAGACAGTGTTATTTTGAATAGTACTTCTTTTGATAAACATGAATGTAAGTTTTGTTCCGATAAATCTAAGTTTATGAATTTTGCTCGAAAGAATCTTTATTGAAAACACTGTTGGGATAATTCATTCAAATACTACTCCCCTCCTAAGTCCAAAAAGAATAAAAGCAAAGCTAAGTTGAACTCTAAGTCTAATTCTAATTCTGATTCTTCTACACAACCAAAAGTGTATCGTGCTAAGGTTGCCAATCCTACTTCTAAAAAGCACTTTCAGAAATTGAATGTTAAGATGGTTTGGAAATGGGTTCCAAAACCGCGTTATGAATGGAGAGTAAAAGTCAAACCTGAGGATATTCCTGAATTGCTTGATGCTAACCGCGAAGGACCCATCTTGATATGGGTGCCTAAGCAAAACTAATTGTCTCTTTTGCAGGCCTGTCGATTATGGGTAATAGATTCCGGATGTTCACGCCACATGACAGGATTCAAGCACCTCTTGCATAACTATGTGGAGGAGCCTGCCGGAGCAGTTAGATTTGCCAATTCTGAAGCCGAAGGCCACATCAGAGGATATGGAATGCTCGATAACGGTGTTGTGAAGATTCAAAAAGTGCTATATGTTGAAGGACTTGATCACAATCTGTTTAGTACCAGTCACTTCTATGACATGCAATATCAAGTCCGCTTCACAACCACTCATTGCTATCTAGAAGATCACGATGGTTACGAAGTCTTCAAAGCTGAGCGCCATGGAAATCTATACTATGTAGATTTCCCTACACTGTCTGCCACACGTCCAGTATGTCTACTAGCCAAAGCTTCTAAAGCACAATCATGGACGTGGCATCGACGCTTGTCTCATCAGAATTTCCGATCTATAGCGAAGCTACAAAGACAAGGTCTGGTCAAAGGTCTACCAAAAATGAGGTTCGAAAAAGACTAACTCTGTTCCGCATGTGAGTTGGGCAAAATGAAGCGTAGCTCCTTCAAGTCCAAACCTGAATCATCGACCTCATCAGCACTGGAACTTCTTCATATGGACCTTTGTGGCCCAATGCGCACAACATCTATCAATGGAAAGAAGTATGTGTTGGTAATGACATATGCGCCAGAGTTGATTATCGCTTTCATCAAACGTATTCAAGTACGTCTTCAACTGCCAGTAAGAACCATTCACAGTGATAATGGCACGGAGTTCAAGAATGACACCCTGAAGAGTTATCTTACTTCCGTGGGTATTTCACACAACTTCTCCGCAGCCTAAACTCCACAGCAAAACGACATTGTTGAACGGAAGAATCGCACTCTAGTTGAAGCAGCTCGTACTATGATTGCTTACTCAGATCTACCCATGTACCTTTGGGCCGAGGCAGTCGCTACAACATGTTTTACACAGAACCGTACCATTGTGGTCAAGCGATTTAATAAAACAGCATATGAGTTAATTAACAATCGTACACCTAATATCAAATTTCTTCGTGTCTTTGGTTGCAGGTGTTACATTCTAAAAGAGCGTCAAGGATTATCAAAGTTTGATAAGAAAGAGGATGAAGGATATCTCGTTGGATACTCTCTGACATCCAAAGCTTATCGAATTTACATTATTCGAACTAAGACGGTTGTTGAGAGCATGAATGTCTCCTTTGATGAGAATTCTACAAGGACTTCTAGACACAACAGTTCAGAACTCGGTCTTAACTACAAAGCTTCTATTCGAGCAAGAATAGAACCAGCTATAACAGGATCATCTTCTTCAAACTCTAACTCTACTTCATCTGAGTTAGATTTATTGTTTATTGATGCCTTTGATGATATATGTGCAGATTTTGAAAAAGGCATATCAACATCAATAACAAGTGGTACAAATTTGGAGGTCCCTACTATCTCTAAAGACATGCCTGGACCTTCCGACGAAGTCACTGACACTTCAACTCCATCAGGTACAATTACACCGTTAGTTTCTGACTCTACTAATACTGAATCTGTCTCTACAGATAGTTCCTCTGGAAACGAAGTCCCGAGCACTTCAACTGCTAGTCCAGAAGCTTCAGTGTCAGAAACACCAGTACAATATGTCCCGAGTACATCTGTGGAGCAACCTGCCGTATAAGATGACAACGATGCATCAAATACGCAACAAGCAGTTGATGCACTACCAAGCACACATCATTGGACTAAGGATCATACCCTAGAAAACGTGATAGGTGACGTACAATCTGGTGTCACAACAAGATCTGCAACAGCTAACTTCTGCATGTTTTCAAGCTTCCTCAGTTCCTTAGAGCCAAAGAAAGCGGCTGAAGCTCTACGTGATCCATTCTGGATTTCTGCTATGCAAGACGAGCTTCTACAATTTGAAAGGAACAAGGTATGGCGCTTGATCCCACTACCTAAAGTTAAATCCGTTATAGGAACAAAGTGGGTTTTCAGAAATAAGAAAGACGAAGCCAGAGTAGTCTTGAGAAACAAAGCTCGATTGGTCGCAAAAGGGTATTGTCAACAAGAGGGCATTGACTATGATGAAACATTCGCCCCGGTTGCAAGGATCGAAGCCATCAGAATCTTTCTAGCCTATGCAGCGCAGAAAAACTTTACAGTCTATCAAATGGATGTAAAGTCGGCTTTCCTGAACGGCGTTCTGCATGAGGAGGTCTACGTGGCTCAACCTGAAGGTTTCGTTGATCCTCATCACCCTGATCATGTCTATGTTTTAGACAAAGCGCTTTATGGTCTTAAACAAGCACCGCGAGCCTGGTATGAAACTCTCACTAAATTTCTACTTGCTTCTGGTTTCAAGAAAGGTACAGTAGATACAACCATATTTCTTAAAAGGCAAGGTGAGGACTTGATTCTTATTCAGATTTATGTTGACGACATAATATTTGGGTCGACAAATCCGAAATTTTGTAAGAACTTTTCAAAGATAATGGAAACAAAGTTTCAGATGTCGATGATGGGTGTATTAAATTTCTTTCTTGGTCTACAAGTAAAAAAATTACCCGAAGGCATATTTATTAATCAAGCTAAATATATAAACGATATTTTGAAAAAGTTCAATATGTCAGATAGTTCAGTCATGAAAACACCAATGGCTACTGGTACACTCTTAGACGCGGATCCCTCCGGGAAGCCTGTTGATCAAAAGGTGTATCGTAGCATGATTGGTTCTTTACTTTATCTGAATGCAAGTCGCCCGGATATAATGTTTGCCACATGTTTTTGTGCGAGATATCAGTCTAATCCTAAAGAGTCGCACTTAACTTCTGTTAAGCGAATCCTTAGATATCTCAAAGGTTCTCCTAATCTAGGCCTTTGGTATCCAAAGGATTCTCGTTTTGAACTAACTGCCTTTACAGATGTTGATCATGCAGGTTGTAAGCTAGACCGGAAAAGCACCTCTGGATCATGTCAATTCATAGGTGACAAACTTGTGAGTTGGACTTCAAAGAAACAAAACTGTGTTTCAACATCCACTGCCGAGGCTGAGTATGTAGCTGCTGCTAGCTGCTGTTCTCAAGTCCTCTGGATGACGACACAGTTAAGGGACTTTGGATACAACTACAAGTGCGTTCCGATTTATTGTGATTCCAAGAGTGCAATATCTATAACTGCTAATCCGGTACAGCACTCGAAGACCAAGCATATAGATGTACGCTATCATTTCATCAAGGATCATGTAGAAAAAGGTAATATTGAAATGCACTTTGTTCAAACTGACTTCCAGTTAGCTGATCTTTTCACCAAGCCATTGGATGAAAAGCGATTTCAATTTCTAATCAGCAAACTTGGTATGTTGAACATGTCGTAAACCTTACTCATGATTCAAGGGGGAGTATTACAAATCTTGATAGTGTGTTATTTTCCAACTGTTGTTAACGAGAAAGGAATCATGTTCATAAATGATTACCATTGTTTCTTTCACTTATGCAGGTTGGTTCAAGTGACTATGGCTTCTAATCACATCGGATTAGAACCCGCACTTCAGTGCTTTATCTATTTTTTATATGCTTTATTTCCTTATTAATTTATATAAAAAAAACCTATAGTGATTTAAGGGGGAGAATATCTGTGATATTAACAGATTTTTGGATACTTAAATGCTTATCTGACCGTGTGTTCTTAAAGATAAATACTTGTGTTTTATCTTGTCAATATACTTTGTCAAGTATTCATACACTTAACGGTTCAGAACATTCTATTTGACTTTGTTATTACCATGTATCAAAAGTTAAATCTTTCTATGGTAATACTCACGTTATTTGTATTCACTGTTGATTGAATCAAACATCATTTCATGTGCTTTCATTGAAAATATGTTTATATATTGTTCATATAAACAACATTCGTTTTTGATTCTTCAACATATTGTTCTTCATGACAAAACTCCTATGAGCTTAATTGTCAAATTGTTTTAGTTTGAGGGGGAGAATTGCATCGTCAAACATCTTTTGTTTTGACATCTCCGAATATTATATTCTTCATGTAACAAGTGGTATTTGTGCTTACATGGACAATAACCTGTTGACAACATGTTCTTATAGGAAAATACATGGGATTCAGTGTGTGAGCTTAATAGAACTTCCATGGATTCACGATAACCAGTGTTTCCTATCCAGGAAGTATTCCCTGAGTGGTTGAGGGGAGAAGGGTCAAAAGAATTGAGTGATGGTGTGTGAAGAGGTACAATGGAAAAGAGAGATTGGTTAGACGTGAGCATTAAAAGAAAGAGGGTGAGAGAACAGAGTAAAAGAATATTAAACTCTGCACCAAACTACTTTCTGAGTCAGGCAGCCACATAATCTGATTGGATCACATTCTTTGGTTACCATCATTAAAATAGGCAACTAGCCCATGTCATCTCTTGCATACAACCCCACCAGCTACTCATTCTTTTCTCAAAATGATAATGTTTCACATTTTCTGGGGACGTAGCACATACGCTATTGGTTCTTCATTTGGAAGATACTAATATTGAAAAAGAAGGAAAGTTGCCCCACCTTCGAACCCTTTCTCATGCACATTGAGTCTTTGTATAATTTGTTGTTGTCTTAACAAGTTAACATACTTTGAGCCTATAATGAAAACCAATCATCTATGCTTAATTCTTTCATACACATGCACGAATACACAGAAATTTGTTTTCTGTCAGAACGTTCATAGATAACCATGTGTTATTCGATGATTGAATGGAAGACCTGGGGAGTCTACATCAAACCAGCTACTTATATAGTAACTTTGTGTTACTCAGTGATTCTGTGTCATTGACAGGCATTCTAACTGAGTCATTTGTTGATTCAGGGTTACACCTATTAAACTGTTTGAATTTGAAAAGATTCGAATGGTTACTACTTTCTATTTTAATCTGAAAAGATTGAAATAATCACTCTTTCCATCTGGGAAGACTGCTCTTATTTTCATACAGGGCTCGTTACATGATGAAGACTGTGCTTACGTGATCATACACAATGGGGGAGATTGTCTTAAAAAGGGGGAGATTGTTTTGCAAAGTTTTGATGATGATGATTCTCACCACTCATCAAAAAGGGGGAGAAGATACAAAAAGGGAGAATACAATCTGAAGATCTGAAGATTTTCAAAATTTTAAAGATTTGAAGATTATTTAAAGATATCAAGTTTTGAAGTTTTGAAGCTATCAACGACATATTTGAAGAAAAGTGAAAGACCCGAAGACAATTGCAAAAAAATTTTAATCTTGAATCCAAAGGGGGAGATTGTTGGATCATAAACTGTATTCAAGATTAAAGTTAAAGTTAAGGGTTTAAACTGCAATTGTGCTAAAGTTAATTAGAGGGTTTATTATGTAATAAGTTAATAGTTATTAAGCTATTGGGCCCAAGCCCATTAGAAAGCCCATTAAGCTTAAAGCCCATATGACTTAGGTATTTAAAGTTTTGTTTAATTAGTTTTAGGGTTTAATCCTCACAATTACTTTCATAATCATAATAGAGTGAGGTGAAGTTTTCTCTGTATTCAAAGGGTATCAAGAACACTCAAGATTTCATTGTTTTTTCAAGGGATTGGTATGTTACTCTGATTTATATATCTCTTGATTATTATTGTGTTGCTTGATTACTTGATTGATTGTTTACCAACTAGATTAAATCTGGGATAACAGTTGTACCATACTTGTTTTCTTCAGTCGATTGTGGTTCCTTACTTGTTTTTTTAGTCGATTTTTGTTTCATACTTATTTCTTCTCCATAACTACCCGACATTTCTGCAATGTAGATTTTTGTAACCATGATTTCTACAATGTCGATTTCATACTTGTTACTTTTTGTTTGAACTTGGCTTCATTGTGTTTGAACTTGGAAGTTTAAGTACTTAATGAATTTTTGTTTGATTTTTGGATTATATCAATGAATTTATGAATATATGACTTAAAAAATAAACAACAATTTATAAAACAACTTAAAATTCATATTCAGTGGTAAATTGGTCATTTCTGTTATTCAGACTGTTAATTCAGATTAAAAAGTAAACAACAACATCAATTTATCCAGACAGACACATTTATCCATACAGGACTTAATGGAAAATTTGGTAAACAGCCCCTTAGATATGTTATTTCTTGATGCTTTTATGGACATATGTGCAGATTTTGACAAATCAGGCGTGTCCGCATCAACTTCATAGGTTCCAACAGTTACTTAAGACATTTCTGGACCTTCTGAACCAGTCACAACAACAACCTCTTCAGGTACATCTACATCTACTATTTTTGATAACACTAATACTGATTCTGCATTTGCAGATACAAATTCTGGATAAGAAGTCTCGAGCACTTCCTCTGTTGCTCCATTATTACCTTTATCAGATACACCAGTACAAGAAGTTTCGAATACTTCTGATGTTGTTCCTACAATAGTCGATGAATACAATGAACAAAATACACGAGTATCTGTTCAACCACTCCCAAGCACAAATCGATGGACAAAAGATCACCCCCTTCACAACATTATTGGTGATGTACAGAGTGGCGTACAAATATGTGTAGCATCAGCCAAATTTTGTCTTTACTCAAGTTTCCTTAGTTCCTTAGAGCCAAAAAAGGTTTCTGAAGCTCTTCACGATCTTGACTAGTTACTAGCGATGCAAGATGAGCTACTACAATTCGAAAGGAATAAGGTATGGCAGCTAATCCCACGACCGAAAGATAAATTAGTGATAGGCACAAAGTGGGTCTTTAGGAACAAGAAAGATGAGTCTGGATGTCAGGATCGATTTCTTAACAAGAATAAAGTCTCAGAAACAATATCAAAGAAGTTGCGGAATAACACTTTGATATTCAATGTAACAGTAATCAAAACAGTATATAATCAACAACTTGTAAACTTGTATTCAATTATCAAATCACAAGATTACACACTCAACCTCAATCTTGAAGAACAAGCTCTTTCAAGACGAATTCTACTTCTCTAGAATTAGGATCTAAACCTTGAGGTTGATTTTCTCTCAAACTTAGAATTTAAAAATTATTCTTAACTATTCTATCAAATCTATACATATATTGAACAAAAAGATAATTACAATAATTAAAATATCTTCAGTATATCTTCCATCATTATCTTCAAGCCTTCCATGAATATCTTGATTCTTTCCAGCTGTCATCCTTTCCATCCGGATCTTTAAGTCATAAGCAGTACTAACTATGCTCAGCAGCATTAATTTGGTCTTAGTAGCATTAACTACTAAGCAGCACTAACCACTAGCAGTACTAACTAGCTAAGCAGTACTAACTTTGTCTAGCAGTACTAACTTTGACTAGCAGTATTAATTCTACTAGCAGTAGTAATACTCAGCAGTATTAACTTTGAAGTCTTCTAGCAGTAGTAATTTTGAACTTCAATTCCCAACACTGGAGTTGTCGTACGAAACAAAGCTCTCCTTGTTGCCAACGGTTACTTTCAACAAAAGAAAATAGACTATGATGAACGGATCGAGGCCATCAGAATCTTTTTATCTTATGTAACACATAAGAATTTCACCGTCTATCAAGTAGACGTGAAATATGCTTTTCTCAATGGTATACTGCATGAGGAGATTTATGTTACACAACCTGAAGGCTTTGTTGATCCACAACACCCTGATCATGTCTACGTATTAGGCAAAGCTTTGTATGGATTAAAACAAGCACCACGAGATTGGTATGAAACTCTTACACAATTTTTACTTGCTTCTGGATTTAAAAAAGGTACGATCGATACTACTACATTCCTTAAGAAGCAAGGTGAGGACTTAATATTGATTCAAATTTATGTAGACGACATAATATTTGGGTCTACGAATCCTAAATTCTATAAAAACTTTTCAAAAATTATGGAGACTAGGTTTGAAATGTCAATGATGGGTGAAATGACTTTTTTCCTTGGTCTACAAGTGAAACAATCCCCAGAAGGTATCTTTATAAACCAGTCGAAATATATTAGTGACATTTTGAAAAAGTTTAATATGAGTGAGAGTTATGTAATGACAACGCCCATAGCTACTGGCACGCTTCTGTACGCAGATTTAACCGGTAAATCCCTCGATCAAAAAACGTATCGTAGTATGCTCGGATCATTACTGTATCTCACAGCAAGTAGACCTGATATCATGTTTGCTACTTGCTTTTGTGCGAGATATCAGGTTAACCCGAAGGAATCTCACCTTATCGTCATGAAAAGAATACATAGATACTTGAAAGGCACTCCCGAGTTAGGCCTTTGGTATCCAAGGATTCTGGTTTTGGTTTAACTATATATATATTGATGCTGATCATGCAGGTTGTAAACTTGATCAGAAGAGCACCTCGGGATCGTGTCAATTTTTAGGAGATAAACTTGTAAGTTGGACATCCAAAAAGCAAAACTGTGTGTCTATATCCACTGCTAAGGCAGAATATATAGTTGCTATAAGATGCTATTCACAAGTCATCTGGATGAAAACACAATTGTAGAACTTTGGATACTCTTACAAACAAGTCCCTATCTATAGTGATTCCAAGAGCGCAATTGCAATAACTGCTAATCCCGTTCAGCACTCAAAGACAAAGCATAACGACGTGCGCTACCATTTCATTAAAGATCATGTGGATAAAGGTGATGTTGAAATCCACTTCGTTTAAATAGACTACCAATTAGCTGATCTTTTCACAAAACCGTTAGATAAAAAGCGTTTTAACTTCTTAATCAGCAAATTAGGTATGTTGAATGTGTCTGCTTTAATACTTATCCATGATCTGAGGGGGAGTGTATCTTACTTTTGCTTATTTATCCATGTCTTTGGGAAATTCTGAACAGTTGTTGATATTCATCACATACTGACTAAGGCAGAATCATTTTTACAATGATTACCAAAATCTTTATTGTTTTGCAGGCTATTCTTTGTGACTATGGCTTCTGAATATCTCAGTTCCGATTTTAACTGTTTTTCTTCTTCAGGATGCTGATTAGGTAACATCTTTCAAAGGAGTTTTTACTGTTAAATTGAGGGGGAGTTTATAAGATTTTCATTTTTATATTTTTAAAGGGGAGAAGAGAAAAGGAAAAAAAAAAATTCATTGTCATATTTTTTATGGGGGAGATAGAAATAAAGGGAACCATTGTTAATTGATATATACATATTGTTCTCTGCTAATAATTTGACTTTTTACATATACCGATAGGGAGTATCTGAAGTTTTGTCAAAGGATGATTAAATGATAATATTCATTTTAGGGGGAGTTAAGATTTTCTACGTTGAAGGTATATTATTCTGAATCTTAAACTCTATCATATTTGAAAGAAGAACGACTTTCGGATGTGAAAAATGTTTTCATAAACGTTCAAACCACTTCGTGTTCTCAAATGATTTTATGAATATCGAAGTGTGATTTTAAATGTTTTTCATATCGGTACTTTAAATTTTATATGACCGTTTGTTTCTCAAATACAAATACTTCTGTATTATCTTGTCTATATACTGTCAAGTATTCTTACATACATCGATTCAGTACATTCTTATTGACTTTGTTCTTACCATGTCTCAAAAGATAAATCTTTCGATGGTAATACTCCCGTTTGAATTCTCAATTGTTTGAAATCAGACTTCATTTCTTATTAATTGTGCTTTCATTTTCAAAGTTGTTTATATTTATTCATATAAACACATCTTAATTCTTTCATATCCCAACATATTTTTCTTCATGATATTTGATCTGATCGAATCATTGTCAGATTCTCAAAACATTTCACTTGAATTCGTTTTATTCAATTTCGTTATTTTGAGAGATCTTAAATGTTCTAAAAGCTCAAATTTCATTATTATCTTTAATGAGCATACATTTTCTGATAATGATATATGGTGCTTATCTGTCAAAAAAATTCTTTTGCAACAAATTCTTTTTAGGAAAAATTACATGCGATTTAGTGTGAGTGCTTAAAAGACTTCCATGGATTCACATGTTAAGTGTTTCCTACCCCGGAAGTAATCTATGAGTGATTGAGGGAGAGGGGTCAAAAGAATTGAGAGTGGGTGTGTATTGAGGTATAATGTAAAAAAAAGATTGGTTAGAAGTGAGCTCAAATGTTTAAAAGAAAGTGGGTGAAAGATCAGAGTACAAGAATATCAAACTCTGCACCAAACTTTTTCTGAGTCGGGCAGCCGCATAATCTGTTAGTTCACATTCTTTGGTGAACTTCATTGAAAAAGGCAACTAGCCTATGCCATCTATTGCATATAACCTCACCTGCTACTCATTCTTTTCTCAACAAAAGAATGTTTCATATTTTCTTGGGGCGCAAGACATACTCTATCAGATCTTCATTCGGAAGATGATGATATTGAATAAGAAGGAAAGTTGTCCCACCTTCAACCCTTTCTCATGCACATTGAGTATATGTATTATATGTTGCTATCTCAATGGTTTACATACTTTGAGCTTATTTAAGATTTAATTGCTACACTTGCACGAGCACACAAGGAATAAGTTTTCTTGTCATAACATTCATAGAAAATTCGTTTGGGGTTTTTCAATGATTGAATGGTAGCCCTATGGTAGTGAATCATAGAAGCTCTTTTTCCCATGTGTATCCATTACACACAGTGGCTTTGTGCTACTGACGGGCAGATTAACTGATCATTTGTTGATTCCGGTTTATCACTCATAATTTGTCTGAATTTGAAAAGATTCGAATGAAAACATTTATGAATTGACGACAGATTGATAACATCAGATCAGATGGATATTATATTCTCGTTGAGGGAGATTGTCTATTTTTTTCAAAGAAGGGGAATACTATCTGTGTTTCTCAAGAAGAGTGTGCTTACATTGCTATTTGGCTGAGATATTTCAAAGCCAAAAATTGATATTGATAATGTTTTGATGATTCTGATTCTCAAAATTCATCAAAAAGGGGGAGAGTTTTCAATGATCAATTTCAAAGAGAAAGCAAAGTCAAGGAAAAGTGATAAAGAGGGAGAAACTAAAGTCAGAATTGTTGATTATTCAAAAGGAAGAAAAATTTGTTAAAGTAATGATTCTGAGAAGAAATTAAAGTCAAGAGAAAGTTGAAAAGCTGAAGATGTTTGTACTTCAAAGATTGTTGTGTTAAAGAGATTTTCTGAAAGAGAGTATTTTATTTTCTAATCAAAGGGAGAGATTGAAGAAAGTGTAAAAGTTTTGAAGACTTCAACGTTTTGCGAAGATTGCCAAAAGTTGTTAAGAAATCCAAAGGGGGAGATTTACTTAAGAGTGTTATCAAAGATCAATCAAAGTGTCAAAGATTTGAAGATGTCAAAGTTGTGAAAGATTATTTGTTGAAGATTTTTCTGCAGAAAGAAGACCTGAATATTAGTGTCAAATTTGTTTTAATCTTGAATCTAAATGGGGAGATTGTTAGAGTTAAATTGTATTCAAGACTAAAAGAGCGTCTAGTAATGTAATTGTTGTAAAGTGTGAGTGTATACATTGTAAATGTAAGTGTGTTGACCATGTGCTAGGAGGTCATGTTGACCATATAGATAGCAGTTCAAAGTGTTGTAAGAAAGATAAAACAAATAACACACATGCGCTTATTCTGAGAGTTTACACCTTGAGAAACACAGACATAGAGCTTACTATAATACGCACGAAATAGGTATATTGTTTTATGTAGATTGTGTGATTGATGTTAAATCAATAAAGAAGTGTTTCTAAATCAATTGTATGTTAATTGTGAGTTAGAATCTGGAACAACAGTATGAGCCCCCCTATAGTTCGAATAGAGGTTGTATCTATGGTTTGCTCCATCTTGACCGAGTGGGCCAAGAGGAGGTTATTAACATTAAAGGGTGATGCCCATTCAGATGTTAGTCGTTCGATGACTTGAATGATACACCAAAACTGGAGCATCATCTGCCCCGGCGAAAGGTCAAAGATCGATAAGAACGATCTCGACAAAGGTGAGAAGGGCCACGAAAACCCAATTTAGAATGGGTACTCGTGCAAGACGAAGTACCCACTCAGGCATTGCTCCAGTCTCAAAAAGCGTCAAGTTCTTCATCATCGGTGATGACACTGATGGGATCCGACTACATTGTGGACTTTGGACCAGCTATTGTAACAGCGTAGAACTCAAACGCGTCCCAGTTATTCCTACGCTTCCTAGATGAAGTCTTAAGACGCATGGAGAGTTAGAAAATCGTGCCTTAAGAGGGGCTCTAAACCTCAATCTTCAAGGGCAAGAGTTTGGCTCTCTCCTCTTTGAAGGATTCGAAGGTCTCTTTCTCTATAAAACTCAGGAATCACGTAAAGAGGAAAGGATTTGTCCAGGGGTCGATATTTATACTTAATTTAGTGTCTGGTATAGTCAAAAGATGGTCGACACCTGTCATCGACCCTTCGCATGCCAACTGTCGAATGAACTACACCTGTCCCTATGCCTGACACCATGCACCGCACGTCGCCATGACGTCACAGTCGTTATGTGGATGCACGCTTCCCCTCTATTAACTCTCCGGTTTTCGAGAAACCGATTCGGTTACATTTCTCGACATGTAACCAATCCGGTTACGAAAATTCAAAAAGCCGAATTGCCGCCCAATTTTCAAATTTTGGGTGCAAACTGTTTGGATAGAATTTCACAACTCACGACCGACGTGAGGAAACCAAACTTCTTCAGTCTAGGGACCACTCTTGTATTAAGATAATTTCCTGACAATCACACTCACCGAGGACCATAGCCATCACCTATAACGACGGTCGTAAGTTTCTCTCGACCGCAACCAAGAAGTCAGTCGATGACTCCTATTTTACGACCTCTTTAACATAATTAACGATTATATCATTTATTACATACGACGGTTTTCTTTTATGGTTCTTTATTATAGGTTTTAAAGCATATAATGGCCAACGAATATAACAAACGAACATCATCAAGATCAATCATTATCAAGACCATTGGACATGCAATGGTCATTTATGACGACCAAAAGCTATAGATACAAGGCGTGAAGAATCATTCAGGACACACTAATCAACCTAAACTCCTTTGCGACACTCAAGAACATTCAACTTATTTTCTCATAAGCAACAACTCTCGACAAAGTGCTCAATCGCACGATGAATAGTTGCAAGCTTACGATTTATTTATTTATGTCTGTAATATTATCATTTGTACTTTTGATCACTCCTTCTAAAGGACGCTGTCCCTGTTTGACGTCCATAGTGCACTTGACGATCTCTACCATCATCCGTGGTTTTTACCCTCGACGGGGTTTTCCGCGTCACCAAATTCTCTGTCTCTTACTTACTTTTATTACCCGTCGTACGATTTGTTGATCGATCACTTCCTTTAGTTGTTAAAGCTCCACACCGACCTTAGATCTTCCTTTGGGTAATTTTTGGCATTAACATGATCTAAGACGAATTCTTCCAGTTGATAGTCGTCGATAGTTTCAGGAACATCTTGGACCTGTAATTGCTAGTTGTCTTCTTTACGGGGTTTCAATGTCATTCAATAACAATCAAGTGCGACCTTTTGTTCTCTCCTGATTTTTTGGATGCCCCAAGAAGTCAAGAATTTTATGGTCTCATGGAACCTCAAGGGGACAACTTTCATATCATGAATCCAAGGGCGTCCAAGATGACGTTATAGGACGAAGAGCAGTCTACAACAGTAATCTTTGTTTGCTTATTCATTCCTTTCGCATAGATCGGAAGAATAATTTCTGCAACTGTATTGGTTGTGTATCCATTGAATCTGACTAGTGTGGTCGAGCGTCCTACAATTTCATCTTTGTTTATTCCCATGGCTTTTATCGTAATGAGGAAGATAATGTTGGCAGAGCTTCCTCCATCAATTAATACCCTTCTGGTCGAACAATTCCAATCGTGAGTTGAATGATCAATCCGTCGTGATGTTTTTGCCATGGGTCGTTAAGATCATCATGGTTGAACATTATTGGTATTGCTTCCAGCTAGTTCTGTTTTTGGTCTTTATGATCTTGGGATCGGAGAATCATTTGTTTGTTGAATGACATATCTTTTGATTGCGGGTGAAGGAGGTCATGCTTCACCGTATTGCCCTTATCTAACAAACTTAATAGGTGGCCCTTTAGGACTAACCAAGAAACCTCTTTCCATAAGCTATGCAATCGTCTGTTATGTGGCCATAATCATTATGAAAGTCGCACCATTTGGACTTATCCTTCTTTTCGTCGGTATTGTCGTTTTTCTTGGGCCATTGAATTGTCGTCAACACATTTTTTAGAGAGTCGACCAACTCTTTAACTATTTCTTTGAATCCATAAGATGAGATCTTAGGAAGTTGGGGGAATTTAGGAGTCTTCAAAACATTTTTCTTTTTAACGAAGCGGACGTTAAAAATTTGTTATTAGGCTTTGTTTTGAATTCTGGTTTCTTGACTCCCAAAGATCGTCTATCACCCGATGTTTTCGTCGGAAGGCGATGGCGTCTTCGACCTGCATATGAGCCAATGTCCTTTCCTTTATGTACTTGAAAGTCTCATACGTATATTTGGTTTTGTCGAGATACAAGTATGAGTTGTCGTCTAGACCATGTTTATAGGCTTCGATCGCGGTCTTGATGTCGCAATTTTGGACACTAATCATTTTGGAATTGAAACGATTGAAGTAACTGCGGACTGATTCTCTAACTTTTTGTGTAATGTAGTAGAGGTCGCTGGTTTGTTTCTCCATTTTGCGACTGCTCGCACATTGCTGGAAAAACTGGTTGACAAGTTTTGATAATGAGACGATGGATTTGGGCTTTAGGTTGATTAACCACTGGAAGGCAGCCCCCGTAGGTGTGGCTCTGAAGCTTTTGCACATGCAGACCTCTTGATATAAATGTGGGAATGAACCATCCACATTAATTGTTTATAATGTGCTATATGTTACGTCGGGTCTGTTACTTCAGAATTCTTATGCGTGAAAGTTGGAATGTTATACTTCGGGGAAGTCGACCAAAGCTATTTTGTCGACAAAACTTGATGTTTGATACCGCGTCGGGGGTTCCATGTTAAGAGAAACTACAACACCTGGTACTTTGGTAAGTAACGACATTATCTTCTCATTCTGTTCTTCCAATAGTTTTAGTCGTCATGAGACTGGATCGTCTAGCCCATTCCCGTTTATTGTCGTAGGATTCGTTGTGTTCTAGGGGACGAATCCTGAATCTTGGGTGTTTTCACTACCAATGGGAAGGCTCGTGGTCGGGAATGTCGATGGTATATGAAATGGAATTGATAAGAACGGTATGGATGTGACTGCATCGATGGAACTAATGATGATGATGGGATTGGCATTGCCGGTATTGCTAACGTTGTTTTTGGAATCATCGGGATTGATACTGATGGGATCGGTAGTGTCGAAATCGGCAATGATGAACAGGAATCATTTTGACGATCGTCGATGAATGTTGCATAGTGAAGGCGTTCGGTTGTGGTCTGGGGAAAGTGAACTGCGGAGGTGGACGCATCAATGACTACCCAATAAATTTTGCACCAAATGGTGGTAGGTGAGCATGTTGAGGTGCTTGGCTCTCCATGGTTCCCCTTGTATTCTGGCTCCTCAAATGCGCAATTTCTTGGGATGCTTTGCCATTTTGTATGTCTAATGCGTTAATTCGATGACAATCCGCTTCTAATTCCATGCGCATTTGAGTGATAGCATTGTGGTTTTCTCTTTGTCTTGCCATGTTCCAGTCAACAAAAACTTCAAGGAGAAACCGTTAGTAGGACGTGCGTTTATCGAATATCTTTCTTAGTTGGGGTCCCACGGATGGCGCTAAACTATTAATGCCAAAAATCACCCTTTGAAATGACTTAAGGTCGGTGTGGATCTTTAGCAAATAAAGAAATAAATCTTGGACTAATCGCATGACAAACAAAGAAAAAGTAAATGAGATACAAGAATTTGGTGACGCTGAAAACCCTGTCGAGGGTAAAAACCACGGACGACAGATTAGGACATCGGTGCACTATGGACGTCAAAAAGAGACGTCGTCCTTTGGAAATAGTGATCGAGAGTACAATTACTTACAATAGTATAAGAAAATGAATTAATCGTAAGATTGTTTTTTGTGTAGTGAAGTTGACTGCAGTGTCGTAAATTTCTTCGACAGAGAGTAACTTGGTTTGCTTTCTGCATAGTAGAGTGCTCTAGAATTACCTTGATGTCTCCAAATGAGCTCTCATTGTTTATGTATATGTCTTTTTCCATAATAAATGAGCTTTAATGAGAATAACAGTCCCTGTCTTCATTGGTCTTGATGATTGTCTTCAGTTATAGCAGTTGGGCTATAAATGACTGGAAACCAGCATTCAATAGTCAAAAGAGAATCGTCTGTTGTGTATTAAATAGTTAGTATCACAATTAAACTTATGACGATCAATGGTTATTGCCGAAAGGAGGTCTAAGCCTAATTAGTCGCTAGTCATGAGTCGTGGGTAATCTTGCGACTGATACTAAAAGTAGCAACTGTGGGTCTTACTGTCTATGGTCGTTAGAACCTAGTATAAGGATATGTTTGTTGATCCTAAAATATGTGTTCTAAATAATGATTAACCAAACAATCTACACAAACAGAGAAGTATATGTGTGGAAGATATTTATATGTAGAAAGATGGTTTGGTTCGGTAGTAGACACACAATCAAGCAATAAAGAAATCAATGGACAAATGAGAATTAGTCCCAGAAAGATTATCTTCATTTACTTGAACTTTTACACCAAGAACACACACTACTGTGTGTAGAAATGCTTTCTACAAATATTTTAATTGCTAGACAAAGCGTGGTGAATTGTGTGTGCTTGCATATTTTGAATTCAGGAGGTGGTCCCTTCATATACAAGGGGAGAGCACACAATAGTACAAGAGAAAGGTTGACATTCCATATAAGGAATTCCACCTAGAAAGTAAAACCATCTTGGGGTGTACTATTGATCTTGAGGATCTTCGTACAGCAGGGTTACGTAATCTGCATGTGATCTTGTCTTCTCCATTGTATCCACAAATCTTCAAGTCTTACATCTTCCAGAGTGTAGCCACCACAGAGGCTCTGTGAAGGGTCACAGAGGTTCTGTGGTCTGAATGTGATCTTCAGGTTAAGAGCTTCCCGGTTGAATGGTTGACAGAGCTTCTGATCTTGGCACTTCTGTGGTGAACTTGATGTAAGGAAACAGTCTTCTGAGGTTCATATACTTAGCCTATTTTTCAAAACTATTCTATACAACAGAATGGAGCTAACAATCTCCCCCTAAGTATTGAAAAATAAAAATTTGGAATTGTGAGTGTATGACTAAGTAAGAAACTTAAGAGGTGAAATGAACTCAACCTCTGGAGACAAAATTTCATTCATATATAAGAAACTTAAGAGGTGAAGTGAACTCAACCTCTAAATGAAAACTGAAATTATACAAAATTACTTAGGGAAATCATTGATCGGCTGAGTGAAGCTCTCAGCTAATGTCTTCTGCATGCTCAGAATGAGATCCCTATAATTCATCTGTGCGTTAATACAGTCAAACATCCTCTTTGCAGGTCTGCTCTGCACTGTTTCTATACCAATCTTCCTTAGGATTGTATTCTTGATTTTCGAGAGGGTACTGTTTGAATATTTATGGCTCTGATGAGGCTTGAAAATCTTCTTCTTACCATCATCATCCTTGTAGAAAAATCCATTTTCAGTTTCAACGATCAGAGATTTAAAGGGTATGTCCTCTATTCCCGGAATTTGGTCATCAGGTCTTGTGATCGACATCTTCTCATCTCCAAGTTGTAGAGCAACTTCTAAATCCATCTTACTATGATACTTGATGTGCTCGTGCATGACCTCCTTGATGCATCCGTTGGTGATCATGAATTCTCTCCTTTCCCAATCTCTGCTCCGTGAAGACATGAAGTTGAGACAAATCGTAGGCACAGAGGTTCTTCAGGTTTGCATCTGTGAAAGTATACCTTTGTCCATCATTTCTTTGAACCGAGTACTTCATGTACATTATTGCCTTGTTGGAAAATGAATGCAGTGAGAGCCCTAGAACTTTCCTTATATCCGACAGAGACCATACCTTTGATTTGTCTTGTGCAGTATCAAGGAATCTTCTTCTGATTGGCCCCTCGAGTTCATGTCATCGCCAATAACTCGCACTTGCCTCAGAAGCATCTTTCCCATTGTCGTGAGATCTTCTTTAGTGGCAAGATTGGAAGGATTGTTGGCTGATGGAGGGTTCTGCGGCGATGAAGTAGACGGAGCATGCAGAGGGACCATGACACTGCTAGTCATGTCTTTGATTTGATCTTGTATATTTGTCAGATCATCTACCGCAGAGGTTGTTGTCATTTGTCAGGATCGAAACTCAAACAAGATTTTAACACAAACTCAAAAACAAAGTTAAAGAAGTTGCGGAAAAACACTTTAACAGAAAATCAATGGAACAATATATAGAACTCAAATCACAAGTTATATTAGTTCAACTTGATGATTACACACAAAACCTCAATCTGTTTAACAAGCTAAACAGACGTTCTATACTTCTCTATAGAAAGGATCTAAACTATTCTTGAGGTTAATTCTCTCTAAACAAAATGTATGAATAATTGTAAATTCTAACAAAGACTTCTATACTATATATACAAAGTTGATTACAAGATAAATATCAAAATAAAATTGAACTTCAGTATCAATAGCATAATTATCTTCAACCTTATCTCCAGCACATCTTTATCTTCAAATCTTCTTTATCTTTAGAAGCATCACTAACCTTATTTCAGCAGTATTAATCCTTGAGCAGCATCACTAACATCTTCAACAGTATTAATCCTTGAGCAGTATTAACCATGCTTGCAGTAGTAATCTTCAACAGTACTAACCACTAGCACTACTAACTCTCCAAGCAGTACTAACTATTCAAGTACCAGCACTAACTTTTCAAGCAGTATTAATTCTACTAGCAGTATTAAAATTACAAGCAGTAGTAATATCTTCCAACTAGCAGTAGTATCCATCCTTAGCATATTCTGACCCAACAATCTCCCCCTAACTTAACTTTTCAGAATGAGAAGTTAAGTTTTTCATTATAAGGTCTTCATGATGCTTTCAACACTTCAACTTAGTTGCCCAGATTTGGATCCAGTCCCAGACTTTGATTGATAATTCTTTTGACTACTATCCTGGCCATTTCTGAATCCTTTGAACATATCAGCTTTGCATTCAACATACCTTGCAACTTAGCTTTGCTGTGATCATAGATTTTATCCACCAGGTAGTACTCATGATAAGCTCTGTCTATAATGATGACATAGACTCCACACCTTTCAAACAGCATCCAATTTTCTATTCTTTGTAATTTATTCTCTAGATGTAGATCTCTGACCACATGTTGAACTTTGCTAGGATCAAACATCATACACAAGTACTCCATGGCTAATTTTATTAAGCTCATTCCTGCTTTTGTCAATTCCTCTTCATATAAGCTCATTCCAACCTTAAACATTTCTTCTAGGTCTGATCTGGAACGGCTTCTGATGAATTTTCCCCAAGTAGAGTAAACCTCAAACTTGTCTCCTTTGATCTTCCAGGATATCCCAATGGATAATTTCAGGAGCTTGGACTGATATTGGGTCAGCTTGTACTGGATCTTCATCTGTCACTGTCATGTACAAGTCAAACTGCTCATTTGATTGCTGATTGGACTGCTCTGGATTCTGCTCTGGCTCTGCTAAAGGTTCATCAATAGGTTCTGCTTCTGCTTCTGCTTCTGCTCTTTCTTCTTCAATTCTTGCCCTTTTTGCCTTTGGCTTGGTGGAAATTGATTTCTTTCTCTTAATTACTCCAATTTGATGAGCCAATGTCTCTTCTTTCTTTTCTTCTTTCTTTTCCTTGATAGGAGTTCCTTCTTCACTTTCAGGGAAGGGTTGTTGTATATTGAGATCATGCCTCTCTTTCATATTCCTTTCATCTTCTTCCCTTTGAGTGGAGTCCCCTTCAGTTTGGCCATCTCCTTCTGGTAAAGTTCTTCAAGCTTTCCAAAAGACATGCTTGTAAACATTCCCTCAGGAACTACAATAGCTCCTTTCTGGAAGTTTATCATCTTCCTTCTTTCTTGGTTTGCTAAGTATGTCTTGGAAGGTTGTCTTTGTCTAGTCTTCAGTGGTAGCCTTTGCCTTGAAGCCTTATTTGTGACTTTCTTAGCAGCAGCTGCAGACTTCAGCCTCTTTTGATATTCTTCATTCAACTTTTTGGCCATATCCAATGCAAGCTCTCTATCTTTGGTAGATTGAATTTCTTCCTCCTTTTCTAGTTCTGCTTGCAGCTTTTTAGCCACTTCTTTATCCAACTCAATTTGTTTCTGTTTCTTCAATGGTTGTTCAGATTCAACCATCTTCTCCTTTCCCTTCTTCTTTGCATCATCCACACTTATCTCTTTCTTTTTCTGATCTGATCCAACTTCTTTGATTACCACTCCCTTAGCCTTTGGAGTAGCTTTGGGAGAGTCAAGCTTTGCCTTCACCAAAGTTTCAACAATTTCTATTTCTTCCCTGGATAATTCTGTTTCTGTTGCTGGAGAAGTTTCTACTTCTGTTGTAGTTACTGTTGCTGGTGTGGTTTCTACTTCTTTTGCTTTTTCTGCTGCTTTGCTACTTTCTGATTTTGTACCCAACTCCCCCTCAAATACAGAACTTTGTTTCTCCCCTTCATCTTGTCTCTCCCGCTTGTTGAAAGCATCTTCCCTTTTCTTCAATACATACTGCTTTCTTTTCTTTTTCTGCACCAACCTCAGAACCATTTTCTTTAGTTTGGTAATCTGCACTTGTTGAGACAATATTACCAGTTTCATTTCCTCTATATCAGCACCCTGTTTGATGACATCAAGATTGATATTTCCCATAGTTTCCATCAATTCATCATAGTTATATCTGTCCTCACCTCCTTTGGGTGTGTTGACCATCCTTGAAGGATCCTTGGATCTTTTAGTAGAGGTCTTCTGCCTAGCAGAAGCAGCCTCTACCCCCTTGGTTTCTTGGCACCTGGGACCTTTGGATGATTACTCACCCAAAATTTCCGTGGGGAAGGTCTTAGGGATGTTCACACTGTCCTGCTGTGCACTTTGTGCAAAGTCAGTAGTGTGAGCCTCACTGCCCACATCCTCAACCTGCTCCTTAGTGAGCACCTTCTTGGGGTTGGGAGACACCCCTATGGTTTCCCTATAGATATTCTCTAAGGGAGAATGCTCCATTAGAGGGCTTGAAGGCTGTGGGGCTGAAGGTACAAGAAGGGAAGGAACCTTCTTTACCTTTTTTCTTATATAGATTTTGGTGATGGGGAATGTGGGCTTTTCAATTGCAATCTGAGGAGGATTACTAGAAATGAGTGGTGTGGGTAGTTCATCAGTTTGGTTGTCAGATGAGGGCTTTGACCCTAATGCCTCACCATGGGAATGTGACACACCCATCATTGTAGAGAACAATGGGGTGTCTTGGCCAGAAAAGTCCTTGGAGGGCCTTTTTCATGTTTGAGAATACCTTCCCTTTAGGAGGTTTTGGTACATACACCTCTTGAAAAGAGGGTAGATCCGTCAATTCCTGTAGCATAAGCTCTTGTACAAACCTAGGATACATATAAAAGCTTTTGGATTTGGTATCCAGGTTTGACATAAAATCATTGAAAATCATTTGTGAGAAATTAAAATTTCTAGAGGTAGCTAAGTAGACCAGAGCATACGCTAAGGTACTGCTAAACTCACTCCATCCAGTTGTTTTTTGCGAAATGCAATGTTGTAGGGTATGAACAAAAAATCTCCACTGTGGTGAAAATTTGTTCTTGAAAAACTTGAATACATCAGTGGGACCTTCATACCCCATATTACTAAGAGTTTGGAAAAGATCTTCCTTAGGTAAAGAGGTTATACCTGAGGCATCATCTAAGCGTAGATGGATGCGAATACACTCCTCTGTGATGGTCAGGGGTTTATCACATACCCTTGTTTTGATGACCTGATTGCCCTCTTCAGATTGAATAGTAGCATTGGCCCAAAACTACCTTTGATGTTCCACATAGATTGTGGGATTGACAGTTAGAGCGTGGGCGATGTGTGAGGATTTGAGGAAATCCACTATGGCATGAAAACCTTCAGCTTGCTTTGGTTTCAGCAACATGGCGAGCTCGTTGTGTACATCAAAGAATGCTCGTCCTGCCATCGTTCTAGATAATTCTAGCGTTCGAATCGTGACTAGGGTTGACACTGTTAAGCAAGAAATCGAGAGAGAGAGAGAGAGAGTAAGAAGCAAAGGAAGTTCAAAGAGTCGTTTGTATTTTGGCGGTCACAAAGGGTATTTATAGGTGGAGGGTTTCAGTTAGAAGCAGTACTAAGTACCCTAGGAGTATAAACTCATATTAGCAGTAGTAACACATACTTGCAGTACTAACACGAACTAGCAGTATTAACACAGACTAGCAGTACTAACACATACCAGCAGTAGTAATACTGATTAGCAGTATAAAAAAGGCAAGCAGTAGTAACTTTGCACTGGCAGTATAAACTACCTAGCAGTAGTAACCATACTTAACCATTTTTAAAAAGTTATCATGAGTAATATAGCGAGCAGTATTAACTAACTTAGAAGTACCAAGTATTCATTTGAAGCAATCTGAAACACAGAAACATACAAGGTTAGTAGCACCATGCACAATACAATATGAGAAAGTAGACAGGAAGAAATCTATACAGATATATGAGACAAAATATAATAGGCTTATTCAGAGTTTATCATCCCCACACTTGTGACCAAAAATGTGAATCTACCCACATCAAAAGCTTTAGTGAATAGATCATCAAATTGGTTACTTGTATGAACTTTCACAACCTGAATTAGCTTCTTTTCATTACAGTCTCTAATAAAATGAAACTTGGTTTCTATTTGCTTTGTTTTGGAGTGCTTGACTAGATTATTAACAATGTTAATAGCACTGTTGTTATCTATGAAGATTGGAGTGTGAAGAAAGGTCATACAATAGTCCAGCATTTGATTCTGAATCCAGAGTACTTGAGAACAGCAGCTTGCAGCAGCTATGTACTCTGCTTCTGTTGTAGATGTGGAAACTGTGGTTTGTTTCTTGCACTGCCATGATACTAGTCTTGTACCCAAAAACTGACATCCCCCTGAAGTTGACTTTCTATCCAAATTTGCACCACCTAAGTCACTGTCTGAATAAGCAAGTAGGTCAAATGGTGAGTCATGAGGATACCAAAGACCTAATCTAGGTTGGCCTTTGAGATATCTGAATATCCTCTTGACTACTTGAAAGTGTGACTGCTTAGGCCTTACTTGAAATCTTGCACACACATAAACAGGAAACATGATATCTGGTCTTGAAGCAGTGAGATACATGAGGGAGCCAATCAGGATCTGTAGTGATGAACATCCACATCCTCCCCCTCAAGATCTGTTTGTGTGTCTCTATGGGTGTGCTTGCAGGCTTTGAGTCTGAGAAACCAAACTTATTAAGAATGTCCTGCACATATTTGGATTGACTTATAAATATCCCATCTTTCTTCTGCTTAACTTGTAGCCCTAGGAAAAAGGGAAGTTCACCCATAGAACTCATCTTGAATCTCTTGTGCATCAAATCTTCAAAATCTCTGCACATTTGATCTTTTGTGGATCCAAAGATATTATCATCCACATAGATTTGCACTATTAGGATGTCCTTCTTCTTCCTCTGAATGAACAGAGTCTTGTCTATGATTCCTCTTTGAAAACCATTTTCCATGAGATAGGTAGACAGAGTGTTATACCATGCACCCGGTGCTTGATGTAGCCCATAGAGTGCCTTCTTCAATTTGTATACTCTGTCAGGATAATTTGGATTCTCAAATCCTGGAGGCTGACAGACATACACTTCTTCTTCAATTCTTCCATACAGAAAATCACTCTTTAGATCCATCTGGTAGACTTTGAACTTCATGAAAGAAGCATAGGCTAAAAATATCCTGATTTCCTCTATCCTGGCCACTGGTGAAAATACTTCTTCATAATCAATACCCTCTTCTTAAGTATACCCTTGTTCCACTAGTCTTGCTTTGTTCTTTATTACTATTCCTCTCTCATCTTTCTTGTTCCTGAAGATCCATCTTGTACCAATTGATCTGTGTCCTTTTGGAAGATCCACCAGATCCCATACATTTTGCAGTACAAACTGCAGTAGCTCCTCTTGCATTGCTTCTATCCAACTTGGGTCCTTCATTGCCTCAAATGCCTTTTCGGGCTCAACCTGTGATAGAAATCAAGATAATAAACCTGATTGTAGTCCTTTCAATCCCTCTATCTTGCTTTGTTGCCTTGTGATCATTGGAGAATTGATGTCACCAATCACTAAATGAGGAGGATGATTCTTCTGAGTTCTTGTAGCATTGACAGCCTTCTCATTAAGATTGACTTCAAGATTGGTGTCATTCTTTTCTGGAGAGCTTCCACCATACACTGAAGAATCATCATTTGTGTCTTCTTCTTCCAAAACTGGCATCTCAGGACCTTTGATTCCTGAATCTGAGGGTTGTTCTTCCTTTTCACCTCTGTCCTCTTCACTCTGAGCTGGTTCAGTGTCCTTTGAATCTGAAGTATCTTTCTTATCTTGCTCAAAGAATTCAACAGGATCAGCAGTAGGTGTTGGGAACAGCACAAACTCTTGTCTTTGTACTTGTGCCTTTTCTGTCCCTGTTCCTACAGTATGCTCATCACTGAAACCCAAAGAATTAGTCATTGAATCAATGTCAAATAGCCAATCAGGACCTGAACCAAGTTGATTTGGTTTGTTCTCATTGCATTTGACATTGTCACTTTCCTCAATAATCCTAGAAGAGGTGTTAAAAACTCTGTAGGCCTTACTTTGAGATGAATAACCAACAAGAAACCCATCCTCAGCTTTTCTATCAAACTTGCCTAGGTGAGTTTTGGTATTGAGAATTGTGCAAGAACACCCAAATGGTTTGAAAAATCCAATAAAAGGTTTCTTCTTTTTAAAAAGCTCATAGGGTGTCTTGTCTTGAGATTTTACTACTAGAACTCTGTTTTGAACATAGCAGGAAGTATTAACTGCTTCTGCCCAAAAAGTGATTGGAAGTTTTGAATCTACCAACAGAGATCTAGCAGCTTCTATCAGAGTCCTATTTCTCCTTTCAGCAACACCATTTTGTTGAGGAGTCCTAGGAGCACTGTATTGTCTCTCAATGCCTTTTTCCTCACAGAAGCTGTTTAGGTCATTATTTTTAAATTCAGTTCCATTATCAGACCTAATGACTTTAACTCTTATATTTGTTTGGTTTTCAACTCTAAGAACAAAGGATTTGATCAGTCCACTTGTCTCATCCTTTGTCCTCAGAAAATAGACCCAAGTGAATCTAGAGAAATCATCAACAATAACCAAGCAGTAGGATTTCTTACCAATACTCATCACATTTGTAGGGCCAAACAGATCCATATGCAGTAAATTAAGAGGTGAAGAGATTGTATTTATCTTTTTGGACTTATGAGAAGTTTTGTGATGTTTACCTTTAAGACATGCAACACAATGATCATCACATGAAAATAACTTTTGTGGCAAACCTCTTACAAGGTTGTTTTTCACAAGTTTTTTGATTGTTTTAAAGTTCATGTGACACATCCTTCTGTGCCAAAGAGATGATTCATCTACTGAAGCTTTTGAAAATAAACAATTTAAAGATGAATCAGAAACTACACTCTCCAAGTCTAAGCAATAAACATTGTCCTTTCTAGGAGTTCTTAGTAGTATCATGTTTTCATCAACTACCTTGAACCCTGGAGCAAGGATGATACATTCAGTATCAGTGAATAATATACTATGTTTCTTGTCACAGACCTGTGATACACTTAACAGGTTGTATCTCAATTGCTCAACATAGTATACATCCTCAAAGATCATCTTACCTTTTGAAACATTACCTTTTCCACTTATCTTACCACATGCTGGATTATCACCAAAAGCAACAAGTCCTCCATCAATTCTTTTGAAGTTTTGAATGCAGGCCATGTTACCTGTCATGTGCCTGGAACAACCACTATCAACATTCCAAATGCTCCTTCCCTTGAGTTGTTGGTTGCCCTGCACATTTAATAAAGCAGTTAGTTTTTAATATGAACCCAAGCCAAAATGGTCTTGGGTTTCCCATTCTCATCAACATATTCATATTCAGACTGGATGAGATTATCACACTGAGAAATCTTATTGCTTGAATACTTTGTCATAATAATGGGTCTGTTACTGGAAGCAGTACTAACTTGATTGGCAGTACTAACTTTGTTAGCAGTACTAATTGGGTTAGCAGTACTAATTTTGTTAGCAGTACTAACTGAGTTAGCAGTAGTATTGCTTGCAGCAGCATTATTTCTATCAGCAGTACTATTAGAAGTAGCAGTACTAACAGATTTCTTTACTTTTGGAACCCAAACCTGGACAAAGTTGTTTGTTGTCTTTTTCTTTAAGTTACTCCTTGGCTTATTTGGAGTATTTTTCTTTGAATTAGCAAACTTATTCTGAACATGTGATTTATAGGTGCCCTTCTCACATTCTCAGCCGTATGATTCCTTATTTGCTTCCTATAACCAACAGAATTTTGTATATTTCTTTGAAAACTGATCCTTTGGTTAATAGGATTGAAATAACCGTGTTTGGCTGGATGATTTAGCTTGCCACAGATAAAACAAGGTTTTGGTCTGTTAATTTTTCTCAAATCAATTCCTTGTTTTAATGCCCACTGATTATTTCTATATCTTTGATTTCCCCTTGTTTTATCAGGTTTTTGGGGCTGATTCTGTTTACATGTACAGGGATTAACAATAGTAGTTTGCATGTAATGAACTCCCTGTGCCTTTCCCTTCCCTCTCTCAGAGGTCTCAGGTTTTACATTCTTAACAGTCTCTTCCCCAGACTTTACTTTCTCACTCTTGACAAAAGGTTTACCCCCTCTTTCATTTGACAGTATGTGGTTTTCTAAGGGAATAACTTTGTGGTCTTTCTTCTTCTTACTCCAAGAGTCTTCTTCTTCAGAATCTGCCTCAATCACTACTTTGTCTAAAGGATCTACTTCAGTGGCTTCTTCAGGTAATTCCTTCTTGTCCTGTCTTTCTAAGAGATCAGAGGTGGGAGAAATATAGTTATTGTTGTATGGTGGAGGTGTGGTGTTGTAGCCTATTCCTCTTCTAAGTTTTTCATGTACTTGAGTTTTTAAAAGTGAGTCCATTGTTTTAGAAGCATTGGAATATTTCTCAATGTCCAGCTTTGCTTTCTCAAAATCACTCCTTATCTTCTCACATTCCTCTTTAGACTTTTTAAGCTTAACCTCTAACTGATTTTTCTCCCACTTCCAGTAGTTTGTATCATAGGAATGTTGAAGTTCATTAGCCTGGTAAGACTTAATTTGTTCTTCAAACCTCTCAACAATCAGAACATACTCTCTTCTATCTTTCTCTAACCTTTTTAGGTCATCACACATACTCTGATTGTGATCCCTGTACTTTTTAACAGTTTTAATCCAGGTTTTAGAGCAAAGATTAGAAGTTACCTCTGTGGGAATATCAGTGCTTGCTAACTCTGAAACTTTAGCCATTAAAGCTTGATTCTGAACTGCTTCTTCTGCTTGGTCACTCCAATCAAATCTCATTCCTTCTTGGGAAACAAGAGCTTGAGAAGAGTTCCTACTATTGAAGCTAGTGGACTGTGATGGTTGATGATTGCTAGTATGCTGTTGAGGCATTCCACTTCTGCATTCTCTTGCAAAGTGCCCCAGCTTGTGACACTTGTAACATTCAACCATGGATTTATCAAATCCAACCCCATCTTCTCTTTTCTGAGCAAAGTTGTTCCTTCCAGTACTTTTAATGAATCTTTTTACCCTCATAGTCAGCATAGCCATCTGCCACTTGATGTCCATCTCTTCCAGATCATCAGCATCTATCTGTTCTAAGTCATCATTAATTAGAGAGGAATTAGCATGACTGGCTAGAAAAGCTTCTAAACTGAGTCATTGGATCCATCTTGCTTTGATCCATGGGCAGCACTAACTGATTCTGTATTAACAGCAGAATCAGTAGAGGATGATAAAAGAGCATCATTGTATGAGTATCCAAAGGGCCTCTTCTTTGCTTTTACCTCTGCTTCAAACACCCTAAGGTCATTATAGAGGTCATCTAATTCCTTGTCCTCCAATTGGTCATTCTGTCTGAAGGAGACAGTGTACATAGTCCATTCATCACCAAGAGATCTTAGAAATTTTCTGTTAACATCATCTTGATCTATCTGGACACCAACAGTAGCCAATTCACCAATTAGCTTATTAAATCTATAAAAAGTTTGAGTCATGGACTCATTCTTTGTAGACATGAAGTTTTCATATTGCTTCTTTAGGATGGCCTTCTGATTTCTCTTGGTACTTTTGGTACCAGAAAATCTTTTCTCCAGAGAATTCCAAAGAATTTGTGCATCAGAACAGTTGCAGAATTGATGTTGGTACTCATTAGGTATAGCCAAAAGCAGAGTGCTCAAAGCTTTCATCTCTGTCTGTCTCAACTTTCTCTCTCCATCTGTCTTTGGTGGAGGTCTCTTTCCTTCTGCATCCATCTTTCCTCCATCAGAAGGACCATTCTCAATGATATCTCACATTGAGAAGTATGTGAGAAGAATGTACTGCTTGATTCTGATCTTCCACATGTCAAACTCATTGGTTTTGAGCATGGGAACCTTTGATACCAAAACACTGTCGCTTGAATTGTCCATGATTAAAGGTTTCTGAACTTTCTAGCTCTGATACCACTTGTCAGGATCGAAACTCAAACAAGATTTTAACACAAACTCAGAAACAAAGTTAAAGAAGTTGCGAAAAAACACTTTAACAGAAAATCAATGGAACAGTATATAGAACTCAAATCACAAGTTATAGTAATTCAACTTGATGATTACACACAAAACCTCAATCTGTTTAACAAGCTAAACAGACGTTCTATACTTCTCTATAGAATGGATCTAAACTATTCTTGAGGTTAATTCTCTCTAAACAAAACGTATGAATAATTGTTAATTCTAACAAAGACTTCTATACTATATATAGAAAGTTGATTACAAGACAATTATCAAAATAAAATTGATCTTCAGTATCAATACCATAATTATCTTCAACCTTATCTCCAGCTCATCTTTATCTTCAAATCTTCTTTATCATTAGAAGCAACACTGACCTTCTTTCAGCAGTATTAATCCTTGAGCAGTATTAACCATGCTTGCAGTAGTAATCTTCAACAGTACTAACCACTAGCAGTAATAACTCTCCAAGCAGTACTAACTATTCAAGTAGCAGCACTAACTTTTCAAGCAGTATTAATTCTACTAGCAGTAGTAATATCTTCCAACTAGCAGTAGTATCCATCCTTAGCATATTCTGACCCAACATCATTGTTGCAGCCTTGGGAGCTTCATCTATTACAATTTGACCTAGACTTTGATGGTGTCCGTTTGCTTATCCACTGTAGTGCTTATTTTGTTGGAGTCTTCATATGTGACATTGGTTGCAGAGGCTTGAACCAATTTCTCGATTGCCATAGAATTTTAGGCTTTGATTTTCTGTAATTCACCCAGAACCTCTGTGTTGGTCTTCAGAGCCTCTGTAATCTGTTGAAGATCCTCCATTATAATGGAGTTGGTTGTGGGAATTGAGTTTTGCAACTCATTAAGCCTTCTATACACATTTTCCTCGAAGGTTTTGAACTCAACCTTCGTGACAAATGTGTTGGGGGTAACCTCTGGACCAACACATGGTCCATATTTTGCCAATGACTGCTTGGCACCTGGAGATCTTGTTTTTATGATTGGCTCGTCAAGATTTCCTTCTGAACCTCGATGTCCCTTAGAAGGGGAATCATCTATAGAAGCTAAGTCGTTGATCTTTTCAAGTGAAGAGCCAGAGTCTAACACTTGAATGTCAATGAGTGGACTCTGTGGGTGATCTAGACCCGTAGAGTCAATGTGTGTCCTCACCAACACCTCTGAAGTGTTTGGGATGTCACTCGTGTGTGCAGTAGAGGTAACAAATGCCTCTGGATTTTTCTTTTTCACCCTCACCTCTACCTTCCTCGTCGCTACTAGGAAGACCAGTTAAATATTCCACTACCATTGTGGTGTCCTGAACTCCCAGACCCTCTATTGGTTGTTGAATCTCATCTTCTTTGGATGGGGAACTTAGTTGTTCCACCACCTCTTTGGATATGTCCAAAGCCACCCTCAGAGGGCTCTGAGGCCTGATTGTTTCTATTTTAGTGGCCTCAGCAGTGATAGGAGATTCTTCTATTATCACCTTCCTCTTTCTCATCTGCAGAGGCACTTCCTCCTCTGCAGGTTCCTTCAAGTAACTTCAGTAAGTTCTTCTGAAGCCTTTGTGTTGGCCTTGTCAGCCATCTTCACGAGTCTCTTCTTCTTTGACTTTTTGGAAGGCTCCTCAGAGGCTTGTACCTTTGGAGGTGGTACAGAGGCCTTTTCTACCCTTGCCTCTATAGCATCGACTTTAGGCTTTTTGGCCTTCTTCTTCTTAAGAGGCATTTGAACCTCTTCAACTTTGGCTTGAATGGATTTTGGGAATTCTACTTCTGTGGTCCTCTTTTTATGTTTTCTTTTCGTTTCCGCCTTAGGAGTCTCTCCCCCCACCCCACTCTCAGGGTTTTTCCTCTCAACTACACTCACTTCTTGTGCCACTTCGGCCACATCCTCCTGTACTTCCTCTGCTACATCAGCCCTAAGATATATAGGTACCTCTCCCACAAGGAATCCTATGCATGGAGAGGTTGTAGGACTCGGTTCAAGAGTCCTATGTCCACGGATGTAATCTAGCCTATCCTCTTCACTACCCCAATAGCTCAGAAGCTTACACGGCATAGGTCGAGCACCAGGGTATCCAGTTGCCAAGGTGGTTGGTTTATGAGACTTCATCTTATAAACTTTTGTTATCTTACCCTCAGATGGTAGTTTACCTTCACCTATCATTTCATCCCCAAGTAGAACGGCGATGAACCTGTTGAAAACAAGAGTAGTTGGTTGTTTTTCTCTCCTCTAATCCTCTTCCTTTGTGAGTACAACGTTCATTATCTCTCTGAAGATGACTTTGGCCTAATCTAGAGGAAGATCAAAGTAGATATCATACATGATGGCCAAAATATTGTGGTTTGATTGGTCAGGGCTTCCCACCATGCACGTTAGAGCCCGATTCAGAATAGAGAACATGACATTCCACAGAGGTGGCAAGATCTGACGTCTGAACTCTGTCCTCTTTGCTATGGGCTTAGCATACTCAATGAATCTTAGTAATTCCAGGATTTCTTCATCAGTTGGTTCTGTTAGAGCACAGATTTATTGGATTCAAGATCATCAAATCTGAAGATTGAAATCTGAAGTCAAAGTTGAAAATTCAAACTCTCAATATTAGTCTAGGTCATTTGTAATAAATAGTCAAAGTTAATTTCCTTGTATTTTGTATTTTTTTTCTTTTACCTAAATAGGTATATGGCATATTTAGGGTGCTAGGGTTGTTGTGTAAGGAGAGTGCCCAAAATAGAAATCAGTCGCCAACTTGAGAGGGGCGATTCTAGAGAGAGAGAGCTTAGAGAGAGAAACATCCTTCAAGAGAGATTTGTAATCTTTTGATTGTGAATCAAATCAGGTTTGATTAATCTCTTGTTGTGATTATATGTTTATGTGATAAGAAACTGAATTTGCAGGGACAATCAATTGGTATCGTTCAGCACTGTTTCATCTATATCCAGATTGAAATCAAAAAGAAATATCGTTCGGCACTGTTTTATCTATGTCCAGATCGATTTTTTAGTTTTAGTGCATATTTTGAATTGTAATCGATCAGGTTTTGCTCGAAAAGTGTTTTAGATTGAGTTTGTATTGATTTAATCAAGTATTGCACTATAATCGATTCTCATTTTAATGATATTGGTGTTTTGGTTTACACGAGTCAACATGCACTGTTCCATCGATTGATTTTACTTAGAGTGTTTGTTTTTTAGATTAGATGGTAGTAATCTGTTCTAGATGAATTAGTGGTCTTATTATCAAATTTTGGGACTGTTATTCGAAGTCTAGATAGGTTTTCGATGATTCAGAGTAGTTTTTCGAAGCACAAGTTGAAGAACACGCCAGATTTTCAGTTTGCGCCAGTTCATCCTTTTTGCGCCAAATTCAAGTGATTCAAAGTTCCTAGCGCAAAATTACTTTTGCATGATCAGAGTTCTTAGCAAGATAGCTTTTGCACCATCTTCACATAGCACAAAGTATAGTTTGCGCCATTGCCCTTAGCGAGTTCTTGAATTTCTCGCCAGCTTCTCAGTGCTAAGTCCCTTATGCGCCAGCTCCTCTTAGCGCAAATTGTCTTTTGCGCCAGATCCTCTTAGCGCAAACTGTCTTTTGCGCTACTCTATTTTTTTTACGCTACTGTCCTTAACGCAATTCTGAATTTCGCGCCAGCTTCACTTAGCACAAATTGCCTTTTTGCGTTACTATCCCTAGCGCATTCTGTGTTTTGCGCAAGATTCTCTTGTTTTTCATTTCTTATTTTCAGTATTATTCTGTATTCATTTGATTTTATCTAGTCTAACGATCAATTTCAAGTTTCTTATTGCATATTTTATCAAAATCAGAATGATTCCTAGTGAAGCTCCTTCAATCAGTATGGATGAGAATCCACCAGTACTTTTCAGAGGTGAGTACGAACAATGGAAAAATCAGTTCCTGGATTTCGTTGACAGACTTGTTTTAGGGATCATATCAAAATATCTCTGAGAGAAGGAAACATGAAAACTCCAACATGGACTTATACTTTTCGAACTTAAGACAAGTTGGTAAATAAACAGGAGATTCCAATATCACCTGATAGATACACAGATGAACAGAAAAAGAGATATAACGCTGACAGATTAGCTAAATCTTTTATATTGAAAGGAATTTCAGATAAGATTTCAAAAGAGATTTCTATAAGTTTAGAAAGTAATAAGGCCACAGGAAAACAGTTGTGGGAACAAATTGAGAAGATGATGACATGACCTAAGATGTCTTCAAGAGTTAAGTTTTTGGAAACTGAGAACTCTGAACTAAAAGAAAAGATTTTTGCCTTGGAAACTAAAGTCCAGAAACAAGATTCTGTTGAGAACAATGAGAAGAAAATTGAGGATTTGAAGGATGCAAATGTTGAGCTTCAAAAGAAAATATCTATTCTGGAGAAAAGTATGGCCAAAGAAAGATCTGATTTTGAGATTGAAAAGAAAGCATTTGTAAAGAAATTCTCAGATTTTTCGAGAAAATGCACTGACAAAAAAAAGGCAGTTGAGCTGAAATGTACAAAACTTTCTCAGCAAGTTTCTGAGTTTGAGAAAGTAATTATTCTGGAAAGAGAAAAGTTTGCCAAGGACAAGAAGGCCATTGAACAAAAGAATACTGGATTCTTCAACGAAATATCCAGACAGAGAAGTGATGCTGAGAAGGGATTTGAAGAAGAAAGAAGTATGTTTGAAGCAGAGATAAATAAGCTTACTGACAAGCTATCTGAACTATCTGAAAGTGTATTGAATGAGAAGAAAACGAAGTCTGAATTCAAGAAGATGATTGACCTGCTCATTGAAGAAAGAGACAGTTATGCTTTAAAGATAAAAGAGTTTGAAAAGATTGTTTTAAAGGTTGTGGTGACTGAACAAACGACTCCAGAGTCACAAATCCACACACCTAGAAATAATTCAGCTAACTTCAAAAAGACAGCCTCAAGCTCACACTTGAAACTTGTTACTTCAAGAAGGTTAGTCAATTCATTTGATCAGATTCGTACTAATAACATTTTCTTTGATGAAAATGTAGATGGTTCGTATACATTCAGAAGAAGAAGAAGAAGATACGAAGAAGAAGAACTGGTCAGGAAGAAGAAACCAGTTAAAAATAAGAAGAAAGACGATAAAGGAAAGAAGTCATGTGTACATACACATCAAGCCAAGAAGAACAATATGCATAAAGGTAAACCTGATCATATCTACACAAGAGATCAATTAATCAGGTTGTCAGGTAAGCAATACTATTGTTCTTATTGTCGTACACATGATCTTGTTCATAAAACAAGTGATCATTTCTGGTATGGTTACTCCCATAAGAACTGCAACTAACAAACATAGACCCAAATACCAGTGGGTACCAAAGAAAAAGGATGAATCTGTGTTGCAGGCACCTACTGTCAAGGGGGAGTAAGAGAACAGAGGCTTCTAAGTAAATCAGCTTAGGACTCGTACTTCAACAAAGTTTTACTTCTAAACACAACAGTTTAGGACTCGTACTTCAGTGATCAAAAGACCTTACTCCTGTGTTGCTAAGAGATTGTACTCCAATACTCCAATAAGGAAATCAACCATCAAGGAGAGTACATACATATTTGTCTGAAATTTTATGCATCCGACATATATGATGATCAACATTTTAGGGGGAGTTAATGCTTATATTTTATACTGATAATTTTTCTGATGCATAATTTCAGGGGAAGTAAAGGATTATGATTTCTGATTACTTCAGATTAGAACTCACACTTTAATTGTTTTACTGCTTTATGCCATTTAATTTCTGTGAATAAAGTTGCTTTGACCATGACCTTAATACTTTTGTAGTTTGAGAGATGCTTACAAGATCATATCTTTATGACTTAAAGCTTGACTTCATGAGATGTAAGATTGCACGCAAAAGGTATAATTCTTTATCTTCATCTCATATATGGTTGAAAGAAGGACAACTTTCAATCATAGAAAACATTATTCTTAAATGTTCAAACCACTTCCCGATTCTCAAACAGATTTCATGAATTGGAAGTGTGATTTTAAATGTTTTCAAGATCTATTTTGTGCTTCAATGAATAACAAACGGTGTGTTTCTAAAGATATATACTTGCGTATTATCTTGTCTATATACTTTCAAGTATTCACACACATCGGTTTAATTCTTTTCTTGAATAAGTTATCACCATGTCTCAAATTGACCAATTTTCCGATGGTGATACACCCTGCTCGTATTTCAAAGAAGTTTGAGCGTAATTAATTTTCGAAGCGTTTCTTTCAAGAATGTCTGTATTTTGGTTTGTATAGACAATATCCATTATTCTTGACCATAAGCCTTGATTGATATATCATTCATTTCTGATCACTTTTTACAATGTCAGATTTTCAAACAAGTCTCTTGCATTCATGTCTATTCATTCAATTTACTTGTTTGAAAATACTTCAATGTTTCAAATGCTCAAATCTTCATGATTATATTATGAGCATACAAACATCTGACTTTTATTTGAGCTTTAACTGTTCAAGTTAAATCATTTGAGCAACTTATGCTTTCTAGGAGAACATGGAATTTCTTTGTGCTAGGACTTAATTGTAACTTCTATGGATTCACGTTAACCAGTTTTTCCTACCCAAAAAGTTAATCCTTAGTGATTGAGTGTGAGGAATAAAAAAAATGAGTGTGGGTTGTGTGATAAGGTAAAATGTAAAAGAAAGTTTTGTTAGAAGTGAGCTTAATGATAAAAAGAAAGAGGGTGTGAGATCAGAGTAAAAGAATACTAAACTCTGCACCAACTACTTTCTGAGTCGGTCAGCCACATTACTAATGTTTCACACTTTTTGGTGAACATTATTGAAACAGGCAACTAGCCCATGCCAACTCTCGACATTACCCCACCAGCCACTCATTTTCTTCTTGACAAGAAAGTGTTTCATATTTCAAGGGGAAACAGCACATTTACTATCTGATTTTCATTTGGAAAATCTGGATATTCAAAAGAAGGAAGTTTGCCCCACCTTCACACTTCAATCATGCACATAGAGTCTGTGTCAAACTTACTGGTGTCTCAGTAGTTTACACAATGTTGAGCCTTTATAAGCAATCTTTAGTGCTTAATTATTTCTATCACTTGCACGAACACACAAGGAATTTGTTTTCTTGTCATAACTTTCATAGAAATTGCCTTTGTGGTTTTTCGATGATTGAATGGAAGCCCTGGAGAGTGAACATCAAAAAGCTCCTTTTTTTCAATGTATATTTGTCACACACAGTGACTTTGTGTTACTGACTGGCATTTTTAACTAATTCATTTGTTGATTCAGGTGTTACATTCCTAATTTGTCTGGATTTGAAAAGATCTAGATGAATATCTTAGGAGTTTGACGGTGAATCAGAGGCACGTGAAAGATCAGTGGTCAGAACATACAAAGACATTTCTTGCAGAAAAGTTTTGATGAAATCGTTACTCTTTTCATCAAAACGGGGGGAGAAGCGTTAACCAAGAAATGGGGGAGAACACAAGTTTAGAGAAAGTTTTCCAAAGATATACTGAATTGAGAGAAATTTTCTTTGAAGATACTTTGGTAAAGCATTCTGAGCTAAAACTGGAGATAACTTCTTTCCATCATCTGAAAGAGATAACTTATTTTCGTCTTTCGGGGAGATTGTTATATTTTTGAAGACAAAGAGGGAGATTGCATCTTCTGAGCTTAAAGAAAAGATTAAATTGCTAAATCCTTTTAGTAATGATCTTGATCCAAGGGGGACGTTGTTAGAGCACAGATTTATTGCATTCAAGATCATCAAATCTGAAAATTGAAATTTGAAGTCAAAGTTGAAAAGTCAAACTCTCAATATTAGTCTAGGTCATTTGTAATAAATAGTCAAAGTTAATTTCCTTGTATTTTGTATTTTGTCTTTTCCCTAAATAGGTATATGGCATATTTAGGGTGCTAGGGTTGTTGTGTATGGAGAGTGCCTAAAATAGAAATCAGCCGCCAACTTGAGAGAGGCGATTCTAGAGAGATAGAGCTTAGAGAGAGAAACATCCTTCAAGGGAGATTTGTAATCTTTTGATTGTGAATCAAATCAGGTTAGATTAATCTCTTGCTGTGATTATATGTTTATGTGATAAGAAACTGAATTTGCAGGGACAATCAAGTTCCTCTGAGGATTTGACCAAGTTCAGTTGTTCCTTGGAGTTCGAATATGTCAGAGACCATTCGTCTGTTGATGCCTAGTTCCATAACCTTTTCACTCCCACGACGTGTAGCATACCCCATAATGCAGTGTTCGTAGTTAGGGATTTTGTCATATCGGCATCCTTGCCAAAACTGTTGGACGTAGGTTTCAGGTACATCAGTCCTTGTCATAGTTATGGCCTTGTTCAGAAAATGATTCTTGAGAAGTTTGATGAGGGGTTCAGCTTTAGTAGGATATCCCTTAGGGTTCAAAACAATGAAGCGATTGTTGGCTTTCAGTTGGAGTGAAGTAGAATGGTATTGGTGCCTAGTGAATGAAATCATTCGACTAGTCAGTTGATTTTGTTGGCACACGGATGCAGAGTCATCCTTTTATGCAATGAGTGTTAAGAGTTGTTCCAGTTTCGAGAGTGTCCAGCGGATGCAGATTTGAATGCCATTGGAATGGAAGAATGGAGAATGTTAGAGCTAAATTATATTCAAGATTAAAAGGAGGGTCTGAAATGTAAAATGTGTAATGTGTGTGGGTGTTTATTGTAAATGTTGTAGAGTGTTGACCTATTTGCTAAGGTCATGTTGACCATATAAATAGCAATGTCGTAGTGTTTTAGACACAACGACACACGTGCATACAGAGTAATAACACACTGTCAAACACACACATAGAGCGTTAAGTGTCGAATGCAACAAATAGGGATATGGATCATTGTCGATTGTGTGATTAATAAAAACTGTTTTTCTTGATAATCCGTGTTTCAATCTATAGCTAGAAACTGGAACGACATGTGGTATCAGAGCTAAATCCGGCAATTTGAAAGAAAAAGTGTTCGAAAACTGTTTCTTGAGTTCTTGATTGAATTTTGAGTTCAAAGGTGTTTTTGGTTAAATCTTTGTTTGGAAAGTGGTCGATTTTTGTTCTAAAATGACTTCTTGTGGTTGAATTTCATTGGTAAATCGATTTGGATCATTTAATTTTTATTTTTGAAAGTTTTTGTTCGAACGAGCCGAAGTTACTGTTGGATCACATAATTTGGTGTTCGAGTGTAGTTTTTGTGAAATTGATTGTTTTGGATTGTTTCTAATGTTAACATGATTGTTTTTCCGAGTTTATAGTATCAAATTCAAGGATTTCGTTGGATTTTTTGACTAGATTTTGACTTTTAGTATAGAAACACGAAGAACTCGCAAGATCTCATCATTTCGTATGAAGAACTCGCAGGACTAGAATTCGCATACATTGTGTTTGAAAATTTGTTTAAGTGCATAATTCGCATATGCTTTTATACGAAATGTTAGAATTCGCAGATGTCCATGATACGAAAAGTTTGATTTAAAATTTCTAAGGACAGAACTCGTATGTACCTTCATGCAAAAAGTGAAGAACTCGCATATAGAAGGATACGAATTGTGAGAATTTCGCATATGTACCTTACACGAATTCTTAAGGATTTGGCATAACTTTTTGAAATTTTTTCTAAGTCCAGATTTCGTATTGATGCGAAAAGTTTTTGAATTTGAAAATTTTTCTAAGTGAAGAATTCGCATCATCCTGTGATACGAAATCCTTGTACAAAAAGCTTAAATCTCAAAAAAAATTAAAAGTAAAGAAATCGCTTAAGAGACTTATACGAATTGCGAAGAATTCGCATCTAGCTATATACAAATTCTTAGAATTCGCATACTGGTTCATGCGAATTGTGTTAGTTTTGATTGTCTCTTGAATGCAAATTGTGGACTTTGTGCGAATTCTGATTTCTTCTGTACGAATTCTTCATGGTATGAATTATAATTCTTATTTTCTTGCAAATTGCTCTTTAAATCTCTTGTATACGAATTCTATACTTAGAAGTTTTTGGAAAATTCATTTTTTCTGAAAATTTTTAAGTTCTACATCTATTGATTCATTTTTTCGGACTAACGATCAATACTACCTAAATTCTTTTGCAAAAAAATTATCAAAATGTCTAAAGATTTTCTCTCAATGGGTTCGCAATCAAAGGCTCTGGTTTTATCTGTTTGAGGGTACACTCAATGGAAGAAGCGGATGACTCAGTTTCTAAATCACAAGATCAGAGATTATATTAAATCAATAATTGATGGACCAGTGAATGTTGTAGTAACTGTTCTAGGCCAAGCGGCAACTGAAACCTCTCCTGAGATACCAGTGATGTATGTGCCAAAACTATATCAATATTATAGTGAGAGAGAAAAGGAATTGGCCAAGATAGATGAAGAAGCCCTCGTATAATTAACCATGGCAATCTCAAAAGACATCTACAATCGGGTAGATAGTTGTGATACTGCGAAAGCAATGTGGGATAAACTTGAGAGGCAGTTTCAAGGAATAGAGAGGTCCATCCAAGCTAAACTGAACCTGACCAAAAATGCTTATGAAGAATTTCATGCTAAAGAGGGAGAAGCACTCATAGACACGTACAACAGATTCAACGTGATCTTAAATGCTTAAGGAGGAACGGGATGAACAAGTCGATTTCAGAGATAAACTACAAGTTCATCAAGAACTTGAACCTGGAATGGAAAAGCTACCCAATCAACCTCCAGATGACAAAGAACATGGCTCTGGAAGATGTGAATGATATCTTCTCAACTCTATCCCAGCATGAGTATGAAGTGAAATTACTGAATGAGGAGAAGAAGATAGTCAAAGATTCGCTAGCTTTGTTGTCTGAAAGGAAGAAGGGTTCTAGTTCTCAATATGTTTCTTTATCTAAGTCAAAGCTTAAGAAGTCAGAAGCTTTTCTCACTGATCTAACCCAGTCCAGTTCTTAGTCATCACCTGATGAAGTTGAGGTACACTCTGATGACGATATCCAGAGATTCGCTGACATCCTTTCCCTCATCACCAAACAGTTTCACAAGAGTTTTGGAAAGAAAAATTATTCTTCAAAGCCAAGATATGAAGGGTATAAGAAGGAAAAGTCAGAGAAATACAAACCCAGGTTTGGAAAGTAAAGATAAAAGAGGAGAAACTAGATTCTAAATATGGTCGGTGCTTTAATTGGGGAAAAGTCGGTCATTTCTCAAAAGATTGCAAGTTTAAGAGAGTGAAGAACTCTGAGTATTATGCCAAGAAGTCACTACTTCCAAAGAAGCAAGAAGAAGGACAAGTATTGATGGCAGAAGAGGAGAACTGGTTCTACCAAAGCTCAGATCATGATCAGTTAACTTCACACAAGTTTGCATGATGGCAACTGTTGATGACAATGCTGAAGCCTCTTCTGACCAGTCTGACGGTGACTCTAAGGTAAGTACTAACTTTGAAAACTCTAAACTTGTTGAATCTCTAATGGCACAGATCCAGAACATGGAAAACTAATTTGATACATTAAAAGGAAAACTTAGCTATGAACGACAAACAATGATGAGCTTTCGTGATGAGAACGCGTTGTTGAAAGTTGTCGTTGAGGACAAGGAACATGAAAAAGATACTTTAAAGAAAGAAAGAGAAACCTTGAAATCAAAGATTTCATAACTTAAGAGAAACTTAGTTAATTTAAATTCTGAAAAGGGTGAATTCAAAATTAAATTTGAAGCCTGTTTTAGGAAAGAAATGAAGTTTACTGTAAGATTAAACAACTAGAAGATCTTAATCTGAAAAAAGGACAGACTGAGCAGACATTAAACCTGTTGACAAACAAACTCCAAGATGTCAGAGTTTATAATGCTAAAACGGGATTAGGTTTATCTGAAAATTATGTTTTGAAGAAAGCCCCGGAAAACTTGTATAAATTTGATAAATTGGGCTCGAAAGCAAATAAAATCCCAGATATTCATGACACTTTTGTTAAAGCTGAAACTCCGAAATCTGACACTTCGTACAAAGGTAAAGAGGTAGTGGATGATGATACGTCTAGTTGTACTGATTAACAAACCAGTTTTAAATCAATTGGATTTCAATACAATGATTTAAACAAGAGCTATAAAATTAGAAAACTTGAATTTGTTGAGTTTGAATAATTGTTTTCCACACCATCTTCAACTGAATCAGCCAATGATGGCAAAATTATTCCTGAGACTGAATATCTGTACGACGAGTATGATTCGGACACTGATATTGATGCTCAGACTCATATATCTGAATCCATTATTTTTACATCTTCAAGTGAAGCTAAGATGGAAGAGAATTCAAATGTCATGAATTCAAGCATTCAAAAAGAGTTTATTGATAAAACGACTAAGAAGATTTTTGATGATATGATTAATTCCTCATATCCTGCCCCGATCATGAAGAAGCTTGAATCCAACTTTGTGATTGATCAAACATCTAATTTTGAAAAACAAATCAAAAGTGTACAAAAGACTCTTGAGGAGTTAGAATATGAGAATTGTGATCTCAGATTTTAAATTAGATAAATCTTTTGAAGAGAACAAAGAGCTTTGTAAAGAACTTAATGATTTGTTCAAGAAAAATCTGAATGATAAAAAGATGTTTGATGATCAACAATGGAATGTTCAATCAAATCCAGATTTTAAGACTTCAATAAAGCCTACAGTTGTTTACTTTGACTGTCCTGAATATTTACTAAGCATTTATGAAAAAAACGAGACTTCTTGAATTTTGAAAAAAAGTTCATCCTTGAAGAAGAAAACTAATAAAGTTTTCTTTCATGTTTTAGATCTGAGTAAAGGTGGTGGTAAAGGAGAATGGAGAAAGAAAGACAGTGACAAGATAGTTTGTAAAGACCTTGTTGGAAAAAATTGTACTGTTACTAATAGTGTTGATTTGCCATGTAAATGTTTAAACGAAAATAAATGTCAAGATTTTTTTGAATAAATGTACTTCTTTTGATAAATCAAAATTATTGACAGTTGCTCGTAAGAACTTAATATGCAAACACTGTGGTGACAATGTTTTTTCATTGTACTCCATTCCTCCCAAGCCAAAAGCGGTTAAAAGAGTTTTTAAAGCTAAAACTGTCCCCAAGTCCTCAACACAACACATTAAAGCGTTTCAACCTAAGTCGACTAATCTTTCTAAGAAAAAGAAGTTTCATGATTTTAACGTCAAAATGGTCTGGAAATGGATACCAAAGCCTAAGTATGAATGGAGAGTCAAGGTTAAAGTAGATGATATTAAGAAACTGGATGATGCTAACAGGAAAGGACCCATATGGATATGGGTACCAAAAAAGAAGTGATTTGTTCCTTGTGCAGACCTATAATTTGTGGTTCGTTGACTCAGGATGCTCCCGATATATGACAGGATATAAATATTTATTGCATAATTTTGTTGAAGAACCTGTAGGAACAATAAGTTTTGCAAATTTTGAGCTTCAAGGATTCATCAAAGGATACAGTTCGCTAAAAACGCCACTGTAACCATCAAGAAAGTACTATACGTAGAAGAGTCGATCATAACTTGTTTAGTACAAGTCATTTCAGCGATAGTAACTATCAAGTTCGGTTTACAATTAATCAATGTTTTATTGAAGATCCGGACAGTTATGGGATCTTTCGAGCTGAACGATATGGAAATCTTTATGCGGTGAATTTTCCAACTCTTTTCGCTACACGTTTTGTATGCTTACTTGAAAAAGCATCGAAAGCACAAAGTTGGACATGGCATCGGCGCTTGTCTCATCAGAACTTCAAGGCTATTGATAAATTAGCGAGACAAGGAATTGTGAAAGGTCTACCTAAGATGAGGTTTGAGAAGGATTCACTTTGTCCCGCATGTGAGAAGGGAAAGATGAAACGAAGTTTACACGAATCAAAGACTGAATCTTCCAGCTCAACACCTATGGAATTAATTCATATGGACCTTTGTGGCCCTATGCGTACTCAGTCTATTAACGGTAAAAAGTACATTCTTGTGATGATAGATTAATATTCAAGGTATACTTGGTTGGAATTTCTGAGAAGCAAATCTGATGCACCAGATCTGATCATTGCCTTCATCAAGAAAATCAAAGTTCGCATTCAATTTTCGATAGAAACTTTGCGAAGTGACAATGGCACAAAGTTCAAAAATGACACTCTTCAAAGTTATCTCACCTCTGTTGGGATTTCTCATAACTTCTCTGTTTCCTACACTCCGCAACAGAATGGCGTGGTTGAAAGGAAAAATCAAACTTTGGTCGAAGATGTAAGAACAATGTTGGCATATTATGGCCAACCAATGTACCTATGGGTTGAAGTCGTTGCAACCGCCTGTTTCACTCAAAAACGGACGATTGTGGATAAAAAATTTAATAAGACAGTGTATGAACTGATTAATAAACGAAATCCGAACATTTAATTATTGCATGTCTTTGGTTGTAGGTGTTATATCTTAAATGACCGTGATAACCTTGGGAAGTTTGACAAGAAAGCTGACGAAGGCTACTTTGTAGGATACTCTCTCACATCTAAAGCCTATCGTGTATACAATAGACGAACCAAGTGCATCATGGAAAGTGTGAACGTGTCATTTGATGAAAATACTACGTTGACTTCTAAACAAAATAGTTCAGAACTCAAGCTTAAGGGAAAGGCTTCTATTCAAAGTAGAATAGAACCCAAATCTACCCAGCCTAAGTTTCCTAACTCATCAACTGTTACATCTGAGTTAGATTTATTATTTCTTGAAGCTTTTATGGACATATGTGCAGATTTTGACAAATCAGGTGCGTCTGCATCAACCTCAGAGGTCCCAATAATTACTAAAGACATATATGAATCTTCTGAACCAGTCACTACTACAACTTCTTCAGGTATATCTACACCAAATGTTTCTGATAATACTAATACTGAGTATGCTTCTGCAGATACAAATTCTGGACGAGAAGTCCCGAGCACTTCATCTATCATTCCAGAATTACCTGAATCAAAAACACCTGAACAAGATGTTCCATCTATATCTGAAGTTGTACCTACTATTCTTGATGAATATAATGAACACAGCACGGAAGAATCTATTCAACCACTTCCAAGCACAACACGTTGGACGAATGATCACCCTCTGCACAATATCATTGGAGATATACAAAGCGGTGTCAAAACACGTGCAGCATCAGCTAACTTTTGCTTATACTCAAGCTTCCTTAGTTCCTTAGAGCTGAAAAAGGTCTATGAAGCTTTACGTGATCCCGATTGGATTCTAGCAATGCAAGCCAAGCTTCTACAATTTGATAGGAATAAGGTTTGGCGATTGATCCCACTATCGAAAGGTAAATCTATGATAGGCACAAAGTGGGTGTTTAGGAACAAGAGGGATGAGGCTGGAGTTGTAGTAAGGAACAAAGCTCTCCTGGTAGCAAAGGTTTATTATCAATCGAAAAGCATAGACCACGATGAAACGTTTGCACCTGTTGCCCGGATCGAAACCATCAGAATTTTCTTGTCCTATGCAGCACATAAGAACTTTACTGTCTATCAAATGGACGTAAAGTCAGCATTTCTTAATGGAATTCTGCATGAGGAAGTTGCGTGGCTCAACCTGGAAGTTTTATTGATCCGAATCACCCTAATCATGTCTAGTTCCTAGACAAAGCGCTTTATGGTTTAAAACAGGCACCATGAGCTTGGTATGACACTCTTACTCAGTTCTTACTCGCTTCAAGTTTCAAAAAGGGTACAATTGATACAACCCTGTTCTTTAAAAAGCAAGGTGAAGATTTAATTCTAATCCAGATTTATGTAGACGATATTATATTTGGGACTACTAATCCAAAATTTTACAAGAACTTTTTTAAAATCATGGGGTCGTTTGAAATGTCAATGATGGGTGAGTTAACATTTTTTCTTGGACTTCAAGTCAAACAGTCAACCGAAGGCATTTTCATAAACCAATCGAAGTATATTCGAGACATTTTGAAAAAGTTCAATATGACTAATAGTTCGGTAATGAAAACACCTATGGCTACCAGAACACTTTTAGACGCAGATTTGTTCGAAAAATCTGTTGATCATAAAGTGTACCGAAGTATGATTGGATCATTACTGTATCTAATAGCTAGCAGACCTGATATAATGTTTGATAAATGCTTCTGTGCTAGATATCAAGCAAATCCTAAGGAATCTCACCTGATCGTTGTTAAAAGAATACTTAGATACCTCAAAGGCACTCCCGAGTTAGGCCTTTGGTATCCTAAGGATTCTAGTTTTGAATTAACTGCATATACTGATGATGATCATGCAGGTTGCAAACTAGATCAAAAGAGCACCTCTGGATCATGCCAATTCTTGGGAGATAAACTGGTTAGCTGGACTTCCAAGAAACAAAAGTGTGTTTCTACATCCACTGCTAAGGCAGAATATGTAGCCGCGGCTAGCTGTTGTTCACAAGTTCTCTGGATGAAGACTCAGTTGAAGGATTTGGTTATTCATATAAGCGTGTTCCAATTTATTGTGATTCTAAGAGTGTGATTGCTATAACCGCTAATCCAGTTCAACACTCGAAGACAAAGCATATTGATCTACGCTATCATTTTATAAAAGATCATGTGGAAAAGGGTGATATCGAAATGCACTTTGTTCAAACCGACTACCAATTAGCTGATCTTTTCACTAAGCCGTTAGATGAAAAGTGATTCAAATTCTTAATCAGCAAATTAGGTATGTTGAATATATCTGCTTGAAGGTTAGTCCATGATCTGAGGGGGAGTGATTCTTACTTGTGCTTACTTATATGTGCTTTTAGAAATCATGAACAATTGTTAATATTCATTCTTTACTGACTAACGCATAATCATTTTATAATGATTACCAAAATCTTTTATTTTGCAGATTATTTTCAATGACTATGGCTTCTGGATAACTCAGTTCATAACCCGTATTCAATAGTTTTTCTTCTTAAGGATGCTTAATATATAACATCTTTTAAAAGGAATATTAACTTTGAGGGGGAGTTCAAAAAATTTAACTATTATATCTCTTAGGGGGAGAAGATAAAAGTTCACTACAATTTTAAATGTCATATTTTTCTGATAAATTGACTTTTTACATATACCTAGGGGAAGTATATGAGGTTTTTGTCAAGGATGCTTACAAGATGATATTCATTTTAGGGGGAGTTGAGTTTTCTATACTACAGGTATATTTTTCTGAATCTCAAACTCTACCATACTTTGAAAGTAGAACAACTTTCAAGTGTGAATAATGATTTTTTAAATGTTCAAACCATTTCCTGTTCCTTAAAATGTTTTCATGAATTGAGAAGTGTGCTTTTAAATGTTTTTGGATACTCTGATGATTATTTGACCGTGTGTTTCCAAAAGATTAATACTTGTGTATTATCTTTTCTTTTTATTATCAAGTATTCTTACACTCATCGGTTCATTACATTCTTATTGCCTTTGTTATTACCATGTCTCAAAAGATAAATCTTTCGATGGTAATACTCCCATTTGAAATTCAATATTGTTTGAGATCAGACGCCATTTCTACTTTAAATGTGCTTTCATTGATAATATGTTTATATATCGTTCATATAAACAACTTTCGTTCTTTGATACCCCATTTCATTTTTCTTCATGATATTTGATCTGATTAAATCATTGTCAGATTCTCAAAACAATGACATTGAAAGATCATAAATTTTAAACTTTTAAGAGATCTTAAATGTTCAATAGATCAAATTTCATTTCTATTATTCATGAGCATATACTTCCTGATGGTGATTTCATGTGCTTAATTGTCAAAAGAACTATTGAGCAACACATTCTTTTAGAACAAAATACATGAAACTAAGTGTAAGTGCTTTAAAGACTTCCATGGATTTACGTTAACCTATGTTTCCTACCACGGAAGTAATCCTTGAGTGATTGAGGGGAGAGGGGTCAAAAGAATTGAGAGTGGGTGTGTGCTAAGGTAAAATGGAAAAGAGAGATTGGTTAGAAGCGAGCTCAAAAGATTAAAAGAAATAGGATGAGAGATCAGAGTAAAAGAATATCAAACTTTGCACCAAACTTTTTTTGAGTTGGGCATTCGCATAATTTGTTGGTTCATACTTCTTCGTGACCTTCATTGAAACAGGCAACTAGCCCATGCCAACTCTTGCAAACAACCCCACCAACTACTCATTCTTTTCTCAACAAAGGAATGTTTCAATTTCAAATGGGAAGCAGCACATAATCTATTTGATCTTCATTTGGAAGATTCGAATATTGAAAAGAAGGAAAGTTTCCCCACCTTCGACTCTTTCTCATGCACATTGAGTTTGTGTATAACTATTTTTGTCTCAATAGTTTACATATCCTATGCCTTATAGCAATCATTATGCTAAATTCTTTCATACACAAGCACGTACACACAGAAAATTTGTTTTTCTTTCAGAACGTTCATAGATTAACCTTGTGTTTTTTGATGATTGAATGGAAGTCCTGGGGAGTGAACATCACACAAGCTCCTTATAAAGTACAACAATTTGTTGTACTCAATAACTTTGTGTTACTGACAGGCATTTTAACTGTGTCATTCATTGATTCAAGGTTACCACTCTTAATTTGTCTGGATTTGAAAATTTTTGGATGAATACATTTATGAATTGACGGCAGAATTTTAATATCAGATCAGATTGGGGAGATTGTCTATTTTCCTACATGGGGGAGATTATTCATGAAGATTGTGCTTATATTGATTATTTGGGGGAGATACTTCAAAGACAGAACTAACCTTGAAATGTTTTGATGAGTCTGATTCTCATAACTCATCAAAAAGGGGGAGAATTTCAAGATTTCAAAGTCAGATTAGAGTTGATCTTATCAGGATCTTATCAGAAAGGGGGAGATAATTAGAGATTTCAAAGTCAGAACCATTTCTAAACGAAAGTCAAGCAAGATGTTACAAAGGAGAAGAATACAAGAATGAGAAAGCAAAGTCAAGCAAGAAGTGATAGAAGGAGTTAAAGTCGAGAAATGTTGAGCTTATCTGAAACTGTAATTTTTACTCATAGGGGAAGATTAAAAGAAATCCAAAGAGGGCGATTAATCTGAAAGCTCTATCAAAGTTTGATCAAAATGTCAAAGATTTGAAGACGTCAAAGCTATGAAAGATTAATTGATGAAGATTTTTCTGAAGAAGAGAAGACCTGAAGAGTCGTGTCAAATTATTTTTTAATCTTGAATCCAAAGGGGGAGATTGTTAGAGCTAAATTGTATTCAAGATTAAAAGGAGGGTCTGAAATGTAAAATGTGTAAAGTGTATGGGTGTTTATTGTAAATGTTGTAAAGTGTTGACCTATTTGCTAAGGTCATGTTGACCATATAAATTGCAAGGTCATAGTGTTTTTCACACAACAACACATGAGCATACAGAGTAAGAACACACTGTTAAACACACACACAGAGCTTTAAGTGTCGAATGCAACAAATAGGGATATAGATCATTATAGATTATGTGATTAATAAAAAGTGTTTTTCTTGATAATCCGTGTTTCAATCAATAGCTAGAAATTGGAACAGTAAAAAGAAATTTTGCAGGTTTCGCCTTGTGTTCTTGAGAGCAAAGATAGCATGTAAAAAATGAAAGATGAAAAGGGTTTTGGTATATATATGGTGTGAGAGGGTTGGAAGATTTAGCGGTAAAAGATAAAATTTGAAATCCGTAATTAGTACCTAGCTAGTAATGAGCCATTTGAAAAAACGACGATACAGATTACGTCACAATCACATTTTGCCACGTCATTTAGGGCGGTGCACGATCGAGTAAGTGCACCTCCCACTATTCTCACTCACGTGGAATTTGCTATACCCTAATGACTGTTACTTTCAAAATAACCCACACCCCAAATCCTTTGAGAATTCATAAGTATTGAAAATATCAGAAGCTCTGTGGGTTAAGAGCTTCTCAGGTTTGGGGTGTGCTCTATCACGCACAATGATACACCTTTAACGCCCAAAAATGTTTGAAATCGGTGAGATGATCGTGTTGGTCAACTTAATAAGATATTTGAGGTCAAAAGGTGTCTTTATGAGACGCAGAGGCTCTGATGAGTCTCGTAGAGGCTCTATAAGAGACCTGAAGGCTATTTGACCAAAAGTTTCTAATTAAGGAAAGACACTTTTGATCACCCAAAGTTTGGACATGTTTTGGTTGGGAATTTAGAACATATTTGAAAATTAGTCTCCGATAAAAGTGTTTTTGCTCTTGTAGATGTGTGAAGAACATTACCTGATTCTGCAAACTCTTCTCAAGTGTTGGCTTCTCTTGTTCCCCCTTGAAGCGTCAAGGTCTCCTTTGCTCGACTCCTTCTACTCCTCCTTGACCTATGCTTGGATCAGATTTTATAAGTTTTGCCCAAAACATAAATCAAAGAACCACATTGCTTTTGACCATAAGGGATGAATTAAAAGACAAATATACAAGCAAGATTGAACTATAAATACAGAAGTAGATACAAAAAGCTGAAAAGCTCTGTGCCAAGGTACAGAGGCTTTGTATATCAACTCATGTTTAACATTCCCAACTTGCCAACAAGAAAGGATAATCTCTTCTCATCTAGAGCTTTTGTAAAAAGGTCAGTAAGTTGATAATATGTAGGCACAAAATACATTTCAATGGTTCCCTGCTCCACATGGTGTTTCAAAAAATGGTACCTGATATCTATATGTTTAGTCTTGGAGTGATGTACTGGATTGGCTGAGATCGTAATAGCACTTTTGGAGTCACAGAGGATGGGTATTTTATCAATGGTAAGACCATAGTCCCTTAGTTGGGTTCTCATCCACATAACTTGTGAACAACAACTAGCAGCAGCCACATATTCAGTTTCTATCATAGAAGTTGACACACAATTTTGATTCTTAGAAGTCCAACTAACTAATTGGCCTCCTAGGAATTGACAATTCCCAGAGGTACTCTTTCGGTCAAGCTTGCATCCTCTATAATCTGAATTTGTATAAGCCACAAGATCAAAGCCAGAGTTCGTTGGATACCAAAGGCCAAAATTCTTGGTGCCCTTTACATATCTAAAGATCCTCTTTACAGCTAAAAGATAAGATTCCTTGGGGTTATCTTGGAATCTTGCACAGAGGCATGTGGTAAACATTATATCAGGTCTACTTGCAGTTATGTATAAAAGAGACCCGATCATACCTCTATAGAGCTTACACTCTACATGTTTACCCTCTAGATCAGCATAGAGCTTGGATCCAGTGGCCATTGGGGTCTTCATTGTTGAAGAGTTAGAGAGCTTATATTTTTCAAGTATGTCAGAGACATTTTTGATTGGGTTAAGAAGATGCCCTCTTGAGTTTTCTTGACTTGTAATCCTAGGAAGAATGTTAGTTCTCCCATCATACTCATCTCAAACTCACTCTTTATCAAGGTTTCAAACCTCTTACAATAAGATTCATTAGTAGACCCAAATATGATGTCATCCACATAAATTTGTACAAGCAAGATCTCACCTTTTCTCTTTTTGAAAAATAGAGTTGAATCAGTTGTACCTCTTTTGAAACCATTCGCTAGCAAGAAGTTAGAAATTCTATCATACCAAGCTCTATGGGCTTGCTTTAGTCCATACAGAGCCTTGTCTAAGAAGTAGACATGATTGGGGTATTTAGAGCTTTCGAACCCTGGTGGTTGTTGGACATATACTTCTTCTTGAATTTTCCCGTTTAGAAAGGCTGACTTGACATCCATTTGATATACCTTAAAACCTCTGTGGGCTATAAAAGCAAGGAAGATCCTTATTCCTTCAAGCCTTGCCACAGGGGAAAAAGCTTCTTCATAGTGAATCCCTTCTTCTTGGCAATATCCCTTTGCCACGAGTCTTGCTTTGTTCCTGACGACCATCCCATCTTCATCCTTCTTCTTTCTGAAGACCCATTTGGTCCCTATTGTAGTTTTGCCCTTCGGCAGAGGTACTAGGGTCCATTCTTCATTTCGTTCAAACTGCAGAAGCTCCTCTTGCATAACTTCTACCCAGTTTGGATCTTCAAGGGCCTCAGAGAACTTTTTGGGCTCAATGATACTGACAAAGTTTGTAAAGAAACAAAAGTTTGCAGTAGCAGAGTGAATCTTGATAGTATCAGAGGGGTCACGAATAATTTGGCTTTGTAGGTGACTCTTTGTCCACTTGGTCATTGTGGGAAGGTGGTCGTTGGAACTTTCTAGTTGAACGTCTAGAGTAGTTTCTTGTTCTTGATCAGCTTCTATCATAGAGGCTTGATCATTTGTACTTACCACAGGGCTAGATTATGCTTCTTGAGTTGATGAGGAGAGCTTCGTAGTGTCTTGGTCGGATTTGTATGATTGCTCTGGTGTTAACTCCTCTAATATTGTAGGAAGATGATATATAGCTTGATTGAGCATGAATCCTTGATTCTTGTTGGTCTCTGTATGCTCCCCCTTGACACTTGGACCTACAAGAGTGGTAGAAGAGGGTGAAGTATCCCTAGGACCAGTTAGGGATGTACTTGTTTGGTTCTCAGAGACCTCGAATTCAGAATCTATGTGATCATCTTCAGAGGGTTCATCATCGTTAAACATTTCTTCAAAAAAAAAGATGTAGATCATTTGCTCTACTTGATGATTCACCAGAGTCTTGCAATTTAAACTTGATTCATGAACTGATTTGCTCAGAAGTCACCTGAAATGAATCATCAAAGGAAACATTAATACTTTCAAGTATATATTTTGAATTCAACATGTAGACTCGATATGCCTTGGAGGAAGCTGAATAACCAATGAACTTGGCTTCATCAACTTTTTCTCTCTGTCATTGAACAAAATGTCTGCAGCCAAACACATGGAAGAATTTTACGTTTGGCTTTCTCTGGTTCAGATGGTGGTAGGGGGCCTTCGAGTGCCTCTTCACTATGAGTGATCTATTTTGACTGAAGCATGCCATAGATATGGCTTCTGCCCAAAATGAAATCGATAATCCAGAAGCAGTGAGCATGGTTCTAGCGGCCTCCACTAGTGTCTTGTTCTTTCGTTCAATGACACCATTCTGTTGTGGAGTCCTTGCTGCGGAAAAGTTCTATGAAACCCCTTCTTCTATGAGATAGGCTTCAATGGTTGAGTTCTTGCACTTTGTAGCATTGTCATTCGAATCCATTGTACCTTGAAGTCATACAGAACCTGAATTCTCTTCAAAAGGTTGATTAGTACTATAGGAACATCAAAATTCTTTCGGACAAATTCTACCCGTGTATTGAGAGAATTTATCTATTAGTACAAGTATATACTTCTTGCCACCTAGGATCTGTACGGAAATGCGACCACAGAGGTCTACGTGCAACAACTATAGAGGCCTAGTACAAGATACATCTGACTTGCTCTTATGGGTGGCTCTTTTGAGTTTTCTTATTTCACAAGCAGAGCATAGATGGTCTCTGTCAAACTTGATACTAGGAAGACTACTTACCAAATTTAGTTTCACATGTTTGTCAAGTGTATGAAAGTTTAGATGACAGAACCTGTTGTGCCAGAGCCAAGCTTCCTCATTCTTACTTGATACTAAGCAGAGCTTTTCTTCTCTGTCGGTGGCCTTGAAATTCATGAGATAAAGATCACCCCTTCTGTTGGCTCACATAAGCTCTGTTCCAGTTCCAGAGCTAAGTAGGGAACAGTATTCTAGAGTGTAGCCACCACAGAGGCTCTATGAAGGGTCACAGAGGTTATGTGGTCAGAATGTTATCTTCAGGTTAAGAGCTTCTCGGTAGAATGGTTGACAGAGCTTCTGAGCTCGGCACTTCTACGGTGAACTTGGTGTAATTCTGAGGTTCCTATATTTAGCCTATTTTTCAATACTTTTCAATACAACAGAATGGAGCTAACAATGTCGATCGTATGAATCTTACGCCAGTCAATAATTTGGAAATATTATCCAAACAGTGGTCAGTTATGAAGCTCGATGTGGCAAATTATGTGGAAAGGTGCGTTACTTGCCCCCCAAGTCAAAACGCAACACCAAAAGCCATACAAAATTCTTCAATCCTAGAAGATCCCGGAATGGAAGTGGGATCACATCACCATGGACTTCATGATATTGCCAAGAAAATTGAGGGTTCACGACACGATTTGGGTGGCAGTAGATCAATTGACCAAGATTGCTCATTTCCTAGCAATGCAGGAAACTTTGCCAATAGATAAATTGGCAAAGTTATACATTGATGAAATAATCTCAAGGCATAGAGAGCCCCTTATCTATTGTTTCAGATCGGGATAGTCGTTTCGCTTCCAAATTTTGGGATAGCAAATAAAAAGAGTTGGATATGAAGACAAAATTGAGTACGGCATATCACCCTCAAACGGATGGCCAAAGTGAAAAAACCATTCAAACCTTAGAAGACATGTTGAGATCATGTGTTATCGACTTTGGTGGTAATCGGGACTCTCACCTACCGCTGGTGGAGTTTTCCTATAATATAATTATCACTCGAGAATAATTATGGCACCGTTCGAGACTTTGTATGACCGGAAGTGTAGAACTCTCGTGTGTTAGCTCGAAGCGGGAGAGGAACAGTTCGTCAGACTCGAGATCGTTACAGAGGATAAAATGAAGACTATTCATGAGCGTTTAAAAGTGGCTCAAGATCCGTAAAATAGCTACTCCGAAAAGAAACAAAGACCGATCGAGTTTCAAGTAGGGGTCGGGTAATGTTGAAGGTGTCCCCGTGGAAAGGCATTATTCGATTCGGAAAGCGTGAGAAGCTTAGTCCCCGTTTCCTTGGACCTTTTACCGTTTTAAATCGAGTCTGACTCCAAGCTTATAGATTGAACTTGCCACCGGAAATGCAAGGAATCCATAACATGTTTCACGTGTGTTATCTACGAAAATGCTTGGCGGAAGAAGAAAGTGTTATTCCTTTGTCGGAAATTCACGTGGACGAAAGCAAACGTTGTGTAGAAGAACCCGATGTCATTTTAGAAAGGAAGTTAAATAAACTATGTCGCTAAGAGGTTATTATGGTAAAATTTCAATGGAAGCACCATCGGGTGCAAACGTAACTGGGGAAGCCGAAGAGGACATGAAAAGGCGATATTCTCATTTGTTCATTTAGGATGAGATTTCGAGGATGAAATCCTTTCCAATGTGGGGAGGATTGTAAAACCCGGAAAATTTTAGGTAAGTATATTCCTAGTTGTGTGTGTACATTTTATATTTTAATTAAATGCTTTATTTATTAAGTTGTATAGATTAAGTCTTAGTATTAATTAAAAATAATTAATTTAATTAATTAAATGGATTATATTTTATTTTGTTTAAAAAGTTTAATTAATAAATTAATTGTATGGATTAAGTTATTAATTAATTAAAAGTTTATTTAACTAACTAAATGGACTATTTATGATGGACCATGAAGATAAATAATTCATAGATTATATATATATATATATATATATATATATATATATATTTGGGCCCTAAATTGGAGGAATTAGAAATACGAAGGAATTGGGCCATATCTTTTCCAAAAAATTAAAATGGGTTGGATGATGTGGTTGGGCTCCAAGAGTGATGACTTGGTCCCCGACCATGAAGACAAGGCAGGAGGCCAGCTCGGAGGAGGGATGTGGGCGACCAGACCTGCGCAACCCGATCGCGTGTCCTGGGTCGCGTACGGCGCTAGAGAGTTTAAATCCGAACTTTTTTCCCTTTTTGCATTTCTCACAATTCCAAACCCTTTCTCTGCTCATTCATTTCCCTTGAGAAGCATTTATGATTGATTCTTCATCATCTCCAAACATTTAAGAGTCTCCAATCATCAAGATTTGAAGTATTAATCAAGATTCAAGTTGTCATTTACATTTTTGGGTTTTTATCCATTTTCTAGGTTTTCTTTAAAAACCTACAAGGTAAGTTCTAAAAGCTTTGTAAAACTAGATACATGCCTGAATTTGTTTTTAACTCCATTACATGCTTTATTTCAGTTAATTTCTTCTTATTTGGTGATTTGATCTTATACCCATATTTTGATAAATTCTGGACATTTTTGGGTATTTTTGGAAAGTCCCCCTACATTGGAGATATGATGCATGTTATATCATGCTTAGAACATCTTGTGATGGTTATATGGAACTTGGTTCATGTTTTAGCACATTTGTGAAAAATCACGTCTTATGGATTTATTGACCTAATTTGAGGGTTTTGTCTTTATGTTTATGGATAAACTTATGTGGTTATGAAGTGACTTTTAAACATGACTTATGAAATTTATCTCGTCATGAAATTGTTGGACATCTTGCCACTTGAGATTTATGACTAAATGGACTTTCCAAGTAGGCACTAGGAAGATTGAGTCTTGAGGTGATACCTTAGAGGTAGACATTAAGTGTGTCGAGCCTTGAGATGTTATTCGCAATAATAGACACTAAGGACAACCGAATCTTGAGGTGAAACTTGTTAAGTGGTCGTTAGGACACTTGGACTATACATCTTGGGGTGTTATGCGACAACGTTGTTGAGTGACATACTCTTGTGTTCCCGCCACTCTCAATGGATATAGGTCGCCCCCTTTGAAATCCACCTAAATGGCGTATTTGGTTTAGAATTGTTTTAACTACTTATATTGAAATTGTTTACTTCATGTTTCATGCTTACTATGGTTTTTGGCCTAACACTTGTTTTGGAGTCAGCTTCTAGTGGTGTGGTCGCCAAGAGGGTTTGACAAGTCTTGGTAGAGAGAGAGGTTGGGGGACATTTTGAGACGTCATCATCCGAATTTATTTATGCTGATTTAGGTAACACCGATTGTAATCTATTTCTTCCATATAATTAGATTAGGAGGTTATTACCCTCAATCCAATTGCTTACAAATTGTAAATTTATTTGGTGTATTCTAAGTTTGTTTTTTAGGAAAGCTCGTATTTTGATATTTATATACCATGTTTTGGTTTTTATTCGGAATTTTGTAATACCATTTTTGAGGTGTTGCATGATACAACCTATTGGATATCAGATTTACTTAATGGATATTCTTTTTGCAATGAGATCACAAGTATAGTTGCTCCTCTTGCAGCCTCTCTATGAAACATTTATCTTTGGTATTATAAGTTTATGTTTATTTCTATGATTTAATTATGTTTTTACAAGTAATGAGTAGTGACATCACAGTGAGTTATCTATTTATTTTTGTTAATCAACAATTTATGCATTAATAAAATTTTGTTCTTACAAGTATTGTTTCTTAAGATCTGTTTTTTCTTTGTGTATTAATGTTATTGCATCCTTGTTATGTAATTGTGTGTATCGTTGATGATGGTCTAAGGCGCTACCCTTTTCTTGTATATGGAAATAAACCGTGATTTTAGGAAGTGATTTAGCATAACCCTTTTCCAGGTGATGAAGATGTTACAAATTGTAATGATATTTATATGTATTAGCCTTGGGCAACATTTCTTTTACAAATTGTATTATGATTTTTGTGGCATTGAAAATTGTACATTATTAGATGTATCCATATTATTTTGTAATCGAACATCGTGCTGCACTATGTAGGTACACAATTAGTTTATTTATTTATTTTCTTTAATTACCAAAAATCGGCGACAGATCAGTGATGGAAATACGTCGCTAAAAGTTGGTGGGTCCATCGCCAAAGGTCCCTCGCTAATCTGGTCTGTTGCTAATATGGTCTATCGCTACACGTTGCTAATAACATCCGTCGCAGATCCATCGCTAAATTAATTTGTCGCTGGTAGCATCACCCACGACCCTTTTCCCTACGGACTATCAACGACAAATCAACGACGGATTTCAGCATTAGCGATGGATTTGTTCATCGTTGATAGGACTAGTTTTATAGTGAAATGGAAGGAAAATATGAGAGAGGTTATGACAATTGTTGGTCATAGACCACTATGAATTACACATAAGGTGTTTGTAGAAGGGGGTTGAATATAAACCCATTAAATTTTCTCTTTTTAATTATATATTTTATTTAAACATAAAATTACATGTATGTTGCAAAAGTTAGGAAGGTAAGACATGTGATCCTAAATTAGCTGAGTGGTGACAAATTTACTAACACTGAAAGAGAGAAAAAGAAGGTTCTCTTTCAGATTTGAAAGACTAAGATAATCTTCAGGTTGTGACGATGCATTTACTTTGAAGCTTTCACAGAAAAGTTCTTTCAAAAAACGGGTGATTTGCAAACAATGACAATGAAGACTTGTTATAGCCTCCATTGCATTAAATGTTCTCATTCAACTTTAACATGTGTCTTCATTTGATATGTTGATCAATGCATGCTTACACTTTTAACTTCAGCCTTTGTTGTTGATGTGGACATTTGTTAACCCATCCAATCCTTTGTATACAGAGAGAACAGTAGAGGAAGTATGATACTAATTAAATAATGCTTTAGAACTTGTTTTGGCTTACATGCTTTTGCATGTTTCCATACTAGGATGAGAGTTTGGGAGAGTTGGTGAGCCCAAACTTCCTGGACAAGTTTTCACTTCAAAATCCAGCTTGCCAGTAGTAGTATTTTTCATATTACTAGTTGACTGTATTTTATATTGATCTTCTTTCGGCTATATGATAAACCAATCCGGTTTGGTGACAATCTTCACATCTCTTCAACTAATCTTCAAATTCGTTAAAGGCTTTTTACACTTTTAATCAATAAAGATAGTTACAAGATTTATACAAGTAAAAATCATATTTTATCTATTCTGAAGTATATGTTATACAAAAGTTTCCAGTTATTGACATTTATGAAGTGAAGTTTATCAAATATAAAGACTTAGAATATTTCAGAGGTGGTTTGAGAATCCGATAGAAGAGGGAAAATTCTATCGAATTTCAAAGATATAGATGGGAAGATGATCTATTGAAATATCTCAGGTTATATATCTGATGGTCCAAATCCTAAGATACTTGATTGTTTCTTTTGATGTCTTCGGATAAGGACTTGGCTTGATATGTATATAATGGATGATTTGATCATCGGATACACTTTCTTTTTCTGACAAAGAACAAGAATATATTTCTAAGTATTTTGAGATTGGATATCTATCTGCATAATTCACGAATCCGATGGTTGAGACTACCAACATTGTTTGGCAAACATATAAGCTAGCTTATTTTTTGTGTAATCGTTTGGATGCACATAAACTAGCTTACAACATAGCTTATAAGTTAGCTTATTGATAAGCGACTTGGAGTAACTTATGAAGAGTTTTAACACTTTTTTCAATTATAACCCTGATTAATATTAATTATTTATTTTTATTATTAATCATAAATAAATATTAACTATTAGTTATAAATAGATATAAATTATTTGTTAGTTATTATTCAATATATTTAAATATCAAAAATCAAATACAACAATTCTAAAAATATTTATGTAAGTTACAAAAATTTTTACGTTATACTTATTTTATTTCATAGATAATTAAATATGTTAAAATTTTTAATAAAATTTTTAATTTAATTATTAATTATATTTTTGAAAAAAATATTAATTAATCAGGATATGTGAGGTTGACCAATTTTATTGTTATTCTTATTATACGTAATTGTTATTTAAAATAATAGATTAATGTATATTTTCCTGAAATTTGTTTTAACAAATTCAAATTTTATAGTATATAAAATAATCAATTTTAAACTCTTTTAATTGACATATTATATTATTTATTTTTTCTTTACTATTTTGTTTTTATTAATTAACATATTATATTATAAGAAATTATTTTAATTTTAATATTAAAATTTATTTAAATTATATTATGAAATATTTGTAATTGACTATTTTTTTCAAGATGTCTTTTTTTTAGGTTATTTTACATGTTTAGTTTTTGTCAAACATAATTTGTGTATCAGCTACCAACTAGGTTATCAGTTAACAGCTAGCTTATCAGTTAACAGCTAGCTTATCAGAGCCAAACATGACCTATATATTTTATAGAGAATGTGCGTTTTAACTGAACCACGAAACTTCCGTAGTGATTACTCTAGCAATTGAGTAAATTATGTTTTCATCCTTTCGATTTGTTAAAATTTGTGATTTTCATCCCTATGGTTTAAAAATTACGGTTTTCATCCTTTTGATTTTTAACTTATTGCTATTTTCGTTCTATTAATCTAAAATTTTTGGTTTGGTCTTTCTGGTTTACAATTCTTTACTGTTTTAGTCCCTTATACTTAAAAGGTTTGAATTAATACAGGGACGAAAATAATAATAAATTGTAGACTATAGGAATGAAAAATGCTATTTTTAAACCATAGAAACGAAAATCAAAATTATTAACAACCCACATGGATGAAAATCTTAATTTGCTCATAGCAATTTAAAAGTTGTTTAAAGATTGATGAATTTTCAATATAGTACTGGTGGACATGTTTGGTAGGATAAGTTGGTATAGGCAAGTTTTTCCGACTTCAAAAATAGATAAAGCAAATTCTCAAATATACCATTAATTAATAAACAAATATTTGCGTCGTGAATTTAAGAAGAAAAGAAAGAAATGGAAGAAAATGAAAGAAAAGGAAAAAGAAACAAAAAGAAAACAGTTTTTATTTGTGTTCTTCAATGCTAAGAAAACCAATATAATGTTTTATGTTGAGAGAAGGAAAGAAAAGAAGTAAATATTAAAAATGTACTTTTTAGGGGTGTAAATTAGACGAGACAACTCGCGAGCTACTCGAGATCGACTCGAATAGGCTCGACTCGAACTCGAGCTCGACACGATATACTAACGAGTCGAGTCGAGCGACCTGATACTCGACTCGATAAGCTCGTGAGATACTCGATAAGTAAAAAAATAATAATAATTAGTAATATTATTTTAATTTAATTGATGATGATGATAATAATAATAATAATAATAATAATAATAATAATAATAATAATAATAATAATAATAATAATAATAATAAACTCAAGTTTTTTGATTTTATTTTGGAAAATGATGGTGTAAAAGACATGGGTAAACTTTTGATGGTGTGTCTAATCCATCTTACATTGGCGGGATATAGAACTCAATGCTTTGAACTCCACTATATATAGACCTTTTTCCTTCCTTGTTTTACATCTTTTGTCTTTGTTAAATGGCTTGAGCCTATGTAGGGGTGTAAATGAGACGAGACAACTCGCGAGATACTCGAGATCGACTCACTTGAGATCGACTCGGTCAAAACTCGGTCAACACTCGACTCGAAAAAGCTCGACTTAAACTCGAGCTCGACTCGATATACTAACGAGTCGAGTCGAGTATAATGATACTCAAGCTCGACTCGCATCATTTACACCCCAAGTATCTTTATTTATTTTACGGTACAATGTAATTAATGGATAGATATATAAATTTATAAGTATTTTTAGTTTTCACTTTTTTTCCTTTGTTTTCCTTTCCGAAAAGTTTAGGAAAAAATGAACCACCCTAACTTTTCTTCCTTTTCACTTTTCCTTGTCCTTCTTTTCTTTCATAAACAATGATTTAAAAACTCCGCGTAACTAGTAATCATTCCAAGTTTTTTATTGGTGCTCCTAACTAGTAATTATTTTTGGGGTTATCTTCATATTAAGAGGAAAACTCCTTCTCTTTCTTAATTTCTCCATTTTGGGGATGGTTATGGAGAAGTTGTTGCAGCAAAAATATAGCTTAAAATATTTATTTCCCCTATTTTCTCTATTTTGAATAAACTGTTGGAGATGCTCTAAGAGATATAACGAAAGAACTCAATAAAAGTAAAATTAGAGCATCTCCAACAACATCTTTAAAATTTCTCCAAAATGGATAATTAAAAGTCAAAATCTACATAAAAATTTACATCCATCTCCAACAGATTCTCCATTTTGGAGATGAAATCATTACTTATAATATTAAAATATTGTATAAATCTAATAAAATATTATTTATCTCTCATATACATCTCATTTGAATAAATCTTATTGGTAGAATATAATAAAAAAAAAATTCTCTCTCATGGTAATCATTTTTGGAGATTTTGGAGAGTTCTCCATATTTGGAGAAAATTACACCCTCTCTTCTAAATTCTCCATTTTGGAGAAAGATTTGTAGAATCTGTTGGAGCACAAAAATGCCTAAAATCTTCATTTTATCCATTTTGGAAAAGTTGTTGGAGATGCTCTTATTAATTGGTTACATATTTAAAATTATATGGTATTTTGAGTGTGAAATTTTATTTTAGGGCTAAGAAAACATGTACTCCCTCCGTCCCAAAATAAATGTCTACATTTCTATTTATGTTTGTCCCAAAATAAGTGTCCACTTTCAAAAAGTAGATAGCTAAATTATCACATTTACCCTTAATTAATGCACAAATACATAAGAGTTGTGAAGAAAAAGAAACATTAAATAAGGGTAAAGATGTCATTTGATACCAAAAATGGGTAATAATTATGCATGTTTAAAACTGTGTGTCAAATTAATTGTGGACACTTATTTTAGGACCGAGGGAGTAATTTATATTTATTGGGTAATTACGCTATCACCACTCACAATTCATCAACCTTTGTCAAACTTCTTGGAAATTAACAACAATTAATTAATGGAAACATATTGCTATCTTTTTTAGTTGACTTATTGGAAATTACCAACCACTTTGTTGGAAAAATAATAACTTTTATCTTCCCTCAATACAGTCTCCTACCAACCAAACAATTAAGGATGACATTATTTTGTCAATTTTACCTTTACATAAAATAATACAATAAAATTCGTCTTAATTTTATTTAGTGTCAAAAAATATTTTCTTAAATTATGTAATCTATACTATATTATAAAAACGGTATAAAAAACTCTTAATTACAACATTTTAATCACAAGTTACAACTAATTAAAGTCAATTACTTAATTTACAACTTCTTAATTAATGTTTTGTTACAACCTTACCAAACACAGTATCTCACATAATCATCTATTTGTGGAATGAATACTCATTTATTAATATAACTATTTGTTTTTTTGGTGGAAGATTTTATAAAATAAATTTTATATTAGCATAATCTATTTTAAATGTAGATTTTACATTTAAATCTATATTAATGAGATGTAATATAAAATCTTTTTTCTTCCGTATTTTTTTATATTACAAATCATAATGATTTTTCCATATTTTATTTTATAAAATCTTTTTCCATATTTTATTTTATAAAATCTTTTTACATAATGAAATGTAATATAAACTCTTTTTTCTTCCGTATTTTTTTTTTGCTAATATAAAATCTATTTTATTTTAAAAAATCTACACGTATTTTATATTAGCATAATATAAAATCTACACGTATTTTTTTGATAATATAAAATCTACACGTATTTTTTTCACGAGCATTAAAAGAAGAAAAAAGAAGGTTGATATAAATTAAAAATAAAAAATAACGAGATACACTAATAAATTATCGTATTCTTTAAAATAAAAATATTGCGCAATACTTTCCAAATTAATCAAGTGTAATGAAAATAAAATAGAAACGATGTAGATATAAAAATATTCTTCCATATTTTTAATATATTTACATTTAAACGTAAAATCGAAAATGAAAATAAAAGATTTTAAAATATTCTCTACATTCACTATAAATATATATAGTTTCTCTATGTATCATCCGAGTACAAGAGGAAGACGAACGGTCAGGTGTCAATAGTGGAAACTGCAACTGAACAAAAAGTATTCCACTATATTTTTGTTTCTTTGAAAAACTACTTTTTTATATTTTATTTTATTTACTGAGGATTTGTTTATATTTTTCAAAACCCACAATCATAGCACAAACTCATAACAACAAACGATTAAGAATATATGCAAGTTAACCACTTATGAAAATACATTCGTGTTAGCTCCAAATCTTTTGTTTGTTAAAAGTGTTGAAAATACCTGTCCTATTTCAGAGGACTTCCAAAAATATACTTAAGAAGACACAGACTTCAGAGGACGAAGACTTCAGAGGACAAACCTGTCTCTGAAGTACTTATCAGAGATTGCAACTTTCAGCAGACATCAGAGATGGCTTCATCAGAGGCTCTGAAGACAACGTCAGAGCTCTGAAGACATTCTCTCTGAAGATGGCGCTGAAGACTCCTGAAGTATCAAAACAGATAACCAATCACTTAGTAATAAGATTTACTTTATAGAGTAGGTTACTGTTCAAGCATGTCTTGAGCTTACCTTTTAGGTAAGACACTGTTCAAGCATGCTTCTATTTGTCAGAATAGTACACTGTTTACTTTATGGTCCTATAAATAGGACCATCACTCCTTTGACAAAAGTGTGCTTTTTGATATCTTGTATAAGAAGAATCAACTGAATATATCTCACGAAGATCTTGTTCTTTCTACTTGCTTTATATATGAAATGTGATATTTGAATCCGCTTTTGATATTAAACTATATTGCTTCCGTTGTTTATACTCTTGTTGTTTAAATCATTATTGTTATAAGATTAAATCTGGGATCCAACAATTGGTATTAGAGCTCTTTTTGTTTTCTAAAACAAAGAAAGATCATATCTGCATACTCGAATAGATTTAATTCTTACTGATTGAAGCTTTTATTATCTGTGCATGTTAGTGTAAACCCTGGTTTATTAAACTTCATATGCTCCAGATTTAAAAGTAAATCACAGTTACATCATTTAATAGAAAGATCTTCATAGAAAAGCATCAGTTCTTCAAATCTTCATCTTTTCTTCACAAAAATGGCAAACTCAAACATAAGTGCCATTTATACAGCCGAATCATTAACCAAACCTCCTACACTTCTAAGGGATGAATATCCTCAATGGAAGATAAGGATGGTAAATTTCTTAGAAGGCATGGACAGGGATCTGTTAAGATCAGTGAACGATGGACCTCACCAACCAATGGTGTTGGTACCAAGAGTTCCAGCAACAGCAGATACTGCTGAAATCCCTGCTTACTATGAAAAGAAAACTTCAAACTTTACGAATGAAGAAACTAACATGATGGATAATGATTCAAAAGTTTTTAGATTACTTATAATGGCCATTCCCAATGATATCTTCCAAGAACTTGATTCTTGCGTAACTGCAAAAGGGATATGGGATCAGTTGTTAAATCAACTTGAAGGAGGCCTACAAACTCAAAAGAACAGGAGAAATCTTTGTATCAATGAATATCATGATTTTCATGCATTACCCGAAGAAACCTTACATCAAACATACTCAAGGTTTAACATCCTCATCAACAAATGCAGAAAATTTGGGGTCATGAGAACAAAAGAAGAAAACAATGTTCTCTTTCTTAAAAGTCTAAATAAAGAATGGTCACAACTGTCAATGTCGATACAAGCCAATCAAAATCTTGAATCATGGTCATTGACTGACATTTATGGTACCTTGGTAGCACAGGAAAAAGAAGTTGTTAAACAAAAATCAAAAACCTCTTTAGGTGGTCCACTTGCACTCATGTCAAAACAAAAGGGTGTATCACAAGAATGCAGAAATGCTGAAAAAGACAATTGTTCAAAAAGGGAATCTAAAAGAAAATCCAAAAAGGTTATGATGTCTGAAGAAGTTGAACACTCAGATTCTGACTCAGATGATGACATCAATGCCTTTGCCAAATCTCTTGCATTAATCACCCATCAATTTAACAAGAAATTTGGCAAGAAAGTCTTTGAAGGAAGAAGAGATGATGAAGAAAGAAGAGGAAATCGAGAAAGAAGATTTCAGAAAACTGAATATCAACAAGAGCCCAGATCTACTCTGCATAGTGATCAAAAGGGCATTCATTTCACCAATCATGATTCTACTCAACAATCAAGATCTCAACAATCATTTCAGTCGAGGTATCCTCAACCTCAGAGGTACTTCAAGCCACAACCACAAGTACAAGCACAGAAAACAGAATCAGACACCGCTCTTCCATCAAACGAAAACGATGGAAGATGTTTTAGATGTGGAAAGGCAGGCCATTACTCCGCCAACTGCAGAGGTAGACTCATCAAGGATGAAGACTACTACAAAAACAAGTACAAATACAATGTCAAAGAAAGAGTACTTGTAGCAGAGATGGAAGACTGGCTGTCAGACTCAACAAGCGATGGAGAGGAAGAACCCACCAATCTCTGTGGTATGGCGTTCACAGATGATCAAAGTGACGGATCATCAGAGGACTACTCTGAAAAGGTAAACTCTCCTTCCACCTCTGAAAGTGATCTTGAATTGGATGTTATTAAACTAACCGATGAATTTCAAATCCTAAAGCAAAAACTTGTTGAGGAAAAAGAAAAAGCAAAACAAATGACAAAAGATCTTAATTTCTACAAAAGGGAAAAAGATCTTCTTGAATCAGAAAAGAGAGATATTTTTGTTGAAAAATCTGATCTTGAAAAAGCTTAGAAACAAAAGGAAAAATCATTTTCAGAAAAATTCAAAGAACTTGAGAAAGTTTTAAAAGTTAAAGAATAAGAAGTAAAAAAATCTGAGTATGAAAGACTCAATTCTGTTGCCTTAACCAATTTTTTCCAAAAAGAAAGAGAAATCTTACATCAATCTCTGGAAAGGAAAGAACTTCAAATCAAAAGTTATCTTGATGCTCAGGATGTTCATATAATGATAAACTCTCAAATGGATACTCAAGGGCTTGGATTCAATGAATTGGATCCATTTACTGGATTGAATAAAACTTCACTTTCTTCCACTTTCTGTAAAGGAAAGGTCCAGAGCTCTGACTGTCCATCACTGAACAATTTCAAAAGAATAAAAACCTCAGAGAGATAAAAAATAAGGGCTCTGAACTTTAAAAATGTAGCATACTCTGAAGTACAAAGCTTTCCAAATTCCATCTTAAAAATAGAAAAGGAAACTTCAGAGGTATTTTTCACAAAACCTCAGAGCAATGACCCTAAAGAGATTTTTAAGTTTAATGCATTCATCAAAGATGAATCTGAGACATCTGAACAAAGTACCTCTGAAACAAGTACTTCTGAAGATGAACATCAGAGTTCACTTAATCCAGATGCACCTCTGTATTCACCAATCTCTGATGAATGCATCAGAACTACATTTGCGGATGACATCAACAAAATAAATCAAGAAAATATCATAGCTGATATAGAGAAGAAAGAAAGCATGAAAAGAATCATCAAAGTCTCCAGACCTAAGAAAATTGAGAAACGATCAGAGGTAGTTATCTCTGGTAAGACTGAACGAGACTTTCTTGACTCTGATTCTGAATCTGATCCAGAGGTAGATGAACAAATTTTCTACAAACCAGAGAAAGTAATTCATAAAAAGATAGATACCGTTGGTTCTAGAATTTTGAACATTCCTATTTCTGTTTTAAAAATTAAACCCAGACTACCAATATGTCCTGACTTTGCAGAAATGTGTCTTCAAGCAAAAACTTCTCTGGAACTTGAAAAAGAATTACAAGAAAAGGTAAAGAATAAAACTATCACTTCTCAACTCTACACTTATAAACTAATCAAGTTTACTCCTGGACAAAAAGGAAAATGGCAAGAAATTAACCATTCTGATCCTGTTTGTGCAGTGACCAACAAAGAGAAGAGGATGTTTTTGAACAAGAGAAGGCAACTTGAAAAGAAGGTTGTCTCTCAAGCTAAAAGAAAAGAAGTAGTTAGGAATACTTGTAATATTCCTAGTACTAATTCAAAAAGGAATCATAATGTATCGAATGCATTTAATGAAATGAAATCCTTTGCTTCTACTTCTTATTGTTCTGTAAAATGCAATTGCATCCAACTCTTGATGAAACTAAAAAATCACTTCAAAGGTTCTCACTGTTTTCTTAATCAATCTCTGAATAAAAATTCAGAGACAACGCCTCAAAAGAAAAAGGACAAGATAGAAAGTTTTGAAAGTTTACAGATGAAATTGAGTATCAAGATAGAAAGTTTTGAAAGTTTGTTACATCAACCGAAAAGAAAAAAATTATAATAAAAAGCTAAACAATGTTATAAATAACCAAGATTACCACTAGATTAATAGTGTATTAATAGATTTATAGAGAAAGAAAGTAAGAAAGTTGGAGAGAATGAAACACTTATGCAAGTATATTGATGTGTGTTTTTTACATTTACACAAGGGGATATTTATATTACATAATCTCCTATTCATCTACATGGTTTATATGTTGAACAACTTGATTGTGGATTGTACATGAGAGTTGAAATTTGCATCCACAACCCATACTTCATAATATATTAGTATCTATAATACTCCCTGTAGATCCCAGTTTCAGTGCAATCAACAGATATAAGAACAATGATGAAGAAGATATTGGCCACAGCAACTAGTCATATGATTAATATAAACTTCAAAGGGCTAAGGTTTACAGAGAGAATTTCTGATAATAGTATGTAAACCTAACAACTAGTAAACTGAATAATGAATCTCTAACCTGACAAATGAAATAAAAATAACTTTAAATACTCGGGCTCGCAGGCCTAATGGGCTTATGGGCTTTAAGGCCCAACAAGCTTACAACTATTACAACTTGTCACAAACTACCCTGAACTTCTATTTAACATTGAAAAATGGCCCTAACAATCTCCCCCTTTAAATAGAAGTTGATAGTCACGCCAGTTAGGAACGTAGATTTTTCGGAAACCAAAGCTGATCTCGAAATATCTAATCTGAGTTCTGTACTCCAGTCGCTCTTCAACTACACCCAGTGCTTCAAGAACAAGTGCCTTGTATTTAGGATCCAAAAGCTGAACCCCTTTTTCATCTTTATCCAGTGCACGCTTCAACTTGTCTCTTAGCAACATCAACGTACCATCACAGAATCTGGCAATCTGATTGAAACGAATGAAATGCATAATTCCTTTGTCATTCACGTAGGTCATGCCAAACTCTGGAAGCTTTATCACGGTAAACGTAGGTACATTCTGGGTATCAGACGGAATCTTCAAATCAGGCTTGTGCAGATTAATCTTTGGCTAGTTGCTTTCTAACCCGATCTGAATATCTTCCACCGAAGCAAGTTTCATTGCACACTTCATGTATCTTTTCACTGTTTCTAGAGCATCAATGACTTCTCCGGGTCTGACAGTTCTGGTCTTTAAGTCACGTAAGATATACAGCAGATCTTGTGGCTCCAAGCATGGAAAATCAGCATCAGAAAAGCAATATTGTTGACCATCTTCTCTAGTAACCATAAAGTCCGTATACTTGACCTTCATAAAGTAGGCAGGTATAATCTTGTCAACTGATACAATCCTGAGCTTCGTCTTGGAATACTTGTGTTGGAACTTTCGGTATACGAACACAAGTTCACGCTGTTTTTCTTTGTTTTTCACTGACTGTAGACCATGTATAACAACTTCATCATACTTTCTGATCCAGTGGGAAAATATCCTCTTCTGACTTTCTTCGAGGAAAGGAACTTTTATTCGGACTCTTTCCCACTTGGATGGACGAGCTGGAGTTGTATTGACTGGTTCTCTAACTGGTGAAGCTGGAGGAGATCTCTCGGGAACTACTGTATCAGAAAATTCAGGGTAATTAACTGGATAAGTCAATAGAGGAATCACGACAGAAGACTGATCCTCTGGATGCAGTATTTCATCAATTTCTTCTTGCATAACCACCAGAGCTCTTTCAGAATTTGCACATTCTTCTATCGTGTCTGTTACTTCATACGGATCTAGTATTATTGTCCAATCTTCAGGAACTATCGGAGAATCAAATTCAAATTCCTCAGGCTTTTCAACCGTCGGATAATCATATAGTATCAGATCAGTCACTGGTTCCCGTTCCTGTTCCTGCCTCTGTCCCTCTGTTCTTGTACCCGAACCCATACCCTGTTCAACCTGCTCCGACTCCACTACATGAGACTCCGGCTCAGATCGACGTTGGCGCTTCTCCCCCTCATGGTGATCAGGATCATCCTGATCATCATGTCGGCGCTTGAGCCGTTCTGCCTGGCCACGGTAGGTATCTTCCACTGCCGAAAGGCGTTCAGTCAAAACAGCTACGGTTTGCTGAAGGCTTGTTGGATCTGGAAGGCTTCGACAGAAACGATAGGTTGGGGTGTAGGTGGGGTCGGTGTAGATGCTTGAGAAAGTAAGGATAACAAATCGGCATCCTGGGTGGGTTCGGTTTGAGATTGGGCTATAAGTTTGGCGAGAAGGATAGATTTTAGTTCAGGTATGGACAGATCCGCAGCTGATAGAGAAGATGGAGTAGATGTGGTCTCCGGCTCAGTCGCAGGACCTTTGCCTTTGACCATGCGTTTGATGTTGTCCAACTCCTCCGTCATCATAGATTGGACAGCCTTTAGGGCGCCGTCCATGTATTCCCTTGAGACAAACTCAGTTTGGGTAACGCCGGGGTCACTTAGACTTCCCGTTGTAGCTACGACTGTAGAAGTCGAGCCGCCTACGTTCACGGTTGGCGTGATGATAGCCGTGGTAGGACTTCCATCCAATCCTCGTAACCTACCCGATGGTGGGTTTACTATGGATGTTCCGGCCGGGCCACTTAGGCTACCGGCGATAGCCGAAAACGGAATCTGTGTCCTAGGAATGGCGTGTATTACAAATGGCTCTAGACTCCGTGCAGACAAAGAAGGCGAGAACGGGGGCAACTGTTCTCTTGTTTCAATATCAACACCCTCCAAGTGAGAGCCCGATAGCGTATGTGCTAAATCCCCGTGAGTTTGTGAAACCACCATCTGTTGAGAGATGGTGGAGTGGCTTGGTGGGGTGTGCAAATGCGCCGCTAGGTCCACGGCGGCTTCTTCAATACCCAGTCCCAACACATGAGACTGGATAGCAGATGTGGCTACCTGGCTAGATGTGGCTGGGGGGGATACAACCGAAGATGGTTGTCCCATCACTCGTGTACTCTCAGAATGTAGCTTACTCCGCCTTTCCCTCACACAACTCACCTCTTGATGTTCAACTAATACTCCCTCCGCTCTCCTTATCTCTCCGGATGGGGGCTGATTATCGTCACCATCCGAGTCAGAAGACTCTTCATTTGATGCCGATGTTGCGGTTTGGGTTTCCTCGGTGTCGGAAGTGGCTGATGTTCCTTCAGTAGCAGCGACAGAAGAAGACTGAGCTTGAACGGCTTCAGAAACTGTTGCCTCTTCTGTCGTTGGAGGACCTGTTGTTGGTGGAGGAGATGGTTGTCTCGAAGAACTTGGCTGGCTCGTTCCAACGGCACTGCACCTCTCGTTCGTGGACGCTGACCCTCACGTCGCTCAGGTCTCGCTCCTTGGGCAGGTCCTGCCGGTCCTGGCCGGACCATAGGAGCTGGGATGTTGTGTGTGTGCCTATAAGCTATCACACTGAGTGCCGTGGGACGAGCATGGTCTAGTACCCCGACTGGGATTTGTCGGGCGACAACACCTTCTAGATCAGCACGGGAAGGAATCTTCCGGGTTGGATGTTGTGGGCACATCGGGTGGGTGGAGCGGCGCTGTATCTCGGGATACAGGTTCATGTAGTTCCGGATGATTATCTGTAGGAACCGCATGAAGGGGACGAAGTTTGAGCGCCGAGATGCAGTCGACCGAACTCTCTGAATGAGTTCAAACCATAGAAGATCGGCAAAGTCGACGTGGCGATTGAATGCCACCGCATGAAAGATGCGTAGAATCGGAGCGCTCGTCAGATCAATGCCTTTCGTTATAGACGAAAGACACCGATTGATATAAGTGAACAGAGTGTACCATAACGTCGATAGATGTTTGCGGTTGAAGGTTGATGGTATGCGGAGTTCTGCGCCGTATCCCAACGAGAGAAGATCGGTGCACAATATAGCATCTGAGACAAGCGGGTCGAAGTCTTCTTGGCCAGCTACAGATCCGGCGGTCGGTAACCGAAGAAATTGGCGGAATAGATCACTTGTGAGAAGCACTGGTGTGTGATCTATCCGACCTTCAAGATGGAAACCGCCATCGGCTTCTAAGGCATGAAGGGAACGCCAGAATTGTTGTAGGTATATGATTGGAACGGTGGCTGTTTCTGTTAGAGCATAGGAGAGTGGATGGCCCCTTAGTATCTCGATGATGACCTGATGTTGAATGGCGAGTTGGGTCACATCGAGATGGTAGTTATTTGCTGTAAGTGGAAGGAACTGATCCTCGGGAATCAGTTCCGCATCTGCGATTGGATCAATCGCTGGTGGCTGATTTTGAGCCATTGTACCTGTGAAGAAGTAATCGATTAGTACACAGGTTTGGAAACACAATTTTCGCCGTTGGAGTTATACCGTGATGATTTAGATCACGCCAGATAGTAACTCCAAAAATTTGGAAGAGCAAACCCTACTCGTGAGTTAGGGTCAGTCACCAAGGCGCGCAGACTTGCACCAGTTCATAGAATCAGCAAACTTCCTCATAAACACACATAAGTCCAAGTATGACTATAAGCACCAACACCTTGGATTCGACCGGATAAAAGCAAGACCGGACAAGGCATTCGACCGAAGGTCTCATAAGACCGGATAGATGTTGGATCGGATGCGGTCTTTGACCGGAGGTCACTAAGACCGGATAAGGTCTTTGACCGGATAGGGTCTTCGACCGGATACGGTCTATGACCGGAGGTCATTAAGACCGGATAAGGTCTTTGACCGGATAGGGTCTTCGACCGGATACGGTCTACGACCGGAGGTTTCAAACGACCGGTGGTTTAAACCACCGGATATGTGGTCGACCGGAGGGATCGTTTGACCGGGGGAGCCTTCGACCGGGGCGAAACCCTAGATCGGAGTATTCCCCCGGAGAAGATAAATCGACACTGATCCATCTCCGGGGAACATCCAGATCAAATCCCACTGATAAATCGATCGATTATAATCGATCGATATAGTCTAAGCACAACGAAACACTTCAACAAATACCTTGTCGATTGAAGGTGATGAAAACGACGTATAGGGTCGAAGAGTGCGGTCGAATGAGGTCCGGGCGAGAGAGATGAAGGCGAAGAGAGAAAATATGATCGATCGAATGAGGAAGATGCCTTCGACCGGGGTTCTTATACCCCGGAGGGTGTTGGGCTTGGGCCGGTGGGTGGGGGGGGGGCGGGTAGGTTATGGGCCGAAACAACCACATAGATAAACCGAAACACAAACCAACATCAAAAAAAAAAAAAATTTGGAGTTTTCGAAGAGAAATAAAGCAACTTAAAAAAACTTGAAGGAAAAAAACAACAAAAAAAAACAAAAAACTAAGGAGAGAAGACGAATAGAACATGAAAGAATTAACGAAAGTTTACTCACGGAGACACGAGACCTAGCTCCCCCTCGAATGATCACCATGAGGAGGTCCAAACACAGAACCCTCTTACCTGCTCCCCCTCGAAAGGAGGACCCGTGAAACTTACCAACCATCTGACGCTAGTGGTCCCCCTGAACACAGTATCGGGTTGTAGATCTGTCACTAACAACTTACTCTTCAAGGAACAAAGGAATGAACTGCACACACAATCACGAAAAACAGATACACGAACACAAAAAAAACAAAAAACGGGAACACAACGAAATCTACTTTGTTAATACAGAAGTTCGTAACGGACACAGAGTTGAACGAGTAAAATGCAATAACCAAGGAGTGTGGAAAATAGCAACCAGAGACACGTCACTGGGGCAGTTGTCACAGTCATTCGTTATTGAATGAAACTCGTAGAGAGCTGCGAACGGATCAAACTTTCAAATTTAGCATACCTAGCTTGGACACAAGGTAATTAAATTGTTTTTCGTCCAAGGCTTTGGTAAATAGGTCTGCTAACTGATGCTCTGAATTAACAAAATAGAGTTCGATAGTACCTTTTTCCACGTGATCTTTTATAAAGTGATAGCGCACATCAATGTGCTTCGTCTTTGTGTGTTGGACGGGATTGCTTGATATGGCTATAGCGCTCTTCGAGTCGCAGTAGATGGGAATCCTGGAGTAATTAAATCCATAATCTTTGAGCTGGGTGCGCATCCAGATGACTTGCGAGCAGCAACTGGCGGCTGCTACATACTCCGCCTCGGCGGTGGAGGTGGACACGCAGTTTTGCTTCTTGGAAGCCCAGCTGACAAGACGATCGCCCAAGAACTGAACATGACCCGACGTGCTCTTCCGGTCCAGCATGTTGCCAGCGTGGTCAGCGTCCGAGTAGGCTGTCAATTCAAAACCTGTCTCTTTTGGGTACCACAAACCAAGATCAGCAGTACCTTTTAAATAACGAAAGATTCGCTTAACCACAGCTAAGTGAGACTCTTTAGGTTTTGACTGAAATCTTGCACATAAGAATGTCGAAAACATAATGTCAGGCCGACTAGCCGTCAAGTACATCAGAGAGCCAATCATACCTCTATAAATAGTCGCATTCACATCCTTACCGTCAGGATCGGAGTGAAGCTTTAGAGTAGTGGACATGGGGGTTTTCATAGATGAAGATTGTTCCATCTGGTATTTCCGAAGAATATCCGAGATGTACTTAGATTGATTAATGAAAATACCTGTTTGTAATTGTTTTACTTGAAGACCCAGGAAAAAAATCATTTGCCCCATCATGCTCATTTGAAAATGTTTACTCATTAAGGCAGAAAAGTTCTGACAATACTTGGGGTTCGTGGAGCCAAAGATTATATCATCAACATAAATTTGTACAAGAATGATATCGTTCTTCTCTCTTTTAATAAATAAAGTAGTATCAATTTTACCTTTAGAGAAGCCAGACTTGACTAAGAAGGATGAGAGTGCATCATACCAGGCTCGTGGCGCTTGCTTAAGACCGTATAGGGCCTTGTCGAGAAAGTAGACGTAATGCGGATTTTCAGTACTCACGAAACCTTCGGGTTGTGAGACATATACTTCCTCCTTGAGCACGCCGTTGAGAAACGCGGATTTCACGTCCATTTGAAAGACGATGAAATTCTTGTGAGCGGCGTAGGCGAGGAACATGCGGATCGCTTCAATGCGAGCAACCGGTGCAAACGTCTCATCGTAATCAATTCCTTCTTGCTGGCGATATCCTTTAGCCACTAGATGCGCTTTGTTCCGAACAATGATGTCGTTTTCGTCCTTCTTGTTCTTAAAAATCCATTTAGTCCCTATCACCGTCTTGTTCTTAGGTCGGGGAACTAGGCGCCATACTTTGAGGGTCTCAAATTGGTTGAGTTCCTCTTGCATAGCAATTACCCAGTCTGGATCATTCAGCGCTTCAGAGACAGTGGAAGGTTCGATACGGCTGAGGAACGAGGAAAATAAACAGTCATTAGCGGTGGTGGATCTAGTTTGAACTGGTGTGGAGGGATCACCAATGATCTGATGAAGGGGGTGTGCTCGAGTCCACTTGGTGGTGTGTGGATGAGGTTGATATGTCTGATGGGAGGTATCGGAATCCACATGACCACCTGGGGGTAAATCCTGAACTGCCTCGAGGGATGATGGCCTGTGAGGGGGAAGTTTCGTAGTGGGAGTCGAACAAGGAGTAGAGGACGACTCAGCTGGAGATGAAATGATAGGAGGTTCCGGGATTGCCGGAGAGGAAGCTTCGAGAGCACCTTCAACAGGAGTCGGTGCAGGAAGTTGACCGGAAACAGGAGTCGGTTCAGGAGCACCGTCATCACGAACTTGAGTAAGAGGATTTCTATCACTTGAGCTTGGGGAAGCTTGATCATTGGCAGTAGAGGATGGAGCACCAGGCGAGGATGGACCTCCAGAGTCGGTAGGGCCAGTGACTTGTGTCACGTCTGGTGCTTGAGCAGTATTCCTGTCACATGACTTAGAGTTAGATTGAACATTAAATAAGTCATTATAAAAGAATTCAAACAGTAAATCCAAATCAGAAAGATGTGCTCTTGACGTAGACGCATGATGTAGATCCACTGGAGATTGTGTAGCTTCCGAACGGAATTGTCCAGAAGCTAACACACCAGTAAGCGCGGGTTCTGAACTGAGATGCTCAGAAACCATATCAGGGGCCTCGTCAAAAGTCACGTTTACGCTCTCAACGACGGTCTTCGTCCGTTTGTTGTAGACACGATAGGCTTTTGCGTGCTGAGAGTAGCCGATGAACACTCCTTCATCCGCTTTGGGACTGAATTTGCTAAGATCATCCTTATCATTTAAGACAAAGCAGGTGCATCCGAAGGCATGAAAGTAGTTGATGTTCGGAATACGATTGTTGATGATCTCGTACGGAGTCTTGTTGAACCGCTTGTTGATGATAGACCGATTTTGAGTATAGCAAGCGGTAGCAACAGCTTCTGCCCAAAGAAATAGTGGTAGCTTGGAATGAGATAACATCGTGCGTGCTGCTTCGACTAGAGTTCTGTTTCGACGTTCTACCACTCCATTCTACTGAGGAGTACGAGCAGCAGAGAAAGTATGCGAGATACCCACTGAAGTGAGATAAGTGGTGAGTAACTGATTCTTGAACTCAGTGCCGTTGTCCGTCCTGATGGTTTGAACTACTTGGTTGAGACTGACTTGAATACTTTTCAGAAGAGAGATTATCAACTCGGGAGTTTCATCCTTGGAACGAAGAAATCGGACCCAAGTGTAACGAGAGAAATCGTCAACCATCACCAGGACATACTTCTTGTGATTTATGCTTTGAACGCGCATCGGTTCACATAAGTCCATGTGGATTAGCTCAAGGGACCGAGAAGTACTCGGAACGGCTTTAGGCTTGTGAGACGCCTTTTTCATCTTGCCCTTTTCGCAGGCAGCGCACAGATGATCTTTTGCAAACTTGAGATCTGGCATACCTTTGACATGTCCCCCGAGCACCAACTTGTTGATGTTCTTGAAGTTCAAGTGCGAGAGACGACGATGCCATAGCCAGCTTTGTTCAGCAGATGCTTTGGACAACAAACAGACTTCCTTATCGGGTTTCAAGGATGAGAGGTCGATCGTGTAGAGGTTGGTGCGTCGCGTTCCAACAAGTATTTCTTTACCATCCTCAGTTCGAACGCTACACCTTTTAGCCTTGAAAGTAACCTCGAGATTCTTGTCGCAGAATTGACCGATACTGAAAAGATTGTGACCGAGACCTTCGACATAGGAGACTTTCTTGATTGTGATATTATCTTTGACAATATCGCCGTAACCCCTGATAGGAGAGGAGTGATCATTCCCGAACCGTACATTTCCGCAAAACCTCTCGGTGAAGTTTGTGAGAAGCTCCCTTCTTCCGGTCATGTGCTTGGAGCAACCTGAATCTAGATACCACACATGACCGTCCTGCAAAACAGGTTATTTCTTTTTAGGTACCCATTCGTAAATGGGTCCTTTGGGGTTAGATTTAACACCCGACTTAGAGACCCGTTTATAATTGGGTCTTTGTCTTTCACGGGAAACATTACGATGAGAATTATTATGAGCAATATGATATGAACCAAACCAATCAGATGCATAACGGCTATCAACAAAATCATTTGATCCACAATGAGAACAACACAACCAATCATGCGACAGTTGAAGTAATTGCGGAATTGAATAAACTTTTAAAGGAAGAGTTCCATTACAATCAACTAGAGGTTTAGAAATAAAAACATCATGATTGTTATTGTTCTTTCTAGACTTTAACACAGGATCAACTAATTCTGATGTTGCCGAGCTCTCTTTTGACTTCTTAGATACCCAAGCATATTTCACTTCTTTCCGCCGACCAAACGTATCTGAAATGCCGTTAAACCCATAGTCAGAGGATTTGAAAATTGACGATTGTGACATTTGAGAGCGACCGGTCTTTTTCTTCTTCTGTGAACGCCTTTTAGATTTAGACTTGGAAGGTGTTGAAGAATTGTTCACAGAAGGTTTTCTCGAGGCAGATGTAGAACATTCACCTTTATAAAATTTAACTGGAGGCTCACATGACTCATTTAAAAAATCAACATGGCTAGGTAGAGAAGGATTAAAATCAAATTGGCTCAAAGTGCTATCTAAACACACCTCAGAATTCAAGAATGCGGAAAATTCAAGTTCCTCATCAGAAAGGACCTTATCACATGAGGACTTCAGAGCATTTGAAGAGTTTGTTGAGTGCAGATCATATGCGGAAGCATTTTTACAATCAGAACACTGATCTGATTTAAGACTTTGAGGCTCTTTTCCTTTATTTGAAATGATCGGTGACGAGTCACCCATAAAAGCTTTGTAGGAAGATGTGTCAGAAGAAGGATAAGAGTTTTCAGACAGAGACGATAACTCTCTTTGGAGAATGGAAGACTGAGCATGAGGGTCAACCTTGTGAAGTTGCACTTTCAGATTATCTGCTGCCATAGCAGCCAGTTGTGAGTGCAACTTCTTTATTTCTGTCTGGTAATATTCTTTTTCTTCTTCCGACATAGTCTCCTTTTTGTTGGAACTGAGACACTCAATTTGAGATAAAAGACTTTGCTTTTCCTTTTGAAAAATTTCCCTTTCTAGTGCATACGATTCTTCTAGCTGAACAAGTTTCTTTTCTAAAAGCAGAGTTGGAACATAAACCTTGGGAGCTAGAGGTTCCTCCTCAGTTTTAACGGTTTTAGTATCTAGTTCAGCTTGAGAGTAACTATGGAAAAAATCGGATGACAGGAAACGGGGTTTGTCAGTATTATAAGAAGCATTTAAAGTATCATAAACAAAAGGAAATGTCCTTTTAGAAAGAACAGAGTTTTCTCTTCTCAACTTATCTTCAAGGTCTTCCTCCTCAGTGGGTGTGGTCCAATGTATCTTATATTCAGGAAAGATTTTGTCTAATCCAAAAAATTCAGATGCATATAAAGTAGGAACTTTGGATAAAGCCTTGTTTAAATAATTAGGGTTATCGTACCCGATACCCGCATTTCCGTACTTTGGTTCTTTTGGTGCGATTAGCTTTAGCGTTTGATCAGATTGACCAAATTTATAAAGTTTCTTTTCAAGCTCTTCTAGCTGATTGGATAACCTTATGTTCTCATTTTTGTAAGCCACGTTTTGATTTAACAAATCAATTTTCTCGGACTCAGACATATGGAGCTTATCGGTCAGGTCATCTACTTTGGTCATTAGAGTTTGTGACTCTGTTGAACACCTCACATTTTCTTCTCTTAAATTAGAAATAGTGCACATGTAGCTAGAAATTTCTAAGCTTTGATTTTCCATAAAGTCAGACTGCTTAGTGACACGGTTTTCCAGAGAAGAGAGAAGTTGTTCTTTTTCTTTTAACAGAAGCTTGTAAGAGTCAAGTTTGTTCATTGATAGTTGCATCTGATCAAGTAAAGCTTCATGAAAAGGAGTACATACCTGGCAAGGAGCATTGTGATCTTCTTCATCAGAATCAGATGGTGATGAATGGTTGCCCATGAAACACAGATGAGCTTCAGCATCCTCAGGTTCTTCATCCGACACTTGTAACCAGTAATCGTCTTCAGCCATTAGAGCTTTACTGGCTTCCTTTTCTTTGGCAAGAAGCAGCTTGGCTCGGTAGTAGTCGGCGTTGCGCACAATTGGCTTGCGACAATCTTTGGCGAAATGTCCTAACCGACCACAATTGTAACATTTGATCGGTTCGTCTTTCGGCTTTTCTTCATGTCTCTTGTCAGGCTTCTTACCAGCTTCAAAACGACTGTTACCTTCAGACTTGTCCCGATGATCACGACGAGTAGAGACTCTTTGCTTATTGGAAGTCTTGGAGAAAAACTTCCTCTTTTGAAATGCTTGAGTGAGAAACATCATTGCTTCTTTTATCTTGGCAAGTTCTGGATCCGAGTCGCTATCGGGATCTTCAGGTTCAGAATCACTCAGCACGGGCTCTTTTCCAGATGATCGGCTGACGGACTTGCCTCTTCTCTCAGATACAAGTGCTATTTGATCAGTTGCTGGCTTTTCTTCTGCTTTCCCAATAAGTTCCATCACTTCCTCTTCGTCTTGGAGCAGCATTTCATAGAGTTCGTGAAGGTACAGCTTCTCCAAGGTTTGAGTGTGGCGAATATGGGAGACGAACGGTTTCCACTCAGGCTGTAAGTTGTTCATAAACTTTATGTTGTTTTCCGTGTTCGTCTTTGTGATCTTATTTTTCTGAAGATCATTTAGAAGCATATTAAACCTTTCGTAGGTTTCTGTCAGCGTTTCACCCTTTCGTGCTTTAAACCCATCATATCTGGTGATACAGTTTGTCACCTTTAGCTGGTTATTGATGTGGCTTCCCATCATCATCTTCTCTATTTGGTCCCACATCTTTTTCGACGAGTCTTTGAAGCTATCTATACAAGCATAGATGTCATTAGGTAGACTTTGAAGAAGATATGATTTTGCCAGCTTTTCTGCCTCGTACATTTCCTTTTCTTTGTTAGTAAAATCACCAACAGTTTTCCGGATCTGGCGCTCTGGCCACCCTTCAGCTGGGTTTGCCGGTACCACTTTCATAGGCCAATCTTGTGGACCCTCAGTCAGGCATTTGTATATATCTTCATAGTTGGTTTTTGCTTCTATGAAATTCATAAATCGGTCATGCCACTGAGGGTATTCTCCCCGAAAGAGCACCGGGGGCTTTTGGTCAGAACCGATGGCTAGAGCATCCCTTGAGTTCATCTTTACTTCTTAACTTAAGAGCACTGTAATGATCGTTAGGCAAGCAGAATGATCCAAATACAATAAAATAGAAGAAACACAGAAACACTTTATCTAAACAGAAAATCAGGTCAAACAAATATCCGGTCGAAGGTATGCCCGGAGGAAGCAGTTATCCGGTCGAAGGACACGTCCGGGGATACACTTATCCGGTCGAATGATACGACCGGGGACACACGAATCCGGTTGAAGGACAAGACCGGAGGACCCTTATTCGGTCGAAAGGACAAGACCGGATCACCTTTATTCGGTCGAAGGGATAAGACCGGGGACACTCTATTCGGTCGAAGGAGTTTGACCGGAGCACAAGTGTCCGGTCGAAGGAGGAAGTTTTATTCGGTCCGGTCGAATACTCAGGTCGAAAGACTTAACTAACGATAATCACAAATAAGGATAAAAACAAACAACCCCGAAGAACACGAAGAATCCGATCGAAGAACCCGAAGAATTTCTGGGTTTCGATCGAATGCAAACACAGATCCTTCGATCCTTTGATCGAAGGAATTAACAAAACACGCAAAAAACCAAACTCACTAAGACCGAATACTCATAAATCAGAAACTCTAAGATCGAAGGAATTTATGACCAAGACCGAATACATATTTTCCAGAAACTTACCAGATTCGATCGAAGCCAAAACAAATTCAGAAACAGATTCGATCGATAGAAACAAAAAATTAATTATCAACTAAAGCACATATTAGCAATAAGTACATAAACGAATGATTATAGGGTTAACCTTTTGCCTATCTGCTCTGATACCAATTGTAGATCCCAGTTTCAGTGCAATCAACAGATATAAGAACAATGATGAACAAGATATTGGCCACAACAACTAGTCATATGATTAATATAAACTTCAAAGGGCTAAGGTTTACAGAGAGAATTTCTGATAATAGTATGTAAACCTAACAACTAGTAAACTGAATAATGAATCTCTAACCTGACAAATGAAATAAAAATAACTTTAAATACTCGGGCTCGCAGGCCTAATGGGCTTATGGGCTTTAAGGCCCAACAAGCTTACAACTATTACAACTTGTCACAAACTACCCTGAACTTCTATTTAACATTGAAAAATGGCCCTAACACTCCCCCTTAGATGACAATTTCAAATCGGAGTTAAATCTTGATGTACTGCCTCATTAAAAACCTTACTTAAAAAAATCCAATGGGAAAAAACTTTAGCAAAGAGAAAAAGAGTGCAGTTGGTAGTTGACTCCCCCTGATGTTGACATTCACAAATCATCACATGTTATGCGCGTGTCGCATACCACTACTACAAATATGACCTTTATAGGTGCCTAATTATACACGATTTTTGTTGTTTTTTACAAAAACCACGTATAAAGGACGAATCTGCATTCTTTTTACACGATTCAATTTGAACCGTTGCTAAAAATATGGTTTTATACTCAGTTCTAAATTAAAACCATGTAAAAAGGGTACTGGACAATTACAAATAGTTGCATCGATAAAACCGCGTATAAATGTTACCTTTTATACGCGGTTATTTATATTAAAAACCGCGTACAAAAGGGTCACTTTTGTACGCGGTTATTGCTAACAAAACCGTGTGTAAAAGCTACATTTACACACGGTTTTTAGCAACAAACCGCGTATAAAAGTAACCTTTTTGTACGTGGTTTTTAATAAACAATCGCATATAAAAGGTAACATTTATACGCGGCTTTTAATACACAACCGCGTATAAAAGTACAAACAATCGCATATAAAAGTAACCCTTTTATACGTGGTTGTTTATTAAAAACCGCGTATAAAAGGCCCTACTAGGGTTACCTGTAAATAACATAAGGAGGTGTCCTTTTTTGACAAAATATTGCTCATGCTCGAAAAAAAACACTTTTTTGATAATTTTTGGGCGTTTTTTGATGGTTTTTGGCATTATTCTTCACAAAAAAAAAAAAAAACTAAGGTATTATGATAATCTTAAACATATAGTTCCTTAATTACTACTTTTATATGCATTAACATCATTTTTTAAGTCATCTTAATTATATATATGTGATCTTAGCATCTTTGTATTTTGTATAGGCATGCGTACCGATTAGACTGGACTGATCAATTACCGACAACACTGATAAGGTATTATACTATACTACACATTAATTATATTAATTTTGCACATTATTGCTAAAAATTTTAACTTGCATGCATTTATTATACAAGTTCATGCATTTGATGCCTTTAGGTCGCCCGTTCGAATTTTGATCTAAAAGAGAATAATTTCGGATAGTCCCCTGTTTGGGACTGCTTTTTGAATATTTGTCTCATTTAGGATGTGAATGCATATAACGGATTGTTTATTTAAGAAAAACTCATAAGACGTTTCCCTTTACTCCTACGAATATGTGTTTTTATTATACACATATTTGGGGAGTTGTGGGGAAATGTTGCCGATTTTTCTTAAGTAATCAATATGTTATAAGCACTCACGTATGAGAACAAATATTCAAAACGTGGGTTAGGATGGCCACCTACAGCCTTTTGAGATCATGTCGTGCATGCATTTACAATTAGTACTTTATTTCGATATTGCAGATGAATCGTTATGATTGGATGTACCAAATACCATGAGCTACAAAGGAATACTTGTCCCGTCTTGATCAGTTTATGGAGGTTGCTGAGAATAATCGGGTGAACAACGGAGAAAGTGAAATTTAGCGTCCTTGTCGGGATTGTAGAACTTTTTGTAAATATAGTGATCATAGTTTAATTAAAGAACATCTTATTGTACATGGGTTTATGGAATGATATACCTGTTCGATTCGACATGGCGAGGATTTTGGTAATTGTAGTTACACTATAGATCGAGATTGTAATGACATCGATAATAACTATGAATCGGATAATGATAACCGTGATAACTTAGATGACATGTTACATGACGTGGAGGATAATATTGCCGATAAGGATTATGACAAATTTGAACAATTGTTTATCAACTCCGAAAAACCGTTGTATGTTGGTTGTTCAAAGTTTACCAAACTTTAAGTTGTGTTGAAACTGTTAAATTTAAAATCAAGCAACAGTTAGAGCGACAAAAGTTTTACTAGTTTGCTAGAGATTTTACATGAAATGCTTCCGGATGATAACGAATTACCTGTTTCGATATACAAAGCGAAAAAACTGATGTGTCTGATGGGATTGGAAATAGAGAGAATACATGCATGTCTGAATGATTACATGTTGTATAGGAATGCAGATCCTGATCTAAACGAGTGTCGTATATGTGGTACATCGAGGTATAAGCGAAAGAACCGAACAAAAGACAATAGTGATGTGAAACAAAAGGATGGTCCTCCCGCTAAAATGTTGTGGTATTTGCCAATCGTACCAAGATTGAAACAATTATTTGCAAACGCCAAAGATGCAAAGTTCTTGCGTTGGCATGCTAAAGATCGTAAAAAAGATGGGAATATTAGACAACATCTTTGAAGATTTTAGTGATGAAATTAGGAATATTCGGTTTGGTCTTAGCTATGACGGAATAAATCCATTTAGAAGCAAGAGCAGTCATCAGAGTACTTGGTCGGTGCTTCTATGCATTTACAAACTTCCACCATGGTTATGCATGAAACGTAAATACATCATGATGTCATTGCTAATTCAGGGCCCCAAACAACCTGGGAACGACATTGATGTATATTTGGATTCGTTAATTGAAGACTTGAAAGAATTATGGAGTCCAGGCATCGAAGAGTATGATGCATACAGAAAGGAACATTTTCAGCTACGAGCCATGGTTTTTTGCACCATAAACGATTTCCCGGCTTATGGGAATTTGTCAGGTTACAGTACAAAGGGAGAAAAGGCATGTCCTATATGTGAAGATGACACACATGCTCTGAGGTTGAGAAATTTTGGGAAACATGTGTACATCGGCCATCGAAGGTCTCTTCCGAAGAGCCACCAGTACCGATACCGTGAACGTGTTTTCTGAAAACTACAGTAAGTAATTCCTTTGTGAAAAGATCTGCATCATTGTTGCTCGATACAAAATAATACCAATGTTACCGTTGGTAATTAATATCTCATCAAATTTGATGAATTAATACAAAAAATTATTATTTTATACTACCATTTAGTTGAGACATATCCAATTTTTTCTTGTGTTATAACATTTCATTATGGGAGATCGCCTTAAAACTATTATTGTACCAACTACATTACCATTTTATAAAACTAAAATATTATTTTTAGAGTAACCTTTACAATTGGTCTATATGGTTCTATCAAAAATCTAAAAAACGTGTCCGTCCATCCATAAGTCTAAAAATAGTCACTAAATCATGTATTTGGCTTTGCAACAGGTCATTTGCCTTAATAACCTTAATGGATTCACCGTTAGTTGAAGGGAAACTTGGTTATTTTGCATATTTTTAATTAAATAATTGAGTGTACAGACTGTTAAAGCTTGACGTGATGTTGATGTAGGTCGTCGGAGAGTGTAGGGCGGAGATGATTAAGGGGGGGGGGAGAGAAGTGTTTGGTAGGGGGATAACATCAACGTTTTGTGGGATAGCGGCTGTGACACCGATGGATGTGGAAACAGTGATGGTTGGTGGGTGGGTGATGGTGGGATGATAATATTAAATGGAGAAGGTTGTGGTGGTGGCACTGATGGAGGTAGTGGTGGTGAAAGCAGTAGTAATGGTGGGGTGACGACAACAGTGGGGGCGACAGGGTGTTGGGGATGGAGTTGTTGGTTAAATTGGATGCAATGGTTATTTTTGTCATTTGAAAATCAAATTATGAAATCCATTACACTTCCCAAGAATTTATCAAATCTCTCAACTGTGGAATTCAGAGGAATCCAATCAATTCAATCTACAAACCAAACGCAAGAATGGACTTTCGCCAATAGAATTGACATTCTAATTCCTTCAATTTCCTTTGGAGTCCAAGAAACCAAATGCCCCCGAAGGGGATGCTTGGGTGGAGGTATCACGTAGTGGTGAATGGAAATTAACATAAATCATAGATGTTGTTTGGTTTAGACAAAGAATGGAAAGGGAATCAGTGAACGATTTTTATAATCGATCATTAACCCATATGGGGTAATGAATCATTAGTCCCTAAATTGGTGGGAAGGAAAAAAGTTAAATAGTTATTTTCCAACTCTCTCTATATTTACCCCTCAATTACTGCCTTCCCCCTCTCTTATTGCCATCCACTGTTTTTTATATCACTGATGAATATCTCAGTAACAACTTTTTGTTTGAGTCCCATTTTGTGTCATCTTAATCAGGGTAAATCCTCTCATCTTTCTTAATCAACGGCTTGTAAAAACATTGTCATTGTTATGGATCTCAAAAATGGAAAAAGTTGGGTCATTCTTGTCTTCTCATAATGGTAACACATAACACTGTTTATTTTCTATTTTCTTCGTTTTGTGTATTTGGTTAAATAAAAATTCACTAGAGTTTCGTTAAAGTAATTAAAGGGTTTTCTTTTTTGTCAAACATTTTCATCTTTGCGGGTTCTCCATCGGATTAAATGGTTGTTTCTTTGGAATTTAATAAAAGTAAAGGGCTCGGTTTCTTGGGTTTAACATCCCGAAATTTGTAAAAGAACGACTATGTAAGATCTTCAATAAACATCAAAAAGAGTACAAGTTTCTTCCAGAAAGTCAACATTGAATTCTTACACATGAATAGTTTTAAAGCCAATAACTTCCAAAACTGAATCTTACACAAGATCTGGGTTTAGAAACGAGTGTTACTAAAACCCTGCATAACATTTGCTATCTCCCAAGGTATGGAAAACGTCCCAAAGAGCCAAGTCCTTCACATGCCTCTAACTACTATACTCACTCATCTTAAGTGTCGTTAGTATCGCCCCTACTAGGACCTGATGCGCCTGTCGACAGGAAAAAGTGTTCGACTTAGACCTTAGTGAGTTCAAACATTTTAAACCACAAATCCTAGATAATGAGGAGATATATTGATCCCCATATAATAACTCGTGTTGTTTTTGTAAAACATGTTATGCAACACCAAAACTCTATTTTGAAAGACGCCAACATGTTTACAAAACATACGACACCCATTTAAAAGGCATCGTTAATCACGATACTCCAAACACCAAGAACATCTTGCAATGACGGGGGAAATCCATTTCCATTAGGTGTAACTAAACACAAAGTAGGTCACGACTCAATGTTGTTGAGTAACACCTCAAGACCCCATCTTAATGCCTACCGACCTCCGATAGAGTTACACTCCAAAGATTTAGTGTTGACCTTAGTGATTACCCCTATGGGTTTCACATCAAGGCATACAAATCTTAGTGCCAACTCTTTAGAGTTTCCTATCGTCGAAACTCACTCCACTTACCCTCGACTATTCATAACCCTTTTGAAAATGGTTAGTATCAACAAGTACATAAAACTCATACAATACAACTTGACCTTACTAAATAACTCCATAAGAATTCATCTCCAATATACATATCAACACATCTATAAAACGCTCGCAAACATGAATATTATACAATTTAGCAAGTATATACTAGAAAGTCAAGAAGACCAAATGATGTCGAACTCTCATACACCAAGTACGACTTACTCAAATGCCTAAGGATCCATTGCATTACAGCTCCAAATCACATTACTCCAATTTGGATGAACAATACATTAAAAAAACATGTAATCTCAAATAAATATGCAATATGTATGAATTTTGTTCAAATATCACATTGAAATATTTTTGTCGAACAAAATCCCAAAACTCATTTGAACCAATTTCAAACCAACAAGACCCACAATTCACTTGACTACATAAAACTCAATATAAGTCAATTAGGAATGTGTTTATCACAGTTCATGCAATTTCATTAATCAAAACAAGAATACATCAAAATACTCCCATTATTAAATCAATCCTTCAAGATTCCACACTCTAGTGATGCGTATCTCCAAATGTCTCAAAAACACAAATATAAGGATTTTAAGGTTTAATGACATCAAATGTACGAAAAAAAATGCACATATACCAACTAATCATCAACATTTGGTAAAATCCCAAGGAACACGTCAGAAAACCCAAAAAGAGACATTTTGACATGTATATATATATTTTTCACAACATAACTTGAAACTCACCTTGCTATATTTGAGCTAAATCAAGATCCAAATCAACTCTAGCTTCCATTGATGATTATTCCACCATCTCCAAGGCAAACCCTTGATTTCATCCAAGCTTTAACCACCTTCAAGTTACCTCCAACCAAGATCTTGAATCTCCAAGCTAGCCACTTCATTCAACCCCACATTCTCTAATCTTTAAGCCAACCCCAACTATTAATCTCAAATGCTAACCAAAATTACCTCCAAGAGAGTTAGGTGAAGAAAATTGAGAGAATGAGAAAACTCTAGCTCAAATCCTTCAAGTTATTCCCCCACACAACAACGAACATTGAATCATCAAGCTTAATCCTCCCCAACATGCTCTAAAATCATTGCCAAGCTCCCAAAAATGGCCTAAAATGAAGTGAGACAGATGAGGGGAAGAAAACATGCCAAAACTTCAGTCAAAATTGGTTAAAAATGATTATAGGAAAGTGTCATGACCCTGGCCGCGACCTAGGTCGTAGGTCAGGTCGCCCCTTCCCAAAGGCTTCCACGCGACCTCGGCCTCACCATCACGTCATCGAACCTATCGTCGTTTTTCAGCTCCATTCCTATCTTCATTTTTATTTTCATGTCAATTGTTCAGTGAGTTAGGCGACCTCGGCCATGACCCAAGTCGCCGCGACCCTCTAGAGGACCGAAAATCCCCGATTTCACTACCATTTCGACCCCAAAATATCCTAAGGCAAATAAACACAATAAGACATTGTTAGCTCATCATTAATGTATCAAAAGTAGCTAGAGTATCCCTTACTTACGTCTAACGAAAATGCAGGTGTTACATTGGGTTTCGTCAAAAGTTTTCATGATTTGGGTACTTTACCGGAGTAAAAAGTTGTTTCACCAAAGTTTTTTTATGAAAGGTTGTTTGTCATCAAAGGTTTTTTCCAGTAAAGAGTTGTTTGTCACCAGAGTTTTGTTTTTTTCATCCAATGGAATTTCGTTGTCCAAAGTAAGATCGGTGGGCGGTGGTTTGGTGGTGGGGATCTGTTCACGATCGATCGTTGTTTTGGTTTTGGTGGGGTGGTGGTCTGTTTTGGTTGCGGTAAGGATAAAATCATATTAAGGCTCCTTTTATGGAGCCCGTTTTTTATAGATTTTTTTTAACAACAACGGATTTCCGAGGGAAATTTCGTCGCTAAATATAAAGAGTATTTATTTTTTAACTAAATATTAATAAATAATAAAATATTAAAGAATAGATATGTATAATTTATTAAAGAATAATTAATTAGTTATAATTTATTAAATTATTAAATTGTTTTGTAAATTATTTTTTAATTTAATAATTAATAAAATATTATATAACTTTTAAATTTTATAAATTATTAAAGAATAATTAATTATAAATAATTAAATATTTTTCTATTTATTAAATTATTAAAATAATAAAATTAACAGTTTTGGTCCATTCTCCTAACGGTCGTTAACTTTTTTCGGTAAGCCCGATTAAATCAGTGGTATTTTAGTCACATTTTAACATATCTTTATAGTTAATGACTAAGATACTGCACATTTAACCATGTGGTAATAAATGGATTTAACAGAAAAATGTTTAAAATGATCAAAATACCCATGATTTAGTTGGATTTAACGGAAAAAAATTAATGGCTATTAGGAGGATTGACCAAAACCCCGATGAAATGACAAACGTAATAGACCAAATCCGTCGAGTTTTCGAAGTTCAGTGACGATATCTGTGTATTTGTATTTACACATACAACATGTGTATACAACACATTTATACATAATATGCGGTTACCAAACAACACACATTATCTACCCATGCATACATATATATATATATATATATATATATATACACACACACACACATGTATTCACATATTCCCATGCACGTATACGTACAGGCACATACAGACATAGAGATACAAGCACACATATACATATGTATCACCATACATATAATACTATAACATATGTATACATATGTATATATAGGGTCCCCTTGTTTTGTTAACCAAGCCATTGGTATTAACCATGTTAACTATCCAACAACCAATCAGAATTCAGGAATAGTTTATGTCAATGTTCATGCTTATTAAATAAGGTAGGGGTAATATAGGTATTTCTTTTAAATAAGACATGGCTTAAATAGTTTCCATATTTTGCTATTAAATTTGGTAGTTATCTTAATTTGTTTTAAATAGAATATTTTAAAATTTAAATTTGATATTTATCTCAATTTATTTTAATTAAAATATTTTAAAATATGAAATTGGTAGTTATCACTCGACATGCACTTGTTTTAAATATTTCAAAATCTTTGCTTTCAAACTTATGCGTACAGCGTGCACCTGTTTGTTTAGTTGAAGAGCTTTTTTCTAGATAATCGAGAAGTGTTCGAAGAAGTCAATATTTATGATATAATAGAATGGGCGACAGTCGATTAGTGTGCATATATGCAATAATTGAACTAGTGTGCATATATGCACTAGTGTGATTGTGTGTACATGCATATATGCACCATAAGTAATTGTGAGTTGATCCCATATGCACAATAACAAAGTTTAATATGCATATTTTGTGCACTGTATGCACATATGCAAGTGTGCACTGCATATAATTGTCACAAAAGCTTAGCTATTGCTTTAAACCCTAGGTTTCAGATATGGGATCAATGAGAAGAAATACCAATAGCATTCAAAAACAGAACTCCAATGGAATTTTGGAATAAGATGATCTAGTTCAAAAATATCAGACAAACCTTGTAATCTGAATTGAGAATTTTAATGACAAATCCCAAACAATATCAAGCAATTTCTCTAAACAAGATCAAACATTCAAGAATTCTAGAGAGAGAGAGTAGAGAGAGAAAGTAGATCTTGAATATATCTCACAAATATGATTTTACAATGACGTGCTTGAAAGATTACAAAGCAACTAAACCTATTTATACCACTAACTAAAACTAAAACTAAATGATTAAGAAAACTAAACAGCTTTGACTTTCCTAATACATTAACAATGTTGATTTTCTAACTTTGACATTCCTAATTAAATCTTGGATACAATATTTAGACTTAACAGAGAATATAAATATCGATTATCAAAATGCAATCAAATCGTTTAAGAAACCCTAGATCTCTGGAAACAACACTCGAGTAAACAATCAAATCTCAAAATCTCTCTCGGTTTCTAATTACACATATATAAGAACTAGTGAATTTGATAACTACTTTGGTACCTTCAGAAACGACGTGTTTCGACAACTCACCGAGCAACGCGAGCCTAACAACAGTTTAGATCTCGCGAGATGTGATCGTCAGCTTCTTGTTGTTACGAGCGAGACGAGATGATTCCTGAGTGAGCTTCTCGAAAAAACATTAATCATCTCCATGAACTTGTCAAAACATAATATTAGTTACTTTAAAACATGATTAAATATGCTTGCTGATCAATAGAGTACAAGACATTAAAACATGAATCATCTCCATGAACTTGTCAAAACACAATATGTTTTAATTTAAAACTTGATTAAATATTCTTATTTCCTTTCGAGATCAAGTCTCCTTGATTACCAAAGAGGAGTTAATATGTTTGTTGGTCCCGAAGGTGCTTAACAAGTTTGTATAAGGGTGGGGGGGGGGAGGTTGAATACAAACACATAATTTAAAGTTTAATAAATTGTTTATTGATAAATCAAACACAATTTACATGTCTGTTGCGGAATAAGATTAAGTAAAGCTCAATCTAAACAAACTTAAGAAAATACTAAGATGGTTGCACAAGAATATAGAGAATTTGACATTAGTGAGTATAGAAAACAACGGTTTCTATATTTAGAAAGATGAAGGCTAGAGGCACGCATACTCCAGATGGAGAGGTAATCTTTCTATTTATACCCTATGCATTAAATGCATGGCAAGACACTTTACACGTGTCCTTCATTGGTTGACAGAGAGAGTCTGACTATGGGAGACATGCTTTTGGCCGTATCATGAACAATGTTGTTGACAGAGTTGTTGTACGAATTGTGGCAGAGGTATGTCCGTTCTGACACATCGTACTGGGTGTGCAAGGAAAGACAAAAGAGACTTGAGGCATAAGCTAAGTGATCATCGATCGTAGAATATCTCTTCCTTTAGAGATACAAAGAAGTTCTGCTATCGCTGAAGCTTTTCCTCAGGTTTCTTCGCGTATGAGTAGAGTCGTCTTTGCTTCACGGATATCCGCATCAGGTCACTAGTAGACTTGTCTTTGTTCAGCAACTTCGTCTTCGATTCAGCTATGAACATCTGTTGACGCGAAACTTGTCTTTAGGGATTATGTTTAACTATTTACATTAGAAATCATCAGCGATGAGACTGAGTCTGTTCAGTTATCGCTGAGAGTGAAACACTAATACATATGTATGTTTACAAGAAAGATCATCAGTGATAACTGAACATACTCAGTCTGATCGCTAATGGTGAAACACTAATACATATTAATAAACGTAATTTTCAATAAGTATATAATAGGGTCATTATCAAATCACTGAGAGAGTCTGGATCAACAATGTTTCTTAAACATTTTTATGTCGTTTCGAGATCAGGTCTCATTGATTACCAAAGAGGAGTTAATATGTTTCCTTAAATATTCTTATTTCCTTTCTAGATCAGGTTTCCTTGATTACATCTTATTAGGACCTATAAATTATCAGGAACAGATCTTGTAGGATCCCATATTCTTCTTTAGATGATTAAACAAGAAGATATATAGAGTTAAAGCAGAAGCAAATATTGTTTACATCATGTTTAAGACCAGTACTCAAAGTAAAGAAGATATATCCAAAAGATAGACAAAAGAGATGTCTTATATTCACTGGCAAACTGAAGAGTATCAAGAACACCTTAAGGGTGGTTGAACAAATATTACAATATCTTCTTACACTATTCACCATACAAAAGTAATTCTTTATACAAACAGGTAGAAAAGGCACACTTTAGAACAATGGAGAGCATGTCCTATTTATAGGACTCCAAAAAGTGAAAAGTGTACTTTTCCTGACACAAAAGACATGTGTGAACAGTAGATCTACCTAAAAGATAAATCTTATCTTCAGGGTGACGTGTCTTCTGAAATGGTGTCAATACTTGTAGGATTTAGCAGTCAAATTCTCAGAGAGAATGTCTTCAAAACTCTAGAGTAGGATCTCTAATGAAGCTATCTCTGATGTATTTGAAATCTTCAAGTTAGGACAAGTCTATCTTTAATAGGTGTCTTTGGAAGTCTTCAGAGGAAGACTTAGAATATTTTCAATAGTTTTACATTTCAGATAATTGTAGCTAACAATCTCCCTCTAAGTATTGAAAATGAAAAAATTACAATACTGCAGATATAAACTAAAAAGCAAAGAGGAGAAAATCATCCTCTGCTAAAAGATACTTCTTTTTACTGATTTTGGAATTACATTACAGAAGAAGTATACAAAACAAATTCTAAGATCCAGTGACAGTACAGATTCTGTGAAATCTCATGATTAATTCTCTTAATATAATCATGGAGCTTATCTCTGAGTATAGAAGTTCAAAAAGGTCAGCTGGGCACTTGAATCTTCGTAGATTCAGAATCTTCATCATTCCTCTTAGAGTTTCATCAGAGTATCTGGCCATTTCTGAAGCAAGGAAAATCTTATTTTATTTAAAGACCCTGTAGACAAAACCAATAGGCTCTGCTACCATTGAACCATTGTTGATTTTATCTAAGTTTTCTATGGTTTCAATAGGAGCAGTGACTTCTAGTCTTTCTACATCAATATTTAGAGCAATCTGGAAGTCGATTTTTTCTATGTGCTTAACATTAGCTTCCATGGTCGTCGTCATCTCGTATTCTCCTACTCTGAACTCTCTGCCTCTCTCTGCTTTTGTCGAATAATGTGCATATAGATAAGTCAAATCATATGGATTGAGATTTACCAGATCATTATCGTCGTTGAACTCATATAATATGTTGTCGGCCCTGATCACCTTGTAGTGAAGATAAGTCAGCTTATCATAGCTAAACTTCCTTTTTGTTATCCTGTTGACCTCGATGATGCGATCATTTGAGAAGACATCTTGACGGCGAATGGTTTCGAATCTGATGAACAGTCTTCTTATATTAGACATATCGGATTTTAGTATGTGGTTCAAAGTATATGAAAGTTTTTCGGTTGTGTTGTATTCGCAGTAGAGGTATCTAAAGGTATCTTCCATAGATGCACTCTCTAAAGCTAAGGCAAAAGATTGAAATTTGGGTGGAAGATTCAGAAAGGTTGATGATGGTATTCCTATGACTGGTTTCTGAGGAGGTACCTCTAGAGTTATTTTAGAAACATCAGTCTGAGGTACTTGATCATATTTCTTCATACAAATATGGGTTTTTGATGGTGGAGGTTCTGTAGAGATGGCATCAGCAAAGGGATTGGTTTGGTCCCTCTCTGGTTCAGTTCACAGTTCTGTTGGTGAATTGTTGTTTCATCGGCTGTAGAGGCAATTACGGCATTGACCTGTTCTTCTTTTTCTTTCTGGGTCGAAGTTCCTGCCCTTGAGGGGTTGGTTGCTGGAAGATGAGATTAGGCATTCTTGAAATGGTACTCCCCCTTTTGATGATCAGAGGCCCCATCTCCTTCGGGGTCATCAAACCTTGCCTTTTTGGAGGCTTCTGCTCGACAGGTTTCTAGGAAGAGGGACCTCTTGGAAAATATAGAAGGAGGAAGGCCTATAGGATCAGAAGTAGGTACATCATAAGTAGTCACCTCTGGTTCTTTTTTGGCATCTAGACCCTTCTTTTCAGTTTAGGCCTTCTTGATGGCCTCAATTGCATCTTCAGCAGCAATCTTGATATCGGCCACTTGGTCATCGACTTGGAACTTGTGAATATCCAGAGCCTCCTTGATCGTCTGATGAGATCTAGTGGAGAACATGGATGAGCAAGTTAGCATTCTGCTCATTGGACCCTTCTAAAACTCAGCAAGATCGGCCTTGGTGACCAAGTCTTCGGCTGTTCTTTGAGGTGGTGGTGGTACTATTGGAGCTGGATCAGGAAGTGACTTAGAGATGGTCTTCTGAATTAGTTGAGTCAGAGCCTCTAGCTGCTCTGGAGTGTGGAACCCAGAACAGTGCAATATCAATAGATTAACAGTAAAGAATAGAGATTGAATCACAAAACCTGGTCATAAGATTGGATTGGTCAATAAAGGTTTAGGAGCAATTACAGAGAGTATTCTTGATACGTGCGTGTAATGCTATGAATGACCATTCCACCTCACTCACCCTAAACTTATACTAAACAAGCTTTAAATACAAAGGGCTTTGATCTAAAGCCCAAAGCCCATTATAACCTATTGATGTATTATTTTAGAAGAAAGTTTTAGAAAGTAAATAATTGTAAAAGGCCTTGGGCCTATTGGGCTTAATTGTAAAGGGTTTGGGCTTAGAGATGTAACAAGGGTAGGTAGGTGATATGTTGGACTATCAATAGGAGTGTTAAGCTTGCAAGTCATTTTCACTATTCAATATTACAAAATGTAGTTCCTAAAGTTCTCTCTCTCTCTCTCTCTCTAGATTAGTTTATTTTCTCTCTCTAGAATAGTAAAGTCCTTCTCCTATCCTATTCTACCTAATAAATCTCAAACATGAAATGCTCTAAATCTCGGACCTAACAAGTGCTATCAGAGCCGAACGATGAAAACTTTCTCGTAATGATTATTGATCTCGACATTTCGTGTTTTTTAGCCCGATCTACATTTTGCAAAGCTAACTATAAAGATTTCTGGAATGAATTCGAGAATTTTAAGCTGTTGAAATAGATCTCGCCGGAAAAGCAACCTGACCGGAAATTGACTGTATCGCCCAGTGTTTGCTGCATCTTCGATCCATATCTTGTTTGTTTACTCATTTTGATCGATTTGCATGTTGTTTACAAGAATTTACAAAAAGAAATCATCAGTTTTAGGTTGTTGGAAGCAGATCTCGCCGGAAAAATTAGTTATCTCGCCGGACCTAATCTGTTACATCGCCGGACGTTTTTCACGATGCTTGGTTGTCTTTGTTGTTGAAATATGTTTATTGGATGACTAATCAAGTTGTTGGATGCAATACACGCCTGTTTGAACGTGATTATGTTGATGCAATTTTTTTTTTTGAAAAGTTCGTGTTATTTCGTGTAAATGATGATGAATAGTGAAATTATCGGACCATTAGTGTTCCGTTAGTTTTTCTAACATTTTTGGTCCAACATCCGTTAGTTTGGTCCAAAAGTGTTTCTTAACCCTACCATGTAGTGTGCGCCCTATCGTCCTCCTTCAAGAGTAATGTTGACGACTTTCAAGCCGAATTCCTACTCGACTCGCGGTTAATGACGGATTCTTTGTTATTAACAGAGATTGCACTCGGTTTGTCACGTCAAACTCACTCGTTATCATTCTTGTGGGCTTATCGGAACGAGTTGGGTTTCTACATTTCGAGATGATGTTCGTGCACTTAGTCGAGGTTACGGTGTACATTGGATTAGGTTTTAAAGTCGAAAATATGAAGAATGAGTCCAAATTTCAAGGGGGGAGCCGAGCCTACAATTGAAGATGCATCACTAAAGTTTTGTTCAAGAAAATCAAGGGGGAGAGGAGCTTAAAGTCTTGAAGATGATTTATTTTCCAAAACTTTAGGGGGAGAATGTTGATGTATTATTTTAGAAGAAAGTTTTAGAAAGTAAATAATTGTAAAAGGCCTTGGGCCTATTGGGCTTAATTGTAAAGGGTTTGGGCTTAGAGATGTAACAAGGGTAGGTAGGTGATATGTTGGACTATAAATAGGAGTGTTAATCTTGTAATTCATTTTCATAATTCAATATTACAAAATGTAGTTCCTAAAGTTCTCTCTCTCTCTCTAGATTAGTTTAGTTTCTCTCTCTATAATAATAAAGTCCTTCTCCTATCCTATTCAATATTGTTATTCCCTATTTCTAGATTCTAATCACAAACAAATCAACAAACAAGATTTACTGAATATACCTGTTTGATTCAATCGCAAATTCTCAGACGATTACAATCTTTCTCTCTCTAGAACTCTCTTTCTCTCTCTACAATTCTCTGTGTCGAATATTATCTCTCTCTCTAGAATTCTCCTTCACTTCGTACATCTACTAAAAACAGAAATACAAAGCTATTTATACCTACAACTAAAATACAAGGAAATTAAGTAAAATACAAATACAATACATTTGACTTTTATTACAAAAGACTTTGACATTGATGAGAGTTGACTTTCTCAGCTTTGAATTCTTACACTTTGACCTTCAGTCTTCTTGATCTTGTATCCAACAGATTTATGCTCTAACAATCTCCCCCTTTGGATTCAAGATCACTATTGAAAGATCTAGCAATTCAGTCTTCACTTTTAAGCTCTGTCAGTACAATCTCCCCTTTTTCTTTGATGGTATTCTTTCCAAAACTGTCTTCAAACGATTAACAATCTCCCCAAAAACTTTCACAAAACACTTTTAGACTTTGGAAAGAAATTGTCTTCAGAATCAGCTCGGATTGCTTTAGCAAATAATCTTCAAAGAAAATTTCCTCAAAAACAGCACATCTTCAGATCTTTACTTGAATTTTCTGACATGGACATTTCTTTAAAATCATCTCGCAAAACATTATCAATTCCTGATACCATCTCCCCCTTTTTGATGATTTGAATATCTATACCATCAAAACTTTGCTTCCAAGAAATGTCTTTGATCATTCTGATCTGTCTACCTGAGCCTCTGATTCTGTGATCCATAACCAAGTATTCATCTAGATCTTTGCAAATCCAGACAAAATAAGAACATGTAACTCCTGAATCAACAAATGAATCAGTTAAAATGATTGTCAGTAACACGAAGTCACTGTGTGTAACACAATATAAAGGAGCTTTTTAATGTTCACTCCCCCAGGGCTTCAATCCAATCATCGAAACACCACAAAGGCAATTTCTATGAATGTTATGACAAAGAAACAAATTATTTGTGTGTTCGTGCACGTGTAGAAAGAATTAAGCACGGATAATTGCTTTTATAAAGGCTCAACATAGTGTAAACCACTGAGACAACAGGAGATAAACACAGACTCAATGTGCATGATTGAAGTGCGAAGGTGGGGCAGACTTCCTTCTTTTTTAATATCCAGATTTTCCAAATGAAAACCAGATAGATAATGTGTTGCGTCAATATGAAACATTTTTTTTGAAAAGAAAATGAGTGGCTGGTGGGGTTAAATTCAAGAGTTGGCATAGGCTAGTTGCCTGTTTCAATAACGTTCACCAAAGAATTGTGAAACACTAGTAATGTGGCTGCCCGACTCAGAAAGTAGTTGGTGCAGAGTTTAATATTCTTTTACTCTGTTCTCACGCCCTCTTTCTTTTGATCATTAAGCTCACTACTAACTAATCTCTCATTTCCATTTTACCTCAACACACATCCCACACTCATTTGGTTTAGACTCCTCACACTAAATCACTAAGGATTAACTTATTGGGTAGAAATCACTGGTTAACGTGATTCCATAGAAGTTCAGTTAATTCCTAGCACAAAGAACCCAAATAGTCCTAGAAAGCATGTGTTGCTCAGACGATTTAACTTTATCAGTTAAAGCGCATATACAAATGTCAGACGAATGTATGCTCATAAAATATAATCATGAAGATTTGAGCATTTGAAAACATTGAAGTATTTTCAAACAAGTATATTGAATGAATGAACATGAATGCAAAAGACTTGTTTGAAAATATGACATCTTATGAAAATGATCAGAAATGAAATGATATATCAATTAAGGCTTATGGTCAAGAATAACGGTTATAGTCTATATGTAACAAAAATATAGACATTTTAGAACTAAACGCTTTGAAATGAAAATACGCTCAATATACATTGAAGTACAAGCGGGGTGTCTTACCATCAAAAATATGGTTAAATATGAGACATGGTAAAAACAATTTGAAGAAAATTTCAAGCCGGTGTGTGTGAATACTTGAAAGTATATAGAAAAGACAATACACAAGTATTTATCTTTGGAAACACACGGTTTGTAATCATTTAAGCACAAATAAAATGAAAACATTTAAAATCACACTTCCAATTCATGAAAACTGTTTAAGAATCGGGAAGTGGTTTAAACATTTCAGAACATGTTTTCTATATATGAAAATTGTCCTTCTTTCAGATACATTTGAGATTAAGATAAGAAATTTACCGTTTCGCGCAATCTTAAATCTCATGAAGTCAAGCTGAAGTCATTAAGAAATGATCTTGTCAGCTTCTCTCATCCTGCATATGTCTCAAAGTCTAGTCAAAGCAAATTTTATTCACAAAATTTATTGAAATGTAAAAGACATAAAGTTGTAAAATGATTAAAATACGAGTTCTGATATGAAATAATCAGAAATCATAGTCTTACTCCTTTGATATGACTTATAAGCTCCCCCTAAAATCATGCATCATAAAAAAAATTGTCATTTAAGCAAAATGCAGAAATTAGTTATGCTCCCCCTCAAAAGAATAATGATTATCTTAAATCTTCTCTTACTCCCCCTGAGATCATGAACAGTAATGTTAAAGTGCAGATATCCTTTCAGAAATAATGATAAAGAAATGATGAAAAATTACAATAACAGAAACTTTAATAGGTAATTACTGATTAGACTTTGAGATTTAGCATACCAAGCTTAGATACAAGAAAATTAAATCTCTTTTCATCTAAAGCTTTAGTAAACAAATCCGTAAGTTGATAATCAGTCTTTACAAAATAAAGTTCTATTGTACCTTTTTCTACATTATCTTTGATAAAATGATACCTGACGTCAATGTGTTTGGTTTTCATATGTTGGACAGGATTAGCAGATATCGCGATTACACTCTTCGAGTCACAATAGATAGGTATTTTGTCGAACTTGAATCCATAGTCTCGCAGCTGTGTTCACATCCACAGGACTTGAGAGCAGCAACTACATACTCTGCTTCAGCAGTCGATGTGGAAACACATAATTGTTTCTTTGATGCCCAGCTAACGAGCTTGTCTCCAAGAAATTGAATGTGACCTGAATTACTCTTTCTGTCCAAAATGCAACCTGCATGAACTGCATCTGAATAAGTAGTCAGTTGAAACCCTGTATCCTTAGGATACCACAGACCAAGATCTGCGTTGCCCTTCAGATATCTAAAAATCCGTTTGACAGCAGCCAAATAGGATTCTTTAGGAGCAGCCTGATATCTAGAACATAAGCATGTTGAAAACATAATATCTGGTCTACTAGATGTAAGATACATTAAAGACCCTATTATACCTCTATAAGTTCTAACATCAACACTTTTACCCAAAGGATCAGTGCTAATTTTAGTATCTGGTGCCATCGGGGTTCCAATAGGTTTGCAATTTTCCATTTTGTACTTCCGAAGAATATCCAAAATGTACTTAGATTGATTAATGAAAATCCCCATTGAAAACTATTTAACTTGTAATCCGAGAAAGAAATTCATATCTCCCATCATACTCATTTGAAAACGTGACACCATGAGGTTAGAAAAGTTTTTGCAGTATTTTGGATTTGTAGAACCAAATATTATATCATCAACAAATATTTGAATAAGGATGATATCGGCTTTTTCCTTTTTGATAAACAAATTGGTATCTATTTTACCTTTGGAAAAACCGGACTTGACCAAGAATATAGATAGAACATCATACCATGCTCGAGGGACTTGTTTTAAACCATACATGGCTTTATCCAAAATGTAGACGTGATCTGGCCTATCTGGATTAAAGAACCCTTCTGGTTGAGACACGTATACTTCCTCTTTAAGAATGCCATTCAGAAAAGTTGTTTTCACATCCATCTGATAGACTGTCAAATTCTTATGAGTTGCGTATGCTAGAAACATGTGGATTACTTCTATATGCGCAACTGGAGCATACGTCTCATCGTAGTCTATGCCTTCCTCTTGCGGGTAACCTTTGGCAACAAGTCTAGCTTTGTTCCTTATGACGATACCATCTTCATCCTTCTTGGTTTTGAATACCCATTTAGTTCCTATCACGGTTTTACCTTCTGGTTTTGGAAATAATCTCCAGACCTTTAGGGCTTCAAACTGATTTAACTCGTCTTGCATGGCAGATACCCAATCCGAATCAGCTAAAGCCTCTGATACACGCGTGGGCTCTATCTTGCTGAGGAATAAGTCATGCATACATTGATTCAAAGTCGCTGACCTAGTTTGCACTGGTTTGTTAAGATCTCCAATTACTTGATGTAAAGAATGGTCTTTGGTCCAGCGATGCTCATGAGGGAGTGGAGTAGATGAAGATTGATCATGATCATCATCTAAAAATCCACTATCCGAATCTTCAGTTTGAATAGTTGGAGGGGGGTTTTCAGTTGAAGTTGCAGGTGCAGAAGCATCAGTTGGAACAACAGACTCTGGCTGTTGAGTAGACAGTGTATCACATCCAACTGATACAATTACTTCTGGCTCAGTAGGTACTTGTATATCTTCAACTGTAGGAGTAGATGTTGGAATGTGAGTTTCTGACTGAACGGGGGATACAAGTTCAGTTATAACTTCTGAAGTGACTGGATGATTGCAACTTGTATCTTCAGACCTGTCAGTCACAGCAGATTTAGGCAAATTAGATCCTAGAAACTCATCATAAAAGAATTCAAATAACAAATCTAAATCAGATAAATGTGAAATTGAAGTAGAAGCGTTATCCGAATTTTTCTCTGTAGAAACAGGTTCTGGACTGATCTGCCCAGAAGCTAATACTCCAGTGATTACGGGTTCTGAACTGAATTGTTCAGAAGCCATATCTTCATCGAATGTTACATTAACGCTCTCGACGACTGTTTTTGACTTCTTCAGATAAACACGATATGCTGCAGATGTTGAAGAGTAACCAATGAAGATGCCTTCGCCCGCCTTAGCACTGAATTTGTTCAGATTCTCTCTATCGTTAAGCACGAAACACTTACACCCAAATATATGAAAATACTTGATTGACGGTGTTCTGTTGTTGATCAGCTCATATGGAGTCTTTTGAAAACGGCGGTGTAACATGGATCGATTTTGAGTATGACATGTAGTTGACACAACTTCTGCCCACAGAAATAGAGGTAAGTCCGATTGACTAAGCATAGTACGAGCGGCCTCGACTAGCATCCGATTTCGCCTTTCGACTACTCCATTTTGTTCAGGCGTACGAGCAGCAGTGTATTGATGTGAAATCCCAACTGATTCGAGATATTCTTCAACAATCTTGTTCTTGAACTCTGTACCATTGTCGGTTCGAAGAAACTTGACTTGTTGCTGCATATTCACCTGGGTCGTCTTTAAGAAAGTAATGAGAACTTCGGGCGTCTCATCTTTTGATCGAAGGAATTTGACCCACGTATATCTTGAGTAATCGTCCACAATAACCAACACATATCTTTTGCCGCCTAAGCTTTGTGTTCTCATTGGACCGCAGAGATCCATATGTAACAACTCTAGTGGAGAACTGGTGCTTGGTTCAGGCTTTGGTTTATGTGTGGCTCTCTTCATCTTACCATTTTCACATGCTGCACATAAATGTTCTTTCTCATATCTCAGTTCTAGAAGTCCTTTTACCAACTTATCTTTAACCAACTTGTTGATATACCGAAAGTTCAGGTGTGATAGACGTCGGTGCCAGAGCCAACTTTGCTGCATCGAAGCTTTTGTCATTAAGCAAACTTGATTGTCAATCTGAACCTTTGACAGATTGATGGTATAGAGGTTTGTCTTTCGATTTCCAGCTAAGAGTTCTGTGCCGTCTTCAGTACGAACCGATCAACTCTTAGATTTGAAGTTGACCTCTAACCCTTTATCGCAGAATTGACCAATGCTAAACATGTTGTGCCCTAAACCTTCGACATAGCTCACCTTACTGATCGTTATGTTGTCTTGAATAATGTCATCATATCCTAAGATTGGTGAAAGTTGATCGTTTCCAAATCTGACATTTCCGCTGAATTTATCTGTATAACTAGACAATAAAGCTTTTTGCCCAGTCATATGCTTGGAATATCCAATGTCCAAGTACCACATATGTCGGGTCTGCAAGAGAAATCAGGATAGATTTAGGTAACCATTTAAAAAGGGGTCCTAAAAGATTAGCACAAGTTTTTGGTATCCATTTGAATATGGATCCTCCTTTTCTTTGAAGACTTTTAAAAACATTTGATCTTGAAGAATAAACATGATAAGATCCAAACCAATCATTAGAATTATGATGATAAGCAAAATCATTTCTCCGATAATGATAAGATTTAGTAGTAGGAGGAGATAATTGAATCAATTGCTTTATTGAATAACGCTTGTAAGAAGTTACAAGGTTTTGTTTATGAGAAGCAAGTTGACCAACTACATCAGTATCACTACTATCAAATCTATTACACGAGTTATCATAAACTAATTCAACTATCTCATCATTCTTCCTTTTTGGTCTCCATTCAGATCTCGTTTTCGACCTTTTCTTCCTTAAATCTGAAACATAAGATTTAGAATTATTAGGAAAATCAGATTTCTGAGATTAATTTTTCTTTTGTGTACCAGTGTATTTCTGTTTCTGTAATCGCTGTTTCTTATGTTTCTTACCTTGAGCATAGTAATCAGCAGTTACAGAAACTGATTCACCAGCCTTAACTAATGATTCACCAATATTAAAATCACTTGGTAACACTTTTTCATTTATAAGACAAGTAGAATGATCAGGAAGAGAAGCATTGAAGTCAAACATATCATTTTCTTCTATGCACCCATCATCAGAATTAAGAAAGTCATTTGCCGACTCAAATAAGTCATCAAAATTATCAGACGAAGTTTGAGGTACCTTTGAAACTGTAGAACACTTTGTAGGTTTAGATTGAAAAATAGTGTTCTTTAAAACTATAGAAAACACACTTTGTTCAATATCTATCAAAAATCTTTCATCAGAAACAGTATTTTCAAGTTCGACTATTTTGCTTTCAAGAATGAGTGGAGGAACATAAATCTTTGCAATTGCAGGTTTTGCCTTCATCTCAGAAACAGAATAACTAGCAAAATAGTCGTTTGAAAGAACTTTTGGTGTCTCTGAAAGATTACTATCATTTAACTTTGCATAGTTAAATGGTAGTTGCATTTTCTTTACATTCTTTCTATTTTCAGTTTCTTTGGCCTCAACTTCTTCTGGTAATTTGGTAACAAATTTGGGTTTTAAATGAGTATGTTTACCAGCACAAGCAAGAAAATCAAAATTATAAAGTGCTGGTTGTTTTCTGATGGCTTTCTTTAAGTAATGGGGGTTTTCAAAACCAAGTCCCCATTTTTCCTTAACATCAGCCTCTTCGTTAGGTGCATTGAGAAAAATGGTTTGATCTATTTGGCCTCTTGCATAGTGTTTGGCTTCTAGACCGTTTACCTTCTTATTCAAAAGCTTGTTCTCAACCTGTAATTTATGAATAGTTAGTGCAGATTCTTTCTTCTCAAACTCAGACTTAGAAATTTTAACTTCAAAATCAGAAATCTTCTTTTCAAAACAATCTACTTGAATTTTAGAATCAGAAGCAGACTTGCGTAAATAATCAATTAGATCTTTGTTCCCAATAACGGACTTATTAAGCTCAAAGATCTTGTTATTTCTTTTAGCAACTCTGTCTTTTTCCTTTTTCAGTTTTGTTTGAAGGTCATTAAGCTCAACCATCATGGCTTCCATTTTGGTTATGAAATCTTTTTCAGTTAAGTGCATTACGTCATCAGCTGCTTCATCATCTGACTCATCATATTTCACCGCTTTGCCCGTTAAGCATATATGAGCAGCTTCTTCTTTCTCTTCCTCTTCACCATCTGAATGATCCAGCCAAAATTCGTCTTCAGCCATTAATGATATGCCCGCTTCTTGTTGTTTGGCCAATAGCAGTTTGTTCTGATAATACTGGGAGTTGCGAACCTTTGGCTTTCGACATTCTTTAGCAAAATGTCCAATCTTGCCATAGTTGTAGCATTTGATTGGATCATTGGCTGGCTTTTCAGCAACAGTATAGTCATTCACAAACTTCTTTCTTTCTTCGGGTTTCTTCTCAACAAAATGGTTTCCTTCTACCCGTTCCCTGTGCTCATGGTTCTTGGAGCTAGATGATGAGTACCTCTGAGAATTGGATCCCGACTTTTCGTAGAATTTCTTTTGAAATGCACGGGTCAGTAATAGCATAGCTTGTTTGAGGCTTTCTCCATCATCACCATTTGATTCAGATTCGGATTCGGAACTAGTAATGACTTTCTTCTTTTTCTTCTTCTCTTTCTTTTCTTTCTTCTTCTCTCCAGCTACCAATGCTATGGGATCAGGAACTTTCTCTGCCTTCTTTTTCTCAGTTCTTTCTCTTCCACCTCCTCTTCATTCTGACGCAGAGTCTCATAAACTTCATGTAACGAAATGTCATTGAGATCCTTCATCTGTTTCATCCTACGTGTATGCTTTTTCCATTCTGGTTGTAGGATGCTCAGGAATTTGACATTGTTCTCAAGTTGCTTCTTTTTCACCTTATTCTTTGACAACTCATTCAGAAGCAATACAAAACATTCATATGTATCTTCCAAGCTTTCATTCTCTTTAGTTTTAAACTCTTCATAACTGTTAATACAGTTAGCCACTTTCATTTGATTCCCGACCTTGGATCCCATCATCATCTTTTGCAGTTGATCCCACATCTTCTTAGCATTTGCCTTGTAACTATCAATCTTGATGTATATCTCGTTCGGAATGCTTTGAAGAAATAAGGACCGTGCTTGTTTATCTGCTTTAAATCGCCTTTTCTGCTCTTCAGAATACTGGGAAAAATCCATTGGAACTGTTCTCATCTTATGTACTCTATCCTCATCTCCATCCTCACCGTCTGAGGATTCATCATCAGGGATTTGAACAGTAGGTAGAATCATTAGTCCTTCTGTGATTGACAATAGTATATCCTCCCCATTCGCATGTATATCCACAAAATCCAGAAATATGTCTTTCTACTGGTTATATTCTCCTTTGAACAGTACTGGAGGTTTGACATCAGTGCCGATAGAAAGAGCATCTTTAGAAGTCATCTTGAATGAACCTGTTTGAGAAATATATTAAATAAGAAACTAGAAACTGATCGTTAGTCCAAATGAAATAGAAAAAATACAAAAATCTTGAATAATATGTAAAACACAAAAATTCTCTAAGGACTGAAACACAAAAATCACAAAAATACAACAAGTGAGACTAGCGCAAACTTCGATATGCGCTAAGAGTAGGTGGTGCAAACCACACTTTGTGCGACACAAGGTTGACGCAAACCACACTTTGCGTGACGTGAAGAATGCGCAAACGATAAACTTCGTGTTTCAAGTTACTGGCGCAATATACACTTCGCGTGATACCAAGCTGACGCAAGACTAACTCTGTGTTACACCAAGCTGACGCAAATCACAACTTCTCGTTAACTAATGATAACACAAACACCAACTTTGCATTAAAAGATGTTGACGCAAAGTATACTTCTTTCTGAACTCAATCACTTCAACTTTGCGTTTATCGACTCTGGCGCAAACTAACTTTTCGCTTCTTGTTGATTGCGCAAATGTCACTTTGCGTTTCTGGTTGATGATGTAAATATCACTTTGCGTTTCCTGTTGATGACGCATACCTTAGAATAATCACTTGGTAATTCTCTCGATGAACTCACGCAAAATGTGATGAACTCGCGCAAACCTTGACGAACTAGCGCAAACTTTAGATCTCACGCAAACCTCTAAAATCGATCAAATCTTCTTCAAAAACTCATCTAGACCTCGAATTCTAAATTGAAACTTTAACAATTTGCTCGCCTAATCAACTAGAACACAATTCTAGCAACAAATTTAGATTAAAAACACATAAAAATACAAAATGATTCGAATACAGTGTGACAAACTTGTGAAACACAAACTCAACAAAATTCACAAATTCAAAAAAATTACAGTGCAATTAACAAATCTATCCAAACAGACTCGATCGATAACACTATATGAACAACCCTGATCGATTACAACTTCTAATTTGCGCAAGAACTCGAAATTGATTCTGACTTTTTACAAACACAGAGTCGACTTTCTATATCTTCTTGATTTCGATTTGGATCTGCTCTGATACCAATTGTTATTCCCTCTTTCTAGATTCTAATCACAAACAAATCAACAAACAAGATTTACTGAATATACCTGTTTGATTCAATCTTAAATTCTCAAACGATTACAATCTTTCTCTCTCTAGAATTCTCTTTCTCTCTCTACAACTCTCTCTGTCGAATATTATCTCTCTCTCTCTAGAATTCTCCTTCACTTCGTACATCTACTAAAAATAGAAATACAAAGCTATTTATACCTACAATTAAAATACAAGGAAATTAAGTAAAATACAAATACAATACACTTTGACTTTTTTTACAAAAGACTTTAACTTTGATGAGAGTTGACTTTCTCAGCTTTGAATTCTTACACTTTGACCTTCAGTTTTCTTGATCTTGTATCCAACAGATTTATGCTCTAACATAACCAAATAAGCCCAATAATAATTAAAGGCTTTTACAACGGTTTTAATAATTAACAATTAAACTCTATACATACTTTATATAACTTTCAACGCACTAGGACTTTTAGTCTTAACAATCTCCCCCTAAAGTTGTATAAATGATTTATCATTTTGAAATCTTCAGGTCTTGATCTTCTCTCCCTCTTGAATCTTTGGAAAACTTTGGTGTTGCTTGTCTTCATGTCAATCCAAGATCCCCCTTGAATAAAGCTCTTGGTATTCATAGTTTCAACTTGTAATCAGATTCAATGTACAATAGTCTTGACTGAATGCACTATTGAGCAACTTTCAACTATAGAAACTCAACACATCGGATAACACACAAGAAAAATAGTGTGTGAGTTACATGACATTCCACAATGTATCTTCAGTTTAAAAACAAAGAATATGTCTCTGAAGCGCGAGTTAAATTGACTTTCAGCTTAAGAACTTGTTTCAATCGGCTCGTGGGAGGACATAACTTGTAGCAAACACCACTTGATGAGGGATTAAGAAGAAACAATCAAATCAATTGCAATCTTTTATGCTCAGCTGCAATCTTTGAAATCTAATGCTTTTTAACCTCATATTTAAGAAAATTTAAGAAAATAATAAAATTTTGTTACTCCCTTTCTGATTTTGCTAACTCCCTAAACATGATAATCTGTCTTTGAATCTTTATATCGTTTCTCCCCCTCATGATGATTAGGATCATCCTGAGCATCATGTATCTTCAAAGACTAAATGGATGAGTAGCAAAATATCAGATGAAATGCTTAAGGAACCAAGAAGTGTAATCTGCTAACATAGAAACACAATAGTAACTCTTATCACAACAATTAAAATAAATGCGTGGCCTATTTTCAGAGTTGGCATCGATGTATCTCTAATAGGACTTCCAATTATCTCTGAACTAAAATTTTACAAAATTACTTCCCAAACTGTACCAACAACATCACGAAGACATGCAATTGGAATCACAAAGATTCGTGCATATGTGAAGGAAATATAATCATGTATATATGGCTCAAAGATTGATTCAACCTGGGACGCAGGTTAGAAATCAATAAACACAGTGATGTGAATATGAAGTTCGGAGACTGAAGCTGATGTCTTCCTTTTTCAATATCTAAGATCTCCGAGTGAAGAATAGATAGATTATGTGCTAAATCTCGGTGAATATATGAAACAAATATCTTTTGTGAGATACTTGAGTGGCTAGGTGGGGTGACACGAGTTATCGACACTGGGTCCCTGTTTGCTTCAATATATATCTACAAAGAACGAGAATCAATAGATTGTGTGGTAACCCGGATAACTGACTTGGTTTGGTAAGGACCAATAATTCTTTTAAGTTCTGTCACATCCTCACCATATTATTTTCACTCTGAACTTATCTATCAATCTAGACTCCTCACTAATATCTATAAATTGGATGTGTTTCTTGGGTAGGTCTTTCCGGTTCTGGATTGACCATAGACACATTAAAAACCATAACACTCCTTTAACTTGCCAAAATAGAACATTCAAGTAAACATTGAAGTACGAGTCAAAACATTGAAGTATGAGTCCTAAACTGGTTCGTTCAGAAGTCAACATGAAATTTTAAAGAAATTGTACCCCCCCCCTCAAAAATGGCATAACCTTTGATTGTAGTCATGTGATGTGAATAATCTGAATTAAATCATACATGACATTCCTGCAAAATAGATTAAGAAGATTTTGGTATCCATGCTTTGATGGATCCTTGATGGTTAGTTTTTTTAGCTTTGAATCTGTGAAAATGAGGATTAGGGATACTATAAGTACCATACCAACTATTAGCATATCTTAAATCCACAAAGTCACTCTTCCCACAATAAGTGAAACAGATCTTTGCTCGGTTTAGACTGATTAACATCACTGTAAAATAGACATACGTAGGTGAATTAGTCTTGGAAATAAATGACTTTGTATCAACTACAGGAGAATCATGAGACTTGTTTCTATCACTGTCTTTTGTAGTTGATTTCTTTCTCCATCCATCTTTACTTTTCTGAAAACATGATTATCTGAAGAATCATTAAGCTCGCAATCAGAAGAACTGGAGTAGTAAGTATGTATTTTGCTAGAGGTACCGGTCTTTCTTCGTTTCTGTGAACGTCTTTTAGATTTTTTTTCTTTGAAGATTTGTTCACAAGAACCTTTTGAGAGGCAGATGCAAAACATTCACCTTTATAAAATTTGACCGGTTTCTCTTTCTCTTTACGAAGAAATTGAACATGACTTGAAAGTGTAGGCCCAAAGTCAAACTTATTAATGTCAGTTGTTAGAGCATAAATGTGTTGGATACAAGATCATAGAAGACTGAAGATTGAAGTCAAAGCTGAAGTCAACTCTCAAGCATCAAAGTCAAAGTCAACATAATAAAAGTCAAAGTCAAAAGATGTATTTTGTGTGTTTTAGTTTTGTAGTGTGCGCGTTTTGTAAATGTAGTAGCCTACGTGTTTTTGTAGGTTGGTATATATAGTTTTGTGTGTGTTGTAATAGAGTTGTTCTAAGAGAGAAACAGTTCATAGTGTTGAGAGAGTTATAGTTTTAAAGAGAGAAAATGTATTGTGAGCGTGCTTTGTAATTGAAATTGAGATTAATCAAAGTGTGATTTGATGGAATTATTTGTCATCGTTTGATTTACATTGTTATCTGGGATAACAATTGGTATCAGAGTATACAGAATTCAGAACGTACAAGGATCAATTCGAATATTTGGATCAAGTTTTTGGACGAACTCGCAAGTCGACTGTTTTAGAGTGATTTCTTCGAATTAATGATGTTCTTGATTTGATTTGTGTACCTTTGTGATCGATTTAGCATATAGAATAAGTTTTGTTTGGATTACATTGCATAAATTTCAGTTGTTTGATCTGAATTTTGATTTTTGTAAATTTGTAGTTCGAAAGTTTTAGCGGACTGTAACATAATCAAATTGTAATTGTCAGTGATTTTAATTGTAATTGTTTGATCATAAAATGTTCAAGATCGATTTTTGAGTGAGTCTGCAGATTTTTGAGCCAATTGAAGAAGGATTAGATCGATTTCGGTCTGAAAGTTCGAGTTTTTGAACTGACATGGGAAGAACTCGCTAGATCCAAACTTCTCGCTAACCAAGAACACGCTAAAGGTAGAACTCACAAAATTGGAAGAACTCGCACAAAGGTAGAAAATGGTTGATGTGAAGAACTCACAAACAGAGTCGTGCGAGAAGTAGAAACTGACACAACAGTAGGTGCGAGTTTGTACTGCTCCCTATCTTCCTTGTGCGAGAAGGGTTTGTCGTGCGCGTTTGTCTTTTGCGCGAAGTATCCTTGTCAAAATATTTTCTAAGTCTAAAACTCGCAAGCCCTGTTCTTGCGCGTTTGCATTTAGCGAGAACCAAGTTTTTGAAAAAATTTCTAAGTCTCGATCTCGCAAGTCTTTTGCGTGAAGTTCCAAAACTCGCACATTGTGGTGTGCGAGAACTTAGAACTCGCATAAACCTTTGTGCGCGAACTTTGTTTCACGCAACCTTGTTGTGCAAGAACTTCAGTTCTCGCATCTTATGTCTTGCGCGAACCACAAACTCGCATAACCTTGGGTGGGAGAAGTGTGTTCACTTGTGTATTTTGTGTGCGCGAAGTTCAATACTCGCATAGAGTGTTTTGCGTGAAGTGTGTCATTTTAGTGTCATGAGTGTTCTATACTTAGTAAAATTTTCTATTTTTTATGAAATTTAACCGAGTTTGATTTTTGTAGATCCACTTTGTTTTCTAAATTTTGACGATCACAGTAAGCAGTGTAGATCAAGATGACTTCAAAAGACGCTCTTTCTATCGGTACGGACGTAAAGCCTCCTGTTCTATTCAAGGGAGAATACGAACAGTGGAAGGATCGATTACTCGACTTTGTCGACCGGCATGCAAATGGGGAAAACATTCTGCTATAAATTACAGAAGGTCCCATGATACCACCTACTGTCCAAATACCTGATGATGAATCTTCAGACAGTGAGGATGGTGATGAGGATAGAGTAAGAAAGACGAAAACTGTTCCAATAGACTTTGCTCAATATTCTCATAACTAGAAAAGCCGTTTCAAAGCAGACAAACAAGCAAGATCTTTTCTATTACAAAGTATCTTGAATGAGATATACATAAAGATAGACAGCTACAAAGAGAATGCAAAGAAGATGTAGGATTAGTTGCAAAAGATGATGATGGGCTCTAAGGTAGGAAACCAGATGAAGGTGGCCAATTGTATCAATAGCTATGAAAAGTTTAAGGCCAAAGAAAGTAAAAGTCTGGAGGAAACTTATGAGCGATTTGTGCTTCTTTTCAACGAATTATCAAAGAACAAAGTCAAGAAGAAGCAGATCGAGAACAATGTTAAGTTTCTCAGCATCCTACAGCCAGAATGGAAAAAGCATACCCGCAGGATGAAACAGATGAAAGATTTGAGCGACATACCCCTCCACGAAGTTTACGAGACTTTGAGACAGAGTGAGGATGAGGTTGAAGAGAAAAGAGAGCTGAGAAAAAGAAATCTGAGAAATCATCTGACCACATTGCTTTGGTAGCTGGAGAGAAGGAAAAACAGAAGAATGAGAAGAAAGAGAAGAAAAAGATAGTTATTCCCAGTTCTGATTCTGAGTCTAATTCGGATAGTGATGATGGAGAAAACCTTAAGCAAGATATGCTTTTATTGAACCGAGCATTCCAGAAGAAATTCTACAAGAAACCGGGTTCAAACACACAGAGGTACTATTCGTCAGGTTCAAAAAATCATGAACATAGGGAAAGAGTTGAAGGAAAAAGATATGAGGAGAACCGGTATATGGAAAGAAAGTTGGATGAGAAGAAGAAGTATCTGAATGACTATGCTGGTGCTGAGAAGAAGACATATGACTTGATCAAGTGCTACAACTGTGGTAAGGTCGGTCATTATGCAAAGGACTATCGGAAGCCAAAAGTAAGAAACTCGGAATATTACAAGAACAAGATGCTCTTAGCCAAGCAACAAGAAGCTGGCAAGGCACTCATGGCTGAAGATGAGTTCTGGATAGATCATTCGGATGAGGAGGAAAGAGAAGAAACTGCTCATATGTGTTTGATGGGAAACACTGTGAAGTATGATGTTTCTGATGAAGAAACTGCTGATGAGGTACTTAATCTTTCTAAATCTGATTTTATGACCAAAATGGAAGCCATGATGGTCGAACTTCAAGATCTACAATCTAAACTGCAAAAGGATAAGAGCAAAATTGCAAAGAAAAATCAAAAGATATTTGAACTCAACAAGAAAGTTGTTGGGAACAAAGATTTGATTGATTCTCTATGTAAATTTGTTTCTGATTTTAAACAAGAAAAAGATTGTTTTGAAAGTAAGATTTTCTGATTTTGAATCTAAAATTTCTAAGACTGTTTCAGAAAAGCAAGAATGTGTAATAAAAGCTTTTAAATTGTAGGAAGAAAATAAGAGCTTAACAAAGAAGGTAAATGGTTTGGAAGCAAAATTGTATGCTAGAGGCCAAATAGATCAAACTATTTTCTTAAACACACCAAATGAAGAAGTTGATGTTAGAGAGAAGTGGGGTCTCGGTTACGAAAACCCACACTATCTAAAGAAATCTATCAAAAAACAACCAGCTTTGTATAATTTTGATTTTCTTTTTGTGGCTGGTAAATATCCTCATTTGAAGCCCAAATTTGTTACCAAATCATCTGATGAGGCAGAGGCTAAAGAGGATGAGAAAAGAAATAACTTAAAGAAAATGCAACTACCATTCTGCTATCAAAAGCTGAATGATAGTTATACTTCAGATCAGCCAAAATGTCTTTCAAATGATTAATTTGAAAGTTATTCCACAAAAGAGTTGGAGGCAAAACCAGTTAAAGCTAAAATTTATGTACCTCCACTCATTTTAGAAAGCAAAATAATTGAGCTTGAAAATGTTTTATCTGATGAAAGAATATTGGCTGACATTGAACAAAATGTATTTTCTACTGTTTTAAAGAACATAGCTTTAAATGTTGAATCTCAAAAGTGTTCTAAATCCTCTAAAGCACCTCACACCTCTGCAGTTGATCTTGATGACTTATTTGCATCTACAAATGATTTTTTAAATTCTGATGAAGGGTGTGTAGATGAAATTGATATGTTTGACTTCAATGCTAAACTTCCAGATCATTCTACTTTTGTCGTTAATGGTCAAGTTTTACCTAGTGTGCATGAAGTTGGTGAATCATCAACTAAGGTTGGTGAAACAGTTTCTGTGAATGCTGATTATTATGCTAAAGGTAAGAAGCAAAAGAAAAGGCCCTCACAGAAACAGACTAACACTTGTAAGCTTACAAAAAGACAATCTAAGAAATCTGATTTTCCTAACAGATCTAAATATTATGTTTCAGTGAAAAGTAAGAGATCTGAAGAACGAAAGGAATGGCGACCAAAAAGGAAGATCGATGAGAATTCTGAATCATTTCCTGATATGGATTGTAATAGATCTGCTAGTAGTAATTCTGATTGGTAGTGTTGCTTCCAATAAACAAAACCTTGTAATTCCTTACAAGCGATATTCAATAAAGCAATTACTCCGATTATCTCAATCTACTACTATGTCATCTAATTATAGACGGAATGATTTTAGTTCTCACCGATTTTCTGATGATTGGTTTGGAAATTATCATGTTGGTTCTTATAATCCGTATGTTTCACAAGTCTTTCAAAAGATCAGAGGATCCATCTATAAATGGATACCAAAATCTTGTGCTAAACTGAAAGGACCCATTTTTAAATAGGTACCTAAATCTGTTATTCCCTGATTTATCTTATGCAGACCTGTCATATGTGGTACTTGGATAGCGGGTGTTCCAAGCATATGATAGGACAAAAGGATTTATTGTCTAATTACACAGAGAAATTCTGCTGGAATGTTCGTTTTGGCAATGACCAATTTTCACCGATTCTCGGATACGGTGACGTGATACAAGAGAATATAACGATAACGAATGTGAGTTATGTAGAAGGATTAGGGCACAACCTATTTATTATTGGCCAGTTCTGTGACAAAGGATTAGAGGTAAATTTCAAGGCTAAGAGTTTCTCGGTGCATACTGAAGTTGGCAAAGAACTCTTGGTCGACACTCGAAAGTCCAACCTCTATACGATAAATCTGTCAAAGGTCCAGACTGACAATCAGATTTGCTTATTGACAAAAGCCTCGATGCAGCAAAGTTGGCTTTGGCACCGAAGGTTGTCACACCTGATTTTTTGATACATAAACAAATTGGTCAAAGGCAGATTGGTGAAAGGTCTTCCTGAGCTCATATATGAAAAAGAACATCTATGTGCAGCATGTGAAAAGGGTAAAATGAAGAGGGCAGCTCACAAGCCAAAACCCGGACCGAGCACTAGTTATGCACTTGAGTTGTTACACGTGGATTTGTGTGGTCCAACGAGAACTCAAAGCATAGGAGTCAAGAAGTATGTTTTGGTAATAGTGGACGATTATTCACGTTACACATGGGTAAAGTTTCTAAGGATAAAAGATGAGACGCCCGAAGTACTCATCAACTTTTTGAAGACTACCCAGGTGAACTTGCAGAAGACAGTAAAGCTTCTAAGGACGGATAACGGCACAGAGTTTAAGAACAAAATTGTTGCAAATTATCTCGAATCGGTCGGGATAACACATCAATTCTCTGATGCTAGGACACCATAATAGAATAGAGTAGTAGATAGACGCAATCGAACGCTAGTCGAGGCCGCTCGCACTATGCTCAGTCAGTCTGATTTACCTCTATTTCTGTGGGCAAAAGCTATCTCAACTACATGTTATACATAGAATCGCTCCATTATTCATAGACGGTTTGGTAAAACTCCTTATGCATTGATTAACAATCGTACACCTAGCATTAAACACTTTCATGTTTTTGGATGCAAGTGCTTTGTATTGAATGATAAAGAGAACTTGAACAAGTTTGGACCTAAGGCTGAAGAAGGAATTTCCATTGGATACTCCTAGACATCTGCTGCATATAGGATATACATGAAAAGCTCAAAGACTGTTCTCGAAAGCGTTAATATCAAATTTGATGAGGAAGTGGCTTCTGAACAAAGCAGTTCAGAACTCGTGATTACCGGAGTGTTAGCTTCTGGGCAATTCAGTCCAGAACCTGTATCTAAAGAGATTAATTCGGATAAAGCATCAACTTCTACATCTCATTTATCTGAACTAGATTTATTGTTTGAATTTTTCTATGACGAGTTTCTAGGATCTAAACTTCCTAAATCTGTTGTGGTTGACAGGTCAGATGCTTCGACGCCTAATCATCAAACTACTTCAGATGTATCAACTTAATTCGTTCCCCCGGTTCAGAAAGAAACCCAGATTCAAACACATACTTCTACGATTGAAGTTGCACCTGATCATGTTGAAACATAAGTTACTACTTTAGTTGGTTGCACTGTGATGAATCATCAACAGACTGAACAAGCTGTCTCAAATGAAACTTCTGTACAAGAGACTTCAACTGCATCCCCAAACAATGCTGAACAAGACGAAGCTGATAGTGGATATCTAGATGAGAACTATCATCAATCTACATCAAATCCGCTCCCTCATGAACATATGTGGACCAAAGAGCACCCGATAAGTCAGATAATTGGAGATTTATCAAAACCGGTGCAAATAGGTCTGCAACATTAAACAAGTGTATGCATGATTCCTTTCTGAGCAAGATAGAGCCCATTCGCGTATCAGAAGCTCTAGCTGACTCGGATTGGGTTACTTTCATGCAAGAGGAGCTGAACCAGTTTGAAGCTTTGAAAGTCTGGAGACTTGTACCAAGACCTGGAGGAAAATCTATTATTGGTACAAAATGGGTATTCAAAAACAAGAAGGATGAAGAGGGTATCATAGTCAAAAATAATGCACGGCTTGTCACAAAAGGCTACCGGCAAGAGGAAGGCATTGATTATGATGAGACTTATGCTTTAGTAGCGCGTATTGAAGCAATAAGGATGTTCTTTGCTTACGCCGCTCATAAAAACTTCACAGTCTACCAGATGGACGTGAAGATTGCCTTTCTAAATGGCATTCTTAAGGAGAAAGTCTATGTCTTACAACCTGAAGGCTTTGTGATTCCAGATAAACCAGATCATGTCTATATCTTGGATAAAGCACTTTATGGTCTTAAACAAGTGCCTCGAGCCTTGTATGAGGTATTATCAATGTTTTTGGTCAAGTCGGGTTTCACAAAAGGTAAAATCAATACTACTTTATTCATTAAAAAGGAAAAACTGATATTATTCTTATTCATATATATGTCGATGACATTATATTTGGCTCAACTAATCCTAAATACTGTCAAAATTTTTCAAACCTCATGGTGTCAAGATTTCAAATGAGTATGATGGGAGAGATGAACTTCTTTCTCGGATTACAAGTAAAACAACTTTCAAGGGGGATTTTTATAAATCAATCTAAGTACATTTTTGATATTCTTCGGAAATTCAAAATGGAAACTTGTAAAGCAATTGGAACCCCAATGGCACCGGGAACTAAGATCGGCGTGGATCCTTCGGGAAAACCTGTTGATGTTAGAACCTATAAAGGAATGAATGGTTCTTTAATGTATTTAACTTCAAGTAGGCCAGATATTTTTTTCTCTACATGTTTATGTGCAACATATCAGGCTAATCCAAAAGAATCCCATATGTCTGCAGTAAGGCGCATATTTAGATATCTGAAGGGAACTGCAGATCTGGGTCGGTGGTATCTTAAAGATACTGGTTTTGAACTGACAGCTTACTCAGATGCAGATCATGCTGGATGTATGTTAGACAGGAAGAGCAGATCGGGTCATATACAATTTCTTGGTGATAAACTCGTTAGTTGGGTATCAAAGAAACAACTGTGTGTTTCCACATCAACGGCTGAGGCGGAATATGTTGCTGCTGCTGTAGATCCCAGTGCAGTGCAAAACAGAATAATCAGCAATCAAAGATGAACAGATTATAGGTCACAGAAACTAGTCATATGATTGATATTACTTCAAAGGGTTTAGGTTTACAGAAAGAATTTCTGATAAGGGTTTGTAAACCTAATGACTAGAAAACTGAATAATTAAATTATGAACTTCTAACCTTAAAAATGAAATAGAAAACAACTTTAAATACTTAGGCACGCAGGCCTGACGGGCTTATGGGCTTGGGCCCATCTAACAAAATAACTTTCAATTAATTAAAGATCAAACACTTATAAATACTTTATTCCACTTTCAACACATAGGACTTTCAGTCCTAACAATCTCCCCCTAAAGTTGAATAAAGCATTTAACAACTTGAAAAACTTCAGGCTTTGATCTTCTTTCCCTCTTGAATCTTTGAAAAACTTTGGTGTTGCTTGACTTCATGTCTTTAAACGCTCCCCCTTGAATAAAGCTCTTGGTCTTCATAGTATCAACTTTGTAACCAGATTCAATGTACAGTAGCCTCGACTGAATGCACTATTACGCAGCTTTCAACTGTAGAAACTCAATCACATCGGATCAGCTCACAAGAAAGATAATGTGAGAGTAACGTGATTTTCCACGGTGCATCTTCAGTTTAAAACAAAGAATCTGTCTTTGAACCGCGAGTTGAATAATCTTTCAGATTAAGAACTTGTTTCAATCAGCGCGTTGGAGGAATGATAAACAAACTTGTAAAAACACCACATGATACGGAAAGAATCAATACAGACATTTAAATCTCTTTGAAAAAATGAAACATCATGTTCATCTCTAGACTGTCTTTAGAAATGACTTTCTTTCTTTAAAACTTTGAAATTGAACTTTTTCTCCCCTTTTTTGATGATTGTGAGCATCATGATCATCAAAACTTCTTCAATTTCAGCACATTCTTTGATCTCCTCCTTTGTGACAATTTGACATACTCCCACCTGTGATCTGAGTATCCGTCAATTCATGAAATTTATATATCTGAATCTTTTCAAATGCAGACATAATAGGAATTGGAAACCTGAATCAACAAATGAAACAGTTAGTATGCCTGTAAGTAGCACGGAGCCACTTTGTACAACGGATGTACATTGTAAAGGAGTTTTTGTGATGTTCACTCCCCCAGGGCTTCCATTCAATCATCAAAAAACCACAAAGGAATTTTCTATGAATGTTATGACAAGAAAACTCATTCCTTGTGTGCTCGTGAAAGTGTAGAAATGATTGAAGCTACTTAGCTATATCAGGCTTAAATTGTGTAAACTGTTGAGACAGCAACAGATATTACACGGACTCAATGTGCATGAAAGAGGTGCGAAGGTGGGGCAACTTTCCTTCTTTTTCAATACCTAAATCTTCCGAGTGAAGACTAGATAGCAGATATGCTGCGTCCCCAAAGAAAATGAAACATTTCTTTGTTAAGAAAGAAACGAGTGGCTGGTGGGGTTATATGCAAGAGTTGGCATGGGCTCACTGCCTGTTTCAATGATGGTCACCAAAGAATGTGAACCAATCAGAATATGTGGCTGCCCGGCTCAGAAAGTGGTTGGTGCAGAGTTCTGATATTCTATTAACTCTGTTATCACACCCTCTTTCTTTTTGACATTAAAGCTCACTTTAACCAAACTCTCTTTTCCATTTTCTTCGCTCCATGCAATGAGAAAAAAACTCAACCCGATGAGTTATCTCCCCCACTCTTTGATTTATGACCCCTCACCCCTCAAATCACTCTAGGATCACTTCCGGGTTAGGAAACACTGGTTTACGTGAATCCATGGAAGTTCTGTTTAAGCTCACTCATGAATCCCATGTAAGTCCTAAAAAGAATAGTAGATCAACAGTTTAACTTGAACATTTATGCTCAAATAAGATAGCACTGTCAAAAAGTATGCTCGGGAGATTTGAGCAATTGATCTTTGAAAAACTGACAATGTACCAATCAGATCAACTAAACTATTTAGGGTATCCAAGAAGTGGATATTTTGTTTATATGAACAAATATAAACAATTTAGCAATGAAAGCACAAATTTAGAAATAATGATAGATGCTCAACAACATTGAATATCAAACGGGGGTATTACCATCGAAAAAATGTTTCGCTATGAGACATGGTAATAACAAATACAAATGAAGTACTGAACCTGTGTGTGTGAATACGTTACAGTATAAGGATAAGATAATACACAAGTATTGATCTTTAGAAACACACAGTCAGTTAGACATTAAAGCTCAAAAAATGAAAAACATTTAAATTCACACTTCTAGATTCATGAAACCTTTTGAGAATCAGAAGTGGTTTGAACATTTCAGAAACTGTTTTTCATGCTTGAAAGTTGTTCTTCTTCCAAACAATCAGATATCTAGATCAGAAGATACTTACTTTTAAGCTCCCCTTCAAATCATGATAAAAAAAATATATCAGATAAGCTCCCCCTGGGTATTTGTAGAATATCCAAGTCTGAACATTGAAGAACGGGTTCTGATCTGTTGTAATCAGAAGCCAAACATCATTGAAGTCCGGGTTCTAAGCTGATTTACTTAAAAACCATAATCTTGACATTGAGGTGCGGGTCTTGAACTGTGTTATTCAAGAGCCATTGATTTCTTACTCCCCCTTGACATGCAGTGCCTGCAACACATAATCATTTTTCTTCTTTGGTACCCACTGGTATTTGGGTCCAGAAATGTTAGTTGCAGTTCTTGTAGGAGATATAGAATAAGAACTATACCAGAAATGATCACTGGTTTTGTGAATGTGATCATATGTATGACAATAAGAACAGTGGTATTTCTTACCTGATAACCTGAGTAATTGATCTCTCGAGTAGATATGATCAGGTTTACCTTTATGCACTTTGTTCTTCTTGGCATTGACCGCATGTACACATGATTCTTTTTCTTTCAGCTCATCTTCAACTGGTTTCTTCTTCCAGACCAGTTCCTCATCTTTGTATCTCTTTTCCATCTTCTGTCCGAACGCTGCACCTTTTAGCCTTGAAAGTAACCTCGAGATTCTTGTCGCAGAATTGACCGATACTGAAGAGATTGTGACTGAGACCTTCGACATAAGAGACTTTCTTTATCGTGATGTTATCTTTGACAATATCCCCATAATCCCTGATAGGAGAGTAGTGATCATTTCCAAAATGCACAATCCCACAAAACCTCTCGGTGAAGTTTGTGAGAAGCTCCCTTCTTCCAGTCATGTGCTTGGAGCAGCCTGAATCTAGATACCACACATGACCGTCCTGCAAACAGGTTATTTTTTTTTAGAAACTAAAGGTTTAGAAATAAAAACATCATGATTGTTATTGTTCTTTCTAGAATTTAAGACAGGATCAACTAATTCTGATGTTGCCGAGCTCTCTTTTGACTTCTTAGCTACCCAAGCATATTTCACTTCTTTCCGCCGACCACACGTATCTGAAATGCCGTTAAACCCATAGTCAGAGGATTAGAAAATTAAAGATTTTGACCTTTGAGAGCGACCGGTCTTTTTCTTCTTCTGTGAACGCTTTTTAGATTTAGACTTTGAAGAGTTTGAAGAATTGTTCACAGAGGGTTTTTGTGGGGCAGATGTGGAACATTCACCCTTATAAAACTTAACCGGAGGCTCACATGACTCATTTATAAAATCAACATGACTAGGTAGAGAAGGATTAAAATCAAATTGGCTCAAATCACTATCTAAGCACACCTTAGAATTCAAGAATGCGGAAAATTCTAGTTCCTCATCAGAAAGGATCTTATCACTTGAGGATTTCAGGACAGTGGAAGGATTAGTTTGAAGCGGATCATAGGCAGAAGCATTTTGAAAATCAGAACGCGAATCCGTTTCTAAAACTTGAGGCTCTTTTCCTTTGTTTGGAATAATTGGTGACGAGTCACCCAAAAAAGCTTTGCAAGAAGATGTATCGGAGGCAGGATAAGAATTTTCAAACAGATGATTATTCTCACTTTGGATATTTGAAGGCTTAGTTTGAGGTTCAGCCTTGTGAAGTTGCTCTTTCAGGTGATCTGCTGCCAAAGCAGCCAGTTGTGAATTTAACTTCTTTATTTCTGTCTGAAAGTATTCTTTCTCCTTAACTGACACATTTTCCTCTTTAGTGGAATAGAGACACTCAATTTGGGATAAAAGCTCTTGTTTTTCCTTTTGAAATCTGTCTCTTTCTTGTTCAAACGACTCTTCTAGCTGAACAACTTTCTTTTCTAAAATCAGAGGTGGAACATAGACTTTATGGTCTGGTTGTTCCTCCTCAGTGCATTGCAATCAAAGATGAACAGATTATAGGTCACAGCAACTAGTCATATGATTGATATTACTTCAAAGGGTTTAGGTTTACAGAAAGAATTTCTGATAAGGATTTGTAAACCTAATGACTAGAAAACTGAATAATGAAATTATGAACTTCTAACCTTACAAATGAAATAGAAAATAACTTTAAATACTTAGGCACGCAAGCCTGACGGGCTTATGGGCTTTTAGGCCCAACAAGCTTACAACTTTGAATAAATGACAGTTTATACCCTGAACTTCTATTTAACTAACAAAATAGCCCTAACAATCTCCCCCTTTAAATAGAAGTTGAAACTTGCTCCAGTTAGGAACATATATCTTCCGAAAACCAAAACTGATCTCGAAATATCTGATTTGCGTTCTGTACTCCAGTCGTTCTTCAATAACTCTCAGTGCTTTAAGAACAAGCGATTTGTATGTAGAATCCATTACTTGAACTCCTTTTTCATCTTGACTCAGTGCACGCTTCAACTTGTCTTTCAGCAGCATCAATGTACCATTACAGAATCTGGCAATCTGATCAAATCGGATAAATCGTAGAATACCTTTGTTGTTCACGTATGACATACCAAACTCTGGAATCTTTATAACTGTGAATGCAGGTACGCTTAGAGCATCAGACAGAACACTCAGATCAGGCTTGAGTAGATTAATCTTCGGCTGATCGCTTTCTAACCCAATCTGAAAATCTTCCACCGAAGCAAGTTTCATTGCGCACTTCATGTATCTCTTCATAGTTTCAAGTGCATCAATGACTTCTCCGGGTCTGACGGTTCTGGTCTTTAAGTCACGTAGTATGAACAGCAGATCTTGTGGCTCCAGACATGGAAAATCAGCATCAGAAAAGCAATATTGTTGACCATCTTCTCTTGTAACCATGAAGTCCGTATACTTAACCTTCATGAAGTAGGCAGGTATAATCCTATCAACTGATACAATCCTGAGCTTCGTCTTGGAGTACTTGCTCTGGAACTTTCTGTATACGAACACAAGCTCACGCTGTTTTTCTATGTTTTTCACTGACTGTAGACCATGGAGAACAACATCATCATACTTTCTGATCCAGTGGGCAAAGATCTTCTTCTGGCTTTCTTCGAGGAAATGAACTTTTATTCTGACTCTTTCCCACTTGGATGGACGAACTAGAGGAGTATGTACTGGTTCTCTAACTGGTGAAGCTGGAGAAGATCTCTCGGGAAAAACTGTAGAAGAGAAGTCAGGGTGATTAGCCGGATAAGTCAACAATGGAACTACGGCAGAAGACTGATCATCTGGATGCAGGATTTCATCAATTTCTTCTTGCATAACCACCAGAGCTCTTTCAGTATTAGCACATTCTTCTGTCGTGTCCGCCACTTCATACGGATCTAGTATTATTGCCCAATCTTCCGGAACTATCGGAGAACCATGTTCAAACTCCTCAGGCTTTTCAACCGTCGGATATTCATATAGTATCAAGTCTATCACCTGTTCTCGTTCCTGTTTCTGTCTCTGTCCCTCTGTTCTTGTACCGGAACCCGAACCCTGTTCAACCTGATCTGATTCCACCATATGTGTCTCCGGCTCAGTTAGGCGTTGGCGCTTCTCCCCCTCATGGTGATCAGGATCATCCTGATCATCATGTCGGCGTTTAAGCCGTTCTGCCTGGCTACGGCAGGTATCCTCCACTACTGATAGGCGTTCAGTCAAAACAGCTACGGTTTGCTGAAGTGACTGAAGCATGGCTTGTTGGATCTGGAAGGCTTCAGTAGAGACAATAGGCTGGGGGTTGGTGGGGTAGGTGTGGATGCTTGAGAACGAAGCAGTGATAACAAATCGGCATCCTGGGTGGGTTCGGTTAGAGACTGGGCCAGTAGTTTGGCAAGAAGAATGGATTTAAGCTCAGGGATAGAAAGATCCGAAGTGGGTAGGGAAGGTGGAATAAGTGTGGGCGCAGGCTCAGTCGCAGGACCTTTGCCTTTGATCATGCGTTTGAGGCTGTCCACCTCTTCCCTCATCATAGATTGGACAGCCTTTAGGGCGCGGTCCATGTATTCCCTTGAGACGAACTCAGTTAGGGTAACTCCGGGGTCACTCAGACTTCCCGTTGTAGCTACCACTGTAGGAGTCGAGCTGCCTACGTTCACGGTTGGCGTGATGATAGCCGTGGTAGGACTTCTACCCAATCCTCGTAAACTACCCGAAGGCGGAATTACTATGGGTGTTCCGGCCGGGCCACTTAGGCGACCGGCGATAGCCGAAAATGGAATCTGTGTCCTAGGAATGGCAGGTATGGCAAAAGGCTCTAGACTCCGTGCATGCAAAGATGTCGAGAACGGGGGCAGCTGTTCTCTTGTTTCAATATCGGCACCCTCCAAGTGAGAGCCCGATAGCGGATGTGCTAAATCCCCGTGAGAATGTAAAACCACCATCTGTTGAGAGATGGTGGAGTGGCTTGGCGGGGTGTGCAAATGCGCCGCTAGGTCCACGGCGGCTTCTTCAATACCCTGTCCCAACACATGAGACTGGATAGTAGATGTGGCTACCTGACTAGATGTGGCTAGGGGGGATACAATCGTTGATGATTGTCCCAACACTCGTGTACGCTCATGACGAGTCTTAATTCGTCCTTCCCACACTTTGCTCACTACAACTTTTTCGACTGTTTCTCCCTCCGCTCTCCTTATCTTTCCAGGTGAGGGCTGATTATCGTCACCATCGGAGTCAGAAGACTCTTCATTTGATGCCGATACGTTAGTGGTTGGGTCTGACTCACTGTCGAATTTATCGGCTGCCTCCTTAGAGTCGGTTGCAGCTTCCGACTGAGAGTCGGGTGAACCTGATTCCGCCGCAGGCTCGGATTGGCCCGAAGTTTCGTCCGAGGTGGAATGCTCTGTTGTGTCCTCAGTAACAGCGACAGAAGAGGAATGAACATGAAGGGCTTCAGAATCGGTTGTCTCTTCTGCCGTTTGAGTCTCTATTTGCATCGGCGAAGATGATTGTCTAGAAGAACTAGGCTGGCTCGTTCCAACGGCACTGCCCACGCCAGTTCCCCTCACGATTATTTCTCTCGACACACCCTGTCCGGAAGCCCCAGCTATCCGGACGCTCCCGCCTCTCCTTCGTGGACGCGGACCCTCACGTCGCTCAGGTCGTGCTCCCTGGGCAGGTCCTGCCGGTCCTATCCGGACCATAGGAGCTGGAATGTTGTGTGTGTGCCTATAAGCTATCACACTCAGTGTTGTAGGATGAGCATAGTCTAGTACCCCGACTGGGATTTGTCGGGCGATAACACCTTCTGGATCAGCGCGGGAAGGTATCTTGCGTGTCGGATGATGTGGGCATGTCGGGTGCGTAGAACGGCGTTGTATCTCAGGATACAGGTTCATGAAGTTCCGGATGGCAATCTGTAAGAACAGCATGAATGGAATGAAATTCGGTCGGCGAGATGCTGTAGACCGAACTCTCTGAACGAGTTCAAACCAAAGAAAGTCAGCAAAGTCCATGTGGCGATTGAAGGCCACTGCGTGAAATATGCGAAGAATCGGGGCACTCGTCTTATCAATGCCTTTCGTTATAGCCGAAAGGCACCGATTTATGTAGGTGAACATCGTGTACCAGATCGTCGAGAGGTACTTGCGGTTAAAGGTTGATGGAATGCGAAGTTCTGCGCCGTATCCTAAGGAGATGAGGTCGGTGCACAGTGTAGCATCAGAAACCATCGGGTCGAAGCTATTCCTGCCTGGAACGGATCCGGCGGTCGGTAAAAGAAGGAATTGTCGGAAGAGATCACACGTGAGAAGCACTGGTGTCTGATCTATCCGACCTTCAAGGTGGAATTCGCCATCGGCCTCTAAAGCACGGAGAGAGTGCCAAAACTGCTGTAAGTATAGGACTGGAACAGTCGCAGTTTCCGTAAGAGCATAAGAGATTGGATGCCCCATAAGTATCTCGATGATGACCTGATATTGAATAGCAGGTTGGGTTACATCGAGATGGTAGTTATTGGCTGTAAGAGGGAGGAACTGATCCTCGGGAATCAGTTCCGCATCGGCGATTGGATCAATCGCTGGTGGTTGGTTTTGTGGCATTGTACCTGTGAAGAAATAGTCGATTAGTACGCAGGTTTGGGAAAATATGATAGCCGTTGGAGTTATACATTCATGATTTAAACCACAACAGATACTAACTCCAAAAAGTGGAAGAACAAACCCTCATGCGTGAATGAGGGTCAGTCACCAAGGCACATAGAACTGCACCCATTTAAGCTAGTGAAAAACCAGCACAGAGAACCACCAAATTCATCTCATACACACACATATGAAAAGGTATTACTATAAGCTCATTAGAACCATAAAACAGGATTCGACCGGATAAGATATTAGACCGGATATGGTTTCCACCAGGGGTCTCCTAAGACCGGAAGTGGTCTTCGACCGGGTAAAGTATTCGACCGGTGGTTAAACCACCGGATAAGAGTTCGACCGGTTATGGTCTTCGGCCGGATAGGTCTTAGACCGGGGATCAGCTAAGACCGGATAACACATTCGACCGGGGAATTTATTTGACCGGTGGCTAAACCACCGGATAAAGTTAGACCGGAGGATAAGAAGGACCGGGGATTGCATTCGACAGGTGCTTACAATGATCGGTGCTTACATTCGACCGAAGGCGTTTCGACCGGGGTTAACCAACGACCGGAGGAAATATTCGACCGGAGGTGCGTTCGACCGGGGCGTAACCCTAGATCGGAGGAAACCCCCGGAGAAGACGAGTCGTCAACAGTGGAGACCCCGGGGACACTCAGAGGCGGAGACGACGCCGATGGACACAAAAGAGGCTATAATCGATGGCAAATCGATCGATAAATGATAAACACACCCAAAAATCGATGAAAAAGCTACTTGTTCGATTGAAGATGAAGCAAACCGCTGTTGTTCGGTCGATTAGGTGTCCGGTCGAATAGAGCTCCGGGCGAGAGAGAGAGAGGGAGACGATGAGAAACTAAGAGAATCGATCGAATGACGTAGGAGAAGGGTTCGATCGGGGTTCTTAAACCCCCGAAAATTGGCTTGGGTTGGGCCGGGGCCGATTGAGATTGGGCCGGGGAAACATTGGGCCGGTATCAAACAAAAAAACAAATCAAATCAAAACTTAAAAAATATTTTTGAACTTTTCGAAAATAAAATAAACTTAAAAAAAACTTAAGGGAGAAAAAAAACTTAAGGGAGAAAAAAAACTTAAGAACCCTATGGAATAATAAAAAACGAAGGAAAAAAAATAAAAGCTCCTCCTCAAAAAAAAATTCAAATACGCACGAGACTTAACTCCCCCTCGAATGATTACCATGAGAAGGTCCAAACACAAAATCCACTTACCTGCTCCCCCTCGAATGGAGGACTTGTGAGGCTTACCAACCATCTGACGATAGTGCTCCCCCTGAACACATTATCGGCATCACTAACCACGGACTCCTTACAGGGAACATCCGTATGAACTGCACAAAACTAACGAAGAAACACCACGAAAACAAAAAAACAAGAACACAAGAGAAATGAGAAACACACGAAATCTACTTTGTTGATACAGAAGTTTGTAACTGACACAGAACTGAACGAGTAAAATGCAATAACCAAGGACTGTGGCTAATAGCAACCAGAGACAAGTCACTGGTGCAGTTGTCACAGTCATTCGTTATTGAAAGAGACTCGTAGAGAGCTGCGAACGGATCAAACTTTCAGATTTACCATACCTAGCTTGGACACAAGGTAATTAAATTGTTTTTCGTCCAAGGCTTTGGTAAACAGGTCTGCTAACTGATGCTCTGAATTAACAAAATAGAGTTCGATAGTACCTTTTTCGACGTGATCTTTTATAACATGGTAGCGCACATCAATGTGCTTCGTTATCGTGTACTGGACAGGATTGCTTGATATGGCTATCGCGCTCTTCGAGTCGCGGTAGATGGGGATCCTTGAGTAGTTAAAACCATAGTCTTTGAGCTGGGTGCGCATCCAGATGACTTGGGAGCAGCAACTGGCGGCTGCTACATACTCCGCCTCGGCGGTGGAGGTGGACACGCAGTTTTGCTTCTTGGAAGCCCAGCTGACAAGACGATCGCCCAAGAACTGAACATGACCCGACGTGCTTATTATTGATATTAATTGATATTAATTGCTAGTCATAGAAAAGGTTAGTTTTACGAATCTGATCAAAAGATTGCTATTAATTGCTATTAGTTTCTTTTCTTTGCTCTGATACCAATTGTAGATCCCAGTGCAGTGCAAAACAGAATAATCAGCAATCAAAGATGAATAGATTATAGGTCACAGCAACTAGTCATATGATTGATATTACTTCAAAGGGTTTAGGTTTAGGATAAGGGTTTGTAAAGCTAATGACTAGAAAACTGAATAATGAAATTATGAACTTCTAACCTTACAAATAAAATAGAAAACAACTTTAAATATTTAGGCACGCAGGCCTGACGGGCTTATGGGCTTGGGCCCATCTAACAAAATAACTTTCAATTAATTACAAATCAAACCCTTATAAATACTTTATTCCACTTTCAACACATAGGACTTTTAGTCCTAACAATCTCCCCCTAAAGTTGAATAAAGCATTTAACAACTTGAAAAACTTCAGGCCTTGATCTTCTTTCTTCTAGAGCGTGTACCTGAACCATCTATATTGCTATCATAGAAAAGGTTAGTTTTACGAATCTGATCAAAAGATTTAACTGACCTTTGTGTAGAGACAGATTTCTGATTTGAGCTTGATACAGACTTTTCAAGCACTTTAATCGTTGAAGCGAACTTGTCTCTTTCTTGAACAAGCAGGTCAATCTTCTTCGTGAACTCAGACTTCGTTTTCTGCTCTTTTAGAGCCTTCTCAGATAGTTCAGATAACTTGGCAATAAGCTTTTTGATCTCAGTCTCAAACAAGCTTCTTTCTTCTTCAAATCCCTTCTCAGCATTGTTTCTTTGGCCAGATATTTCTTTGAAGACACCAACATTATTTTGTTCAATGGCCTTCTTCTCTTTGGCAAACTTCTCTCTTTCTAGAATGATTACTTTCTGAAAATCAGAAACTTGCTGAGAAATTTTTATGCATTTCAGCTCAACTTCTTTCTTCTCATCAACACATTTTCTCGAGAATTCTGAGAACTTCTTTGCGAAAGATTTCTCTTTAGTCTCAAAATCAGATTTGTGTTTAGCAAGCAGTTGCTCCAAATCAGATAAACGCTTTTGAAGATCTGCATTTGCATCTTTCTGTTCAGAAATCTTTTCCTCAGAACTTTCAACAGAGACTGTTTGCTGAGTTTTAGCTTCCAAAATAGAGATCTTTCCTTTTAGCTCAGAGTTCTCAGCTTCCAATTCTCTTCCTGTTAATAAACCCTTTGTCCCTAACACCAACCATTCAGTACAATCCCACAGCTCTTTTCCTGTCATTTTGTTAGAATTTATTTGACCAATAATTTCACTAAAAATGTCACTAATAAATTCATACGAAATACTATATGTCATATAATTTCGAGCTACATTGTTATCCCTCTCTCTTTCCTCCTTTTCCACAGGTGAAGCTTCTGTAGGAATCTGGGATTGCATCTCCCCTTCAGTCAAAGATAATCTGATGTAGGGACCCACCTCATGTTCGTCCACACAGTTCAAAAAATGAACTTTCCACTCTTCATATTCTCTTTTGGACTGCAGCCTTGGTAGGTACACCATTTTGATCGTTTCGAATAGAATGTATTCGCTCCGGCTTTGAAGAGAGATGAAACTTGAAAGTGCAGGGACCAAAAGTGACAAAATTTGAAACTTGAAAGTTTAGGGTCACAAATGACACCCTGAATCCTTGAAGTACGGGGGCTAAAATAAATGCACTGCAAAATGATCGTGAGACAAAAAATTTGACCTTTTTTACTTTTTTTTTACATACACCCGGTCAAGCAGGGGTCCGGTCGAAGCAAAGGACCGGTAAAGACAATCTACCGGTCGAAAAAAAGGACCGGTAAAACAATGTACCGGTCGAAGGACAACGACCGGTAATCAGGGTACCGATCGAAGTGATGTGCCGGTCGAATAAAAGACCGGTGTTGGCAAAGACCCGGTCGAATCAAAGACCGATATTGATAAAGTATCGGTCGAACACAATGACCGGAATAGACAATGTACCGGTCGAACCAAAGGACCGATGTAACCAACGTACCGGTCAAGCAAAGGACCGGTATAGACAGACTATCGGTCGAATCCAAAAGACCGATAAAAACAATGTACCGGAGAAAGGACAATTTTTATATCGGTAAAGCAGGGTACCGGTCGAACACAATGGCCAGAAATTACAACTTCCCGGTCGAAGGATGTCTATCGGTCATATACCAGATTAGAAGATAGGGTCGATAAAATGAAGAACACCGAAGAACTCGATGAATTTCAATATTATTCGACCCATAAATTAAACAAAAAAAAACTGATAAACACTAGAAATCGATTAACACTTGACACACAATGACCAATACACAACACCGAATTCAGATAATCAAAAGACCGATAATAATACCAAGCACAAACAGATCGAAACTCACTTTTTTAGAAAAAAAATAATAGACCGAATCTGAATTTTTTTTTTCAAATAAACATTCGATCGATAAAACCTCATACGATAAAAGCATGAACAGATAATAACATGAACAATAATCGCATGATAAAAGCAGATTAAACAGATAATCGAATAGGGTTTTAGACAAACCTTTTTTATGGATCAAACCTTTAGTCTTTTTGCTCTGATACCAATTGTAGATCCCAGTGTAGTGCAAAACAGAATAATCAGCAATCAAAGATGAACAGATTATAGGTCACAGCAACTAGTCATATGATTGATATTACTTCAAAGGGTTTAGGTTTACAGAAAGAATTTCTGATAAGGGTTTGTAAACCTAATGACTAGATAACTGAATAATGAAATTATGAACTTCTAACCTTACAAATGAAATAGAAAACAACTTTAAATATTTAGGCACGCAGGCCTGACGGGCTTATGGGCTTAGGCCCACCTAACAAAATAACTTTCAATTAATTACAAATCAAACCCTTATAAATACTTTATTCCACTTTCAACACATAGGACTTTCAGTCCTAACAGCTGCTCTCAGGTGTTGTGGATGAGGACGCAACTACGAGATTATGGCTTTAAATTCGACAAGATACCGATTTTTTGTGACTCTAGAAGCGTCATTGCAATATCAGCAAATCATGTACAACATACAAAGACAAAACACATAGACGTTTGATATCATTTTATATAAGACAATGTTGAAAAAGGTAAAGTAGAACTTTATTTTGTAAACACTGATTATCAACTTGCTGATTTGTTTACGAAGCGTCTCGACGAAAAGAGATTTAATTTTCTTATCTTGAAACTTGGTATGCTAAATCTCAAGACATAATCTGTGATTACCTATTAAAGTTTTTCTTATTGTTATTTTTCTTCATTTCTTTATCTTTATTTTGAAAAGATATCTACACTTTAATGTGTGTTCATGTTTTCAGGGGGAGTGAGAGAAGATACAGATGATCTATATTCATTTGAGGGGGAGTTCATATATTTCTGCATATGTTTAACTGATAAATTTTTCTGATGCATAAATGCAGGGGGAGTTAGAGTATGAAAGATAAGGAGTAGGAATTATGACTTCTGATTATTTCAGATCAGAACTCGTACATTCAACGTTTTACTGCTTTATGTCATTTAAATTTCAATAAATTTTTGTGAATAAACTTTGCACTTTGATGGACTTTTTGCCTGATGCAGATTGAGAGGATGCTTACAAGATCATATCTTTATATGACTTGTAGCTTGACTTCATGAGATTTAAGACGGACCACAAGGTTTATTTCTCTTCTTAATCTCATATATGGTTGAAAGAAGGACGACTTTCAATCATAGAAAACATGTTTTTAAATGTTCAAACCACTTCCCGATTCTTAAATAGATTTCATGAATTGGAGGCGTCATTTTAAATGTTTTCATTTTACTTGTGCTTACACGTTAACAAACCGTGTGTTTCCAAAGATTAATACTTGCGTATTATCTTTTCCATATACTGTCAAGTATTCACACACACTGGTTTAATTTTTGTTGAGTTCGTTCTTACCATGTCTCTAAATTGAAACAAATTTTTCGATGGTAAGACACCCCGATTGTTATTCAAAGTTTGAGCGTGATTTCATTTCTAAATGTTCTTTCAAGAATGTCTATATTTTTGGTTCATATAGACAATATCCGATTTTTGCTGACCTAAGCCTTACTCGATAAATCATTTGATCTTGATCTTTTTAATACAATGTCAGATTTTCAAACAAGTTTCTTGTCTTCATTTCATTCATTCAATTATCTTGTTTGAAAAGTCTTCAATGTTTAAAAATACTAAAATCTTCATGATTACATCTCTGAGCATACATCTATCTGACTTGTATTTCATATTTTGTGCTTCATTGCTAAGTTAAATAATTTTTTAGCAACATTACGCTTTCATAGGAGAATATGGGTTCATTGTGTAGGACTTAAACGAAACTTCTATGGATTTACGTTAACCAGTGTTTCCTACCCAATAAGTTAATCCTTAGTGATCGAGTGTGAGAAGTCAAAAATAAATGAGTGTGGGTTGTGTGACGAGGTAAAATGTGAATGAAAGTTTGTTTAGAAGCGAGCTCAAAGATTAAAAAGAATGAGGATGTGAGATCAGAGTAAAAGAATATCAAACTCTGCACCAACGACTTTCTGAGCCGGGCAGCTACATTACTAGTGTTTCACAATTCTTCGTGAACATTATTAAAACATGCAACTAGCCAATGCCAACTCTTTCTAAAAACCCCACCAGCCACTCATTTTCTTCTTAAAAAGAAAATGTTTCATATTTTCAAGGGGATGCAACACAAAATCTATCTGGTTTTCATTTGGAAAATCTGGATATTGAAAAAGAAGGAAGTCTGCCCCACATTCACACTTCGATCATGCACAATTGAGTCTGTGTTTAATTACTGTTGTCTCAGTGGTTTACACAATTTTGAGCCTTATATTGAAAATGTAAAAACCCCAATTCAAACATTATTGATATGACAATTAAAGAACTTAAAGAGAGAGTGTAGAGAGAGAAAGCAACTAAGTTGTATATCTAACAATATCAAATGTTACAAGCTTCTAGTTCTTACAAACACTTACAAAGCTATCACTATTTATATCTACTACTAAAACTCTCACAACACTAATTCTACAAAGAACTCTCTTGACTCACATGCTTATACAACAAGTTGACTTTACAATACTTGACTATTTGACTTTACAACACTTTGACTTTTCATATTAAATTTTGGATACAATTATACGCTAACAATCTCCCCCTTTGTATTCAAGATTTAATAAAAATATGACAATCGTCTTCAACGCTTTGATTCTTCAAACTTTATCTCTGACGACTTTGAACTTTGTAGCTCTGACAGTATTTAGACTCTGATGCTTTGAAGAATCTTTAAAAGTCTTTCACATTTGACATCTTTGGAAAGTCAACAAGTCTTGAACACAAATTTGAATTCTTGAAACTTTTTAAACAACCTTGAACTATTGATTGAGGAATCTTTGATCTTGTATCTTCACCTCTCTGATCTCTGGATCATCTTCAGAAAACCAACTTTCTTAATTATCTTGATTTATCTTTGAATCATCTTGGAATTTGAATCATCTCGGAATGATTTCTTTTCATCAAATTTGAATGAGTTGAACTTTGTAAATTTCTCCACAAGTCTTTTCACTTTATGACTTTGAAATTAAACTTTCAGAATTTCTCCCCCTTTTTGATGAATTATGAGAATCAAAATCATCAAAATTCATTTCAAAGTCAGCTCAGTTTTTGAGATTTCTCTCCCTTTTAAACAATATAGAACATTCTTCATGATCTGAACATTCTCCCCCAATTAATCTAATAAAGAGCCGTCAATTCATGAATGTATTTATCCGAATCTTTTCAAATTCAGACAAATTATGAGTTGTAACCCTGAATCAACAAATGAAACAGTTAGGAATGTCTATCAGTAACACAAAGTTACTGTGTACAAGTTGGTTTGATATTTACTCCCCAGGACTTCCATCCAATCATCGAAAAACACAAGGTATTTTCTATGAATGTTCTGACAGAAAAACAGATTTTCTGTGTGCTCATGCTTGTGTTATGAAAGAATTAAGCACAATGATTGTGTTTCATAAGGCTCAAAGTATGTAAATCATTGAGACAACAATGATTATACATATACTCAATGTGCATGATAAAGGGTCGAAGGTGGGGAAACTTTCCTTCTTGTTCAATATCAGTATCTTCCAAATGAAGTACCAATAGAGTATGTGATGCTTCCCCAGAAAATGTGAATCATTCTCTTCTTGAGAAAAAAATGAGTAGCTGGTGGGGTGTTTGCAAAATCCGTCGCTAAATGAAGCCAGGAAATGTTGATTTTTTAATTTTTTTAATATTAGCGATGGATTAGCGACGAAAATTTTCGTCGCTAAAAATTGCCGTCGCTAATCCGTCGCTAAATGAAGCAGTCGCTAAAACATTTTGTCGCTAAATGCGTCGCTAAAACGTTTCGTCGCTAATTGGAGCCGTCCCTAAATCCGTCGCTGATATACGTCGCTAATAAGCATTACCCACCACATATTGAGCGATAGACTTTCAGCGACGGAATTGACTTTTAGTGACGGATTAGCGACGGATATTTCTGTCGCTGATAGGCTTGTTTTTTTGTAGTGATGGTGACTTGTATTGAGAAACATTCATTCTCTTTTATTTTTATCTTTAGTTATCATAATAGTCACCCAATACACATGTGAACATTATGTTTTATTTCATTCTTAAATATATATGATATAGTATGTATGTGAACCTTTTTTTATTTTCTTAGGTATGCACTTTTCATAATTGTTGTAGTGTAGGACATCTTTGCGGTATAGAACATCATTTTATCAAATGTTCACAATAATTTACGGCTTAGTTTCATAAACGATTTTGGTTATTTTGAATTTCTTATGAAGTATGTTTGATGTTTTATATTCCATTAGATATATCTGTGACTGTTATGTAGATTAACATTTGTTTAGCATATATAGATAGACTATATAAATTGTGTTTCCTTATTATGGCATAGCATTTTATCATTATTTATATTTGGAACTTTGTTGTTTAATTTGCTCTTGTAGGCAAATTGGACTTCTGTTTCTATCATGGCAGTGTAGTTTAGCATCTTGATGGTTCATCTAATGATTAGGTGAATATCTAGATCGATTAAGGTCGGTTGCACAATTTTTAAATAGGTTTATTTACGTCGTTGAACATCAATTATTTCTCCTAATTACATAAAATCATTGGGAAAATTCATCTCCATTCCTACTTTTGGCTATCTTATCCTCAAAAACGGATCATTTTGTTGTTCATGGATGCAGATTGCCCTGTTTTTGGGCAACAAATTGTCAAACATAGAATTAGACATCTTTAATTTGATATCTACAACTTTGATCACGTGTAGGATTCGAACATTTTTATAGGTCACTCTGTGTCGTAGGGTGAGACAAACAATATTTTTGTGGAAAGATAACTAAACTTTGGTAAGCATAGTAGTCTTTATAATAAAATTGAATTCCCGCCACATTGTGCGGGTACACAACTAGTATGGAAAGAATTAAGGGGGTGTTTAGGATTGCTTATTTAAAGGGCTTTTTAGCTTATTCCAGTGTGGTACCGGAGATAAGCACTTTCTATTGTTGGGATGGAGAAAAAATAAAAGTGCTTATAGCGGTATCAAACCGGTGAAAATGAGTTTTTTTATAAGTCATTTGGTTCTAACTTGTCAACATATTTGAAACAACTTATGACTTTTTTTGTTATTTTATATGTTTAAGCAATCCCAAACACCCCTAAATTAGCTTATTACGTTTTTGTACCACAATAAGATAATCCAAACACTTTTTCTAAAACTTATTTTTTTCGTCACATAAATTGATAAACACTTTTAAGAAAAGGGAAAGTTTGACAAAACCCAACAAGTTATCTGATTTTGAATGATTAAGTATTTAAACTATTTTTTTGAATAATAAAACCCTTAAACTTTCTAAAACCGGTTAAATACATTCTTGTAACTTGTTTTAACGGTTAAGGTGATACAAATTTGGAAAAGTTTAAAAAAACCCAACAAACTATATGTTTTTGATTGATTAAGTCCCTAGATTTTTTAACAAATAAATAAACTTTTTCCTAAATCTTTTTAACAAAAAAATTCTTAAACTTTTTTTGACAAATAAATCCTAAAGTTTTTTTTTTTTTAAGAAACAAAATCATGAACTTAATTTTGAACAAATAAACTTGAAACTTATTTTTTGAACAAAATCGTGAACAAAGAAATATATACAATTCATTTCACCGATAACAAAGTAAAATGAACCAATTAAACAGATAAAAATTATACAATTTTCATTACTAATTCCGAAACATTCAAAAGTTATGTCTAAAATATAAATAGATGCATACAAAAATTATACCCATCATTTCACAGAATATACCAAAAAGAAAAACGATCATCATTTCACAAAATATACCAAAAAATGATTATCCTTTCACAAAATATACCAAAAAAACGCTCATCCCTTAACAAATATTTTTTTTTGGATTTATTTGTTCAAAATTAAGTTCATGATTTTGTTTATTCAAAATAAGAAAAACTTTGGGATTTGTTTGTTAAAAAAAATCAACAATTTTAATTTAGGGACTTAATCATTCAAAATCAGATAGTTTGATGTTTTTTTTTATACTTTTCCCAAATTTTTATCACATTAACTTGTTTTTATATGTTACAGTGATGTATTTAACCAGATTTTAAAATTTTAAGGTTTCATCATTCAAAAAAATAGTTTAAAGACTTAACCATTCAAAATCAAATAGTTTATTAGGTTTTTCAAACTTTTTCCTTAAAAAAAAAAAAAAGGATTTGTTATTGTTACCCCTCCTCACTCACAAACTACCTATACCTCACCTACCTCACTCACACAGTGGTATGGATAGAATTATAAAAAAAACATAAATTGTTTTAAATAAACAATCCCAAAGACCCTCTATATAATCCACCTTCTCCATGACTCCATCATTCCTGACTTGCAACCCTAAAAACATAACAAACCAATGGGCAGCTCGGAAAGCACCGGACGGTCAAATGGGGTTGAGAAAGAGGAGGAGCGTCCGACAGAAACTAACAAACCCGGTGGAAGTCCCAATATTGGCGCCGCTGCAGTAGCCATAGGGAGCGTAGCGGTGGCTGCATGGGGCGTTTCAAGAATGCTTTCCGACAACAAATCCGACGACAAATGGAGTCAAGTTAAAGATGAGATGAGTGGGGCCTTCAAATCTCTTGGATTGGAGCATAATTTCGGTGGCAGTAGTTCCTCTGCACCTCCACGTCGGTTCAAACTGAACACAGATGGTGCATGTCATCTCTACCATGGAGTTGTCGGTGGGCATGACGGAATCCATCCAGATGATCGTGTCGTGCGAGGTCCAAGTGGGTACGCCGGAATCCTTGAGGACGATTGTGGCAACTGGGTTCGTGGTTTTCGAGGGTTCATTGGTGTGAGTGATTGTTTCACGGCTGAGATACATGGGATTCTTAAAGGCTTGGAGCTTTTGGATAAACTTGGCTATAAGGAATCTATATAATGTTTTAAGTATTTGGTTAATTTCTGGACTTTGAACCTACCCTCTACATCCTTCGTCTACCACTCGATCCCCTAACTTTTGGTTATTGTTCAAAGGGATTCTTTTCTTTTACTGAATGTCTCCCAAAGCTTACCTTTACATGTTCTAAAACTAGTAGGGTATCCGTGCAATGTGGTGGGAGCCGTAAATATAAACGATTTTGAAGCTTTGTTCGTTTTATTAGAGGAGATTTTTAAGATGATATGATTTACACTACTGGATGAACTTGGCAAGGGTCGTAAATCTTAACCGGTAAGAACGAAGATAAAGATGAATAGTCTTAGAGCATCTTCAACTGCTTTGCTATAATTTCTTTAAAATAGAGAAACAAAAGTGAAAATCTCTAAAAAAATATTATATTCAATTCCAACTGATTTACTATTTTAGAGATTTTAAAACAACTCATATTATTATAATATTTTCCAATTTATCATCCCAATACACTTTAAAAAAACTTAATATAAAATGATAAAAATTGAATCTCATCGGTGGGATTAAATAAAATAACCATTTCTTTCTCCTACCATCAAGTTTTAGAGAATTCCCTAAACTTGGAAAATTTTCAAAGTTTTTTTCTATTATAACAAACAAGATAGCAAAGCTGTTGGAGATGTTTAGAGAACAAAAACCAATTTTTTTTCTATTTTAGAAAAGTTGTTGGAGATGCTCTTACTCGGTAAGTCAGGGTGACGACTCTTACACGGTAAACACTTACTGGGTAATTTGTTGTATACGATACTATTTTTATGGACTACAATCTTACCCAATAAAGTAAGTTAGAGTGTTGACTTATACTGGTAAGTGCCTATCGGGTAAGTATTTGGGTAAACAGCCCATTAGTCTTTACATATTAATTAATACATCTTGAATGAGTTACGGTTCCAATTGGAGCTGATCGACGAAAAAATGTATGAACTTTTAAAATCCAATATATCTAAACCCAAAGAGAGCTAAACCAAAATATATGATAAATGTAAAGTAGTAGAAGTCATAAAGATGCATGCATATTACAAAATCATCAAAAGTAAATAGTAACCAATTGTACATAAAAATAATTATGCAATCTAATTTAGGGACAATTTTTTAAATGTTTACCGGAGTTATTTACTTTACTGGATGAACATGACATGGGTCGGGAATCTTACCCGGTAAGAAGGATGATAAGAATGAAAAGTCTTACCCGATAGACGGCAAGGGCAAAGAATCAATGAAATGGTGAAGAAATTATCATTTTACATGATCATTAAAATTCAGGGTAAAAAACATTTGTCCAGACCAACAACTTGTTGCTAGAAACCATATGTGATTGTTATGCCTAGAAAAAAATGACTTGATGCACTCGAATATGGTACCAAATTTTTTATCCAGCTGCGTTTTTCTGTGACATGAAAAGAAGATGTTTCCTATGTTTATCAATCGCCAAGTGATATTTTTTTAATGTGGCATTTTCCCGTGGCCTTACTTGCCTAATAAGCATAATTTGCATCCTACATGAAAAAGGCTACATTTATTTAGTGAAGAATAATTAATATTCACTTAAAGGTAATATCCATCTATTAGATCTGATTTTATTGTAATCATTGTATTTATTTTACTGCTTTCAGTAGTGTTATCTGTTTTGTTAGTGCCTTGGGGTATTTAAGTCCCCTTGGCTTGTTTGTTTTGTAAGAAACCATACACTGTTTGAATACAATTCACTGTTGCATTGAAGCATACTTTCTCTCTCTAGATTCTCTCTCTACGATCTTGTGATCTTGGTTCATCAATTGGTATCAGAGCCTCCAAGATCTTGAGAGGATTGAGATCAGTGTATAATTGTTTCTGATTTGGTTGGTTAATTCAAAAAAGTTTGATCGATTTTTGTTGTGTTTTCAAGAAAAATCTCATTTTCTGGATTTTCACCAATTTCAGACATTTTTGTGATAAAATTGCTATGAAATTGATGTTATTAGATGCGTTTTAGTTAGTCGATCTATTCTGTTTCTTGTTGATTTGCATAAAAACGTGATTTGGTGTTTCAATTTTGAGTTTGAATACATTCTGAAAAAGACGAGTTCTGTTGTTCTGTTCGTTTTGAATTTTGAGTTTCAGAGTGTTTTGATCGAAATTATCAATTGAAATGTATTAAAAACATGTTTTCGATCAATTTTGTGCAAGTTGTTTGGGTTTAATTTCATTGTTATAATCGAATTAGCAGATTTATAGTCGAGTGTTAGAATGCGTGTTATTCATCCTGATATACGTATCATTTATATATGTTGTTTCATTCATATATGTTGTGCGTGTCATTCATACTAGTTTGCATATTATAAGTTTTTGAAGTATGCGGGTTATTCAAGATTTATGCGGGTTATTCATCTTATTAGTATGCGTGTTGTTCATAAAATCGTGTGCAACTAACTTTTAAGTGTTAGTGTTTTTTCTCAGGTTATTGATTCTCTTTTGGAAACGCATTTCTTCAAGTGTGTGTCTGCCTTAACATGCATTTCTTCAAAGTGTGGGTCACTCTGAACACGCACAACTTCAAGTGTGTGCCTCTCAGGATACGCATTTCTCTTGGACACACATCTCTAAGGAAAGCATCGAGTGACTTTCTAGACACGCATTTCTCTCAACACGCATTCCTTGGGTGTGCGTATCATCAAGGACCCGAACAGTTTTTGTCTCTGAACGCGCATTTCTTAGTTGTGCGGGTCTTCAAGACTTAGTCATTTTTCTGAATTCCAGATTTCTTCAAAATGTCTCTTCAAGCTCAACTGTACAAGAACGACCTCATGATGTCATTGGAGTCTGATACTCGCCCACCTGTGCTGATAAATGAGAACGAATTTGAACAATGGCAGGACGGGTTTATTAATTTCATCGAAAGGCAATCTAATGGGGAAAATATGATGAAAGCTTTGACTGAAGGTCCCATGGTCAAACCAAGGAAAGTGATACCAGCTGTTGGAAACACTCCAACTACTAATGTAGAAAAAGCACTGATAGAATATGAGGCTGATGAACTTCTGAGATACCAAGCTGACAATCAGGCCAAATCGAATTTGATTCTTGCTCTACCAAATTTCATCTATAACATAATCGATTGTTTCAAACACAATCCTACGCTGATGTGGACACAACTGGAGAAAATCATGCTTGGTACTGCTATGTCTACCCAGCTTCGTCAGACAAGGTACATGAACAATTTTGAAGAGTTCAAAGCAAAGGATGGGGAAAGTCTGAAAAGTGTCTTCGACAGGTTCTGGACTTTTATTATTGATCTGTATAAGATCAAGGGAATAAAGAATGAGCTGGAAACAAACCTGAAGTTTCTTAATGCACTCAAACCTGAATGGGAAAAATCCTGTCATCGAATGAGGAATGATCCCAGAATTTCCAAAATGCCCATTCAGGAAATATTTGAAATTCTGATGTCTGATGAAGCCATGGTAATGAAGAAGAAAGCTAGGATGGATAAGCAGAAGCCAAAGACTGTGGATCCAATCGCTCTTTTAGCTAGCCAAATGGCTGAGCAAGCCTTGACTGAGTCTGCTTACGATGGGTCAACAGATGACGATGGCGAAGCATTGGAAAAAGCCATGATTCTTCTAAGTCAGCACTATCAAAAGAAATATCAGAAACAGTCAGGCTCAAACAATCTTTGTTTCTCTTCTGGTTCAAAGAAGGTAGAACCCGGTTCTACATCAAAGCCTTTCTTTCCCAAATATGAGCCTGGTACAGCAGCTGAACCAAAGAAAAAAGAGAAAAAGGCCGTGACTTGCTACAACTGTGGCAAACCCGGGCATATTTCAAAGGAATGTAGAATGAAGATTGTGAAAGATGTGGATTTCTATAAGAAGAAATTAGCTTTGGCTGAGAAGAAAGCAAAGCAAGTGGAACAATTTTGTTGGCTGAGGAGGAATATTGGTTGGACCACTCAGATAACGAAGCTGACAATGTTGAGACTGCTGCTATGTGTTTTATTGGAGACGACAACAGTGATGATGAGGATGAGGAGACTTCAACCGATAAATCTGAGGTACCATCTGAGTTTGATTTTAATTTTATTTCTTCGCAAATGAATGTCATCACAAATGCTTTACATGACTTTCGTTCAAAGCTTATATCCGAAAAACTCGAAAATCAAGAAAAGTCTGTTCAAATTGAAAAGTTGAAGATTTCTCTGAGAGATGAAAAAGCTATTTTAAAATTTACAAAAGCGAAATTTCAAGAAAGAATAGAAGAGTTAGAAATTGAAAAACAGACTTCTCGTGATTCTTTGCCAGTTTTGTCAATTTTAAATCAAGAGTTTTCGGATAAAATATTTGAATTAGAAGAAAAGTTATATAAACAAAATCAAACTGAACAAACAATTCATATGCATAAACCAAGGAGCTATAAGTCGTTAAAAGAAAATTGGGGTCTTGGATTTAAAAATCCTCAGTTTTTAAAGAAAGCTAATATTGAGATTCCCAATTTTTATGATTACGACTGTCTTGGTCTTTCAAAATATGGTTCTCAATACAAATCTTTTTGGACAAGTGCTAAAGAGACTACTATTGAGGAAGATAAGAAACGGATAAACAACAAGAGAATGGAAGTTCCTTTCGTTTACACTCAAAAAATGCAAAATATTTTCCTGAAAAAATAAAGAAGAAAAGACAACAGTTAAACATTGTTTCTTCTACTAAATCTTCTAGATCGAATGACTTCTTTGATTTAAATGAAGCTAATCCTAATAAGGACAAAATATCTCAAGTATCTTATGATACTAAGAGAGATATATACCTCCTTTAGTCTTAGAATGTCAAATCTTTGATCTAGAAGAACAATTGGAAGAACAAGAGATTTTGAAAAAAATTGAAAACGATGTCATTTTTTCTTTTATGACATCGAATTTTAAAGAAAATAGTTCTGGTATTATCAAATCTTCCATCAACTTGTGTTCATCTGATGATTCTTGCTCTGAGGTTTATCCAAATAATCTAACTGATCAGTTTGATTTTATTGATAAAACTTCCTCTTCTAAATCAAATATTTTATCTAAAATTGTTGATGACACTTTTACGCTAAATGATCATTTCTATAAAACAAAGCGTAAAAGAAGAAGGTCAAAGAAGAAAAAGAAGAAAGCGTTTGATATTTCTGAAAATTCTAATTTTTCTGATTCATCTATTTCAGATAGGCCTTTTGAAGAAGTCTGTGAAGTCTGTTTGGCAAAAGAAACAGAGATCTGAAGAAATTGTTTCTGTAGAGAATAAATGTGTAGATTTTCTTTGTAAACAAGACTCATTTGCCTTTTGTAATAAATCTACAAAATATTCTATTGAGCAAATGTTTCAAATTTCAAAGAATATCTCATATTGTCTCTCTAGTTCAGATTCTGATTCTGATGATTGTGTTTCTTCTTTAATATGTGATGATGTTCATGCTTTATTTGATCAATCTCAGATGTTTTGGAAAAATAAATTTTTGAAAAAGAAAAAGGAAAGGACTAACAAGAAGGGACCCATATTTATATGGGTACCTAAATCTCAGTAATTGTTGATTGTGCAGCTAAATCAATTATGGTATATGGATTCGGGGTGTTCCAAACACATGACTGGCAACAAATCTCTACTTTCAAATTTTAAAGAAAAATGTTGCGGTCGTGTCAAATTTGGAAACTGCGAGACGGCTCCCATTCTTGGTTATGGAGATCTTATTCAAGGTAACATAATTGTCAAAAGAGTAAGCTATGTCGAAGGATTAAGTCACAATCTATTCAGCATCAGAAAGTTCTGTGATAAAGATCTTGAAGTCAGTTTCAAGTCTAAAAGAGTTGCTGTAAAGAATAATAGTGGCATGGACTTACTTGTTGGAAAGAGAAAATCAAATCTTTATACCATTAATCTTTCTGAAGTAAAGGTTCCAACAGATATTTGTCTTCTATCAAAAGCCTTTATTCATGAAAGCTGGGTGTGGCACCGTCGACTAGCTCATCTCAGTTTCAAATATATGGATCGCTTGGTCAAGAATGATTCTGTGAGAGGTCTTCCAATCCTCTGTTTCCAGAAAGACCATCTCTGTCAGGACTGCGAGAAAGGAAAGATGAAGAAAGCTTCTCATAAGCCAACGCCTGAACATTGCACTGCGGACATTCTAGATCTAATTCAAGTTGATTTGTGCAGACCAATGAAGACAAAGAGTATAGGGAAGAAGAAGTATGTTTTGGTTGTTGTTGATGATTACTCCAGATATACATGGGTGAAATTTCTCAAATCTAAAGATGAGACACCCGAAATTCTCATCAACCTCATCAAAACTATTCAGACAAATAAGCAAAAGCACGTCAAAGTTGTAAGATCAGACACATAATTCAAGAATTCAACTCTTCAAGCATTCTATGATGATCAAGGAATACAACAACAGTTTTATGCTGCAAGAACACCGCAACAGAATGGAGTTGTTGAAAGAAGAAACAGAACGCTTGTGGAAGCTGCTAGATCTATGCTTGCTTATTCAGGTCTTCCTTTGTCTCACTGGGCTGAAGCCTTATCAACTGCATGTCATACTCAAAACAGATCAATTATACACCGCCGGTTCAACAAGACTCCATATGAATTAATGAACGGTATCAAACCCAACATCAAATATTTCAAGTCTTTCGGGTGTAAATGCTATGTTTTGAATGACAGAGATAATCTGAATAAATTTAGTCCAAAGGCAGATGAAGGCATATTTCTGGGTTATTCTTCTAACTCTGCTGCTTACAGAGTCTTTCTCCTCTCTGAAAGAAAAGTGATAGAGTCTGTGAATGTCAAATTTGTTGAAGCTACAGATTTGGCTTCTGGACAACACAGTTCAGAATCAGCTATTACTAGAAACTCAACTTTTGAACAAATTAATTCAGAACCTGCACTTCAGTCGACAAATCAGGATCCTTCTACTTCTCTGTCTAATCTTTCTGATCTTGATTTTTTGTTTGAAATTTTTTATGATGATGTTCCTAAATCAAACACTGCTAATGTGTCAAATGTCTTGAATCAGGAATATGTGAGTGCATCTAATCCTAATTCCGCTGCATCAACCTCTGAACTTGATGTTGCTTCAGTATCTCCTGAAATTCAAGACATACCATCTGAACATCATCTTGATCAAGTCATCTCTGAACCAGAAATTGCTGAAACTGTTCATGAGGAATTTGTAGAAGATGAAGTTTTTCAAGAAGAAAATGTTCAACAAGAAGTACAAGTTACTTCTGGTCAACAAGAGCCTGAATCTGATGTCATGGAAATACCTCCTCCTCCAGTTGAAACCATCTCTGTATCATCTTCTGACATTATTTCTTCTGAAGATCCTCCTCAACAAATAGAAGTGGTTCAAGAAGTTATTGATCCTTTCCCTCATACAACAAAATGGACAAGATCTCATCCAATTCATCAAATTATTGGGAATCCTCAAGCAAGTGTTTCTACTCGCTCCAGAACAGCTTCTTCCAATGAATGTTTGTACACTTGCTTCTTAAGCAAGATTGAACCTACCAAAGTTTCTGAAACATTGGAAGATCCAGACTGGATTTTAGCAATGCAAGAGGAGCTCAATCAGTGTTGGGAACTGAAGATGTGACCAAGTCATTAATGCTGCTAGTTCAGAGTTAGTACTGCCAGAGGATCTCAAAGTTAATACTGCTAGGTATTACTACTTCTAGTAGAATTAATACTGCTAGTCACAGTTGGTGCTGCTTGAACAAAGTTAGTACTGCTTAGCTAGTTAGTACTGCTAGCGGTTAATGCTGCTTAGTAGTTAATGCTGCCAAGACTCAGTTAATGCTTCCAAGGTGATCAAAGTGATTAATGCTGCTTCTAAGATAATGTGAAGATAATATTGAATAGATCGGGTCTGAAGATAAACATGGAAATATTGAAGATTATTTTGAAGATCTTTTTATTTTTTGTAATTATCTTTATCTTTAGTATATGTATAGAATTGTTTAGAATAGTTAGAAGAATTATTCATTCTGAGTTTTTGTTCTAGAGAGAGAATCAACCTCAAGGCATCGTTCCTAATTTTAGAGAAGTAGAATTCGTCTTGAAAGAGCCTGTTCTTCAAGATTGAGGTTGTGAGCAAAAAGCCTGTAACTTAAATCATTCAGTACAAGTTTACAAGTTGTGATTGTGATTCATACTGTTTTTTTTCTGTCTATTGAATATTAAAGTGTTTTTCCGCAACTTTCTTGAGGAGTGCAATTGGTGTGAAGAAAGAAATGTTTGCAAAGATGACTTTTGATCAAGTCAAGGGCTTATATGAGAAAGAAATGGGAAAACTGAAGAGTAATGAAAAGGATAGAGTGGAGTTTGAAAAGAAAGCCAAGGAGAGACATGATGTGAACATTAACCAACCCTTCCCTGAAAGTGAAGAGGGAACTCCAACAAAAGAAAAAGCAGAGACTAAGGAAGAAAAGAAGAAGGAAGCTACTATAGGGCAAAGTCAAAGGATTCTGAAGAGAACTAAGATGATGGCTAAAAGAAAGAAAACTGACAAGAAGCCTACAGTAGAAGAAGAGAAAAAGGTTGCTGAAGAAGAAGAGGCACCTAAGAATGAAGAAAAGAAAGCTGAATTTCAGGAAGTACCACAGAGTTCAGATGTTAATATGTACATGGTGGTAATGGATAAAATTCCAAAGCCTATCACAGCTGAACCTGTTGGATTCAAACCTCCTGAAGTTATCCAATGGGATACTATGGAGGTGGATGGTAAAGAGTATATCAGATTGAAAAGAAAGGATGAGAAGTACTATGTGTTTTCAACATGGAACAAAATTGTCATCTGATTTAGAGGAGATGTATGAAGTTGGTATGAAGTTACATGCAGATCAGTTGAAAGCTCCAGGGTTACCAATTGTGAAGCTGGTTATGGAGTATTTGTGCATGTTATTCAATCCAGAAGCAGTAAAGCATTTAATCAGAGATGTGTTTGAAACTGTTAGAGGATGGACTTTGTATGAAAGGAGTGGAGTCTATGAATTGGCTATGGATACTTTTCACATGGAGTATTACTTGGTGGATAGGGTCTACAATCACACACTTCTGAAGCTTCATGCCATGTTAAAGAAGAAGTTGGGTTGTGCACCAAATTCAGAAATGGCAAAGTATCTAATTCAGAGAACTATCAATCAGAGCATGGGACTGGATCCTAACATTGGACTGGATCAATGAAAGTTTTGGAAGCATCTGAAGAACTTGACTTATCTTTCTAAAAGTCAAGTTAGGGGGAGATTGTTGGGAACTGAAGATGTGACCAAGTCATTAATGCTGCTAGTTCAGAGTTAGTACTGCCAGAGGATCTCAAAGTTAATACTGCTAGGTATTACTACTTCTAGTAGAATTAATACTGATAGTCAAAGTTAGTGTTGCTTGAACAAAGTTAGTACTGCTTAGCTAGTTAGTACTGCTAGCGATTAGTGCTACTTAGTAGTTAATGCTGCCAAGACTCAGTTAATGTTTCCAAGGTGATCAAGGTGATTAATGTTGCTTCTAAGATAATGTGAAGATAATATTGAAGAGATAGGGTCTGAAGATAAACATGGAAAGCTTGAAGATAATTATGAACATTATTTTGAAGATCTTTTTATTTTTTGTAATTATCTTTATCTTTAGTATATGTATAGAATTGTTTAGAATAGTTAGAAGAATTATTCATTCTGAGTTTTTGTTCTAGAGAGAGAATCAACCTCAAGGCATCGCTCCTAATTCTAGAGAAGTAGAATTCGTCTTGAAAGGGCCTGTTCTTCAAGATTGAGGTTGTGAGCAAAAAGCCTGTAACTTAAATCATTCAGTACAAGTTTACAAGTTGTGATTGTGATTCATACTTTTTTTTCTGTCTATTGAATATTAAAGTGTTTTTCCGCAACTTCTTTAATATTGTTTCTGAGTATTCATAATTCTTGTTGAGAATTCGATCCTGACAATCAGTTTGACGCGCTCAAAGTATGGAAACTTGTACCACGACCAAAGGGTAAAAGCATCATTGGTACAAAGTGGATATTCAAGACTAAAAAGGACAAAGATGGTATCGTCGTTCGAAACAAAGCAAGGTTAGTAGCCAAAGGATATCGACAAGAAGAAGGTATTGACTATGACGAAACATTTGCACCTGTCGCCAGATTGGAAGCTATTCGGATGTTTCTGGCCTTCGCTGCTTATCGCAACTTCACTGTATATCAAATGGATGTCAAGACAACATTTCTCAATGGCAAATTGAAAGAAGAAGTATATGTATCTCAGCCAGAGGGATTTGTTGACAAAGATCGTCCTGATTATGTTTATTTTCTTGATAAAGCTTTGTATGGTCTGAAACAAGCTCCTCGGGCATGGTATGACGAGTTGTCAGCTTTCTTGGTCAAATATGGCTTCACCAAAGGCTCGATCGATACTACTCTTTTCATTTATAGAACTAATCTTGATATATGCTTAGTACAAATATACGTAGATGATATTATTTTCGGTGCGACTAACAAATCTCTGTGTAATTGGTTTTCTGATTTAATGACCTCTAGATTTCAGATGAGCATGATGGGAGAAATAAATTTCTTTCTCGGCTTACAAGTGAAGCAGCTTCAAGATGGAATATTCATCAATCAGTCAAAGTACGTCTTTGACATTTTGAAGAAATTTAAAATGGACAAGTCTACCTCAATCGGTACGCCAATGGCTCACGGTGGCAAACTCGGACTGGATCCAGATGGAAAAATTGTGGATCAAAAGACATACAGAGGGATGATCGGATCTGTAACACCCCGAATTTTGTTGTTTTGCGAAGACGTAAAGAAAAAGGAAGTTTATGGAGCTGTCTACAGGACGCACGGGTCGTGCGTCCTCCTTCAGAGAAAACGCACGGGTCGTGCGTAGCATCCAGGGTTGAGGCATAGTGCTAGCGCACGGGTCGTGCACATTCCCTTCTTTGAGGGCGCACGGGTCGTGCGCCCTGTCAGGATGCTTTTTGAGGATTTCTTTTATATCAAGAGTAAGAGATATTTTCATAATATCTCAAACTCAGTTCTCTCTCTCTCTCTCTCTTATTTTCTTTTTCTCTTTTTTCTCTTTTGATCTTCAAGGTTCGTTTAGTTGCTAGTTTTCGGTATTTCTAGCAAGGGGTCGGTGTTTTAAGCTTCACCTCTACGTCGTGGTCATTATCTGGTTTTCCGGGTTTTATTCCGAAAACCTATCGGTGAGTTCCTACTATCATTTTACAAACTTTATACATGTCAAAACTCTTATTTGCGAAATCTGAAGTATTTCTACGGTATGATTTTATGTTCTAATCATTTTGATATAAATGAAGTTTTTGGTGAATCTCGGGGTTCCCGGTCAGATTTGACCAAAATGACGGGTTCCGCCTTATTGAAGTAAAATGATGTTTTACTTGCACATTATGTGGTCGTTTGAAAAGGATGATTATGAACTCATTTTAATGGTATTCGTTCTTACCAGAAGTTGAACTGGAAGTAGCATTTTGTTTATAAAATGTACTTGTTACCATATATTTATTTATGGTAAGTCACATATGTTGTTGTGACGAGTCCGTACCATTACTAGTGGATCCCTAGGTTTTGGAGTAGACTGTTTTGTTGGGAGGCTATATTCCCCAAATTGTAGCTATGGATCACATGTTCCATGATGAGTTTATGGTACGGTTATGTGAGGCCGGTTACTAGCCATGGTTCATGATGATCCTAGTGAAGGAGTATACACTGGTTTCCCTTGGGAGCGCGATCTCACCTCGTAGCACGGACTTTGGGTTCATTGCTGAGGACTCTAAGTGTTTAGCTCATAACTCGGATTTGTGGTCTACTTTGTGTTACACCACTCTCCTTGGTAAAATGGTCCTTTTATCACCGTTTAAGAGTTTTGGACCGAAGAGGCCCGGTCGTGGCGAAATGTTATCTTTACGAACTAAACCTATATGAAAATATTTCTTTATGATATTGATGTTTATATCTTTTGAGCTTTATAAACTGTATGTTCTCACCAGGCTTTATAGTCTGACACTTTTTTCTCAAATGATGTGTATAACAGGTTTCCATTAGCGGTGGGTGCCGGGGGTTTTGGAGAGACGAGTTTTGAGTCTCGAGGTTTTTTGAGATATTTTAGTATTGGTGCTGGGCATTGTTAAGTCCCATTCTTTTGATGAAATCCTTGTATAGAATTGTATAGTCTTAAGGACTGATCCCATTTATGGGAAGTTAACGGATTTACCTTTGTCATTTGTCAGGTTTTAAATGTTTTAATTTACTCCGAATTTTAGAGTGTTACAAGTTGGTATCAGAGTTTTAGTTTAAGCGAACTAGGCATGAATGTAAGATGTCTAGACTTAGACTGCGTATGCTAAGAATTGATCCGCGAGAATTGGGTAGAACTCTTAAGATGGGTTAGTCTTAGAGTTGACGGAAAGTACGTTTATCAGGCATTGTAGTAGTGGTGACAAGAACCGTTATGCGTTGTATGTTCATAATTTCACCTAGCTAATGTTATTATGAGGATACTGTACGTAAGAGTGCTTGAATTACTGTTAATATGACAATTGGTAATGTGGTAGTACGTTTCCTTTGTGTTTGTTCAATCTCTCTCTTATCTCTGTCTCTGTTCTGTGAAACAGTTCAGTATGGTGAATACGCGTGGTAGACCGCGTACTCGTGTTGATGGTCTGGAAGCGACAGCCTCTACAGCTGATCAGCCGGAAGGAGTTGAGGTTATTGTTCGACCACCCGTTCAACAAGTACTAGGTGGGGGGCCAGAGGTCATTCCGCGAGTAGACCTGGCTTCGTCCCACCTAGTAATCAGGGATGCTAGTTCCCCTTCTGAGATGATGGCCAGCATGATGTTGGCAATGAGGGAAGAGATGGCAAAGCAGCAAGAGTTTCTGCTGAAAGTGATTAAGGACCGTGATGTGAACAATCGTAGAAGTGAGACAGTTGTGTAAAACATCGTAGCAGGTTCTGGAGGCGTTGGTACAGGGATCAGGGCTGAGGAGAACAGGATTGTTGGTGCTCCGGGAGGTAGGAAAAGTTGTTCCTACAAATCCTTTTTGGGTTGCGGACCGCCAGAGTTCTCTGGTTCTGACGACCCAATCTTATGTGTGAAGTGGATCCGAGCGGTTGAGCAAGCTTTTGGCTCTTCCGAATGTGGTGATGATCAGAGGGTGTGGTTCGGTACTCAATTGCTGAGGGACACTGCACTCATCTGGTGGAATATCATCCAATACACTCTATCTCCTTAGGTGTTGGCCCAGTTGTCTTGGGCCGAGTTCAAGAAGAAGCTGCTGGAAGAATTTTGCAATGAGAGAACAATGGACCGAATTGAGAAAGAGTTCCGGTCCTTGGTGAAGGGAAGCCTGACGGTGAGGGAGTACACCCATCAGTTTATGGAGAAGCTTGGTCTGGTGGGGCACGCTGCCCCAACAGAGAAGGATAAGATGAAGGCCTATCTGAATGGCCTACCTGCGGACATGCAATCGATGGTCCATAATTTCAAAGCTTCTAACCTCCGAGAGATGGTGGAGGAAGCTCAATTCATGGAAGAGATGTTCGCGAAAAGCAAATCTGAGAATTCTGTGATAGTGTCTGATAAGAGAAAGTGGGAGAGCATTTCAGTACCTCCCAAGCGGACCCGACCTTTTGTTGGGAACCGCAACTTCAGCAGTTATCAGGAAGCTAAGTGGTGCCCGAGGTGTCGAACCAAGCATCACGGTAACTGTTACAACAATTCTCAAACTTGCTTCAAGTGTGGGAAGCCTGGTCATACTGTCAGAGATTGCCCGGTCAGGGGGATCATCTGTTTTGAGTGCAAGACACCGGGACACTCGAGGAAGGATTGCCCGAAGCTTGTATCAGGTAGCGCGCCAGCAAGGAAGGAGAACCCTCCTAAGGTTCAGAGTCGAGCATTTCAGATGACGGCCGAAGAGGCTAGAGCGTCCGCCGATGTGGTATCGGGTACTTTTCTTATAAACTCTGTACCTGCTCGTATTTTGTTCGATACGGGTGCTAGTTTCTCTTTCATATCTGAATTGTTCCGTCAGAAAATTGCTATGCCCACTACTAGTCTTGAGGATGCATTAGTGGTAGAAATAGCCGATGGTAGTCAAGTTCTGATCCGTGAAGTTCTGAGGCAGTGTACTCTTAGTATCGAAGGGAGAGAATTCTCGATCGATCTATTACCGATGTTAATCGGGGGTTTTGATGTGGTAATCGGTATGGATTGGCTGTCAAACAATCAGGCCGAGTTCGTGTGTTCCAAGAAGATGATTCGACTTCCCGACCCCTCTGGTGAAGTCGTTTTCATCTATGGTGAGAAGAGAAAGGGTGAAGTGGCAATAATCACAATGGCAAAGGCACGCAAGTACCTAGTAAAAGGATGTTCGTCTTTCCTAGCCTATGTGATCGATGCTAAGTTAGAGAAATCAAAGCTAGAAGATGTGAAGATCGTGCGTGAATTTCCAGATATCTTTCCGGACGACTTGCCCGGGTTACCACCCGATCGTCAGGTAGAGTTTCGGATTGATCTTGTGCCTGGCGCTGCACCGATCGCTAAAGCACCTTATCGCTTAGCGCCATCGGAGATGCAAGAGATGGTAACACAACTCAAAGAGCTATTGGAGAAGGGATTCACAAGACCGAGTTCGTCACTTTGGGGAGCTCCGGTCTTATTTGTCAAGAAGAAGGATGGCACAATGAGGATGTGCATTGACTATCGTGAGTTGAACAAAGCTACAGTGAAGAACATATATCCGCTTCCGAGAATAGACGACTTGTTCGATCAACTTCAAGGAGCGGGTTGTTTCTCCAAAATCGACTTACGATCAGGTTATCATCAAGTGAAGGTAAGAGAAGAAGATGTTCCGAAGACGACTTTCAGAACGCGTTACGGCCATTACGAGTTCCTTGTAATGCCTTTTGGACTGACAAACGCACCAGCAGTGTTTATGGACTTGATGAATAGAGTGTGCCAACCTTTCCTTGACAAGTCGTTCATTGTATTCATTGATGACATACTAGTGTACTCCAAGAGCGAGTCGGAACACGAACAACATCTGCGCGAGGTTCTGGAAGTGTTGAGAAGAGAAAGATTGTACGCCAAGTTTTCCAAGTGCGACTTTTGGCTTAAAGAAGTACAATTTCTGGGGCACGTAGTCACTCGAGACGGAGTGAAAGTAGATCCCTCCAAGATTGAAGCTATGATGAATTGGGAGCCTCCTAAAAGTCCGTCAGAGATCAGAAGTTTCTTGGGTCTGGCGGGATACTACAGGAGATTCATTTAAGACTTTTCCAAGATCGCTTCTTTCTTGACAGTTCTGACTCGGAAGAATGTGAAGTTTGAATGGATCGAAACCCAAGAGAAGGCATTCCGGATCCTTCAAAAGAAGTTGTGTGAAGCTCCGATCTTGACACTACCTGAAGGGTCAGAAGATTTCGTGGTTTACAGCGACGCTTCAAAGATGGGATTGGGTTGTGTGTTGATGCAACGAGGCAAGGTAATCGCCTATGCCTCGAGACAGCTCAAAATACACGAGCAGAATTATCCAACCCATGATCTAGAGTTAGCAGCGGTGGTGTTCGCTTTGAAGCTTTGACGACATTACCTATACGGCACGAAATGTACTCTGTACACGGATCACAAGAGCCTGAAGTATGTCTTTGATCAGAAAGAGTTGAATATGAGGCAAAGGAGGTGGCTCGAGTTGCTTAAAGATTACGACTGTGAATTGCTTTACCACCCAGGTAAGGCGAACGTGGTGGCCGATGCGCTAAGTCGGAAGGACTATAGCGGAAGCATTCGAGCTACCCATTCAAGAATCGAACTTGTGTCTAGTCTTGTTGAGAAGATCAAGGCATCACAGGTGGAAGCACTGTTAGAAGAGAATCTCAAAGAGGAAGTCATGACAAAACAGCGATTGCTCCTAACGGAAGATAGCCGTGGAATGAAACTGTTCAGCGGTCGGGTGTGGGTGCCCAAGATAGGGGGTAACCGTGAGCTGTTTCTAGAAGATGCATACAAGTCCAAGTATTCCATACATCCGGGAAGCACAAAGATGTACAGGGACTTGAAGTTGCATTATTGGTGGCCGGTAATGAAGCTTGATGTGGCACGTTACGTTGAGCGTTGTGTGACGTGTTCGCAAGTTAAGGCCGAACATCAGAGACCGTACGGGAGTCTTCAGTCTTTAGAGATTTTCGAATGGAAATGGGAGCATATCACCATGGACTTTGTGACGAAATTGCCTAAAACTCTTCGAAGTCACGATACCATTTGGGTGATAGTTGATAGATTGACGAAGAGCGCTCACTTCTTGGCTATGCGCGAGACTCTACCGATGGATAAGTTAGCGAAGCTTTATATCGATGAGGTGGTCTCGAGGCACGGCATACCCTTGTCGATCGTGTCGGATCGCGACAGTCGGTTCACTTCGAACTTCTGGGATGGATTTCAGAAAGAGCTTGGTACCCGAGTGAAGTTGAGTACGGCTTACCATCCGCAAACCGACGAGCATAGCGAACGAACGATCCCAACTTTGGAAGACATGTTGAGGTCTTGTGTCATCGATTTCGGGGGTACTGGGACACTCACCTGCCTTTGGTGGAGTTTGCCTACAACAATAGCTACCACTCGAGTATCGGAATGGCACCCTTTGAGGCTTTGTATGGGCGAAAGTGTCGGACTCCCGTATGCTGGCTTGAAGTGGAAGAAAAGCAGTTTGCCGGACCTGAAATCGTGCAAGAGACTGCCGATAAGGTCAAGTGCATTCGTGAAAGAATGAAAGCAGCTCAAGATCGTCAGAAGAGCTATGCCGATAAGAAGAGGCGGCCGATGGAATTCCAAGTAGGCGACCGCGTTATGCTTAAGGTGTCGCCGTGGAAAGGTATTATACGGTTCGGAAAGCGTGGGAAGTTGAGTCCCCGTTTCCTCGGACCTTTCAAAGTGCTTAAACGGGTGGGTTTGCAAGCCTACCAGTTGGAACTGCCACCGGAGTTGAGTAGAATACACAACACGTTTCATGTTTGCTACCTCCGGAAGTGTTTGGCGGTGGATGACAGCGTCATTCCCCTTTCAGAGTTAAGGGTTGACGAAGGTAACCGTTGTGTGGAAGAACCCGACGCCATCTTAGAGAAAAAGTCTAAAAAGTTGCGTCATAAAGAAGTCACCTTGGTCAAGGTGCAGTGGAAGCATCATCGGGGAGCGAATGTGACGTGGGAAGCCGAGGAGGATATGAAGCGAATATATCCTCACCTTTTTTAGTAGTTGGGATTTCGGGGACGAAATCATTCCCAAGTTGGGGAGGATTGTAACACCCCGAATTTTGTTGTTTTGCGAAGATGTAAAGAAAAAGGAAGTTTATGGAGCTGTCTACAGGACACACGGGTCGTGCATCCTTTTTCATAGAAAACGCACGGGTCGTGCATAGCATCCAGGGTAGAGGCATAGTGCTAGTGCACGGGTCGTGCGCATTCCCTTCTTTGAGGGCGCATGCTTTTTGAGGATTTCTTTTATATCAAGAGTAAGAGATATTTTCATAATATCTCAAACTCAGTTCTCTCTCTCTCTCTTATTTTCTTTTTCTCTTTTTTCTCTTTTGATCTTCAAGGTTCGTTTAGTTGCTAGTTTTTGGTATTTCTAGCAAGGGGTCGGTGTTTTAAGCTTCACCTCTACGTCGTGGTCATTATCTGGTTTTTCGGGTTTTATTCCGAAAACCTATCGGTGAGTTCCTACTATCATTTTACAAACTTTATACATGTCAAAACTCTTATTTGCGAAATCTAAAGTATTTCTACGGTATGATTTTATGTTCTAATCATTTTGATATAAATGAAGTTTTTGGTGAATCTCGGGGTTCCCGGTCAGATTTGACCAAAATGACGGGTTCCGCCTTATTGAAGTAAAATGATGTTTTACTTGCACATTATGTGGTCGTTTGAAAAGGATGATTATGAACTCATTTTAATGGTATTCGTTCTTACCAGAAGTCGAACTGGAAGTAGCATTTTGTTTATAAAATGTACTTGTTACCATATATTTATTTATGGTAGGTCACATATGTTGTTGTGACGAGTCCGTACCATTACTAGTGGATCCCTAGGTTTTGGAGTAGACTGTTTTGTTGGGAGGCTATATTCCCCAAATTGTAGCTATGGATCACATGTTCCATGATGAGTTTATGGTACGGTTATGTGAGGCCGGTTACTAGCCATGGTTCATGATGATCCTAGTGAAGGAGTATACACTGGTTTCCCTTGGGAGCGCGATCTCACCTCGTAACACGGACTCTGGGTTCATTGCTGAGGACTCTAAGTGTTTAGCTCATAACTCGGATTTGTGGTCTACTTTGTGTTACACCACTCTCCTTGGTAAAATGGTCCTTTTATCACCGTTTAAGAGTTTTGGACCGAAGAGACCCGGTCGTGGCGAAATGTTATCTTTACGAACTAAACCTATATGAAAAGATTTTTTTTATGATATTGATGTTTATATCTTTTGAGCTTTATAAACTGTATGTTCTCACCAGGCTTTATAGTCTGACACTTTTTCTCAAATGATGTGTATAACAGGTTTCCATTAGCGGTGGGTGTCGGGGTTTTTGGAGAGACGAGTTTTGAGTCTCGAGGTTTTTGGAGATATTTTAGTATTGGTGCTGGGCATTGTTAAGTCCCATTCTTTTGATGAAATCCTTGTATAGAATTGTATAGTCTTAAGGACTGATCCCATTTATGGGAAGTTAACGGATTTACCTTTGTCATTTGTCAGGTTTTAAATGTTTTAATTTACTCCGAATTTTAGAGTGTTACAGGATCACTGATGTATCTTACTGCCAGTCGCCCGGACATAATGTTTTCAACGTGCCTGTGTGCCCGTTTTCAAGCAAAACCAACAGAATCTCATCTTTTAGCAGTCAAACGCATTTTTAGATATATTAAAAGAACTCCTTATTTAGGATTATGGTATCCTAAAAGTTCTGACTATAGTTTAATTGATTATTCTGATGCAGATTATGGTGGTAATCAATTGGACAGGAAAAGCACTTCTGGTCATCTCCAGTTTTTGGGTGACAGACTGATAAGCTGGGCGTCGAAAAAGCAAAATTGCGTTTCAATATCAACAGCCGAAGTTGAATACGTCGCTGCAGCTAGTTGATGTGCTCAAGTGCTTTGGATGAAAACGCAACTTCGCGATTACGGGATGCTATACAAGACTGTGCCAATATATTGTGACACCAAGTCCGCGATTGCGATATCAGTCAATCCTGTCCAGCACACCAAGACCAAGCACATAGACATGAGATATCATTTTATAAAGCATCACGTGGAAGAAGGTACTATTGAATTATATTTTGTACCAACTGAATATCAATTTGCTGATATATTTACAAAAGCTTTAGATGAAAAATGCTTTAACTTTTTACTTTCAAAACTAGGCATGTTGAATTTAAAAGTTTAAATCTTTACAAATTTTATTCTATAAAGTTTAATATTTCAGATTTTCTTTCAGTTGAATAAAATGTGTGTCTAGGATCTTTTACAAGTCGCCTTCTTAATATTTTAAGTTTTATATGTTCAATGTCCAAATCTTTCAAACATTGAAAAGTCAGCAACATGTTTGATGCTTTAGATACTGCTTTAAAGATATGTGAGTCGGCATATTTATGGTTTACTTTGCTTGAACAACCTAAGTGATCAAAATTGTAGATCGTAATGAAAATATGGGCTAAGCTATTTGATATAGATCTGAGTTATTGAGATGATTTTATTTTTAAGCATTTAAAATACATAAATCATTGAGTTTAAAAGTTTGTACCTGTGACCTTTCTGGTTTGGGAAAGTAAGTTCCGAGGGATGCTTGACATCTGGTCCCCTAAGGTCAATTGATCTGGGAGTGATCGAACAGAAATCCTGCAATAGAATCAGATCGAAAGTCATGTTCTACTGGTATGAATGGGTTTAGGATATGTAGATGTAGCCTTTCTGATCCGGGAAAGTAAGTTCCAAGGGGTGCTTGACACCTAGTCCCCTAAGGCCAACTGGTCTGGGAGCGGTTGACCCAAATCCTGCAATTGGGTCAGATAGAAAGTTACGTTTACGGCATGTTCTTTACTTAATGAACTCTTTGATTAAAAGATGCCAAAGTGCACAAAGCTTAAAAGATTCCAAAGAGCACACTCATGTGAAGATGCAAATGTGCACACAGCTAAAAGATGCCAATGAGCACACATCTCTTGATACTTTGTGATATATTTTGAGCTGCGATAAACCTGTAATTTGTGAAAATCTTAATTCTTGATGACTTAGTGTCTGTACATGCAAAGTTCTTCATTTTATGTTTAGAATTACATTTTTCTTGAAGCTAATCAGAGATCGCATGCGAGCACACTGAATAGATACCTGTAAGTGTTTGAATCTGAACATGTCTTAACTTGATATACAATGAAACATGTTTCTGTATCCAACAACTCCCGTTTGATTTCAACTGATTGATAAATCTGGGATATTCTACTGAGTAGACTTTAATTTGTTTAGTGTTTAAAAGTTTATATATCCAGTTGTTACAAAATTTATATTCAATATGATCATCTTTAATATTGATGTCTTTATGTTTGCTGTCTGTGTTTTTGTCATATGGTCTGTGCATTTTTCAAGGGGGAGTGTATATCTGGTTTCTATTTCTGAGAATATTCTGTTTTTGAGGGGGAGTGAATATTACTGATTAATTTCTTCCTGTGCTGGTCAGAAATTCATAAGGTAAGTTTTTCTGAAATTACTATGCAAATACTAAACTAATTTGTTAAGTTTTGTGCATTTGTGTAGGGGGAGTAATGGGGGCTTATCAGGTATTTTTTTTTAGTAGTTATTTTTTTTAAGTATTTTGTTTTTAGAATATATATAGAAGTAATAGTGTCTTTTCTTTTCTTTATTCCATTTGAACTTGTTTTGACTATTCATCTTCCCTCCATTCTCTCTGAGTATTGTTCTTCCTGCGCTCTTTACTGTTCATTTCAGATTGTGATTTTGGAAAGATCATGTATGTTTTTGTTTTTCATTCTATGTTTGTATTTCGATTATTGTTTTATTACTTTGTTTTGATTTCTTTCTTGGTTTCTATTATTGTGCGTTTTAAACCGATGTGCGATTATTTCACTGTTCATCGATTTCTAAAACTCAGATTCAAGTTGATTTAGATCAATTTGCGTATTGGGTTGTGTTTAGACCTTATAATCGACTATCAGGTATGTTTTCTTTTACTTTAATTTCGTGTTTTGTGCTTTTAATTTTAGTTTTTGTGGATTTCGGGTTCGAACGGCCGTTTTTTCTAGGGTTTTGGTTCAATTTTAAGTGAACTGTGCGTTTCACCTGTGACACGCATAAGTGAACTATGCGTTTCACTTGTGACCCGCATAAGTCAATTATGCGTTTCACTTGTGACCCGCAGAGTGAACTATGCGGTTCACCCGAGACCCGCATTCTTTTAGTGTGTTTTGTAAGAATTTCACTATTAAAGTTTTAATTTCACTATTAAAGTTTTAGATCAAGGTTAATACCGGTTAGCGGGTGGGGTCAAGGGGCAACGCCCTTGCGGGGTCGAGGGGCAGCGCCCCTAGAGAAAAAAAATTCACTATTAAAGGCCATATTACAGTTTTGAAAATTTCTCAGAGAAAAAAAAATTCTAAGTATAGAAACTCGCAAGTCACTATTCAAAGTGAAACTCGCAGACGCTTAAACTCGCTAAGCCCTATTCACTGTGAAACACGCAGATCGAGACTTGCGCGTTTGATAAACTCTTAACCAAACTCGCAGAAAAACTCGCAAGAAAACTCGCAGATCAAACTCGCAGATGATGAAACTCGCAAGTGCCTAAACTCGCTAACAACTGTTCACGCTAAAACTCGCTAACAGAGGCTTGCGCGTTTACTAAACTCGCACGTCGAAGAACTCGCAAACCACCAAACTCGCACATCGAAGAACTCGCTAACCACTGTTCCTCTCCAAACTCGCACGCTTCGATTAGCGAGTTTCTAGAACTCGCTGGCCACTACTAACACGTTTCTTAGAACTCGCAGATAGCCCTTGCGCGTTTTAGATCAAAAATTTATTCCTTCGACTTGCGCGTTCTAGCTGATGAACCTTGCACGTTTGACGAAGAACTTGCGCGTTTGGACAAAGAACTTGCGTGTTTGAGAAATCTAGCGCGTTCTTCCTTCTGTCGACCCAAAAACTAACTTTTCCATCTGATTTCGATCTTTTCTTGTCCAAACGATCTGAAACTTTGCAGAATCCTTTGTAATCAACCCAATAACAAGTTCCAATACATGATTTTTACAATTAACCACTTACAAACCACAAAGATTGATGAAACAGTGACAACGACTTGTGTATAAAAATTCAACAAAAATCATGAAATTCGTGTGATTTACAGTGCAATACTTGAAATTGATTACAAAGACTCAATCTATTACACTTTTGTAACGATTCCTAACCAAAATCAGCTCCAAAAACACATCTAATTTCAGAAATCGATTTTCACAGTCAAGAACACAATGTCGACTACTTTCTTGATCTGATTTCACCTTTTGGATCTGCTCTAATACCAATTGTTATTCCCTATTTTATCAAGTTCTAATCAATAACAAATACTCAAGATGATAATTCCAAACTCATATGAATTAATCTCAATCACAAGATTACAAATTTACAACTTTCTCTCTCTACTTTCTCTCACTAGAATGATATACCAATATGCTCTTCTCTAATATGCGTGTATACATCTGATTACAAAAACAAACAAAATTATTTATACCCTCTATCAAATACAAGGAAACAAATTACACATACATTGACTTTGACATTTATTAACAAAAGACTTTGACTTTTGATAAGAGTTGACTTTTCAGCTTTGACTTCTTGATCTTTTGCTCTTCAAACTTTATGATCTTGAATCCAAAATATTTGTGCTCTAACACACGCATATTATATTGTGCGTATCCTTAGTGACATGCAAACTCTGTTGTGTTTTTTTCGTTATTTCCAAGTATGATATGCGTTCCATTAAGGAAACGCATTTCCTTCAATGCGTTTCATTCAGGACACGCATTCCTCATAATGAGTTTCCTTCAGGACACGCATTCTTCATAATGCATTTCCTTCAGGACACGCATTCTTCATAATGCATTTCCTTCAGGACACGCATTCCTCATAATGTGTTTCCTTTAGGACACGCATACCTCATATGCGTTTCCTTCATGACCTGCATTCCTTTCTTCGTGCTTCCTTAAGGACCCGCATTCTATACTTGGAATATTTTTTTTCGTGTTTTTCTGTTAATTGTTTAATTGTATTTTGTTTCAGGTTATCATGACTTCTCAAACAAATACTGATCCAATGATTCAAGATGAGAATGTTGTTCTTCAGGATCCGGCTGATCAGGCATCTCATGATACACCTATGTCGTCTGTTCCATCTGTTGGGGCTGATCTTTCTATATCAAGGCAAAATCCAAATGATGTGTTCCCGAACGTCATGTACATGCCTTATAAGCATAACAACTACTTTGTTGACTTTGATCGCATCAAGATTCATCCTGTCATACGCACTATTCTTCGTGGACATCCGCTCTCTCAAGCTCTATGTTCAGTTGCCGATGTTCCGGAAGTCTACGTTCAGCAAGTCTGGCACACCATCACAAAGAACGAACTGGCACGTCCTCATCGATTTGATCTCCAAATTGATCAATTTGATTCATATCTGTCTTACAAGCGGTTAAGGTTGATTCTTGAGCTTCCTGAGCCTAATTCTAGACCTGGAAGGACAACATATGATCAGTTTCCATCTGAAGAAGAAGTGTTTGAAGGCATCAAACGACTAGGCTATGTTGGTCCACTAAACAGGGTTGTAGACTTTGACAAGTCTAATCTTCCTCCTATATGGTATTCTTTATTTTCTGTTATCAACAGGTGTTTAACGTCTAAACATACCGGCACGATTAGTTCTAGTCTTCACTATCTTCGACTGTTCCATGCAGTAGTCTATGACCTGCATGTCGACTATACGATCATTTTCTGGACTGAGCTTTCCGAAATAGTGCAAGACAAGTTAACCAACAAGAGAAGAAAGTTCATTCCTTTTATAAGGTTTCTCAAGCTGATTATTAGAAGCATGTTTCGAAGCAATCCGACAATTCCACGAAGATTATCTTGGCCGCAAGTTCCGGATACTGAGATGCTTTTCCTTCAGAAACAGAAGAAGTCCTTCACATTTTCTATGACCATTCCTTATGGTCTTATTGCCAATTATGCTGACATGACCGATCCCAGTGTCATTGATTATTGTTTAGAAAATGACTTTGAAGAGGCTGAACAGGAAGAACCTTCTCATGGCACTCCAGCTGTAACTACTCATGAAGAGCAAGTTGAAGCAAATACTCAGGTAATAGAGACAGATGTTGATTTTTCTGCAATACCACAAGATGTTGCTACTCATCGCGTTGAATCTGTCATTGCTGATTTTGAAGCTGAAGCAACTACTGATGTTAGAAAAGATGCTAATCCTGATGAAACTGGAGTTGCTGATGATGATGAGACAAATGCTGAGTTTTCTGATGATGGTGAAAATACGACAAGTGATCCAGATGATGGTGATGATGATGTTGATCAATCGAACATGAAAGTGTATGAACGGAAAGTAAGAACTCCAGAAGTGGTTATCTCAACAGAAGTTATCTCTGATGATGATTTAGTTCCAGTTAATCCTTCAGTTGCACATCTTCAAGTAGATGAATTGGATACATCTTTTGATCAAGCCACAACTTCGGTTCAAAGTCAAGCTCCAACAACTACACTTGCAGTTATTCAGTCTACTTCATCAGTTGTAGAGCTTACTTCTGATCAAGCTAGGGTTTCCACTGACAAATTCTCTACTTTGAATGATGTAACTTGGCAGTTATTGGAGAGAATGGATGCTGAAAAGGAAGCACAGATTCTGAAGTTAAAAGCTTTATTCAAAGGGAAGATGCCTGAAATTGATACTTCAGTGATTCCTACAGAAATTCCATTCAGACGTCCATCTGGGATTGTTCTAAGAGACCCGTCTTCTGCTGTTCAATCTTCTTCTTCAGCGATCATGTCTATTACTCTACCTCCGTTGTTTACACAGTCAGCTGGAATTTCTTCATCTACTCATACTGGTGCCTTCTTCTAGCACTCCAGTATCAGATCTTCCTATTTCAGAGTTGACATATTTGCTCTATGCTCGACTACTTTCTATGTCGCCACCAGAACATCAGGATCAAGATCTTCTTTCTCTGCTTCGGAACTTTCAACCTACGCCGCCTCCAGTTTCTTCATCTGAATCTGACAGGATCTATGTTTCATCTACTGAGTTTCAAGCATTTAGATCGGAAGTTCAATCAAGTTTTGCTGATCTCAAATCGTTTATATCTCAAACCTTCTCTGATTTATCTTCCAGGCTTGATATTCATGAACAAAGCTGCAGAACTGAGGCCGGTCCGTCTCTTAAACGAAGACATGACCAAGATGATCCCGATCATCAAGGTCATGAGGGGGAGATGGCAAAGAGACAAAGAATAGAAGGGTCTTCTGAAGCACGAGAAGTTGTTCAAGAAGAAGTGGCTGAAGATAGAGAAAAGACTGCTGATACAGTTCAAGATTGCAGTATCCAAGACTTAATGGATATCATGATTGACAATTCTGATGTAACTGCTTTGCATAATGAATTTAATTTTTCTGAAGCAAATTTTAATAATATGCAAATTGTAGTTTATGTGGATCCAGATGTCTCAGGTAGAGCTAATGAAGTTGAAGAATCAGAAGCAGCAAATGACATGAGATCTTTCTTCGCGAACTTTATTGAGAAAAATTCAGATGATGATGAAGAAGTTAGATTTGAGAAAGTTGCTCGTGTTAAAGAAGAAGATTGCAACAATATCATCATCTTATCTGATACAGAGGATGATTTTGTTTTCATGGATGGATCAGATACAAAAGAGGCTGAATTATTATATGTTGATCTTCCAAGTCAAGGTGAGATTCAAGAAGTTGATCAATCTTCGTCTACTCCAGTAACTAGTTCTGCTCCGACAACTAATATTCCAACAAGTGCATTTGAAGTTGGTGAGTCGTCTAGAGCTCAAGTAGTTATTCCTTCTTCCGAACCAGTAATTCCTCCATCTCTTCTAGAAGAAGGAGAAGCTTTAACTAGGCAGCAAAGGCAGAGAAATCTACAGCAAAGATATATGGCTTCTAGACTCAGAACTGCTTTTCTTGAAGATATCCAAAGCAACATCTTTGTTTCTAGAAGAAGGACACTCAATATATATGCCATTCTTGGAGTAGAGAAAGAATCAGAAGCTTATCAGCATGAATACTTAGCTTTTATCAAGTGCCAGCGCAGAAGAAATACCACTGTTACTTCTCCTCATCTAATAGTTCGAGTTCTCAGTGTCACAATTTGTAAGTTCATGAACATTTGGTATCCAAATCTTGAAGTGGAAAGAAGAGACTGCAAGCGGTACATTTTTTCAGAGGCTGATTTTGTTGATCTTTCAATTGATGATGTTGATTTCCTATATGATCACTTCAGGAATCTTTATCACCGGACTCAGGATGTTTCTCAAACTCTTTATGTTCTTAAATGATTCATTCGACGACAAATACGATTTTATCGTGTTTTTGACTTTCAGATGGCCGTCGAAAGTTTTCAGCCTGTGGTTAATCTGGAAAGACCCAACCGGAGTTTACAGAATCTAGAATCTTATCCGTTATTCACCATTATCGAAGATCCATACGGAGTAGTATACAAGAACAACTCAAGTGAAAATGCTTTCTAGGATTTGATGAAGTTGGATATTACTCTGATGGAACTCTAAAGGTGATCAAACTTTAGTTGGAGCATCGTTTGCAAGAGGCTAGAAGAAAGTTTTTGGAAACAAGAAGAGAGTCATATATGTTTGAAAACGATGAAATTCGTCTGATCCGTAGATCTTTGGACACTATTCAAGACAGACTGAATCTCTGTTCAACTCTGCGACGATTGGAAGTGTTAGTTGGGCTGAACAGACTACGTCAACGAGAAGAACGTCAATGATCCTTCAAAGTCGTCTAGATGGTCAATGCTGTTTTTGAAGTTTGTTTTTTTTGAAGACCTCGGCGCCAATGATTACTAAGGGGGAGATTGTTAGATCTGGTTTTATAGTAATCATTGTATTTATCTTACTGCTTTCAGTAGTGTTATCTGTTTTGTTAGTTCCTTGGGGTATTTAAGTCCCCTTGGCTTGTTTGTTTTGTAAGAAACCATACATTGTTTGAATACAATTCACTGTTGCATTGAAGCGTACTTTCTCTCTCTAGATTCTCTCTCTACGATCTTGTGATCTTGGTTCATCACCATCAAAATCAAAGTACATCATATGCCCCTTACTGTTGAATGACCTATAGGATCTATCAAATGATAACAAAGCTCTCTTTAGTGCAAGCCAAAAGAGCTTATCAATAAAATAGAGAAGCCAACAACAATGCAAGATCATGTTGATAAGAGCATAAGCTAACAAACACCTCCGGAAGTGTAAATATGATACATGGTGTAACAGGAGAAACATCTTTTGTTTTGTAGTTTTTGTTTAACAACTTCTGCCACATAAAAATGTTCGCGGACAACCAAGAGTACAACACCTCCTAGCATTTAGCTATCATAAAAGTGAGAAGTTATTTACATTCAGTTGACCAATCCACAGATACGTTTATTAATCATAAAACAAGAAAGAAGACCAAAAACAACTTGTTAAATTGAATCAGCAGATTCAAAATAATGATAGGACAACTGGTCACACTGAATCAACAAATTCTTTGGTCAGACATGGCCACACAAATTTTGCCAATTTCACCAAATGTTCTAGCTCAAATTTCCTGCAGAATGTAAATAGATGTCAGATATTCAAAGATCCTGAACAAAAACATGTTTCATCTTCTGACCGGATATTTGAAGCTCCTGAAATACAAACCAGTTGTACCCCGGATCACAATCGAACCTTGTTCAGGAACCATGGCTTGCAATTCAGAAGGGATGACTAAGAGATTCATGGAAGAGCCTATCGTTAAAGGCCCTGCACTATGCCACCTACCTTTGACCCTCAAACTCTTAATTCCATTCTTGAAAGAAAATTGAATTCAATTAAACAAGTTGAGAAATGGGAAAAAGACTTATTTGGAAAAAAAATATTTTAAAATGTCTTTATTTGTTCAAATGCATAAATAAAGCTATGGTTTAATTATATAGACTCGTTACTAAGAGTTTAGAAGACAGAAACTGAATAATTTTGAAAGCCCAAATCCCTAAAGGATCAAACAATCCACATCCATTATCAAACCAACCATCATCAAACCCACTCCGCATTTGTTAGTTTGTAATTATCCAAACACCAAACCAACAACCATAATATTTTAACTTCACTACAATTACAAAATCAGAAAAATAATCCATCCTGGAATTTGGAATGGATGGAATCAGACCTTAAATTTATGATAGAAGCATCTACAACAAACTCATGTTCATGTTTACATAACCATAACCATGGTGAGCCGACACCAACCATATAAATCACGGTGAGTCGACACCATTTAGCTTCTTTGCAATTGCGTATAATCACATTCACACAAATCATTAATGCTTGTCAAAGGCTTAAATAAATAGCTTTTCTTAGAAATCAAGGTTTTTGTAATATTTTCCCCCTTTCACAACCTTGGATATCATGAAATTCACTTTGGGATAATCCCAAATCGCACTGTAGATTCCAGGTAAAAGTCAAGAGTAAAACACACACAAATTTTGCTAATTATACTAACAATAGATAAGGTAGAAGACGACGACACAAACCTGTAGGTAATCAACATCAGGGGCAGGTCTATATTCCGAGAGAAGAACTACACCTAAGCCCCCCCCCCCCACAATGGTTTGGGCTTGAGTTGGAACTTGAGTTTCAATTTCATCATCATAACCAAACATATGCATTTCATTCCCATCTTCAATCTTTAAGCTACCAATGCTTAGATGCTTTTGCCACAAACCCACTATAAATTATTCCAACACCTCAAAACCAGAGGTCCCTAAGAGTAAATTATCAGTGAAAACCAACTGATTAAATCGAGAAATGGAGAAAGCCATGGATTTTGAATAACCTATGGAGAAGAAGGTCGAATTATATGCAACGTTGAGTCTTCATCTTGGGAGCTATCTGAGGGTCTTATACGCCATATTTGGAGATCTAACTTCATTTCCTCATAACTTTCTCCTCCTAGATCCGATTTTGATGATTCAAGTTGCTATGGTTTCGTTTTTGAGAGTTCTTCAAAGATATATCAAGAGATTTGAAATTTGGGATTTTTGGGCATTTTGATAAAGGTGTCACAAATGAATGAGTTTTGATGATTTATTGCATAAATAGATCTTTGGTCAAAAATACACTTTTAAGTGTTTGTCGAGTTTTATGCATCATTCATGAAATGGGATGTTTTGTAAAGTACTATTTGCACATTTATTTGTAAGGCACTTGAAAGAAAGCATTTATATAAAGTACTACAAGCACATTTATTTGTGAGGTACTTGAAAGAAAGCATTTATATAAAGTACTACATGCACATTTATTTGTGAGCTACTTGAAAGAAGACATTTATATAAAGTACTACATGCACATTTATTTGTGAGGTACTTGAAAGAAAGCATTTATATAAAGTACTACATGCACATTTATGTGAGGTACTTGAAAGAATGTATATGGTCTCATTTTATGATTTTCATTCTTATCAGCGGTTAAACTTGGAAATGCATATTTGAAAATAAATGGTATTGAGGACTATATGTCTAACTATAGTTGGTCACAAATAAAATTGTGACAAGTCTAGACTATTATTAGTGGATCCATGGCTCTATGTGAAGCTCGAGAACATTGATAAGTGGCTTAACTTTGTGTGTCTGCCACTTTCGATGGAATTTGGGTATCCCCTGTCACCGAAAGGTGTTTTTTTGGGTATTGAGTTTTATTATCCAAGTTTCGGTGACATTTTGTATAAATGGATTTTATCCATGATTTATGGGTTGAGTATTATGCCCCACCAGCTTTATGGGTGTTTCAGGATATAAAGTTTTAACCGCGTTTTCATAAATGGAGAGTTCGATTTCTATTCATGTTTTGAGTGATTTTGGATTGAAATTAATTTATGAAAGAATGTCATATGTTGGGACCTTGTCCCCAAAGTAGTTTGGAGTTGAAAACGTTTATATTGGTGTTTCTTTGCCTAAAATGCATATTATTGGAAAATGAGTCATTTTCATATTTAAAGCATATAATTTTGAAAGACTATGACTTAAACTGCATTACCTCTTTTCAACGAAATCTTTATTCATGTGAAAACTCTTGAACTCACTAGGCGTTAGCCTAATCTTTTTATTTGTCGGCATGTGCAACAGGTTCCGATTGGGAATAGCTCTAGTGACACAATGTAGAGAGGATTGCAAGTTGGGTGCTCAAGAGGTGGTTATCTTAGTGAAGTCTTTCGCACTTGTTTCGGGGAGAGCAACTTATAGTTGGGATTAAGTAACACCGATTTTGGTCTAGTCTTTGTATAAGACTGGAGTTTATATCGTTGAGATTAAATAGAAAGTTTTATTTTGGAGAGTTATCTTTTACTTGATGTAATGTCGAATTTTTAATTAGTTGCTCTTACCAAATTTGAGGGTGTTACACATTTGGTGTAAATCAATATTAAGGTAGTATAGATTAATAGATAATAGATAAATAGTGACTGAAGTTCAGTTATAGTCGTCTTAATGCAAATTTTTAATAGTTTACAGTTTTTAGTCTAAACAACATCCGGTTTCAATAAATTTAATGTTGTGATTGGTCTATTTGGAATCAATAGTAAATAGAATCAACTCATCCAACAGACAAACATAACCCAGGTTTTACCAAAAAAATATATCCTATAATTATTGAATTTTGAATCATGCCAAACTTGAAATTCAAAGGATGGTCAACTTATATTGAGAGAGCATCCAGTTGCGGAAAGTCGGAGACCTTTAATCAATAAGTCACCACCTAGCAAGACCAATAACATGAATAAAGATCTTTGTTTATGCTCAAATCTATCAACTTCGCAAAATCACATACCCATCCTGGTCTGGAGGTCAAAACCCGATGCTATCACAGCCAAAACATTAACATACCATGTTCCTAAGGATCAATTATCCAAAACTTTGGTTAAATCAAATTATCATTTTATAAGAATCATTATAGCGTGTCTCTCCTATTATGGTTTGTAGACAGATGGTTCAATGTTTTGGGAGTTATAAGGTTGTTTCTTATTTCATGTTGGTCACTGCCTTCTTAGCCCAACTGTTTATCTTCTTTCTGTTTCCTTGATATAATAATCTGGTTCAAATTTAAACGGGATCAAAGTGTGGTGTATGGGGTTCAACGTCTACTAGACTATATGAAGATTATTGGAAATTTGTACCCTTGTTGCTGGTTTTGTGCTTATTCAAAAATTGCTCATTATTATTTCCAGCAGTTGAGGATTTCTGGGTATCAGAATCTGGTTGTTGGATTCAAATTTTCAATTATGTTTGTTCAGAGTTTGTTGGATTTGTGCTGAAAGCTCAAAAGTTATGCTCAGACTTTCAACTTCCAGATCTATCTAATGCTATATCTGATTTTATTCGTATTGGATGTTATTATTCTTAAAATCCTTATAAGTTGGGAAAGAAGCAAATGGACTTGGAAGCTGGGAAAGAAGCAAAAGGAGAAGGAGAAAGATATGCAATTGTATCAACATAATAGAAGAAGAGTGAATATTGAATAACATACTATGTAACATCTCCAGTACCGAAAGAAAAGTGCAGGTTAAGTCCCACCTACAGATTTACAACTAGGCATGGTTCCTTTGCAACTCAAATATGATCCATATAAATCTATATTTTATATCATCATAATACTTTGCCTCCTTTTCATACATTGCATGTTATATATCTAAGAACAGTTCATCGAAGTCATTGGCCTATCGGTAGATCCCAACCTCCATGGAGGTTAAGGGGAGTTCAAGCCTCACAACAAAAAAAAGTGTGTGTGTGTGACTTTTTCCATATATACTTCAAAAAAACAATTACGAAAGTTCGATACTTCTAAACCCATTCAACATTTGAACAATAGTAAATAATTACATAACACGATAAGCCACAAAAAGATATACCAAGAAAGTCAGACGTAGTAGATGATTACCAAAATGTTTAGAAAACATGGGATAAAGACTCCCATCATCGTCCCGAATTTGACTTTGTTACGAACTAGAATCGAGTGAAGTCTAAATAAACCACTGTGACATAGATTGTGAAATACTGGTAAGCAACTGAAATCGAAGAATAGAACAAGTTCAAATTTATATATAAACCTAAAATATATTTTCATGGCACAAATAAAGACCTAAAAATGTAGCCACATTCATTGATTTTTATAACATTCCAAACAAAATCATGTGTGTTTGTGTGCAGAGACAAATGGGAAGAACCTTGTAGAGAGGGAGAGATGAAATAGCTGGTTGTTGGGGATACTTATTTTGCAACAACACAACAACTATTTCTTCTATGGATGTCTCTATGAACAAAAATTAAACAAAAGAGTATGGATTTAGGTTAGAAAAAAATTGGTTTCTGTTGATAAACTCAGGAATAGAAACAGGCAACTGTGAACCTAAATTGTGAACCTAAGTCAAAAACAAAATCAAAAATCAAGACTTAGGGTTTTTACCTCAAATCAGAACCAGACACGAGAAGGAGAACTCTGATTTTTATCAATGAATGTTGCAATCGCTTCTTCATTATCAACAACCTCATCATTCACATCATTTCCTATTTCAATGGCGGCATCAAACAATCAATCAGAGTTTCACGATTTCTTACCTTTAATGGTGGAAAATCTCGGTGGGCATAGTCTGATCGGAGAATTATGCAACGGATTCCGACTGTTGATGGACGTTGATAAAGGCGTGATCACGTTCGACATCGCCTGAAGAACAACTCCTCCGTTTTAGGGCTCTAGGATCTGAGTGATGATGATCTATTAAGTATGTTGAGAGTAGGTGATTTCGATGGAGATGGTAGTATAGAAATATATGCAACATGGCATGAAGAAAGAAAGAAGAAAGGGTATTGGGTATGGTACCCATCTAGCGTGAATAGGTAGAATTGGTTCTGGGTATGGTTGTGGTTGTGGTTGTCGTGAAGAAGGTATGGGCATATGGGGTATAGCCGTATGGTTGGTGAAGAAGGGTATTGGGTATGGCATATGCTTTGAGTGTTTGTACTATATGTTTAAAATGTTGTCTTTAACACTTTTAAGACTTTATGCTTGAAAGTGTAGTACTTTATGCTTTACAAGTTGTATTTAAGACTTTTGGCTAAAATGCTTTATAAGGTAGTATAGATTAGAGTGAATTTTGGATTTGGTCCATGTTTTTTTTCTTCATCGTCTTCTTTTCTTCTGACTAGGGTTCCTATGGTTGATTCATCATGGTTTTTGTCTCAACGCTATTTAATTTGTGTTACTCATGGTCCACCTGACTTATTTATTAAAGTAAATATGTTACCTCAATGGTCCCAATGCTATTCAGTTTGAATCAAGGGACATTCAGCCTTTTGTCTTTTTCCTCTTAAAAAAAGTAAAAAATAAATAAATTTATACATACAGATATATGATTAGGTTCATTTGAGAAATACTAAAAATATGAGAAATAAAAAAATGAACCTAACCCTTGTGTGGTCTGTAGAATATAGAGGGGTAGTTTCGTAAATATGCGGGACGAGTTCATTTATGAAATTGTATTATTCACATATGAATTATATGTTCATATATGAACCAGTGTAATTCACATATGAACTCTTTTAACTGATTCATATATGAACCTTTGTGATTCATATATGAACTGTACGTTCATATATGAATCAGTTAATTAGTTCATATGTGAATCTATTAATTAGTTCACCTGATTCACATATGAAACCACAACTAATTAATTCATATGTGAATCAGTTAATTGGTTCATATATGAATCACAAAGGTTCATATATGAATCAGTTAAAAGAGTTCGTATGTGAATTACACTGGTTCACATATAAACATATAGTTCATATGTGAATCATACAAGTTCATATATGAACTCATCCCGTGTATTTGTAAAAATTACGAAACTATCCTTCTATTTTTGGAATAGCCATAACTTTTGAGCAGTCAAAGCCGTAATTGTTGACCAGTCAAAAACGCAATATTTGACCGGTCAAAGCCGATCTTGAACCAATGAAAGGCTAGAATTACTTTTCTATTTCTCATATATTTAGCATTTCTCAAATGAACCTCTCCCTACAGATATATATATACATATATATATATATATACACACACTACGGGTTGGGTTCCGGTAAGAAGTTAAGTTTAGCGTAAGAAGCGTGAGAAGTGTTTATCAACCGTTGGATGAGAAATGGACACACATTAGGATAAGATGTACCGGATCAATTCCATTTTAAAGCGCAATTCATGGGAGGGTGTGAGATTAAAAGTGATCAACGGTTCAGATCCACTTCTCACGTTATCCTCAACTTCTCACATGATCCTTCACCTATATACGTCTTAATTAAAATTCTATTACGGTTATACAGTTGTTTTGAATATTTTAAGATAACAGCGGTAGGTACAACACTCTGAAGCATACAATTGAAACCCAACCTTCTTCTTCCTCTCCATGATCCCTCATTTCTCTCCTTTCCATCCCCACGATCCCTCATTTCTCTCCAATCTCTTTCACTCGTTCCAGGAATAAATAAGTCTACAGAAGACGCTGTGATGATTAAACTGTGATCTGAGTAAAAATTGGGCCGAGATTTGTGTGTTCTTCCAAAACGATATATATATATATTATTTCAATAATCAAACATAACTTTGAATTCCATTGGATCTTCATGTTGAGGTGTTTTAGCGGTTTCAATATATTATAGGATTACAAAAGTTTGGATAATTAATCTGAACTATGTGAGATTAGAATTTTGAAATTACGGAAAACATTGGATCGGTTTGTAATCCCCAATTATTGTTTGATTTCACCTTATTTCTGATCACTGTTTTTTTTCTTTTTTTGTGGTCGATGATTTCCAGAGGGGAGGAGACCTTGGTAGCAGTGATTGGAGGCTGGTTTTGATGACATTATGCAGGAGGAAAAACGCAGGTCAATTAAGTTGATGAGATATACAGCAATAGATCGTATTTTTTTTTACTATTATGCATTTGTGTTAGATCATAAATATGTTGGATACAAGATCATGAAGACTGGAGACTGAAAGTCAACCAAGTCAAAGCCAACTCTCAAAGCAAAGTCAAAGTCTCTTTGTAATAAATGTCAGTCAAATGTATTTTGTTTTAAATGTTTAGTGCGTGTGTGTTTTAAATAGGGATATGGATTTTTGTTTTAAAAGTGTGTTAGTTATAAGTTAAAAGTTAAATTGTACGCTCATACTGTTCTAGAGAGAGAAAGTATCAAAGAGAGAACTGTATACGAATCTTGAATTGAATTGAAACAGGTTGATTGATTCTCTTGTTCTTATATTTTCATCTTGATTGAATTGCAATTAGAACTTGAATCTAGGGATTAATAATTGGTACCAAAGCGAAGTTCAAATCGAAATCATCAAGAAATGGATGTTCACACTGTGTGTTGAGTTTTGGATCGAATTTTCAATTTTTGAGTGTTATTGTGAGTTTGTTTGAGTTGATTAGGTTCGTATATTGTTCTAGATAAATCTTGTATAGGTTTGTAGTGATTTTGCACTGTAATTTTCATCAATTTTGAGATTTTTGTGTGTTAGTGAGTTCACGAGTTCGAAAAGCACTGTATTAGATCAATTGGTATGCTTAAATGAGTTTTATTGAAATTTATTGGTAAATTTTGATTCTAGATGTGTTAGAGATCAAATTGTGAAAGTTTCAGATCAAAAGTCGAAGATTTTATGGGTTTTGAAGAGTTCAGAGTGAATTTTCGATGAGATCTCAAGAACTCGCATAATCATCAAGAACTCTCACCAAGAACTCGCAGATCTATTGATTTCGCATAATTGTTTTGCTTGAAAATTTTCATAAGTATAGAATTCCCACATGTGTGTTATGCGAAATGAGCAGAATTCGCATGTGTGTGTGTTAAGAATTCCTCAGAATTCGTATAGTATTGTATGTGAAATGCTAGAATTCGCATAAGCCTTTTATACGGAAAGTTGATTGAAAATATTTCTAAGGAAAGAAATTGCATGGTGCTTTATGCGAATTGCTCAGAATTCGCCTAAGAGTGTTATACGAATTCCTCAGATTTCGCATAAAGAGTTTCAAATTTTTCTAAGTATAGGATTCGTGTTTGTCATGTGAAAAGCTAATTTTTCAAATTTCTAAGTCAACATTTCGTATAAGTGTTGTATGCGAATCCCAAGAACTCGCATATAACTGTGTGCGAATTCTGTGCTTGCGAATTCTGAATTGTACTTGTATGCGAATTCTGAAAGGTTGCTTGTGTGAGAATTCTAAGGTAAGTGTGCATGCGAATTCTGTGTGCGAATTCTTTGTGTTTCATTGTGTGGTGCAAATTCCATACTTAGGAGATTTTTGGAAATTTAATTTCTGAAAATTCTTTCTAAGATTTTCTGTATTTCTTATTTCACTTTGACTAATGATCATTTTTCAAGTTCTTATTGTACATTTTTGAAACAGGATGACTTCCAAAGATGCACTTTCAATCGGTACAAACGTGAAGCCTCTAGTACTGTTCAAAGGAGAATACGAACAATGGAAGGATAGATTTCTTGACTTTGTGGACAGACATGCTAATGGAAAGAATATTCTAATGTCCATAATGGAAGGTCCGATGGTACCTCTTACCATTGAAATACCTGATGATGAATCCTCGGATAACGAAGATGGAAATCTAGACAGAGCTCAAAAGACAAAGACTGTTCCGAAAGACCTTTCCCAATATACTGAAGAACAAAAGAACAAATACAAAGCCGATAAGCAAGCTAGATCTCTACTTTTACAAGGCATACCTAACGAGATCTACATCAAATTCGACAACTACAAAGCAACCACAAAAAAGATGTAGGATCAACTCTAAAAGATGATGATGGGATCAAAGGTTGGAAATCAGATAAAGGTTGCCAACAGCATAAACAGCTACGAGGAATTCAAGGCTAAGGCGAATGAGAGCCTTGAGGAAACATATGAGAGATTTGTTCTTCTACTGAATGAGCTTGCAAAGAATAAAGTCAAGAAGAAGCAAATAGAGAACAACGTCAAATTCATCAGCATTCTTCAACCAGAATGGAAAAAGCATACGAGAAGAATGAAACAGATGAAAGACCTCAGTGATATTCCTTTGCACGAGGTATAGGAAACCCTTAGATAGAATGAGGAGGAGGTAGAAGAGAAAAGACGTGAGAAGAAAAAGGCTGAAAAATTAGTTGACCCCATAACTTTAGTGGTTGGTCAGAAAGAGAAAGAGAAGACATAAAAGAAGAAGAAAAGGAAAGTTGTGATTCCAAGTTCTGATGAGTCCGATAATGCTGATTCTGACAGTTATGACGGAGAGAATCTCAAGCAAGCCATGTTACTGCTGACCTGTGCCTTTCAAAAGAAGTTTTACAAGAAGTCGGGTTCAAACACTCAAAGATACTCATCAGGTTCTAAGAATCATGAACATAGAGAAAGAGTAGAAGGAAGAAGATATGAGGAAAGAAAATTTGTGGAGAGAAATCCAGAAGAGACGAAGAAGTATGTTAATGATTATGGCAGTGAGAAGAAGACTGATGAACTTATAAAGTGCTACAATTGCGGCAAAGTGGGTCATTTTGCCTAAGACTGTTGGAAGCCTACAGTTAGAAACTCTTACTACTATAAGCACAAGATGCTTTTGGCTAAGCAGAAGGAAGCGGGTAATGCTCTAATGGCTGAAGACGAGTTTTGGCTTGACCACTCCAATGAAGGAGAAAAAGAAGAAACAACACACATGTGTTTGATGGAAAAAGAGGTGAAGTATGATGAGTCAGACAAAGAAACATCTGATGAGGTACTAAACCTTTCTGAATTTGTTTTTATAAACAAAATGGAAGCCATGATGATCGAGCTTCAAGACCTTCAATCCAAATTGAAAAAGGAGAAAAGTAGGGTTGCAAAGAAACATCAAACTATTTTTTATCTCAACAAGGAACTTGTTGGGAACAAAAGTCTGATTGAATCTCTAAACAAATCTGCTTCTGAATTTGAACTTCAAAGAGATTGTTTTGAAAATAAGATTTCTGAAATTGTTTCTAAACTTTCAAAGTCTGATATTGAGAAACTAGAATTTGTGCTAAAAGCTCATAAATTGCAGGTTGAAAATAAGAGTTTGGAGAAAAAGGTAAATGGTTTGGAAGCTAAATTGTATGCTAGAGGACAAACATATCAAACCATTTTCTTAAACACACCAAATGAGGAATTTGATGTTAAAGAGAAGTGGGGACTCGGTTACGATAACCCACACTATCTAAAGAAAGCAATCAGAAAACAACCAACCTCGTATAACTTTGATTTTCTACAAGCGGCTACCAAACATCCTCATTTGAAACCCAAATTTGTTACCAAATCATCTGATGAGGTTGAGGCCAAAGAAGATGAGAACAAAAAGAAAACAACCAAAATGCAACTACCATTCTGCTATCAAAAGTTCAATGATAGTTATCTTTCAGAACAACCAAAGTTCCTTTCAAATGATTAATTTTAACAGTTATTCTACTACAGAGATGGAGGCAAAACCGATTAAAGCAAAAATTTATGTTCCTCCACTTGTTTTAGAAATCAAAATTACTGATCTTGAAAATGCTTTATTTGAGAAAGAATTTTGGCTGACATTAAACAAGTTGTGTTTTCTACTGTAATGAAGAACACTGTTATTAAAACTGAATTCAACGAGTGTTCAAAATCTTCTACGGCACCTCAAACTTCGGAATACGATATTGATGACTTATTTGCGTGTGCAAATGATTTTCTAAATTCTGATGGTGGGTGTGTTGATGAAAGTATTGATATGTTTGACTTTAATGCATAACTTCCATATCATTCTACTTTTATCATTAACTATGAAGTTTTACCTAGTGTGTTTGAAGTAGGTGAATCATCAACCAAGGTTGGTGAATCAGTTTCTGTGAGTACCGATTATTATAACAAAGGTAAGAAGCAAAAGAAACGACGCTCACAGAAACAGACCAACACAGGTAAGCTCAAGAAAAGACAAACTCAGAAATCTAATTTTCCTAACAAATCTAAATCTTTTGTTTCAGAGTTGAAAAAGAAAAGGTTTGAAGAACGAACTGAGTGGCGACCAAAACAGAAGATTGATGAGAAATCAGAATCATGTCTTGATAGTCTTTGTAATAGATCGACTGATAGCATTCTTGATGTAGTTGGTATTATTGCTTCTGATAAACAAAAACTTGTAATTTCTTACAAGAAATATACAATAAAGCAATTACTCCAATTATCTCGGTCTACTAATAAGTCATCTAGATATAGACGGAATGATTTTGTTTCTCGCCAATATTCTGATAATTGGTTTGGTTCTTATCATGTTTATAATTCTAAAGCTTCTCATGTTTTTCAAAATAATAGCGGACCCAAATTCAAATGGGTGCCAAAATCTTGCGCTAATCTGAAAGAACCCACATTTAAATGGGTACCTAAAGTTGTTGTTTCCTGATTTCTCCTTTGCAGACCCATCATATGTGGTACTTGGATTCTGGTTGCTCCAAGCATATGAGTGGGCAGAAAGATATTTTGTCTAATTATACAGAGAAATATTGCGGGAACGTGCACTTCGGGAACGACCAATTTTCATTAATTCTGGGTTTTGGTGATGTGATTCAAGACAACGTAACGATTACGAAGGTGAACTATGTTGAAGGTTTAGGACATAACCTATTCAGCATTGGACAGTTCTGTGACAAAGATTTAGAGGTTAGTTTCAAAGCCAAGAGGTGTTCTGTGCGTACTGAAGATGGTAAAGAACTCTTGGTCGGGACTAGAAAGTCAAACCTCTACACGATTAATCTGTCAAAAGTCAAGACTGACAATGAGGTGTGTCTACTGTCAAAAGCCTCACTGCAACATAGTTGGTTATGGCATCAAACACTTTCTCACCTGAATTTTCGTTACATCAACAAAATGGTCACGGGAAATCTGGTTAAAGGACTTCCAGAGCTCAAATACGTTAAAGAACATCTCTGTGCAGCGTGTGAGAAGGGCAAGATGAAGAGAGTCGTTCATAAGCCAAAGCCTGAGCCGAGTACAAGTTCATCCTTAGAGTTACTGCATATGGATCTCTGCGGTCCAATGCGTACTCAGAGCATAAAAGGCAAGAAATGCGTTCTAGTGATTGTGGACGATTACTCGCGGGATAACAGAACTGTAGAAGATTATCTCGAATCGGTCGGGATAACACATCAGTTTTCCGCTACCAGAACGCCTGAACATAATGGAGTCGTAGAGAGACATAACAGAACGCTAGTCGAAGCCACTAAAAACTATGATGAGTCAATCGGATCTACCTCTGTTTCTATGGGCCAAAGCTATATCGACTGCCTGCTACACACAGAATCGATCCATAATCCACCGCCGGTTTGGTAAAATGCCATACGCTTTGATAAATAATCGCATACCTAACATTAAACATTTTCATATTTTGGATGCAGGTGCTTCGTATTAAATGACAAAGAGAGCTTGAACAAGTTCAGTACAAAAGTTGACTAAGGCATCTTTATCGGCTACTCTCAAACATATGTTGCCTACATAGTATATCTGAAGAAGTCAAAGATCGTAGTAGAGAGTGTAAACGTCACATTCGATGAGGAGTTGGCTTCTGAACAACAGAGTTTAGAACCCGTACTTACTGGAGTACTAGCTTCTGGATAAATCAGTCCAGAACCTGTGGTTAATGCGACTAATTCTGATAAACCATGTACTTATACATCTCATTTATCAGAATTAGATTTATTGTTTGAATTCTTTTACGATGAGTTTCTTGGTTTTAAATTTCCTAAACCTGTTGTGATTGACAGAATTGAAGATTCAAGCAATCATCATCCAATCACTTCAGATGTGTCTACTGAATTCATTCCCCCCGGTTCATCAAGAAACTCTGATTCAAACACCTACTCCTTCAGTTGAAGTTGTACAGGACACTGTCGAGACAAAAGTTGTTGACTTAGTTGGTTGTATTGTAACGACTAATCAACAGCCAGATAATGTTGTACCACCTGATGCTTCTGTACAGAATCCTTCAACTGAACCCCTCCCTAAACAAGAAAAAGAAAGTGGATTTTTAGATGAACATCGTGATCAATCTACATCTAATCCACTCACTCATGAACACAAGTGGACCAAAGAGCACCCAATACATCAGATCATAGGAGATCCTGTTGGCCCTGAAGGTGCTAAACAAGTTTGTAGAAGGGGGGGGGTTGAATACAAACACAGAATTTAAAGTTTAATAAATTGTTTATTGATAAATCAAAATACAATTTACAAGTTTGTTGCGGAATAAGATTAAGACAGACTCAATCTAAACAAACTTAAGAAACACTAAGATAATTGCACAAGAAATTCAGAGAATGGGGGATTAGAGATATAGAAAACAAGGGTTTCTATATTGAGTTCAAGGATGAAGCACACCCTTAGATGAAGGGGTGAACTTCCTATTTATACCCTATGCATTAAATGCATGGCAGGATACTTTACACGTGGCGTTCACAGATTGGCTTTGATAAACTGACTTTTGGGAGACATGCTTTCGGCCGGGTCATGAACAGTGTAGTTGACAGAGTTGTTGTACGAATGGTTGCAGAGACTTGTCCGTTCTGACACATCGTACTAGGTTGTGCAAGGATAGACAAAAGGAAACTTGAGGCATAAGCTTTGTGATCGTTTGATCGCTGAGTATCTCTAAGTTCAGAGATAAAGAGGTTCAGCTATCGCTGAAGCTTTTTCTCATGTTCCTTCGCGTATAAGTAGAGTTGTCTTTGCTTCACTGATATCCGCATCAGGTCACTAGTAGACTTCTCTTTGTTCAGCAGCTTCGTCTTCGATTCAGCTATGAACATCTGTTGACGCGAGACTTGTCTTCAGGGATTACGTTGGCTGTTTACTTTAGGAACTATCAGTGATAACTGAACAGACTTAGTTTGATCACTGATAGTGAAACACTAATACATAGAAATGTTTATAAGAAAGACTATCAGCGATAACTGAACAGACTCAGTCTGATCGCTGATGGTGAAACACTAATACATACTAAAACGTAATTTTCACTAAGTATAGAAGAGGATCGTTATCAAATCACTGAGAGAGTTTGGATCAACAGATCCATCTAAACTGGTTCAAGCTAAGTCTGCTACACTTAATCAATGTATGAATGACTCATTCCTAAGCAAGGTAGAGCCAACAAGCGTATCTGAAGCTCTAGCTGACTCAGACTGGGTAACTGCGATGCAAGAAGACCTGAATCAGTTCGAAGCACTCAAAGTCTGGAGACTAGTTGATAACTCTCAAATCTTGAGAGTTAAATCCTCTCTTTTCATATTCATTTTGCCACATTTTCACCCATTTTGTACCTTATCTCCTTCCATTGGTCTTAATTGTTCAAACATGGTGATGAAGTCTCAAGATTGCAAAAGTTTCGGTTATACTAACTTTTGTGCAGAACGTGGGCACCTTGTCACCACGTTGCAACGTTGACTAAAAATTTATGGATAAGTTTTAGCCATTTATGGAAAGATTGAATTTTGAAGAAAAGAAAAGAACTTTCTGCTCTTTCACAAGAGTAATCAAGGAAGAAGACAAAAGGTGTAATTCAAAGGAAGGTTCAACACTTTTCCTTAAAGCTACTTTTTATGTTTGGTCACATCAACACTTCTTCTTCCTTGAGCTATAAATTGAGGCTTGGAGGCACCATTTCAGCATCATCACTTCCAGGAGCATTCAATATCATCTGGAGCTTAGCATTTAGTTTTCATTCTCTCTTTAAAGCTTGTAGTGTAGTTGCATTTAATTTTTGTAAGTTTAATTTCTTTGTAACAACTGTTGCCACGTTGTCACCACGTTGTGGGCACCTTGGCAACAATCTTTAAGTTTCATTTATGCAATTTGTGTTCATGATCTCTCCTTCTTCTCTCGTGTCTTTTACTATTATTATGAGCTAAACACCCCTTTGGGTGTGGGTATGAGCCAAGGCTAAGACTAGTAGGCAACACTTGGGTGTTTCCATCTTTGCTAACTCTTAGACTTGGTCGCTCGAGTCAGGACTTCAACTCAACGCGGACAAGCCGATAACTTGTTAGTGTTAATATTAGATCTTAGACCTCGAGAGGGGCGGATCCAAAATACGGCTTGAGTGATGCAAGAAGATTTGAGAAAGTCTTTTATAACCACATAGAGATACGGGTTTTTGCATGACTTTAACTAAGGTTCAAAATGCCAGTCGATATGGGTGTCACAAAGAGATTTGGGCTTCTATATCCATACTGGTGGAACTGAAATCCTTAGAGGTTTACTTAGTTAAATCGGAAAGTCTTGAGTTGGCGAAGTGGTGACTTTATGGGTGCAACGTGGCCACGTTCCGAGGAAACTCACTTTCGATAGAAAGGGTTTTTTAAAGATACTGTGTGTCATTTTGTTTCTGACCATATTGTTACTACATCAGTCTTAGTTAATTCTTGTACCCACATCCTACCTTTTATCTTGTTAATCCCTTTTAATCGTTGTTTAGTTTGCTTAAAACTCACAAATATTGATATTGTTCTCAAAACTCAAACAAGCACTATAAGTTCATGAAATTTCTCTGATTCTTAGTTGACTAGTCCATGTGGTAACGATCTTGGTATTCTACCACTTTATTACTTAATAGCGATCATAGTGTCCAGTGTGCACTTGCACCACCACTGTGGCAACATAGTGGCCACGTTGTGGACCTATACGATTTTCCGCTATCACTAGTGCCTAAGCCTGAAGGTAAAACCATTATTGACACAAAATGGGTATTAAAGAACAAGAAAGACGAAGATGGTATCGTTATCAAAAACAAAGCAAGACTAGTGGCTAAAGGATATAGGCAAGAGGAAGGTATTGACTATGACGAGACCTATGCTCCAGTGGCGCGCATCGAGGCTATACGGATGTTTCATTTTGGGTCAATTTGGAGGGTTACTGTCAGAAGATCCGCACTCGCATTTAAAATCATTTTTAGAAATGACGGATCATTTTCGCATTCAAGGTGTTACGGTAAAAGTCTTACGGCTTACCCTCCTCTCTTACACATTGAGAGATAGAGCCAAATCTTGGCTAAATTCATAACCTCCTCACTCCATTGATAGTTGGACAAGTTTGGCCGAAAAATTTCTAAAAAATATTTTCCTCCAACTAGAAATGTGAAGTTTAGAAATGAAATTTTGATGTTTCGACAAGAGGAGGATGAAGCGGTTTCAGATGCATGGGAGAGATTCAAAGACTAAATTAGAAAATGTCCTCATCATGGAATCCCTAATTGCATCCAATTAGAGACATTTTATAATGGTCTTACTAATTCCGCTAAAATTATTCTTGATGCTACGGCCGGTGGCGCTTTCACCTCTAAGACTTATAACGAAGGATATGACATTTTGGATAAAGTAGCCAACAATAACACCGATTGGTCAAACCCTCGTGCTCTCACTCCTAAAAATGCATCGGGTGTTCATGAAATTGATGCCATCACCACCTTAAACGCACAAATTGTAGCTTTAACTAACTTGGTAAAAAATAACATGAATTTAAATGGAGAAAAGAACCAAGTCCAAGCTATAAATGAATCTTGTGTGTTTTGTGGTGAGAATCATGCTTTTGAATGTTGTACCGGTAATCCCGCTTTGGTCAATTTTGTAGGAAACCATTCAAAGAATAGCCCATTTTCTCCAACTTACAACCCAAATTAGAGAAATCGCCCAAACTTCTCGTGGTCGGGAAATCAATGACTTCAACCCCCCGGGGTTCATCAAGTTCCAAACCGACCACCAAATCTCCCAGGATTTCAACAAGGACCGTCTCACACGTACCAAAGTGGGCAATCCTCACAACCGTATGTACCGAGACAACAAAATGCATCGGAGAGTAATAGTTCGCTTGAATCTTTACTCAAAGGTTTTATAAATCAAACCAATGCAACCTTGAGAGGTTTTGAGACTCAATTGGGGCAATTTGTTGCTGAATTGAAGGGAAGAAAAATAGGCACATTACCTAGTGACACCGAAACCCCTAAAGGTAATCTCAAGGAACATATTAAGGTCGTGACTTTAAGGAGTGAGACAAGAGCATCTAAACCTAACGAGGAAGTCTTAATTGATACCATTGTGCAAGATGAGGCCACACATGTTTTTGACAAATAAAATTTTCCACCACTTTTTCCATCCAACGTGGCAGGAACGTGCCCACATTTGGGACAGAATGCAGCAGGTCCTTCACAGACTGCTCTGCCATCAGCACAGCCTCACCAAAGTGGTGAAATAGTGCCCACATCACAGCCCATAAGGGCATATTCAAACCAAGCGAGATTGGACTTACGAGACCTCCCTTTTCCTGGTAGAATGAAGAACAAGAATGTGGATGTGCAATTCAAAAAAAATTTGGACATTTTCAAACAACTTCACATTAACATACCTTTGGTAGAAGCTCTTGAGCAAATGCCAAATTATGTTAAATTTTTAAAAGACATTCTCAACAAGAAAAGGAGGTTAAGTGAGTATAAAACAGTGGCTTTAACAAAAGAGTGTAGTGTTTTGCTCACATGTAAAATTCCTCTCAAACTCAAGGACCTGGGAAGCTTCACCATCCCGTGTTCAATAGGGGAAAAGAAGTGGGGCATGCCCTTTGTGACCTTGGGGCGAGCATAAATCTCATGCCACTTTCGGTTTTTAATAAATTAGGAATTGGAGAAGTACGACCTACGACCGTTACTTTACAATTAGCGGATCGATTGTTGGCTTATCCTAAAGGAAAGATTGAAGACATTTTGGTTCAAGTTGACAAATTCATCTTCCCAGCCGACTTTTTAGTGTTGGACTATGAAGCTGATAGAAACGTCCTAATCATCTTAGGACGACCATTTTTAGCAACGGGTAGAAAATTAATTGACGTCCACAAAGGAGAACTAACCATGAGAGTGAATGACCAGCAAGTGACATTTAACGTCTTCAAATCACTTAAGTTTCATGGGGAAGTGGAAGATTGTTCGGCCTTAGACACCTTAGAAAGGGATGTAAGCATCGACTCTGATGAAAGTGGCCACATCTGTCACCACAGTGGCCACTTCAGTGAAGAACATTTGGAAGAACTAGACTTTGTGAGTGAGGAAGAGATTGAGGAGACCATAGCAGCTTTTGAACAATTAGATTTCAAGGATAGAACGATCCAACAACCATCCATCATTGAACCCCCTAAGCTAGACTTAAAGCCCTTGCCCGGTCATCTTAAGTATGCTTATCTCGTCGAGGAAGAAAAAATGCCCGTCATTATTTCTTCTAAGTTGACCTAAGAGCAAGAATTAAGTTTGATCGAGTTGTTGAGGAAGTATAAGAAAACCTTAGGATGGACCATAGCCGATATTAAGGGTATAATTCCGACGGTTTCCCAGCATAAGATACTTTTGGAAGATAATAGCTTTGGCAAAGTGCAACCACAAAGGAGACTTAATCCTATTATGAAAGATGTTGTAAAAAAAGAAGTTTTAAAATGGTTGGATGCAGGGATTATTCATTCCATCTCTAGTAGTAGTTGGGTGAGCCCGGTACAATGCGTACCAAAGAAAGGTGGCACCACGGTGATCACAAACGACAAAGCCGAGTTCATACCAACTAGGACCGTAACGGGATGGAGGATTTGTATGGATTATAGGCAATTGAATCTCGCCACCAAGAAAGACCATTTCCCTCTACCATTCATAGAACAAATGCTTGATAGGTTACCCGGGAAATAATTCTATTGTTTCTTGGACGGATATTCGGGATACAACCAAATTCATATAGCACCCGAAGATCAAGAGAAGACTACCTTCACTTGTCCCTTCAGAACTTTTGCTTTTCGGCGTATGCCAATTGGGTTGTGTAACGCACCCGCAACTTTTCAAAGATGCATGATGTCAATTTTTTCGGATATGATTAAAGACACCATGGAAGTATTCATGGATGATTTTTCGGTTACGGGAACATCATTTGAAAATTGTTTGTCAAATCTTGAAAAAAGTTTGCAAAGATGTGAAGCCCATGACTTGATTTTAAATTGGGAAAATGTCATTTTATGGTACAAGAAGGAATTGTCCTGGGTCACATGATTTCAAAAAAAGTATTGGAAGTTGATAAAGCCAAACTTGAGGTAATAATGCAACTACCCGAGCCAACCTCGGTTAAGAGCATTAGGGTTTTTTTGGACCATGCCGGTTTTTATAGGAGGTTTATTAAAGATTTTTCAAAAATCGCAAAACCCCTTTGCAAACTTATGCACATTGACCAACCCTTTGAATTTACCTCCGAATGTAAAAAGGATTTTGAAACCATCAAAAATGCTCTCGTTTTGGCACCCATTGTGATTGCCCCCGATTGGAATTTACCATTTGAAGTAATGTGTGACACAAGAGATTGGGTCGTGGGTGCGGTTCTTGGTCAAAAACGAAACAAAATTTTTCACCCAATATACTACGCAAGCAAAACTCTTGTTGAAGCTCAAATTAATTATTCAACAACCGAAAAATAATTGCTTGCGGTAGTATTTGCTTTCGATCGCTTTCGTTCATACTTGATTGGCACAAAGGTTATCATTCATACCGATCATTCCGCCACCAAACACTTATTTAATAAAGTCGATGCTAACCCTAGGCTTATTAGATGAGTTCTTCTTTTGCAAGAATTTGATGTCGAAATTGTTGATAGAAAAGGCACCGATAACTAAGTAGCCGATCATCTTTCTCGAATAGAAGGAATGGTATCTAGTGGGGGTGATCATGAAATTAAAGAAATCTTTCCGGATGAGCATGTTTTGGCAATACATCATCATGAAGAATAACAACCATGGTATGCGGATTTGGCCAATTATCTTGCTTGTGGGCTAAAGCCGTATCACCTTCAAGGGAAACAATGGAAAAAATTTCTTCATGATAGCAAACAATATTTTTGGGACGACCCGTTCCTTTTTAAAATGGGTGTGGACCAAGTTTTGAGAAGATGTGTTCCAGATTCGGAAATGTTGAGAATTTTAAAAGAGTGTCATGCCTCACCTTATGGTGGCCACTTTGGTGGCTAACGTACGGCGACCAAGATTCTACAAAGTGGCTTCTTTTGGCCAACTCTTTTTAAGGATGCTTTCGAATTTGTGAAAAAATGTGATCAATGCCAACGAATGGGAAATTTGTCTCAATGCAATGAGATGCCCTTGAACAATATTTTAGAAGTAGAACTCTTTGACGTTTGGGGCATTGATTTCATGGGACCATTTCCCATGTCGTTCAACAATCAATATATTTTGGTCGCAGTCGATTATGTTTCGAAGTACGTTGAAGCTAAGGCATGCCCAAAGAATGAAGCAAAAACGGTGATTAAATTCTTGCACAAAAACATCTTTGTCCGTTTTGGAACACCCCGAGCATTGATAAGCGATGAAGGGACTCATTTTGTAAATAAAATGTTGAGCATCGTTCTTAATAAATACAACATCCAACATAGAGTGTCCATGGCATACCATCCGCAAACTAATGGTCTTGCCGAACTTTCTAATAGGAAGATTAAAAATATTTTAGAAAAAGTTGTTAAACCTAATAGAAAAGATTGGTCTCTCAAGTTGGATGATGCGTTATGGACATATCGTACGGCTTTTAAAACACCTTTGGGAATGTCTCCCTATCGACTTGTTTTCGGAAAAGCTTGCCACTTGCCGCTAGAATTGGAGTATAAATTTTTTTGGGCCACAAAAGAATTGAACTTAAATGTGGATTCTGCGGGAAATAAGAGAAAACTTCAATTAGCCGAGTTAGAAGAATTGAGATTTCACGCTTACGAAAATGCCAAATTATATATAAAAAAGCAAAATATGGCATGATCGTAGAATAAATCACAGGAGTTTTAATGTTGGTCAACAAGTTCTACTCTTCAACTCACGGCTAAAATTATTTCCCGGAAAACTCAAGTCTCGTTGGTCCGGTCCATTCACCATTGTCAAAATCAGTCAGTATGGGACCGTGGATTTATTGAATCCACAAGACGGTAGTACCTTCAAAGTCAATGGACATAGGGTCAAGCACTATCTCCCTGAAGAGGTGCCCAAACCCTCTAAAATGTCCCCTTGAAAAGTTTGAAGAAAGTCTTTTGTAGATACTGTACATAAGTTGTTGTTCTTTTTTTTTTTTTGACCAAAGTAGCCACCTTGCTGCCACATCAGGGACTGAACTGATAAAGGCATCTGTGAAATTTTAATTTCCAGACTTGTGTTCAAATTTTTATGCATGGATAAAAATTCCCTTTTTGTCCACTAGTTCTTCCATGCATCTTTCTGAAATATCAGCTTGGTCCAGGTCACTCTTTTAACTTTTGTTTAATTGTAAGCAGTGTCCTTTTTTCTAACTGTTTATTCTAACTTATGCAGGTGGCTTTATTTTTCAGATTCCATGATAAGAACCTGCGGTTATAATGCTCATCTTTTGAAAAAAATGGTTTTTTAGGAAAAGGTGACAAAAATCTTTTCAAACCAAAAGCAGACTTCATATTGTCCCATCACCTTTTTTTTACCCATCATCACACTACTCCCTAACCCCTAAACTCCCTCTCTAATCTCTATGGCCGATTACCCTCTCAAACAAACCCGGACACTACTCCGACCTCATCGCACTCTTTTTCCTCCATGGCTCGACTTAAGAAGAAAAACCCTAACCCCTTTCCAAATAGTCGGAGAACCCGCCGTTTAGCCGCCGCTGAAAGATCCACCACTTTGGCCGACATACCCACCGAGACCACCACCGCCATCGACATTGAACCACCACCGACGGTGGAAAGGGAACCCACCGATTTCACCATCCATTATGAAGAATCCCATGTGGTGGTTACACCGCGCCCCACCACGACGGTCGCCGACGACCCAACACCACCAGCCTCACCGCCGGTAAGCCGCCCTCTATTAATGATTACCTTTCCCCAAAACCCACCTGCGATTCCCGAATCACAAACCCTAACCCCCTCCATTCTCCCAGAAACCACCATCGACCCATCGGCCACAGACCCACAAACCGTCGTCACCCCACCAGAGTTTGTCGTACCCCCCCCCCCTACTTGCTCCAGGTTCGTGTAACCCGCGACCCTTCAACCCTCTTTAACCCTCAACCTCGTATTGATGACTCCGGCGGTTTTCTTAACCCCCTTTATGGTCCCGATAACCTAGTCAATGCCTTCGACTTGAATCAACTAGGGACTGAAGTAAGCACTTCGATCAATCCACCACCGTCGCCGACAGAACCGTCGCCGACGGAACCGTCGCCGACGGAGCAACAGGTCGTCGACAATCCGCGTAAAATTTTTACTAACTTTATGTGCAGAACGTGGCCACCTTGTCACCACTTTGCAACGTTGGATTAAAATTTATGGATAAGTTTTAGCCATTTCTGGAAAGATTGCATTTTGAAGAAAAGAAAAGAACTTTCTGCTCTTTCACAAGAATAATCAAGGAAGAAGACAAAAGGTGTAAGTCAAAGGAAGGTTCAACACTTTTCCTTAAAGCTACTTTTTATGTTTGGTCACATAAACACTTCTTCTTCCTTGGGCTATAAATTGAGGCTTGGAGGCACCATTTCAGCATCATCACTTCCAGGAGCATTCAATATCATCTGGAGCTTAGCATTCAGTTTTCATTCTTTCTTTAAAGCTTGTAGTGTAGTTTCATTTAATTTTTGTAAGTTTAATTTTTTTGTAACAGTTGTTACCACGTTGTCAACACGTTGTGCGTACCTTGGCAGCAATCTTTAAGTTTCATTTATGCAATTTATGTTCATGTTCTCTCCTTCTTCTCTCATGTCTTTTACTGTAATTATGAGATAAACACCCCTTTGGGTGTGGGTATGAGCCAAGGCTAAGACTAGTAGGCAACACTTGGGTATTGCCATCTTTGCTAACTCTTAGACTTGGTCTCTCGAGTCGGGACTTCAACTCAATGCGGACAAGCCGATCACTTGTTAGTGTTAATATTAGATCTTAGACCTCGAGAGGGGCGGATCCGAAATACGGCTTGAGTGATGCAAGAATATTTGAGAAAGTCTTTTATAACCACGTAGAGATACGGGTTTTTGTATGACTTTAACTAAGGTTCAAAATACCGGTCGATATGGGTGTCACAAAGAGATTTGGGCTTCTATATCCATACTGGTGGAACTGAAATCCTTAGAGGTTTACTTAGTTAAATCGGCAAGTCTTGAGTTGGAGAAGTGGTGACTTTGTGGGTGCAACGTGGCCACGTTCCGAGGAAACTCACTTTCGATAGAAAGGGGTTTTTAAAGATACTGTGTGTCATTTTGTTTATGACCATGTTGTTACTACATCAATCTTAGTTAATGCTTGTACCCACATCCTACCTTTTATCTTGTTAATACCTTTTAATCGTTGTTTAGTTTGCTTAAAACTCACAAATATTGATATTGTTCTCAAAACTCAAACAAGCACTAGAAGTTTATGAAAGTTCTCTGATTCTTAGTTGACTAGTCCCTGTGGAAATGATCTTGGTACTCTACCACTTTATTACTTAATAGCGATCATAGTGTCCGGTGTGCACTTGCACCATCATTGTGGCAACATAGTGGCCACGTTGTGGACCTATACGATTTTCCGCTATCACTAGTGCCTAAGCCTGAAGGTAAAACCATTATTGACACAAAATGGGTATTGAAGAACAAGAAAGACGAAGATGGTATCGTTATCAGAAACAAAGCAAGACTAGTGGCTAAAGGATTTAGGCAAGAGGAAGGTATTGACTATGATGAGACCTATACTCCAATGGCACGTATCGAGGCTATACAGATGTTTCTTACATATGATGCCCACAAGAACTTCACCGTCTACCAAATGGACGTGAAGACTGCCTTTCTCAATGGCATCTTAAAGAAGGAAGTCTACGTCTCTCAGCCTAATGGCTTTGTCAATCCAGAGAAACCGCAACACGTCTACATTCTGGACAAAGATCTTTATGGTCTGAAGCAAGCCCCTCGAGCCTGGTATAAAGTGTTATCTAAATTTCTAGTCAAGTCAGGATTCTCGAAAGGTAAAATCGATACCACCCTTTTTATCAAAAGGGAAAAAGTTGATATCATTTTAATTCAGATTTATGTGGATGATATCATATTTGGCTCAACTAATGCAAAATATTGTAATAATTTTTCTAACCTCGTGGTGTCAAGATTTCAGATGAGTATGATGGGAGAGATGAATTTATTTCTTGGATTACAACTCAAACAATTTTCCACGGGGACTTTATCAATCAATCAAAGTACATTTTCGATATTCTTAGAAAATTCAAAATGGAAAATTGTACACCTATTGGAACCCCGATGGCACCTGGAACTAAGATTGGCACTGATCCTTCGGGTAAAGCAGTCGATGTTAGAACCTACCAAGGGATGATTGGTTCTTTAATGTATTTAACATCTAGTAGGCCAGATATTATGTTCTCTACATGTTTATGTGCTAGATATCAGGCTTCTCCAAAAGAATCCCATTTGTCTGCAGTTAAACGAATTTTTAGATATCTGAAGGGTACTGCAGATCTTGATCTATGGTATCTAAGGATACAGGTTTTGAACTGACAGCATATTCAGATGTAGACCATGCAGGTTGTATGCTTGACAGGAAAAGTACGTCGGGGCACATACAATTTCTGGGAGATAAACTCGTGAGTTGGACTTTAAAGAAACAACTATGTGTATCTACATCAACAGCTGAGGTAGAGTACGTCGATGCGGCAAGCTGTTGTTCTCAAGTATTGTGGATGAGAACACAACTCCGATATTATGGCTTCAAATTCAACAAGATCCTGATCTACTGTGATTCGAAGAGCGCAATTGCAATATCTGCGAATCCTGTTCAACATACTAATACCAAACACATTGATGTGAGATATCATTTTATAAAAGATAATGTCGAAAAAGTTACAATCGAACTTTACTTTGTAAATACAGATTATCAGCTTGCTGATTTATTTACCAAGCCTCTTGATGAAAAGAGATTTAATTTTCTCGTTTCAAAACTTGGTATGTTAAAGCTCAAAACTTAATCTGTGATTACCTACTAAAGTTTTGCTATTGTTATTTTTCTTCATTTCTTCATTTTTATTCTGAAAGATATATGCACTTAAGTTTGTTCATGATCTCAGGGGGAGTGTGAGAAGATGATATGATAATCTACATTTGAGGGGGAGTTAATAAATTTTGCATATGTTTATTACTGATAAATTTTCTGATGCATAATTTCAGGGGGAGTAAGAGATAAAGAGTATGCAATATGACTTCTGATTACATTTGATCAGAACTCGTACTTTCAAAGTTTATTGCTTTATATCATTTACTTTTCAATAAATTTTGTGAATATAGCTTTGTATTTTGACAGACTTGGGATTTTTGCAGAATTGAGAGAGAGCTTACATGATCATATCATATAAGACTTAGAGCTAACTTGATGAGATCTAAGACTGAGCAAAAGGTTTATTTCTAATCTTAATCTTATACATGTCTGAAAGACAGACAACTTTCAGATATGAAAACATATTCTTAAATGTTCAAACTACTTCTAATTCTTAAAAGATTTCATGAATATAGAAGTGTGATTTTCAATGTTTTCACTTTTACATGTGCTTTAATTGATATACAAATCGTGTGTTTTCAAAGATAAATACTTGCGTATCATCTTTTCCATATACTGTCACGTATTCACACACACCGGTTTAATATTCTGTTGGAAATGTTCTTACCATGTATCATATAGAAACCTATTTTTGATGGTAAGACACCCCGCTTGATATTCAATGTTTATTGAGCGTGATTTCATTTCAAAACGTTTCTTTCAAGACTTGTCTGTAATTGTTCTTATAGACATTATCCATTATTCTTGACCAAAGCCTTGGTCGATAAATCATTCTATTTGACCTTTTCATACAATGTCAAATTTTCAAACAAGTTTCTTGTATTCATTTCATTCATTCAGTATACTTGTTTTGAAAAATCTTCACTGTTTACAATGCTCAAATCTTCATGATTATCTTCGTGGGCATAAATACATTTGACCTATATTTCACATTTTGTGTTTTAACTGAAAAGTGAAACCGTTTAAGCAACATTGTACTTATAGGATTACATGGGTTCATTGTGTGAGAACTTAATAGAACTTCTATGGATTCACGTTAACCAGTGTTTCCTACCCAAGAATTTAATCCTTGAGTGATCGAAGAGTGTGAGGAGTCAAAGTAACTGAGTGTGGGTGTCATGAGGTAAAATGAAAATGAGAGTTTGGTTAGAAGCGAGCTCAATGTTAAAAAGAAAGAGGGTGAGAGAACAGAGTAAAAGAATATCAAACTTTGCACTAACTTTTTCTGAGTTGGGCAGCCACATTGCTGGTGTTTCACAATTCTTCGTGAACATCATTGAAAAAGGAAACAAGCCCATGCCAACTCTTTATTTTAAACCCCACCAGTTACTCATCTTCTTCTCAACAAGAAGATGTTTCAATATTTTCTGGGGATGCAGCACATATGCTATCTGGTTTTCATTTGAAAATTTTGGATATTGAAAAAGAACGAAGTCTGCCCCAACTTCGCACTTCGATCATGCACGATTGATTATGTGCTATACTATTGTTGTCTCAATGGTTTACATAATTTTGAGCCTATGAAAAGCAATCATCAAGCTTAATTCTTTCATACACAAGCACGAACACATAAAAAATTCGTTTTTCTGTCAAAACGTTCAAAGTTTAATTAACCTTGTATTATACGATGATTGAATGGAAGACCTGGGGGAGTGAACATTAAAAAGCTCTTTTCCAATGTGTATTCGTTACACACAGTGACTTCGTCTTACTGACGGGCATTTTTAACTGATTCATTTATTGATTTGGTGTTACATTCATAATTTGTATGAATTTTAAAAGATTCGGATAAATATCTTATGAATTGACGGAGAATCAAAGGCTCAGTGGAAAAGTTCAGTGGTCAGACTAATGACATTTCTTGTGAAAGTTTTGATGATCTCTCTGCTACAATCATCAAAAGGGGGGAGAAGTCATGTTCAAGAAATGTCTGAAAAGAAAAGTTTGTATCAGTTATGGGGGAATTGATCAAGAAATATGGGGTATGATAAAGAAAAGTTGGATCTTAAAGAAGAAATTTATGTCAAGACAGTTAATTTGAAGAAATATTGTTGAAAGTTGAAAGAGAAAGTTCAAAGATTTCAGAATGGTTGCTGAATTTTACTGAAATTTTCCTTTAAGACAATTTGCTGAAGCAAACTGAGCTGAATTTGAAGATAATTTATTTCCGATGTCTGAAAGAGATTTTACAACTTTGGGGAGAGTACAAAAAGTTTTTGAAGACAGATTTATCAAAGAAAGGGGAGATTGGTGTTTAGTATAAAGATGAGATTGAGCTTCAATGTCTATTTTGCTAAAGATCAACGAAAGGGGGATATTGTATTGCAAAATCTTTTTAGAAATGATCTTGATCCAAAGGGGGAGAATGTTAGATCATAAATATGTTGGATACAAGATCATGAAGACTGAAGACTGAAAGTCAACCAAGTCAAAGCCAAAGTCAACTCTCAAAGCAAAGTCAAAGTCTCTTTGTAATAAATGTCAAAGTCAAAGTCAAATGTATTTTGTTTTTAAGTGTTTAGTGCACGTGTGTTTTAAATAGGGATATGGCTTTTTGTTTTAAAAGTGTGTTAGTTAGAAGTTAGAAGTTGAATTGTATGCTCATACTGTTCTAGAGAGAGAAAGTATCAGAGAGAGAACTGTATACGAATCTTGAATTGAATTGAAACAGGTTGATTGATTCTCTTGTTCTTATATTGTCATCTTGATTGAATTGCAATTAGAACTTGAATCTATGGATTAATAATTTGATATACATGTTGACACTAAATCACATTGGCATGCTAACGACGATATAACTACTTGGCATTGCTTTATCCTGATATAATTGATGAGTTCATCAAAGCTAATGGCATTTGGTTAAGGTGGATTGTAGATTTTAGGATCTCAATATGGTGGGTTGTGAAGCTTGTCCATGGGATTTATGTATTTTCAAGGTTTGTTGGAAAATTTCTCTTCTAGTACATAAATAAAGCTTTCTACCATTTTTGTTCATCACCATTGTTCGACTAATTTGGTGTTAACTAAAACCATCTGGTTTTCTTCTCATTTTTGGGATGGTGATGGGGATAGATGGTGGTCATTAGAAAGTTAAGTCGTGCTCTGTTTGTTAGCACAATTGCTTACATGTAAAGCTTGTTTGTTTTGATGTTGGCCACCTTAATTGTTCATATTTCCCTACTAAGTTCATATTTCTCTTGGTTTCTTAGAATCTCCATATCTTCTTCAACAACTACTAACTCAGGTTAATTTATTTTCTATAGCCTTTTCTCTTTGGATTGTTTTCATGTTCTGTTTACACGTCTTCTCATTATGATGATGATAACAGAAACAACCTATTCTATTCAGGTTGGCTTTTGTATTTTGCTTTCATTTACAACAGTTGTGCTTATTGTGTTTGGTTTCACATCGAAGAGAAAGATGCATCAAAGGGATTCTGGATTTTTGTCCTGGTAATTTTCTCCTGCTTTGTTCATCTGTTTATACTTTCAAGGTTAGTCTGGTGAGTAAATTCCTTTTAATAAATATGAACATCTCCGTTTATGTAGTAGTTTCTTGAATCTTAGAAAAAAATAATAAACCCCCATGATCAAGTTAGAAATTATATGAATTCGCAAACAAGAAGTTTTACCCCTAAATTGTTGATGATATGCTACCCTATCTTTGGAATAAACTAGACACACTTTGACTTGACCATTAATCTCTCACTTCAAAAACCTAGAATTGATGTGAGGTTTATTACAGATTTAGCACCAGATGTTCTCTATTTGTGATATTTGCCATTAAGTTTGATGTATGCTGTAAATTTCCCCAAAAAGCTTCACAGAATTCATGCTAAATTTGAAGTTTGTAGTTGGTTCATATGAATTTAAAGTCAGATAAGTATCTCTCTCTCAAGTTGATGAGAGTGGCTCGTTATGGCTATTAAAATGTGAGCCTTGGGAGTTACCATCCCTGGCAATGGCCTTTATCATGTAGTTAATATTATTTAAACAAAACATTGTTAATCTTTATTGCAGGGCTGCTTCAAAGATAGATGTTGTATTGTTGCCACATTCAGATACATTGCATCTTGGTGCTTTACCCTAAGCCATGAAACAATTCGGATTTTCTTCTCCAATTTATGTGATGGAACCTGTCTACAGATTAGGGTTATTAACTATGTATGATCACTATCTTTCCCGCAAGGTGAAATATTGGTCCTTAGATTTTTTCTTTTTCCATATTACATTTGTCTTGTTATTTGTAGTGATGCTTCATAATCAAATTATCAAAGGCTGTTATTTTTGCACATCTCAGCGTAAGAAGATTACATGTACTCAATAATATATAATCATCAGTGTTTTCTTTTCACCAATCAGAAGAATTGGGTTTAGATATTAGCAGTAGTAGAACATAAACATATAATCGTCTGTCTTGATGTTTTTGTCATCTGTGTCACACAAAAATTAATTCAATTTTGTGTCGTTGCTCAAATTCTATGTAACAATAATATTTACATAATCTGTGGGTGCTACCAGCTCCACATGTGGTAATTGTAAGATTTTTCAAGGTAAAAGGGTGCATGTCCAGTTATATTTGGGATACTACCTGTCTACCTACCATAAACATATTTGGCGTCTTACATGGCCAATGCAATCACAAAGTTGACAGCTCCTGTTCTAAATGAAACAATTGTTCAATAACAAATTCTACACCCGTAGAGACTACATGTAGGAGATGGTTAAAACGACTCAAAATTCACAAGTTATTTTTGCTTCTACTATATTTGTACTTTTTAATTCATTTGGGTTCTCTGTATTCTACTGAGTTATTGTGTTGATTGGATGTGTTGTTGTTTTTGTGTGGCGGAGATCGTCCATGAAGAAGTCGGCTAAGGATTTTGAGTCGCCAGTGATTATGGTACCGAAGCGAGTTAAGGAATGGGAGGTTGATGACGATAAGAAAAAGTTACGATTTTCTTTGGAACGCAAACTGGAACAGTTGAAGGTTTCGCTAAGGTGAATTAACTTCTGCTAATTCATACGTTTGAAACACTTTGAAATTTTAATCATAAAAAGTTGTAGCGTTATTGACATTGATAGATATCTTATTGTTTAAAGGCACTTATTGAGGAGGCTAAAGTTCGATATGAAAAAGCGGTCTTTAAAGTAACTGATTTGGTGAGTATTACCTTTCTAGGGATCAACTTTGATGCATATGGTATAATCAGATTTTTTGATACTTTATGTGAAATTATAGATTCTCAAGGCATAGAGCTTTATCAGCCAATGGATCATGAAAGAAATAGTTCATAAGGGTATTCCTTGTTTGAAATTGGGAAATGGTAAAAAGCCGAACTATGTTCCGATGGAATTCTGTGTTTTGGCTGAGGATAGAAGGTTTCCAAAGGAGAAACTGGGTCGGGAAGTTGCCCGACAACTAAAAGATTTGTGTCTTCTTCCTCCTGATTTCCGACGGAATGAGATATTCATCATGATGCATGAATGAGTATGGGACTGGCAGTCATGGGTATATCGTTGTTCTTTTCAACTGTTTAGTTGTCTTCAACTCATTTTACAATTGGTTTAATAGAATGTGTTAATATTCTAAGAGACTGCTTTATAGGATTTAAGTTTATTGGACTATTAATATTTACTGTTTCGAATAATGTCGTTGCATATTTGCAGTGGGGAGGTGATTCAGAATTTTGAAGTCGGGGTTGGTATGAACATGACAGCAGTCGATGGTCGTGTGATGCCACCGCCTAAACAGAAGCTTGGTGGTTCGGGTGGTAAAACGATCACCACGACAGTTGACAAATTGAAATGTCACTAGATTCTTCTTCAAGGGAATTCTTTAGTTGATGGCAAATCTTTGGAGAGGTGGGCATTGATCGACTTCAGTTCTGATGATCGTTGGAATAGGCTAAATGTTAACTCATTCATTGGGAAATTGATGAACCGATGTTTCATGAGGTGGCGATGGAATTGGATTATGGTGAGTCGTCTTCATTCGATCAGTCCTTCTACAATCTTGAGCCTCACCTCAAGGATTCCATGTTCTTTGTTTAAGGAAAGAAGGAAAACTGAGTGGAGATGGTGTTCGATGTGCCAATATGTAGGTTAAACATCCTTTCCTAAACGAACCTGGTAAAGGAGTTTGTGCGTGAATCTAACGCATTTCGTGCTTTTCAGTGTCGTTATTTCAAGTTTGTGCTTTTTCAGTGTCGGTTTTTCGAGTCTGTGTGCTTTTGAGTGTTGTTACTTTGATAGTCAAATATGTGTGCTTTTGAGTGTTGTTTCTTTGATAGTCAAGTTTGTGTGTCTAATAAACCTACCTACAGTTCTGTTATGTGGTTTTGGTGTTCTTATTTGTGGTTGAAAGGTGAAGCAATGGTATTTAAGTATCGTGTTGGTTTTGATGAAATGTTGGTGTTATATATATATATATATATATATATATATATATATATATATATATATATATATATATATATATATATATATGTAATTGAAATCATAATGTGTTAAGATGTAGTCTTATAAAGATTAACATCAAATCTTATCATGATAAATAGTTTTAAAATCTCTAAGGATCAAAATCCTTTACATTCATGTTTTCCGCTGCATTGCACGGGTACACAGACTAGCTGCCAATTGAAGTAATAGACTAGCTGCCAAAAGCTTATATTCTTCTTGTGTGTGTTGGACGGCAAGCAATAAAACACACATAATGTTGATGCCGCCTCCTTCTCCTAGCTGCTGTAGTAGACTTACTAACGATGATCTGAGAATTTTATTTATATATATTTACTTTCAGAAATCATATCTTAATGGACTTCCCAGATGGAAGAATTGTACCATCTGGATTTGTCCCGCTATCCAACTTAGAAAATTGATTGTTATGGATTTGTCTCGCTATCCAATGAATTCATTTCAAGAACTTTGACCAATTAATCAAATGAACTTACAATTTTAATGTTACCCAATTCGCAACTTTAAACCATGCAAAACGACAAAATGAGTTTCGTGAGGAACATACAATACAATGAAACATGAAATAAGATGATTGTTTTTGGCTTTAGAATCAAGATGTATCTTGCAGCATCACGCACAGGTACGTATCTAGATTTCTTTAAAAGATAAAAACAACCAATGTTTGGATTTTGAAAACCTCATTATCCATCAATTCCATTTCAAAGTCTTTGACCGATCGATCATATTAACCTTTAATATATATACTATCCAATTTGCTATATAAAACCACATAGACCCTAAAATTAACATCAAGCAGGAAGAAAATAGACTAAGAAAATGATTGTCGTTTTGAGTTATCGTTTTCAATTTTGGGATGCTTCGCGCCGCATCGCGCCTCTTCGCGTCGCATCGCACGCGGGCACATACATACATATATATATATATATGTGTGTGTGTGTGTGTGTGTAAAAATATTGTTTTTACATTTTTTAATACAAAAAAGGTAAAGAGTAAAATGACTCCCGATTTAACTAAGTTAACATATTTATTTTAACGTTGTTAGTCAGATGGACTTTACCAAGACAATTTAAATATTAGAGGGACCAAAGCCATAATAAAACATCATAAGGATCAGGTTATTAAATATTAGACAAGTATTAATTTTGATTCTTTTTGCCGTTGAATGAAAATTTTGGAATTTGAATGGTATTTTAAAATTGAATGGAATGTTTGTGCCTTTTGATAAAGTCTCCCAACCTCTTTATAATTAAACTATTTCGTAACATATAAAAATCATAGCATTTTATTATATATATATATATATATATATATATATATGTATATATATCATTTTCAATAATTATCTCATTTTAGTGGGGCAATTACATTTTTATTATTATAAATTTATTTAAAATATATATATATATATATATATATTTTTTTTTTTTTTTTGTGGTGTGCAGGGTTTGGTGAGGTTAAGGCCAAACCGCACCGTATAGGCGGTTTGAACATTTTTTCAAACCTTAAACCGTACCGTATAAATCTCAAACCGTACCAAATCGTATTGTAAAATGTAGTGCAGTTTACTGTTTGTACCTGTCGTATTTTATGTCTACAATTCAATAACTATAAGTTTAAAATTAAATTATAAAATTAATGATAAAGTGATCATAGTCCAAAAAGGAAAGAGTTTCAATACATCTGATTCTCAAATACTTATTGAAAATTAAAATTAGTCTAATAAGTAAAAAAAAAACTTCAAACTAAATTGGACGTGCCTAGGCAATTAGGATTATGATTCTCAAGAATTTTCATAAGATAATTTGTATATATAATACATTTCATGGTTTTCAATTGCCAATTTCCATATTAGATCAAACTCAAAAGTCCAAAACACAAAGTCTAAAAATGTTACATATAATATAAATATATATATGTTATATATAAAATTAAAAAATATACAAATATGTGGTGCGGTACGATACGGTTTGAACCACGGTTTGATAACTCAAAATCGCAAATTGCATCGAATAATGCGTTTTGGTAAAAATGCAAACTCTATGCTACACTGCAAAAGTTTTAAACCTCGTTTTACAATGTAATGTGGACGATTTATATGGTTTGACGATTGAAATGAACAACCCTTCACAAATATTAATTACTATTAATCTGCTACAAATGTGCCAACAATTTGCTATAACGATGGAGCACGCAACTACTTGAAACCAAAAGTTGTCATAGGGGTGGCCCGGACAATTGGCAGGTCCATTACGATAAACTAAGGTGTCGTTTGTTTTTTAAGAGGTCTAAAGTCTGAAGTCTTAATCTAGTTATGATTAATAAGTGGTGATGTGTAAAAATGTCTGAACGATTCAGACTTAAGAGCCATTAATAGATTTAAAAAAAACCTAAATGTGTCTCTTAATTTATTTAATATACTATTTATTAATTCATCTCTATTACATTTTGACGTATTTTTTATAATAAATCAATTGATGATTCTTATTTTACTTTGAAAAATAGTTTACCATTTCTTCTTTTTTAACCTTAAAAATTTATCCTATTCAAATTATCTAGTTCGTGACATCATATATTACGCAGAAGTAGTTATTGTAATCAGTAATTCCAAAAAACTAAATCTATTATCGTCTGAAAAATATCTAACTTTAAAAAAATGGTATATAAGAAAATCAATAATTTTTTTTTAAATTCCATTAAATAATCAAAGAAAATTATATAAGAAATCATTAAAAAAATACTAAATAATATAAGTTATTAAATCTAGTTTTATACTTAGAAGTTTAGAAGAAAAAGAGCCAAAAAGAGATATTATTTAGTGATGACAACCAATGGAAATTGAAAAAGCAATTTATTAAATATTTACGTAATTTATTTATTAATTAGCAATTTATTAAATATTTACATAATTTAATTATCAAATTAATAAGGGAAAAAAATCGTTAAAGAAATGTTATTATTAATAAAGAATTACAAAACAAAAATTCATTAGAACTTCAAATTAAAATTAAGAAACTTAAAAAGTTAATATCGGATTGGAACATGAGTCTTCGAACTTTTTTAAAAACTATCCACAATGCTAGTTCCTATAAGTTATTATACTTTTTGCTTATAAGAACCTTGGATTGGAAATGCTCTAATCTTCTCTGAAATTCCATCAGCACAAAAAATGGGTTATGCTTATGCTTTAACTTCAAGCAAGTCGACGAACAAATCCATACTCCAAAAATGCTACATAAACTAGTTAATGGAGAGGACATTATATCCACCAAGATTATGAATAACCAAAATGACAATCTAATACCAAATCAACATCCAATCCATAACTGCTACAAAACAATACCATTATAGGAAAGAAAAGGAAAAAAAAACACTAAATTACTAAAGCCTGCCACGAAGATTAGCGAAATACCCCTGAGGATCAGCCTCAAATACAGCCCTTGCTATCATCATCGAGGGTCTACCAGGAGCTTTCATCATCTTCACCGCCGATTTTCCACCAAAACACAAAAACTGCTTCAAAAACCAGAAGATAGTGGGGACGGAATAGAAACAGGCTTTAACAATAGAGATGATGACTGTAAACAAGAATCTAAAGATAGTGCGGACAAAATGCAAACAGGCTTTAACAATGGAGATGATGCGCGAAAACAAGAATCTAAAGATAGTGCGGACAGAATGGAAACAGTCTTTAACAATAGAAATGATGCGTGTAAACAAGACACCAAAGATAGTGCGGACGATGTGCAAACAGGCATTGACAACGGAAGAAATGAACATAAATAAGCTGCTGAGAATAAAACCAAGGCACGAGAGCAAAACAAAGAAGCAGCGAATGCATATGATCAGAACGAGGACTGCTATAAGATAACGTGCAGCCACGTGAACGCGGTGGCGGATTTTATCGTTGTGATATGCACGGATCAGGTATCGGAAGAAGTTCTCGCCGGCTGACTGGAACTGCGTAAAGATGTCATCGGCGGTATCGGTTAGTTTGTATTCTTCGTTCATTTCGTTCCATGTCTGCTGCAGGTACTCGGCTTTGAGGTACGAAGAGGATCCTTGGAACCAGTGGTGTATATATTCGTCTCGAGCATGCCATATCAAGTATGTTTGGTTGACCAAGAAATGCCAGCTAGCATAAGTGATTCGTTTAAGGGTTTCTACAATGGCGGTGGAGTTAGTATCGATGGACCTCGATTGGTGCCATTTTTCAAGTTCCAGCCACAGGGCGCAGATGGCTTGCTTGATTGAATCCAGGGCAGTGTTGGCTGTCATCTTACTCGCCTGGTCAAATATCTTTGGTAAGTTGTTGGCAACGATTATGGTTATCTTCGTAAGTATTTGGTGCAGAGCCATCGCCATCTATATTTTTCTTCTGCTAGCTATTGTCATTTGACAATACACAATAGAAGTTAACCTCACTTTTCATTTTTAATTTATAAATATAATTTATTTGTAAGTTATTATAAAAAGTCATTAACGATTACTTGTAGAATTTAAGAGGTATCAATATTTATATATAATGTACAAGTTTTGAAGGTGCACAAAACTTTCATGTCTTAAAATAATATTAAAAATCAAATTATTTTTAATTTTGAAATTACTTATACCCTTATAATTAGTTATTTAATTTATTTTATATCCGTTAATTTTTATTTTGTACGCATTTATCATATTAACATAAATAATCATATATGAACCAAAATACATTAAAAATACATTTCATTTTTTACAAATTATATCATTATAATCGTGTCATCTGGTCAAAGTAGTGAGCCCACCATGAGCACGCCAATCCAACGACGTGTCTCCATACCCTGTAACTTGGTTAAGGTGGAGGACTAATTTCAATTAACCTCCATCTTACTTACACAGGAGGTGAACTAAGTGAGAGCAGGCCCTCGGCCCTTATCTAGAAAGGATTTGTGTTTCGGTCATGAATAACGATGTTATGTAGTAACACACTGAGAGGTCATTTAGGTAATGTTTGGTACGCAGACAAGATTAGACGGGACTGGACAGGACAGAACTGGACAGGACAAATGGTGGTCTTGTGTTTGATACGACTAGGACTGGATAGGACAGGACTGAACAAGTTTCCCTAAAAGTTGTTTGATAATTTTATATGTTATATAATAGTTATAAATAACACAAATAAAGTATATCTTTAAATAACTTAATTAAAAAACATTATTAATTCTTTTACACAATTTTCATACATATAAATACATACAAAAACAATAGTAGGAAATTCGAATGAAGAATCTGAAATAATTGATGGTAGTTCGAAAAAATCCGATTCATATAAAAAAAATATAATAGTTGATTCAATTTGGAAGATCTTAATGAATTGGCGGATGCATAGTTGCAGCGACGAGTAAAAATAAAAGACGATGGGTGGCCGATGAAAGACGATAGTTGTGAAGAAGGTGAAAGATAGTAATAGACGTGGTGGTGGTGGCGGTGCATAGTGGTAATAGAGGTTATTGTAGGGGAGGAAGAGACGGAGGTTACCAACGATGGTTGACGGCGAGCGATAGTGGTGGCAGCCAGCGACGGTGGTTGGCGGTGAGCGTCGGTGACAGCGACGACAATGGGTGGTGGTGATTGGTGGAGGTGGCGATGGGTGGTGGTTGTGGAGGTGGTGGGACAAGTGTGTCCCATGCTTGTTCCACTTAGTTCTAGCGTGTCCCACATATGGTCACGCCAAACATGGGACAAGCTTGTTCTGTTCTGTCCTGTTTAACACTGTTCTGCATACCAAACGCACCCTTAATGTTTCGCTTTGAAATCGCCTCCCTTCTTTCCTAATAGATAGAGCTAATACAGAGATTAAGCTCTCCTATCTACATAGAAAGCAACCTTACCTTAGATTATTTTCCAGCCTGGTAAGTAAGAAATGGATGGTCCTTAAGGGTGTGTTTGGTACGCAGACAGGATAGGACAGGACAAGATGGAACAGGACAGAACAGAACATGACAACTATCCAGCGTTTGGCAAGACATGGCAGAATTGGACAGAACAGGACTAGACCGGTTAAATGACGAATTTACCCCTGCTGAAAAATCGTAGATTACATCACATAAAACTAATTTACACCACTAATACATAGTGCAATGGATTATCAAAACACATGAAACTAATTTATCACGATTGGATTTTGGATATGGAAATCAAAACCCAAATTTTAAGTTTCGGATTTTAGGTTGTTTCGGGTTTGAGTTGGTCGGGTTTCAGATTGATGTCGGTCGGGTTCGGGTATTATATAATGCAAAAGTTATATATAAATTCAATCGTTTTTTAGGATGAATACAATCGATTGAAAGATTGATGAAATCGATAGCAAGTTTAAAATTTAGAAAATATTTCAACAGACTATAATTTACGATTTTCAAAAAATAATTAGATAAATAAATAAATATATATATATAGTATTTAAAATATAGATTTATGTTATTTCGAGTTTTCGGACGAGTTGGGTGGCCAACGATCAAACCCAATCCGAACCCATATATCCTCCCAAATGTCGGGTTTCGGATTATCGGATTTCGGGGTATTCGGGTTTTGTAAAAACACCTTATTTTCTGTTCGGATGCGGATTCGGAATTCGGACTATTCGGGTTTTGCACATCCCTAGCTTGGAGGCGTGGATAATGAGAAGACATGTTTTATGTTTTTGTTTTTAACAAAGGGTATATTAGTCAAAATATTCCTGTTCTACTTAGTTCCAGGGGGTTGTAGTGGGACAAGTGTGTCCCATGCTTGTTCCACTTAGTTCTAGCGTGTCCCACATATGGTCACGCCAAACATGGGACAAGCTTGTTCTGTTCTGTCCTGTTTAACACTGTTCTGCATACCAAACGCACCCTAACTGAAGGATGTTGCCATGGTCTCATCTTCCCATTTTTGAGTCTTTACTCATCGAGAAGACTACTTCTATAGCTTAAAGTACCTTAGGACATCACTTTTTCTAAAGTCGGGTGCGAGTCTTGCTGAGTCAGCTCTCAACTCATAATTTCTTAAGAAGAAAGCTTAAGAAATTGGCAAATTAATACCTTCGAAATAGATGGAGTGATGAAGGAGCACTTGGTTGGGCAGAGGAGGAGATGTGGGGAGTAAATTTTTTTGGGGATGTGGTAGAGCTTTTAGGAAATTTTTGAGGAAGGTGGAGAAGATGATTGGATGAAACTGAAAATTAGTTTTAAATCTTATACATAATGCATAGGTAAGTGTACTTAAAATTCAACAATAACTATTTTAGTTACTTTTACAAATAAATCAAATTAATATAGTACAAATAAGAATGTAAAATGAAAAATTAAGGAATATATAACAAATATAGGGAGAAAACATAAGTTTTAAAAACAATTCATTACATACTTATGATATGGAGTGAAAGCATCTTGGGAGCTTGGAGATTTAGGCATCCTTTGGCAAAAATAAGCTAAGCTAGTTTATTTTTTAGGTATATGTTTGGATGAACATAACATAAGCTAGTTTTTTGATAAACTACTTGGAGTAGTTTATGAGAAGTTTTTTGTGATTATTCTAATTATACCCTCCTTAATATTTATTATTATCATATATTAACTCTTAATTTTAAATAAATATTAATTATTAAAATTTAATATTATTAGTTAATTAATATTAATTAATACTATTTGAAAAATATAACATAAATTTTAATTATACACTGATATTAAGTTTTAATTATTTAGAATTACTGATAGTTATATTAAATTCTTTTAATATTGATCAATATATTTTAATTATCAATTATTACTATTTTTCTAATTATTATTTGATTAGTTTTTTCCATATTATATGTATTTAAAATCATAAGTTAATACATATTTTTTTTAAATTTGGTTTAAAACTCAAAATTTATAATATATATATATATATAATAATAAATTTCAAATTCTTTTAATTAACATATTATATTATTTACTACCTTATTTATATAACTAATATATTATATTACTATAAATTTGTTTTAATATATATTATTAAATATTGTAGTTGATTATTTTTTCTAGATGTCCTTTTTGGTAATTTTACATTTTTATAAGTTAGTTTTTGCTAAACGTGACTTTTTCATCAGTTAGTTAGCCAAACATACTTTCTTTTTCTTTAACTAATCAAACAGATAAAATAATCTTGTCTTTTATTTATATCTATGGTTCTTGATTAAATAGAGTTTAACTAGTATTTTGGGAAATTTCTTAATTAATGATAAGATTTGTATGTGAAAATCTTGGTGAAATTTTGTTATAATCTTTTGGTATGTTGAGGTATTTTGAAATGGTGGAAGTAGAAGAAAGATAGTAAAACAAATTGAGGGTTTATGAGAGATAAATGGTTTTATTATTATTAATACTATATCAATAATAATATTTTAAATTACAAGAGTAAATTACAAATTTGGTCCTGTGGTTTCTTATTTATAACAGTTTTGGTCTTTACAGTTTAAAAATTACAGAATCACCATTCGAACATGCAAAAGCGATCGGATTTCGTCCTCCCTCTAACGGATGTTAAAAGGATCCGTTAACTCAGGGGTATTTTAGACTTTTCAATTTTTGTTTATTTTTTCTTTAAAAAATAAAATCTAATTAATATATATTAAATTACATATATATATATATATATATATATATATATATATATATCATGTGTATGTCCCATAGGCGCCAAGAGCAAGCATCTCTAACAAAGCAATACCTTCCCCCACTGCCAATCACCATCTCCGACGAAGCAGTGTCTCCCCCCACCGCCTGTCACCGGCTCCAGTGAACAACCCCTCCCCCAACCCCTTTCTCAACAGATGCAGTCACCATCTTTTGGATTTGGTGTTTTAGGGTTGTTGAGAAAGAACGAGGGGAGGTTGGAACAACGTGTAATTGGAGGGAAGAAGGAAGAGGACGCCGGCGGTGCTCATAGCAGAAGGAGAGGGCAGAGGCGAGGAGATAGAGATGGTTGGTAAATGGTGGTGGGATGGTGGAGATGGTCGGTGAATGGTGATGGGATGGTGGAGATAGTCATCGAAGATGGTGTCTTCGTCACCTGCAAAAGAAGATGGTAGGGAGTGGCACAAAGATGGTGGATATTGACAGACAGTTCACTGATTCGTCGATTGGTGGTGATGCAGAGGTTTAAGGCATTGATTTGTAGGTTTAGACGTCAACTTTTTCACCCATTTTTTCATTTGGGGGAATTTTTATCGATCTCATACTTGACAAATCCAAAGGTCTGGATTTTGTTTTTCATGTGGGGAAGTTTCATCTCGTTCTGGCAGATCCAAAGGTTTCGATTTTGGTTTTCATTTGAGGCAAAGTTTCAATGATTTTTTCATTGTTTTTTTGGTTTTCGCTTTCGTTTTAGTTTGGATTTTGTAACACCTTTAAATTTGGTAAGAGCAACTAATGAAAATTTTCGATACATCATCCAATAAAGACAACACACTTCCTACAAATCAAAACTCATTACGCCACGAATATGATATTCGATAAATAACCTCAACAAATACAAACTCCAATAATACACAAAGATTAAACCAAAATCAGGTGCTACTTAACCCCAAACACAAGTTGCTCTTCCCAAGACAAATGCGGAAGAATTCGACAAGCTAAACACTCCTCGAGCACACAACTAGCACTCTTCGCTTCATAGTGTCACTAGAACTATTCCCAACCGGAACCTGTTGCACATGCCGACAAAATAAAATTGTTATACTAACACCTAGTGAGTTCAAGAGTTTTTGACATGAATAAATACATCGTTGAAAGGGAATAATGCATTTTAAATCATGATCTTTCAAAATGATACGTTTTAAATATGAAAGCGACTCGTTTTCCAACAACACACATTTTATAGATGAAATCCCCATAGTAAAACATTCGTTCGTAAAGTAATACAATCTGTAATTCACTCAAAATTATAAATGGAAATCGTAACTCCCACTTTATGGAAAACGCGGATATAACTTTTATATCCCGAAACACCCCAAACACGGGTTGGGCATAATACTCAACCCCTAAATCATATATAAAATCCGTAAGTGTAAAACGTCACTGAAAACATGGATACTAAAACTCAATACCCAAAACAATACCGTTCGATGACGAGGGAGACCCGATTCCATAAAATGTGGCAGTACACAAAGTAAGCCACATACTTTGTTGTTATGACTAAGTGTTAGGTCTGATTTTATAGTAATCATTGTATTTATAGGACTTGGTCAATACTGTGTTTAGTGCATATATGTCTTGTATTTGACCAAGGGTATTTAAGTCCCTTTGGTCTTGTTGGTTGTAAGAAGTTTCAAACGCACATTCAATACAATTACTACTTTGCGTCTTTAGTTTCTCTCTCTCTACTTTCTCTCTCTAAGGATTTAGAGATTCTTGGACTTACAATTGGTATCAAAGCTTGCTAGATCTTGAGAGGATTGAGAGATTGTTTGTTTTGATCTGATTTAGTGATTGAAATTGAAAATTTGATCGATTTTATTGATTTTTCAATAAAATCTCGTTTTCTTGATTTCTCACAAAATTTGGATTGTTTCTTGGTTGAATTTGTGCGAAATTGATTTGTTTAAACTCGTTTTTAGTAATCGATCATAGTTGATTCTCATTATTTTGCATAAAAACCATGATCTGATCATCGATTTTATGAATTTGTGATTTTTCTGAAAACACGAGTTATTGTACTGTTTCATCATACGATTTTGAGTTTTTGATGTTTTTAATCGAAATTGCTAATTGATTTGTATTAGAAAGTTGTTTGCGATTATCATTGTGTGAATTTCTTGTTTGAATTTCAGTGTTTTAATCGACCTTAAGTGATAAAATTGATTTTCTGTGGTTTGCGTTTCATTCTTGTAGCTTTGCGGTTCATTCAAGTACTTTGCGTTTCATTCTTGTTACTTTGCGGGTCATTCAAATTGATTTGCATTTTCTACTAATTTTTTGTTATCTTGTTTCAGGTTTTCGGTTCACGTTGGACCCGCAAAGCTCATTGTGCGTCTCAAGTGACACACGCAAAGTCAAGCTTCTCGGTTCTATTTTCACACGTAAACCTTAAGTTTGCGTTCCTTTCTTCAAGTGAAAAGTCTCACGAAAGAAGTCTCTCACCCGCAAAGTCTGACTTTGCGTTTCTCAAGTGACCCGCAAAGATCACTTTGCGTGTCCCACTTCACCCGCAAATCACACCTTGCGGTTCTCACTTCACCCGCAAAGCTCCACTTTGCGGGTCTCTGTCTTAGTTAAAAAAAAAAAAAAAGTCTGAAATTTTTTTTTTTGTCATCTTTTGAAAAAAAAAATTCTTCACTGCGAAATATCAAGTATTGTTCATATTTCAATTTTCATGAAATATTTTTTTACGATTTCAATTTGATCTGATTTTTGATTTTCTGATATATAGTTTGGGAAGATCATTCACTTCAAGTTGATTATTTTCTCAAGATGTCTTTGCAATAGATGTCAGGCTTGGTAGCTTTAAACGTACACCCAAGGAAGGTCAATTTCAACCATAAAAGGTCCTTATGTTGAGTTCCTCATCCAATATCGTGTACTAACACGTATGACTTATACCCTATCCGATGCCTAATCGTGCCTCAATGTGGAAACCTACCGTTCTATCATCGGATCAAATGATTCCAAACGCAATGGATGTCAGGCTCGGTAGCTTTATACATACAACCACGGAAGGTCAACTTCAACCATAAAGCATCCTTACGTTGAGTTCTTCATCCAATATCGTAACCAAGGCTCTAAGTCGAGCTATCAAAACTGGACAAATGTCTCCCAAAACCAATCATAATCAAATACTGAGCCACAGGCTCAAATAACCAAAAGGGCTAATTGTCAAAAGCAATAAAATGCAATAAAACGCACTCGACCAACGTTATGCAAACATGTGTTCCAAAGTACATGATCAAACTCCAACACAACTTAAAATAAGGCAGATCATTTTTCAAACAAGGTTTTACCATTGAACCCTTTTAAAACGTCTCATAACACGAGCTATACATATTTCCAACAAACACTAAAAATACATTTTTTTATCAAATATTCTCCATTTATGCAATAAATTATTAAAACACTTCCCTTTATTACTTATTTATCAAATTGTCCAAAAGTCCCAAATGTGGGGTTTTACAAATTTTATAAAGCCAAACACCTCAAATAATTTAACCCACCAAATAAATCAACAAATGAAAATTTTCATGTAAACACATAAACACTTTAAAATAGACATTTTGGCATGTACAATGTTTTCACAAATCAACTTGAACTCACCTTGCTAGATTTAGGCTAAATCTAGATTTTCCCCTAACTTGAGCTTTCTTGAAGAAACTTGGATCCATAAGGAAATCCTTCCAAAACCTAGATCCACAAGTTTCCGACCATAAATAATCATTTTCAACCATATAGAATCGTTCCCACAACATTTGACATGACGATCTCATCTATACCAAAATCCTTATTTCTATAGTTGAGGAGAAGATAAGATTACCTTTGTCATAGCTTGAAACCATCTACCATACTCTTCTAGATCCCCACAATAAGCCACAAACTCCCAAATGTTCAAAGTGGTGAAAAGGGTTGGATGAAACCCTAGAAAGTTTGGTGAAGAAGATAAAGATGAAAGGGTTGTAAGTTTTTCTTCCAACTTGCTAGATGGAGAAGAAACACTTAGATTTAGGAGGAAAACTCTCAAACATGAGTTAGGGTTCGATTTGGAGATTTGGGGGGGGGGGGGTCGATTTGGGAGTGAAATGGGGAGGAGTTTTGAGGCTTAGGTCAAAAATGGGGTTTGGGACAGGTTCCTCCCTTTTAAATGCGCACAGTGGCTCCACACGAATGGTGGGCTGATCCATCCGCACGGAGCACTAGGAACATAGTCTCGCCCTTAAAGTGGCGCTGATCCATCCGCGCGGAGCACTGCCGCCTGATTTTCTTCATTTTTATTGCATGCTCACTGTTTTGGTCATAACTTCTTCGTTTTAACTCCGATTTTGCTTTGGAAAGAACCGTTGGACCTGTAATTGAACCCTTCATCCAACAAGGCTATAAAATATAGGATTTGAGTCTAAAATCCTATTTCTTCTTTTTCCTCTAAAATACCCATTTGTATTAACTTGAAAATATATCTTCCTAAAAATCGGGGTGTTACTATCCTCCCAACCTTAAAAGAGATTTCATCCTCGAAATCTATCCCCGACCAAACACCCAACGTCGCGTTAAGCAAGATCAATTGGCTCTCTATCCAAAAAGGGATACTTTCACAATACCTTGCCTCATATACGAAACCGATTACATCCTGGTTAGGGTTGTCACTGCATTTCTCATAACAGGCCGCCACACACCCGATCTCAATGTTCGATATACCTTACTAAATGACGGAATGGTCATTGAGTCCTTATCGAATCAATTACTATTATTAGGATCTCCGTTGTCTCCCAACCTTAAATTGTACTTATCACCTCAAGAGTAGCTTATGAACTTAATTAACTACTTCCACCAAGGACATTCCAAGGCCAACTGTACCCTTAAATACTTCTAACCGTCCTTCTTGGAATTACATTACACTCTTTTATTTCCTTCAAACATACAACAACCTTTGCAGAAAGGATCCAACCTTCGCTTGCCCATATTCCTTTCAATTCCAAGTATCGGCAATCAGGGTGACTTTACTCGAGTGATAAGGAATCCGTATAAAACTGTTGGGCTGATCACCCGATGTTATTACATAAACGATGCTTATAAGCTCGGCAAATCAAGGCCTCCTCAATAACCAACTTCTACTTAAGGTCTACTTCGACGATCTCACTAATTCCTCTAATACTCAATATCACAAAATATTTATCGTCCTTTCCTTGACGAAATTTCTAACACTAGTATGGTCTGATCCAATCTACAATAAATCTGTTCCTCAAACTGACACAAGCACAATATCTGTAGATAGTTGATTACCCCGAACTCCACGATTACACAATTCCCATAGTGCATTCAAATATCAATTGTCGAATCAGCGAAAACCTCGTTGAATACAAGATTACCAATGTTCGATCCCTAATTGCTAACATCTAATATTCTTAAGGTTACCACTTAACTTGCAAACACGCCAGGATCAGCGAAAGTACATTTAAGCACCCCAACGGTTATTGTCCTCCAAATCGAGGGTCGATACCTATCCTCAAAACAACTATCAGCAACGTAGATATACCACCATAAATTTCATTCCAGATTGCAATGTCGAATTAAAGTTGACACCTAATCGAGGAAACAACCTCAAATCATACAACCTCACTAGTCAACTCATAAAATCATCATTATCCACAAATACCCATTAAGATGGTACTCCACAGACACATAGCATGTTGTCGTACCATTAACCCACAAATTCAACTTTGACTATACGTAACCAACCGCACAAGGTTTTAACCGGAAGACTTGTTGAAACGGAAGGATCATCATTTAATTAACTAGGAGAAAGCATGAACCTAACGCCTCAATTACTTCTACGTGAACCAATCCATGAAACCGTAATCCCAAATTCAAAACTAACCATAGGTCAAGTCCTCCGACACTTCAATCTCCGAGGACTCCTTCAGTCCTTAATCACGACCTCTATCACAAGAAGGTTTGCACCTATAGCTCTAATGAGTTCAAGGTTTTTCAAACTACCATGCCAATTTGAAATTTCATAAAACTACTGAATGCAAAAGGCTATATAACAATTAATTATACGAATAAAAATCCACTACCGTTTACTCGGTAGGTGTACAAAGTGGTCTCAAACGCCACACACATAAAACCATTTCGAAAACCATTTGGTCATTACTCAAGCTAATGATGACAATACACAAAGATTGTAACACCCCGAATTTTGAGAATCCCTTTAGCATTCTTCTCATTTTGAATCTTTTGTGTGTTGGGATTTTATAGTTAATTATCAAGTTTTACTGATTTAAGCATCGTGGGTTGAAAGTATCAAATTTTGGAAAATGTTGGTTTCTCGCGACAGTGCCTGCGATAGTGACAGGGTATCACTATCGCGAAGGCACAATCATCGGGGGTCTTAGACTCTCGGTACATTTCGCACGATTGTGCCAGGCGAGAGTGCCCTGGTCATAATCGTGGGGCACTATCACCCCGTTTGTACCGCGGGGTGTTGAGTCTGCGTGACCTTGCGCGCGAGAGTGACAAATGTCACTCTCGCCGTGTCACTATCGCGACCAGTGTACTGAGTATAAAAAGTTTAAGTCACAAAAATTAGGTCATTATCTGATTTGGGATACTTCTCAATCGGGTTCTTTAGAGATTTTTGGGTAAGTTCATCATCCTAACTTCCCCCATCATTAATGCTTCCATCTACTACCATCTTTGATCATTAATGAACCTATTATAGGTATTGTGAAGCTTAAGTTGGAGTATTCAAGTTTAGTTAATCTCAAGCCTTAACCTTATGTCATTCTAGGGTTTAGTTTTCTTTTGGGAAAACTACTAAGGTGAGTTCTTACACTTTTTATAAAACTTTATACATGTCAAAAGGTGGATTTTGAATACCTAAACATCTCCTTTTTCATACACTTGATTTGTGGAAACCTTGTATCAAACTTAATTTTTGGGAGATTTTAGGGTTTATGATAATATCTTCGAATGGAGGTGAATAACCTTGATAATGTTTCTACTAGCATACTTATACTTGGGAAATGTATTTAAATGGATGACTTGATCATGAAAAATTATGAAGTTGGAAAAGATGAACTTATGGTTAACTACTGATAAGTTTGTCACTTGGGTTTTAGCATGTTTTGGAATTGAAGCATGTAAAGATTATGTATGTGTCAACCATTGACCTTTTGGTAAACAATGTAGAATACCTTTATGGTCATCACCTATTATATCATCTTATGCATATTAACAAATATCGAATTTTAGCTTTCGGCCTTACGGGCATTATGTGGCTTAATTGCTTGCATTTGGGAGTCATGACCTCAAATTTGTTATATTATTTGGTCTGGCGTTGGGACGATTAGTTTCCCACGTCGAGGAACGTTTAGGCATCAGATTTGGTTATAAGTCCTACGTGCTCAAGTATTATGATATTGGATGAGGATCTCAACGTAAGGACCTTTCGTGATTGAAATTGACTTTCCGTGGGTGTAAGTTTAAAGCCACCGAGCTTGACATCCCTTGCGTGTACTTTACTTGTGTATTGACTTTACTGACTTATCAAATGGCTTACTTTTGTGTTCCATAATTTGTGTTAGTAAGCAGGTCTCCCCCGTTAACCCAAGAGGTATTTGCTTTATCGAAGAACATTATTATTATTGTTACGAATTAATTTCTATTATTTACTCTTTAGTTCGAATATTTTAACTGCAAATGTTTGACCTCACTAGGCTTTAGCCTAACACTTTTTCTTAAAATAACATGTATAATAGGTCAGGCTTCCGGTGGGATTTGTCGGGATTGAGTGGATGTCCTTGGGTCAAGAGCGGTCTTTTTGGGAGATGTATAGACCAATGTTTCGATAGTGGACATATTTTTGGAAGAATAGAACCACCCGATACTAATTTTTCTTGCTTTAAGTTAGATTATTAGGTTGTTAAGTATATTCTTCATTTGATTAATTGTAAAGGCTACAACTTGATTCCCAATTTTCTCGGGATGATACTTTGGGATTGTTATAGCAGGTTTTGTATATCAGGTTAATCCAATTTATAGCGTCATATTGCAAAATTTTCGAATTTATTTCTCAAAAATTTAGGGTGTTACAAGTTGGTATCGGAACATTAGTTTAAGTGAACTAGGTATGGATGTAGGATACCTAGACTTAAGCTGTGAAGTTAGGCCATGATTGAGTGGGATTGGGTAGAATTCCTAGGATAGGATGGTCTTAGAGTCGACGGAAACTACACAAATTGAGAGTTATGGTAATGGGAATGAAAATTCTTATGTATCGCATGTTCATAATTTCGTCTAGCTAACGTTATTATGAGGATGTTTTACGTGATTATGCTTGTTTTCCATTGTTATGATAATTAATGAATATGGTAGTACGTTTCCTTATTTATAATCTGTATAGACTCATCTCACCTATATTCTCGTGTGTGTGTGGCAGACTATGGTAAATACTCGTAATCGGTGGGAAGGGCAGGATACGGCGACATCTAATGCTGATTAACCTAGAGTGACCAATGTTGACTTGCCCCCACCATTTGTAAACGTATTGGGTGGAGGACCGGAACAATACCCCAACGTGACTTAGCTGCAATCCATCCGATTATGGAAGAAATGACTCCGGAGACTAGGATGATGGAACGGATGATGCAAGCGATGAACGCAACAATGGATCAACAAGAAGAAGTGTTTTTAAAACTGTTGGATGACCAAGATGCTAACCACCACAGGCATGAGACGGTTGCGGAAAACATTGTAGTGGCGGGATCTAGGGGTACGGGACCCGTAATCCCTTCTAATGAAACCCCAAACCTAGAAGTGAGGCAAGCGTCCAAAGCTTGTACCTTTAAGGCATTCCTCGGATGCCGACCATCGGAGTTCAAGGGCTCAAACGACCCGGTGGCATGCATGAATTGGATTCGAGAGATGGAGCAGGCTTTCCGATTGAGCGAGTGTGGGGAAAGTCAGAAAGATGTATTTGGGTATCAAATGCTGAGAGGGACTGCCCTCGCATGGTGGAACATGTATTCCACTTCCGTTGAAGCCACGGTATTAGCCAAGTTAAGCTCGGAAACGTTCAAGAAGAAGATAATGGAAGAATTCTACAATTAGCGAGCCATGGACCGCATCATTGACGAATTTCGAGGATTGAAAAAGGGGAATTTGTCAGTCAAAGAGTACAACAAGCTATTCATGGATAAACTGGGATTGGTGGGACATCTGGTCCCCACCGAAAGAGAGAAGATCAAAGCTTACATCAAGGGTTTGCCTACAGAGATGATGAACATGGTTCGAGTGTCGAAGGTTGCTACTCTTCGAGAGGCAATCGAAGAAGCACAACTTGTGGAAGACTCCTATGCCTCGAGTAAAGTGGAGAGGAACGAGGTAGTCGAGAAAAGAAGATGGGTAGAGGGTTTCATACCCTCCAAGTGGTCAAAACATTTCAACAACAGTCAAAAGGGAAACGGTCCTAGACGTGATTTTCGTGGTTCTCAAGGTGCCGAAGCAAGCACACCGACCTTTGCAATTCGAGGACTGAACCATGTTTCAAATGCGGCAAGCCCGACCACAGTTTCAGTGATTGTCCAATCAAGGGACAAATTTGTTTCGGGTGTAAGGAGTCGGGCCACATCAGAAGTGATTGCCCGAAGGCGAAGACGAGCTTCAGCGGAGGAAAGAAGGTGGATACTCCGAAAGCGACAGGAAGAGCCTTCCAGATGACCACTGAGGAGGCGAAGGCTTCGACGGATGTAGTTTCGAGTACATCTCCGTACCTACACGTGTATTATTTGACTCGGGAGCTAGATTTTCGTTTGTGTCAAGTTCGTTTTGCCCAAAACTATCCATGCCCACTACTAGTTTAGAGGATGCGTTAATGGTAGAGCTAGCGGATGGTGATCAAGTAGTGATTCGGGACGTTCTAAGAAATTGCAAGCTTGAAATTGAGGGAAGAGAATTCCCGATTGATCTAATGCCTATGGTCATCGGGGGATTTGATGTTATTATAGGTATGGATTGGTTGTCGACTAACCACGCTGAGATCCTGTGTGCTAAGAAGTTGAGCCGAATCCCGATTTCGGATGGTAATGCGGCGGTGAGAGGCAGAAAGCTGCAATCATTAGCATGGCGAAGGCACAAAAGTTCTTGTCGAAAGGATGTTCATTCTTTTTGGCATATGTTATAGATGCCAAACTCGAGAAGAAGAAGCTAGAAGATGTCGACGTGGTAAGGAAGTTTCCCGATGTATTCCCGGATGACTTTCCTGGTTTACCACCCGACCATCAAGTAGAGTTCAAGATTGATCTAACACCGGGAGCGGCTCCAATGGCCAGAGCTCCATACCGCTTGGCCCTGTCAGAGATAAAGGAAATGATGGGTCAGTTGCAAGACCTTTTGGAGAAGGGGTTTGTAAGACCGAGTTCCTCACCTTGGGGAGCACCGATCTTATTTGTGAAGAAAAAAGACGGCACCATGCGGATGTGTATCGATTATAGGGAGTTGAATAAGGTGACTGTGAAGAACAAATACCCACTCCCTAGAATTGATGACTTATTCGACCAACTTCAAGGAGCGGGTTGCTTTTCGAAGATCGATCTACGTTTGGGTTATCATCAAGTGAAAGTCAAAGAGGATGACATTCCGAAAACCGCTTTTAGGATGCGCAATGGTCATTATGAGTTCTTAGTAATGCCCTTTGGCTTGACGAACGGTCCAGCGGTATTTATGGACTTAATGAACCGCGTGTGTCGACCCTTCCTTGATAAGTCGGTCATTGTGTACATTGATGACATTCTCATTTAGTCAAAGGACGAAGCCGACCATGCGTGTCACCTTCGAGACGTCTTGGAGATCTCGAGGAAAGAGAAACTTTATGCAAAGTTTTCCAAGTGCGAATTTTGGTTGAAGGAAGTGCAGTTCTTGGGGTACATAGTCACGAAAGACGGAATGAAGGTGGATCCGGCAAAGATTGAGGCTATGATGAATTGGGAACCTCCCAAAAGTGCATCTGAAATCCGAAGCTTTCTAGGCTTGGCGAGATATTACCGAAGGTTCATACAAGACTTCTCCAAGATTGTTTCTGCGTTGACGATGTTGACCAAGAAAAATGTAAAGTTTGTGTGGACCGATGCACAAGAGAAAGCATTTTGGATGTTACAAAGGAAGTTATGTGAGACTCTGATCTTATCCTTGCCGGAAGGATCGGAGGATTTCGTGGTCTACAGTGATGCGTCCGGAATGGGACTCGGATGTGTACTCATGCAAAGAGGAAAGGTAATCGCCTACGCGTCCAAAAAATTGAAGGTGCACGAGAAGAACAACCCTACTTACGACTTGAAGTTAGCGGCGGTAGTGTTTGCATTAAAGTTATGGCGACATTATTTCTACGGCACAATGTGTACCTTGTACACGAATCACAAGAGCTTGAAGTATGTCTTACATCAGAAGGAACTCAACATGAGGCAAATGAGGTGGCTGGAACTCCTCAAGCACTATGACTGTGGGCTACTCTACCATCCGGGTAAGGCAAATGTGGTGGCTGATGCCTTGAGTCGGAAGAAATATAGTGGGAGACTTCAAGCCAAGCTTACAAGGATCGAATTAGTGTCAAGCCTCTTAGAGAGGATTAAAGCTTCGTAAACCGAAGCCTTGACAGAAGAGAACCTCAAAGATGAAGTAATGGTTAAGCAACGCCTACTCTTGACCGAAGATAGTCGTGGGATTAAGTGTTTTGATGGAAGAGTTTGGGTGCCAAATATTGGCGGGAATCGAGATCTACTTTTGGAAGACGCACACAAGTCCAAATACTCTATTCACCCAGGGAGTACAAAAATGTATAGGGATTTAAAGTTACACTATTGGTGGTCGGGTATGAAGTTAACAAGTCAAGCTATGTGGAGCGATGCGTGACTTGTTCGCAAGTGAAGGTCGAGCACCAACGACCTTATGGGAGCCTTCAACCATTGGAAATACCCGAGTGGAAGTGGGACAAGATTACTATGGACTTTGTGACCACTCTACCGAAGACGTTGAAAGGGAACAACACCATTTGGGTGATTGTTGATCGTTTGACGAAGAGTGCGCATTTTCTGGCAATGCGAGAAACTTTGCCAATGGATAAGTTGGCAAAGTTGTATATAGACGAGGTAGTCTCTAGACATGGGATACCCTTGTCTATAGTCTCAGATCGTGATAGCCGATTTACATCAAGATTTTGGGGAGCCCTACATCAAGAGTTGGGCACGCGGGTGAATTTGAGCACAACATACCACCCACAAACAGACAGACAGAGCAAGAGGACGATTCAAACTTTGGAAGACATGCTCAAGTCATGCGTGATCGATTTTGGCGGTAGTTGGGATACCCATCTGTCTTTAGTGGAGTTTGCATACAATAATAGTCATCATTATAGTCTCGGGATGGTACCATTTGATGTCTTGTATGGACGAAAGTGTAGAACTCCCGTGTGTTGGCTAGAGGCGGGGGAGAAACAATTTGTTGGCCCTGAGATTGTACAAGAGACGGCTGATAAGGTCAAGGCTATCCAAGAGCGTTTGAAAACGGCGTAAGATCGTCAGAAAAATTATGTCGACGAGAAGAGAAGATCGGTGGAGTTCCTAGTGGGAGATTGGGTAATGTTAAAGGTGTCCCCTTGGAAAGGTTTGATCTGGTTTGGAAAACGTGGGAAGTTGAATCCCCGTTTCCTTGGACCGTTTACTATTCTTGAGCGTATCGGGCTCCAAGCTTACAAGTTAGATTTACCACCAGAGATGGATGAGACTCACCTCACGTTCCATGTGTGCTATCTACGGAAGTGCTTAGCGGAAGAATAAAGCATTATACCCTTGTCCGAGATTCGAGTAGACGATAACCGTTGCGTTGAAGAGCCCGAGGCCATTCTGGAAAGAGTAATCAAGAAGCTCCGACATAAAGAAGTAGCGATGGTAAAGGTTCAGTGGAAGCACCACCGGGGCACCAATGTGACTTGGGAGGCAGAAGAAGACATGAGGCGTAGATACCCTCATTTAATTAGTTAGTAGGATTTCAAGGACGAAATCATTCCCAAGTTGGGGAGGATTGTAACACCCCGATTTTTGAAAATCCCTTTAGCATTCTTCTCATTTTGAATCTTCTGTGTGTTGGGATTTTATAGTTAAATATCAAGTTTTACTGATTTAAGTATCGTGGGTTGAAAGTATCAAATTTTGGAAAATGTTGGTTTCTCGCGACAGTGCCCGCGATAGTGACAGGGTGTCAATATCGTGAAGGCACAATCGCGAGGGTCTTAGACTCTCGGTACATTTCGAGCGATTGTGCCAGGCAAGAGCGCCCTAGTCACAATCACAGGGCACTATCTCCCCGTTTGTACTACGGAGTGTTGAGTCCGCGCGACCTTATCTGCGAGATTGACAAATGTCACTCTCGCCGTGTCACTATCGCGACCAGTGTACTGAGTATAAAAAGTTTAAGTCGCGAAAATTATGTCATTATCTGATTTGGGAGACTTCTCAGCTGGGTTCTTTGGATATTTTTGGGTAATTTCATCATCCTAACTTCCCCCATCATTAATGCTTCCATCTACTACCATCTTTGATCATTAATGAACCTATTCTAGGTATTGTGAAGCTCAAGTGGGAGTATTCAAGTTTAGTTAATCTCAAGCCTTCACCTTCTTCATTCTAGGGTTTAGTTTTCTTTTGGGAAAACTACTAAGGTAAGTTCTTACACTTTTTATAAAACTTTATACATGTCAAAAGGTGGATTTTGAATACCTAAACATCTCCTTTTTCATATACTTGATTTGTGTAAACCTTGTATCAAACTTAATTTTTGTGAGATTTTAGGGTTTATGATAATATCTTGGAATGGAGGTGAATAACCTTGATAATGTTTCTACTAGCATATTTATACTTGGGAAATGTATTTAAATGGATAACTTGATCATGAAAAATTATGAAGTTGGAAAAGATGAACTTATGGTTAACTGCTGATAAGTTTGTAACTTGGGTTTTAGCATGTTTTGGAATTGAAGCATGTAAAGATTATGTATGTGTCAACCAATGACCTTTTGGTAAACAATGTAGAATACCTTTGTGGAAATCACCTATTATATAATCTTATGCATATTAACAAATATCGATTTTTAGCTTTCGGCCTTACGGGCATTATGTGGCTTAATTGATTGCTTTTGGGAGTCATAACCCCATATTTGTTATATTATTTGGTCCGGCGTTTGGATGATTAGTTTCTCATGTCGAGGCACGTTTAGGCATCAAATTGGGTTATAAGTCCTACGTACTCAAGTATTACGATATTGGATGAGGATCTCAACGTAAGGACCCTTCGGGGTTGAAGTTGACTTTTCGGGGTGTAAGTTTAAAGCCACCGAGCCTGACATCCCTTGCGTGTACTTTACTTGTGTATTGGCTTTACTAACTTATAAAATGACTTACTTTTGTGTTCTGTCATTTGTGGTAGTAAGCGGGTCTCCTTCGTTAACCCAAGAGGTATTTGCTTTATCGAAGAACATTATTATTATTGTTACGAATTAATTTCTTTTATTTACTGTTAAGTTCGAATATTTTAACTGCAAATGTTTGATATCACTAGGCTTTAGCCTAACACTTTTTCTTAAAATGACATTTATAACAGGTCAGGCTTCCGGTAGGATTTGTCGGGATTGAGTGGATGTCCTTGGGTCAAGAACGGTCTTTTCGGGAGATGTATAGACCAGTGTTTCGAGAGTGGACATATTTTGGAAGAATAGCAACACCCGATACTAATCTTTCTTGCTTTAAGTTAGATTATTAGGTTGTTAAGTATATTCTTCATGCATAAAAGGAATTACACTTTTATCCTTAAAATTACTTAGTTTATAATTTTTTTTACTTTTTCTTTATTTATTGTATTTTATCAAGACATTTATTTTTCTATTAATTATATTGTATATTTTCATAATTATTATAACGTTAATTACAATAATAATCAAATAATTTCATTAAAAATACTGATAAATACATCATATTTTTTTCAAAACTTTAGCTTTTAATCTCTTAAAATTAATATTTTTTATCTATTGATTTATTAAACTTTTTATTATTTTAAATTACCATTCGAAAAAGTTCAATATAATTCGAGAAAAAAATAGTTTTATTTTATAACAACGTTGTTTTTTTGTTAAATACACTGTAATCCCACTATTCTAAACTTTATTTATTATTAATTAATCAAATTTGTTTAATATTTAAATTAAACACCATATTAAAATTTTATGTGGTTTGTGTTTGACGTCACGTCAATTCTGTGGCATGTCATGACCCAATGCATTATTTTTGTAACAACATATTGAAATCTTCTTATCTTTTTATTGTCTTATTTTTTGTTTTTAATATATAACCTAATTTAAAATGTGCAATAACATTATCTCATTGAATAATAGTAGTAGGAGTGCTCAAATTTCCGACCAACCCACCCAAACCAACCCGAAAAAATGTAAAAAAACTTAAACCGAGTTAACCCGATACATAACCGATACAAAATTTGCCCAAACCGCATCTATTGGATTGGAAATGGGTTGGGTAAAAAGTAACCTGACCAACCCGTCAACCTGACCAAAACTTATACGTTTGTTTAGAGTAAACTACGATTTTCGTCTTTGTGGTTTGATGTTTATAACGATTTCCGTCCCTGGTCGTTTAGAACTTTTTTTTTCGTCCTTATGGTTTCTATTTTGCTTCCATTTTCTTCCCTCCATCCAACTTTGTTAATATTAGAGTTAATTCTTCCAAAATTTGATTGAGAAAATTACATATTTGGTCCTTATGGTATATCAATTTTTATATTTTTATCTTAATTACATAGTTTATATTTTTTTACCTTTTTCTATTAATTGTATTTCAACAAGACATTTATTTTTTTATTAGTTATATTGTTTATTTTGAAAATTATTATCAATTTAATTATAAAAACAATCAAATAATTTCATTAAAAATATTGATAAACATGATATTTTTTTTCAAATATATAGGTTTAAAAATAATATTTTTTATCAATTGATTTATTAAAATTTTTTTATCTATTTTAAATTACCATTGGAAAAAGTTTAATAAAATTTGAGAAAAAATAGTTTTATTTTATAACAACCGGTTGTTGTTTTTGTTAAAGGCACCGTACTCCTAATGCTCCATATTTTCATTTAAACCTTTTTAATTAATTAATTAATCAAATTTATTTAATATTTAAATTAAACATACATACACACACACACATATATATATATATATAAATCTTTGTTTTCTACAAAAATAGTCTTATTATATAAACAAAGGTTTATACATATGTTTAATTTAAATATTAAATAAATTTGATTAATTGATAAAAATAATGTTTAAATGAAAATATTGAATAATGGAGTAAAGTGCATTTAACAGAAACAACAACCGGTTGTTATAAAATAACATTATTTTATTTCTCGAATTTTATTAAAATTTTCCAATGGTAATTTAAAATAAATAAAAAGTTTTAATAAATCAACGGATAAAAAATATTAATTTTAGGAGATTTAAACCTAAAGTTTTGAAAAAAAAATATAATGTATTTATTAATATTTTTAATGAAATTATTTGATTGTTTTTATAATTAAATTTATAATAATTTTGAAAATATACTATATAACTAATAAAAATAAATGTCTTTATGAAATGCAATTAATAAATAAAAAGTAAAAGTAAAAAATGTAAAGTATGTAATTTAAGATAAAAATGTAAATATTTATATACCACAAGGACCAAATATGTAATTTTCTTAAGCTAATTTTGAAAGGATTAACTCTAATATTAACAAAGTTGGATGGAGGGACGAAAATGGAAGCAAATTAGAAACCATAGGGATGAAAAAAATAGTTTTGAAAGACCAAAGACGAAAATCGTTATAAACATCAAACCACAGGGAGGAAAAATCATAATTTACTCTTTTTTTAATTTATGGTTTTAGACTTTTAGCGGCTATTCTTTCTATCAATTCTCAAGTTTTCCTATTTTAGTCGTAGTTTAGATCTGTTTATGAGATCACGCCGATTAAAATAGTATGAATATTACCTCCAAGTCTTCAAAAATCTTCAACATCGATAAAATCAAAAGGCAAGAGATATTTTTCTTCTACTCTTCTCTTCTCTTATTAGCCTTATTTTTATATTTTCATATTGATTTTAGACTGTAAAATGGTGTATTAAAGTTTCAACTCGACCAATCCAACCCGCACGGTTTGGGTTGTGTTGGGTTGGGTTGAGATTTTTCAAACCGTAAACATCGGGTTGGGTTTTTCAAGTGCCTTCAACCTAGCCAACCCAACCCGTGAGCACCCTGATAACTCTCATTTTGAGCGTTATTTACACGTCATTTGTGTGAGTTTTTCTTACATTTTAGTTGTGTTTCCTTTTTATTTGTTTGTGTTTTTTCCTTTTATTATTTTATTTTCATTTGGAGTTGTTGAGAATATTTTTATGGTTAAACGCATCATATTTTGGTTAAAAATGTGACTGTTCCTCAGTGGGCATAGTCTACCCACTGTGGGCACCAGAGGGACCATTCGATATAGCTGTTGTCCAGCTTTTGCTAGCTGTAAACTGCTGGAATTTGCTGGATCATGTGGCTGAAATTTAAGTTAATGGTGTCCACACAATTTTTAGGGCAATCCTCACCCTTGGATTCTAAAGATTTCAAGTATAAATACAAGGTTGGGGAGGAGCATTGGAGCACCCCTCCTCTCATCTTCCATCATCAAGAAAGCAAGAACAATATGTTCTTCATCTTCAAGCATTTACTTTCATGGTTGAAGAGATGAAGTATTAGTGTAGAATTTAATTTTCGCATTTAATTTTCGTCTTTTATTTTCCGTCTTTTATTTCTCGTATTTACTTTCTGTACTTACCTTAACGCATTTAAATTCCGAACTTTACTTTCTAGTTACGCTTGTAGTTTATCTTTATTTAATGCAAATAGTTAACAAGTATTTTTTTTCTTAAATTTTATGTCTTTTATTTTTATTATGAGCTAACCATCTTTTGGGTAAGGGTATGAGACGACTTGAGACTAGTAGGCAGCACTTGGGTGTGGCCATCATTACTAGCCCTTAAGTCTGGTCACTTAAGTCAAGGCTTAAACTCAACGCTGATAAGCCGATCACTTTGAAGTGTTAATATTAAATCTTGACCTCGAGAGCGGTGGATTCGAAATACGGCTTAAGGGATGCACAAGGATTTGAGAGAGTTTTTGATAACCGCGTAGAGATACGGGTTTTGCATGATTTATTAAGGTTCAAACGTCGGAGGAGATTTTTATCACAAAGAGATTTTGGTGTAAATCACCGTACCGATAGAACTTGATTTATTTCAACGTAGTTAAATCGGTAAGATTAAGAGTTGGTAACAATGGAAAGTTTATGGGCATTTTGTAGGACCAGTCTTTCAAAATCCACTTTCGTGAGATTGGACTTTTTATAGACACTTCGTGCTACAAAGTAACTAACCATTTTGTTACTACGTAAATCTCAAGGAAAACTTACACCTATACCAATTTAGTTTCTTATTTGTTTAGTTTTCGTTGTTAACAACCCAAAACTCGCTCCCAAAAATATTTTCTTCTTCTCTCACTGAAATCGGTGTATTCTCTACTTAGTACTCGAGACTTGGAAGCCCAATCCCTGTGGATACGATCTCGGTATATTTACCACTTTATTACTTGTAGCGATCATAATTTCGGTGTATACTTACGCCGTTATTGTGGCCTATACGGTTTTCCGCTACCAAGTTTTTGGCGCCGTTGCCGGGGATTGGCGTATTTCCAAAGTTTTTTGAGTTATAAGTTGAGTTTTTCATTGATTTTTCTTTCCCTATAATGGATGGTTTTAGTTGGGATGCCCCGTATTTAAATACTTTCGATTATTCATGGGAACCGTATCCTAACGTTTTTGTTGGGAACTGAAAGAATTGCTTTAGTATGGTTACTACTGCCAGTACAATATGATTACTACTGCTAGTAGATTTAATACTGCTAGTAGTTAGTACTGCTGGAGTTAGTACTGCCAGATCAAAGTTAATACTGCTGAATGATATTAATACTGCTCATGAAGTTAGTGTTGCTTATGAGATGAAGGCTTCGTATGGCAAGGATGACAGATGTATTGACTGAAGATAATCATGGAAAGTCTTGGAGATAACTATGGAAGATTATATTGAAGATCTTTTATTTTTTTCTGTAATTATCTTTTATCTTCAGTATATGTATAGAATAGTTTTGTAACATCAAGTAAGAAAATTTTCTGAGCTTTTGCTTTCATAGAGAGAATCAACCTCAATGTTTAGAACCTTAGTTCTAGAGAAGTATAATTCATATTGGTGAGCCTGTTCATCAATATTGAGGTTGTGTGTGAAATATTGTCGCTTTAAATCATTCAATAAAGTTTACAATTTGTGATTTCTGATTCACTGTTTCATTGATCTTTGAATATTAAAGTGTTATTCCGCAAACTCCTTTAGTATTGTTTCTGAGTGTTTATTCTTGTTAAGAATTCAGATCCTAACAAGTGGTATCAGAGCTAGTATTATCAGAAACCTTCATTCATCATGGAAAACACAGTTGAATCAAACAGTACTCTTGTCTCAAAGGTTCCAATGCTCAGATCTAATGAGTTTGACATGTGGAAGATAAGGATCAAGCAATACACTCTCCTCACAGATTACTCTATGTGGGACATCATTGAGAATAGACCATCTGATGAAGGAAAAATTGGTGTAGATGGAAAAAGAACACCACCAAAGACAGATGCATAAAAGAAGATAAGGCAGACAGAGATGAAAGCCTTGAGCACACTGCTCTTGGCTATTCCCAATGAATATCAACACCAATTCTGCAATTGCACTGAAACACAGATGCTTTGGAATGCTCTAGAGAAAAGATTCTCTGGTACCAAAAGTACCAAGAGAAATCAGAAGGCAATACTGAAGCAATTGTATGAAAACTTTATGTCAACTAAGAATGAGTCAATGACTCAAACTTTTGACAGGTTTAACAAACTGATTGGTGAACTAGCTACTATGGGAGTACAAATTGATCAAGATGATGTAAACAGAAAGTTCTTAAGGTCCCTTGGAGATGAATGGACCATGTATACTATTTCATTCAGACAGAATGAACAAATAGAAGAAAAAGAACTTGATGATATGTACAATGACCTTAGAGTGTTTGAATCTAAGGTGGAGGCAAAGAAGAAGATTTCTGGATATGTTCATAATGTTGCACTCCTATCAGCATCAATTGATTCTACTGCTAACCCTGAATCGGTTAATGCTTCTAATGGAGCAAATCAAGAAATAGGCACTGAATCTGTTTTTGAAGCCTTTATGTCTAGCCATGGAAATTCTTCTTTAATCAATGATGATTTGGAACAACTTCATCCTGATGATCTTGAAGAGATGGATATTAAATGGCAGATGGCCATGCTTTCCATGAGGGTAAAGAAGTTTATCAAGAGGACTGGGAGGAATAACTTCTACCAAAGAAGAGAAGATGGAGCAGGTTTTGACAAGTCAAAGGTAGAATGCTATAAATGTCATATGAAGGGACACTTTGCCAGGGAATGCAGAAGTGGAGTGTCTCACAATAACCACCAACAAGCTCAGACTGGTAGCTTCAACCAGAACAGAAACTATGCTCAAGCCCTTGTTTCTCAATAAGGAATGGGGTTTGACTGGAGTGATCAAGCAGAAGAGGCTATTCAAAATCAAGCTCTCATGGCAGAGGTATATGATCTCCTAACTGAGGTAAGTTCTAATCTCTGTTCTAAAACTTGCATAAACACTGTTAAAAGGTACATAGATCACAACCAGAATATGAGTGATGACCTTAAGAGGTTAGCAAAAGATATAAAAGACTATGTGAGAATTGTAGAGAGGTTTGAGGAACAAATTAAAGGTTTCCAAGCCAATGAACTTCAACACTCATATGACACAAATTACTGGAAGTGGGAGAAAAAGGATCTAGAACTCCAACTGACAAAGTCTAAAGAGGAGAATGAAAAGTTGAGAGGAGAGCTAGCCAAAGATAAGCTAGATGTAGAAAAGTTTTCCAATGCTTCTAAAGCAATGGACTCTTTACTACAAACTCAGATTCATGACAAGCTGAGAAGAGGAATTGGGTACAATACCACACCACCACCATACAACAACAACTACATCCCTCCTACATCAGACTTGCTAGAAACCAAAGATAGGAAGGACTTGCCTGAGGGAGCCACTGAGATAGATCCCTTAGATGAAGTAGTTGTTGAGGACAAAACTGAGAAAGAAACTGACAAGGGTAAGGAGAACACTGTGAGTGGTGAGATTCCTCTAGAGAATCACATTATTACCAATGAGGGTTGTGGAAAGATTTGGGGAAAATCTAAGGACATAGAGAAGACTGAGGGAAAGTCTAAGAAGGTCCATTATAAGCAGACCACAGTTGTGAATCCTGTTCCTTGCAAACAGCGTGCTTGTACTAAATCTGAGCCCCTAAAACATGATAAAAGGAGGGGTAATCAAAGAAACTGGAATAATCAGTGGGCACAAAAACAAGGGGTTGATCTGAGTAAAATCAATAGACCAAAACCTTGTTTTATTTGTGGAAAGATCAATCATATTGCTAAATAATGTTATTTCAATCCTATGAACCAAAGGATGAATTTTCAAAGATCTGTGCAAAAACCCTTTGGTTATAGGAAGAATGAAAGGAACCATGTGGCTAAGAAATCTGTTAAATCTAAAAGCCACATGAAGAAAAAGACTGTTGAGGAGAGTGTCAAGATGTGGATTCCTAAAAGCACTAAAACTGTTAGTACTGCTACCACAAATAGTACTACTGACAATGATAGTGCTGCTAAGAGTATAGTACTGCTACCAATGTTAGTGCTGCTAAGAGTATTAGTACTGCTAAAACTAACATTGTTAGTACTTCTTCTAATGTTAATACTGCTAACTCTGTTAGTACTTCTAAGGTTAGTACTGCTTCTAGTGTTTGTGCTGCTAAGCCAATCATCTTGACAAAGTACTCCAGTAAAGAGTGCTCTGAGTTTAAAAATCTCATCAAAAAGGAATGTAAATACTTTGATGAGAAAGGGAGACCCAAGACCACTTTGTCTTGGGTTCCCAATCAATACTAATTGTTTTATCTTATGTGCAGGGCAACCAACAGCTCAAGGGGAAGAGCGTCTGGCATGTTGATAGTGGTTGCTCTAGGCACATGACAGGGAACATGTCATGCCTCAAGAATTTCAAGAAAATTGATGGTGGACATGTTGCCTTTGGTAATACTCCAGATGGAGGTAAGATCAGTGGTAAGGGTGATGTAACCAAAGGTAAAATGGCCTTTGAAGATGTATTCTATGTTGAGCAATTAAGGTACAACCTGTTAAGTGTATCACAGGTTTGTGACAAAAAGCATAGTATATTATTTACTGATTCTGAATGCATTATCCTTGCTCCTGGATTCAAGGTAGTTGATGAAATGATGATACTACTAAGAACTCCCAGAAAGGATAATGTTTATTTCTTAGATATGGAAAGTGTTTCAACTGATTCATCCCCAAACTGTCTTGTTTCAAAAGCATCTTTGGATGAATCATCACTTTGGCACAGAAGGATGTGTCACATGAACTTTAAAACAATGAATAAACTTGTTAAAAACAACCTTGTAAGAGGTTTACCTTCAAAAGTCTTTTCATGTGATGATCATTGTGTTGCCTGTCTCAAAGGCAAACAACACAAAACTTCTCATAAGTCCAAAGAGATGAACACTATCTATAATTCTCTCTAGTTGTTGCATATGGATCTGTTTGGGCCTACAAATGTTATGAGTATAGGTAAGAAATCATACTACTTAGTTATTGTTGATGATTACTCTAGATTTACGTGGGTATATTTTCTAAGGACTAAGGATGAGACAAGTGGACTGATCAAATCCTTTATTCTAAGAATTGAAAACCAAAGAAATCAAAAAGTAAAAGTCATTAGGTCAGACAATGGTACTGAATTTAAAAATCATGACCTAAACACCTTTTGTGAGGAAAAAGGAATTGAGAGGCAATACAGTGCTCCTAGGACTCCACAACAAAATGGTGTTGCTGAAAGAAGGAATAGGACACTGATTGAGGCTGCTAGATCTCTGTTAGCTGATTCAAAACTTCCAATTACTTTCTGGGCTGAAGCAGTTAATACTGCTTGTTATGTCTAGAACAGAGTTCTAGTAGTCAAGCCTAAAAACAAGACACCATATGAGCTTTTAAATAAAAGAAAACCATTTATTGGATTTTTCAAACCTTTTGGGTGTCCTTGTACCATTCTCAATACCAAAACTCACTTAGGAAAGTTTGATAGCAAGGCAGATGATGGTTTTCTTGTTGGTTACTCATCTTAGAGTAAGGCTTACAAGGTATTTAATTCTTCTTCTAGAATAATTGAGGAAAGTGACAATGTCAAATGCAATGAGAACACACCAAATCCTATTGGTTCAGGTCCTCAGTGGTTGTTTGACATTGATTCACTAACTAACTCTCTGGGTGTCAGTAGTGATGATCATGCAGGTTCAGGAAGTGGAGGATCAGGGGATGAACAAGTACAAGTACAAGACATTATTCCTCAGTCTGTGATCTTTCCCGTACCTACAATGGAACCTGTTGATTTCTATGAAAAAGAGACTATGACTGAACCAATTCAGGGTGAAGAAGAAAGAAGAGATGAGGAGAATCAAGTGCATGAAGAGCCAGAAGCAGCTGATGAGATCACCTCAGCTGACTTAAATGATTCCAATTTAGAAGTGGGAATCAATGAAGAACCTAGTCATCAGACTAGAACTCAAAAGAACCATCCTCCAGAGCTGGTCATAGGAGACATCTCTTCTCCTATGATAACAAGGAATCAAAGCAGACTTCAAGAGCTGCAGGATCAGCAACACACAATACTCTCTTGCTTTCTATCTTAGATTGAGCCTAAGAAGGTTTTTGATGCAATGAAAGACTCCAGTTGGATAGAATCTATGCAAGAAGAGTTACTGCAGTTCAAATTGCAAGAAGTTTGGGACTTGGTAGACTTTCCAAAAGGTCATAGAGCTATTGGCACCAAATGGATTTTCAGGAATAAAAAGGATGAGAGAGGAATTGTAATCAAGAACAAAGCAAGGCTTGTGGCACAAGGGTACACTCAGGAAGAAGTCATAGATTATGAAGAAATGTTTGCCCCACTCGCAAGGGTAGAGGCAATTAGGCTATTTCTAGCCTATGCCTCATACATGAAGTTCAAGGTATATCAAATGGATGTGAAGAGTGTCTTTCTATATGATACAATTGATGAAGAAGTATATGCCTGTCAGCCTCCTGGATTTGAAAATCCATTATATCCTGACAGAGTATACAAACTGAAGAAAGCACTTTATGGTCTACATCAAGCCCCAAGAGCATGGTATGATACTCTGTCTACCTATCTCTTAGAAAATAGGTTTGAAAGGGGAATAATTGACAAGACTCTCTTCATTAAAAGAAGTAAGAAAGACATCCTACTTATTCAGATCTATGTGGATGACATCATCTTTGGATCCACAAAAGATCAGATGTGTAGAGACTTTGAAAAGTTGATGCACAAGAGCTTCAAAATGAGTTCAATGGGTGAACTTACCTTCTTCCTTGGGCTTCAAGTGAAACAGCAGAAAGATGGGATCTTTATGAGTCAATCAAAGTACGTGAAAGACATCCTAGATAAGTATGGTTTAACAGACTCAAAGCCAGCAAGCACACCAATGGAGACTTATAAACAGATCACTGCTGATCTTGAGGGGGAGGATGTTGATGTCCATCTATATAAATCAATGATTGGATCTCTCATGTATCTCACAGCCTCAAGACCAGACATCATGTTTCCAGTGTGTTTGTGTGCCAGATTCCAAGTCAAGCCAAAGCAATCACACCTTCAAGTTGTTAAGAGGATTTTCAGATACTTAAGAGGGCAACCTAGATTAGGTCTTTGGTATCCTTATGAATTCAACTTTGACTTGATTGCATATTCAGATAGTGACTTGGGTGGTGCTAATATGGATAGAAAGTCTACTTCAGGTGGATGTCAACTTTTGGGTGCAAGACTAGTATCTTGGCAGTGTAAGAAACAAACCACAGTGTCTTTATCTACAACAGAAGCTGAGTATATTGCTGCTGCAAGTTGCTGCTCTCAGGTTCTATGGATTCAGAATCAAATGCTGGATTACGGGGTAACCTTTCTTCACACTCCAATCTTTATTGACAATAGCAGTGCGATAAGCATTGTTAACAATCCAGTCAAGCACTCCAAAACAAAGCACATTGAGATCAGGTATCACTTTATTAGAGATTGTAATGAAAAGAAGCTTATTCAAGTTGCTAAAGTTCATACTGATAACCAGTTTACTGATCTATTCACCAAAGCTTTTGATGTGGGAAGATTCACTTTCTTGGTCACAAGTGTGGGCATGATCAACTCTGAATGAGCTCATATTTAAAAAGTGATTGTATACCTGTTATTTGGTTGCTTTTGGTGTTTCTAATCATCTTTCTCAGGAAGTATGTTTCCTTGTTCAGACCATCACAAGCTTCAAAAAGTGTAAGTACAGTTAATACTGCTAGTGGTTAATACTACTCTCAGTTAATACTGCTAGTTAGTTAATACTGCTAGTGGTTAATACTGCTCTCAGTTAATACTGCTAGTGGTTAATACTGCTTATGTCCCGAATTGTATAAATACACTCTTTGCCCGCCTAAAAGCTCATAACGACTCTTTGATTACTATTCATCTTCTCTCTAACCCTTTTTCTCTCAAGCACCAAGTGTTTCAGTCCATAATACTCAAGCTCGATGGCAACTATGGCGTTCATTGATGAACATAATGAGATTGCAATGCTACAAAAGCCGAAGCAGGCTGATGGATTTCACCAGATAGTCGATTTTCTCAAGACAAGCCATATTGCGTATGCTCTTACAGTGTCTCCAACAATCTACATAGAGCACCAGAGACAATTTTGGGCGAATGCCACTGCTGTTGCAGAAAATGGTGTGCAGTTAATCAAGACAAGGGTGTGTGACAAACCCTTGTCAGTTTCTGAAGAGGTGATTCGCATCTGTCTACGACTAGACGATGCTGCAAGTATTACCTCTATTCCTAATGAGGACTTGTTCTCCAATCTTTCAAGAATGGGGTATGGAGGCCAATTGGGTGGTTTCAAATTCTCAAAAGCTAAATTTTATACCCAATGGCGTTTTCTTGTTCATACTCTTATGCATTGTATTTCCAAAAAGACTACTGGCTTGAGTGAGTTCAGTGGTAACATTGCTTATGCTTTGGTTTGCTTGGTCACGGCCAGAAAGTACAATTTTTCAAGAATGATTTTCAATGACCTTGTGTCAAACTTGGGAAATAAAAAGAGTTTCTATATATACCCAAGATTTGTCCAGGAAATTGTAACCAATGAATTGACGGATATGCCTCAATTTGATGAGGTATATGTACCTAAAATCCCCAAAGGCAAGGTCTTTTCAAATATGAAGAGATCTCCATTGGACTCGGAAGGAGTTGACACCCCATTGTTCTCTACAATGATTGTGGTGTCCCACAATCCAGAAGGTATGGCTTCAGGGTCAAGGCCCTCATTAGACCATCCCACTGAAAGCCAATCCCAACCTTCAATCACCATATCAATCCCACAGTCCCTTATTCAAAAACCAACTTCTCCAATCACCAATACCTACATCAGGAAAAAGGTAAAGAAGGCTCCTTCCCTTCTTGTACCTTCACCCACAGAGCCTTTAAGCCCTCTAATGGAGAATTATCCATTAGAGAATATATATATAGGGAAACCACAGGGGTGTCTCCCAACCCCAAGGAGGTGCTCACTGAGGAGATGAATGAGCATATGGGTGCAAAGGCTGCCACTACTCCATCTAGCACAAAGGAGGCCAGTGGTAACATCAATAAGACCTTCCCCATGGCAACTTTCGGTGAGCAATCATCCAAAGGTCCCAGGTGCGAAGAAACCAAGGGGGTAGCAGGTGCTTCTGCTAGGCAGAAGACCTCTACTACAAAAAGATCCAATGATCCTCCAAAGGTGGTAAAAACACCCAAAGGAGGTGAGGACAGTTATGACTATAATGAATTGATGGAAACTATGGGCAACATCAATCTGGATGTAATCAAGCAAGGCAAAGACATAAAAGAGATGCAACTGGTAATTCTGTCTCAACAAGTACAGATTACCAAACTGAAGAAAATGGTGAAGAGATTGGTACAGAAAAAGAAAAGGAAACAGTTTGTGCTCAGAAGAAGGAAATCAGTGGATGATTCTCCCAAAAAGGGGGAGTCAGAAGCTGAGTTCAACATGGAAGATGTTACAGATAAGGGGGAGAAATATGGAGTTGAGGGGGAGTTTGATGGTGTTAGTGGAGATAAGGAAAAAGATTCAGAGTTTGTACAAGCAGCAGAAACAACAAGCAAAGCAGCAGTAAAAGAGAAAGCAGTAGAAACAGAAACTGTTAATACTGCTGAACTAAATGAAGCAGCAGAAATGGTACAAGAGGTATTAACATACCTTCTTAGCAGCAATGTAGAAGAACTTGAGACAGCTGAAGCATTAATCAAAGCTAAACATGACACTCCTAAGGTCACTTCAAAGACCAAAGGAGTTGTCATCAAAGACAATGTTGAAGTTATCAAGAAGGTTAGTGTTGATAAAGTGAAAAGCAAGGACAAAGGCAAAGCAAAGATGGTGGAATCTGATCAACCAATTAAAAAGCAAAAGTTGGTTGAGTCAGATGAAGCATTGGCCAAGAAGATTCAGGCTGAAATTGAGCAAGAAGAAAAGGTTCAAGTGGAAAAAGACAGGGAGATGGCAAAAGCTCTGGCTGCAGAACTTAATGAAGCCTATCAAAAGAGTCTTGCAACAGAAATAGCAAAGAAGAAAGCTACAACTCTAAAGAAGCATGGAATGATCAGAATGGGGGCAAAGAAGAGACAACCTTCACAGACCTTCCTTGGCACTCAAGAGAGAAAGAAAATGATTAATTTTCTCAAAGGTGCTGTGGGAGTTAAAAAGGAAATGTTCACAAAGATGTCTTTTGAACAAATCAAAGGTCTGTATGAAGCTGAGATGACCAAGTTACAAGGAAATGACAGAGCAAGAGTTGAAGCAGAAAAGAAGATGAAAGAAAGACATGCTCTTCTAATTCAAAAACCTTTCCCTGATGAGCAAGAAACACCAAGGAAGGAAGCTACTCTAGGTGAAAGTCTGAGAACTTTAAAAAGAACAAAAATGATGGCTAGGAGAATATCAGTCAAGAAATCTAGAGTGGATAAGGGAGAAGCTGAGAAAGAACAGAGGGTAGCTGAAGAAGAAGGGGCACCTAAGTCTGTTGAACAGAAAGAACCATCAAGTACTGCTGATGTGAATCTGTACATGGTAATGATGGACAAAGTGCCTGAGCCTATCACAGTTGAACCTGTTGGTGTTAATCCTCCAGAGATCATTCACTGGGATACACTGGTAGTTGATGGAAAAGAGTATATCAGGCTCAAGAGAAAAGATGAGAAGTATGAAGTATATCATACTTGGGCCAAGATTGTCAGAACATGTTCCAGATCTGATCTAGAGGAGATGTTTGAAGTAGGAATGAAATTGTATGCTGATCAACTAAAAGATCCAGGGATACCAATCACAAAACTTGTGATTGAGTATCTATGTATGTTGTTCAAGCCAGAAGAAGTGAAGGATATTATCAGAAATGTGTTTCAAACAGTTAACAACTAGACTCTATATGAAACTAGTGGAGTATATGCACTGACTATGGATACAAATCACATAGAATACTTCCTAGAAGATAAAGTTTACAACCACAGCAGATTAAAGCTGCATGCTATGTTAAAGAAAAAGCTTGGTTGTGCACCAGATTCAGAAATGGCAAGGTATTTGATCCTAAGAACAATTAATCAAAGTTTGGGGTTGAATGCTGATACAGGGATATGAATAATGGAGTTTTGGGAGCATCTGAAGAACTTGACTTCTCTTCCTAAAAGTCAAGTTAGGGGGAGATTGTTGGGAACTGAAAGAATTGCTTTAGTATGGTTACTACTGCCAGTACAATATGATTACTACTGCTAATAGATTTAATACTGCTAGTAGTTAGTACTGTTGGAGTTAGTACTGCCAGATCAAAGTTAATACTGCTGAATGATATTAATACTGCTCATGAATTTAGTGTTGCTTATGAGATGAAGGCTTCGTATGGCAAGGATGACAGATTTATTGACTGAAGATAATCATGGAAAGTCTTGGAGATAACTATGGAAGATTATATTGAAGATCTTTTATTTTTTTTGTAATTATCTTTTATCTTCAGTATATGTATAGAATAGTTTTGTAACATCAAGTAAGAAAATTTTCTGAGTTTTTGCTTCATAGAGAAAATCAACCTCAAGGTTTAGAACCCTAGTTCTAGAGAAGTAGAATTCGTATTGGTGAGCCTGTTCATCAATATTGAGGTTGTGTGTGAAATCTTGTAGCTTTAAATCATTCAATAAAGTTTACAATTTGTGATTTCTGATTCACTGTTTCATTGATCTTTGAATATTAAAGTGTTATTCCGCAAACTCCTTTAATATTGTTTCTGAGTGTTTTTCTTGTTAAGAATTAAGATCCTGACAGTTTTGTAAAATATTCAAGATGATGGCACCTACACTTCATTTTCACCTCCTTGTCAAGATTGGAATGACACGTTTATAAATACATTCGACCAATCATGGGAGGGGAATTTTGATTATTCATGTGATTTTCAAGGGGGTGATCCTCATTATGAATTCACGTCCTTTGTTTCCAAATACCCACCCGAGAATGTTTTTGAACAACCCTTGGGTGTGGCCAAGCCTTCTTTACTTTCTAAGACGACTTGAGACTAGTAGGCAACACTTGGGTGTGGCCATCATTACTAGCTCTTAAGCTTGGTCACTTAAGTCGAGGCTTAAACTCATCGTTGATAAGCTGATCACTTTGAAGTGTTAATATTAAATCTTGACCTCGAGAGAGGGGCGGATTCGAAATACGGCTTAAGGGATGCACAAGGATTTGAGAGAGTCTTTGATAACCACGTAGAGATATGGGTTTTTCATGATTTATTATGGTTCAAACGTCGGAGGAGATTTATATCACAAAGAGATTTGGGTGTAAATCTCCGTACCGGTAGAACTTGATTTATTTTAACGTAGTTAAATTGGCAAGATTAAGAGTTGTAACGATGGAAACTTTATGGGCATTTTGTAGGACCAGTCTTTAAAAATTCACTTTCGAGAGATCGAGCTTTTTATAAACACTTCGTGCTACAAAGTAACTAACCATTTTGTTACTACGTAAATCTCAAGGAAAACTTACACCTATACCCATTTTAGTTTCTTATTTGTTTAGTTTTCGTTGTTAACAACCCAAAACTCGCTCCCAAAAATATTTTCTTCTTCTCTCACTGAAATCGGTGTATTCTCGACTTAGTACTCGAAACTTTGAAGTCCAATCCCTGTGGATACAATCTCGGTATATTTACCACTTTATTACTTGTAGCGATCATAATTTCGGTGTATACTTGTGCTGTTATTGTGGCCTATACGGTTTTCCGCTACCAAGTTTTTGGCGCCGTTGCCGGGGATTGGCGTATTTTTCAGAGTTTCTTGAGTTAAGTTGAGTTTTTCATTGATTTTTCTTTCACCATAATGGATGGTTTTAGTTGGGATGCCCCATATTTTAATTGTAACACCCTGAATTTTGGGATTGGGTGAGAAGTTGACCTTTACCCAAAGTTCAAGGGGGCAAAGTGTAACTTGGGTTATATATATAGAAATCAAATTTGAGATATTTCTGATATCTCATTTGATCTGATCTCATATCAAAGAAGCCAGAGAGAAAGAAGAGAAGGAGAAAGAGCAGTAAAAAGTGATCGACTGATTCGGACAATCGAGGTACGAATCTAGCTTAATGCTTTGATCTAAATGCTTTTAGCCGCGTAGAATCTCGTTGTGAAGGTTTTAAACCGTTCCATTTTGAGATCTGTGTATTTCTCATTTTTGGATCTAGGTCTGCGTCGATTTGTTCTTGATGAACAAGACGACTAGATGAGCAAGGACCGATGGGTCGTTCGACCGGTGGGTCGTTCGACCGGTGCCCTTCGACCGGTGGGTTGTGTTTGATCGAAGCCTGTTCGATCGAGAGTGTTCGACCGAATGGTTGTGTTCGACCGGAGGTCGTTCGACCGGGGGGGGGGGGTCGCCCGACCGATGTAGTTGTTCGACCGGTGTGGTCCTTTGACCAGTTTAGGTTCTGTTAAGTTGTTAGCTTCTGTGTCTTTGAGTCCTATTCAAGTAACGAGAGGTTTATCTGTATTTCGACTTACCGATTCTTTCAGTGTTATCATAGGTAGCGCTCGTTAAGAAGAAGGAAACAGAGGTGAGTTCCTACTATCATTTTAAACGGTATACATATCAAAAGTTACCTTTTTGATCTCATCTTATTTTAAACGTAAAATGATGTTTTACCTGTACATTTATGCGAAAGAAATATTCAAAGGAACTTCTTTTAAATGGTTTTCATTCTTACCAGAAGTTGAACTGGGAATAGCATTTTGTTTATAAAAATGTGTTTGTAACCATATGTTTATTTATGGTTGGTCACATATGTTGTTGTGACGAGTCCTTACCATTACTAGTGGATCCCTAGGTTTTGAGTAGACTGTAATGTTGGGATGTTACATTCCCCAGAATTGTAGCTAGGGATCACTTGTTCCTTAAGGGCAACTTGGTACGGTTATGTGAGGCCGGATACTAGCCATGGTTCATAGTGATCCTAGCGAAGGAGTATACCTTGGTTTTGCGCTTGGGGCTTGATCTCACGTTGAAGCAAGGACTTTGTGATTCGTATCCGCGGACTTCAGGTGGTTTAGCTCATAACTCGGATTGTTGGCCTAACTTTGTGTTACGCCACGATCCTTGGTAAAATATTTGTTTTCGGTCCTTTTGTGGTATGTTTATAACGAAAAAGCCCGATTGTGGCGAGGACCTAAATTGTAAACTTAATCTCTTTGGAAATGTTATCTTGATGCAAATTTTTTATCTTTTGAGCTTCATAAACTGTATGTTCTCACCAGGCTTTAAGTCTGACACTTTTTCTCAAATGGTATGTGTATCAGGTTTCCATTAGCGGTGGGTTGCCGGGGTTTTTGGAGAGACGAGTTTTGAGTCTCAAGGTTTTTGGGATTGATTAGTATTATTGTTGGGCATTGTTAAGTCCCATTCTTTTGATGAAATCCTTGTATAGGATTGTATAGTCTGGAGGACTGATCCCATTTATGAAAAGTTATGGTTTTACATTCGTTTATCAGGCGTTGTTATGGTTTTACATTCGTTATAGCTCCTAAGATGGGTTAGTATTAGAGTCAACGGAAAGTACGTTTATCAGGCGTTGTAATGGTGGTGACAAGAACCGTTATGTGTTGTATGTTCATAATTTCACTTAGCTAATGTTATTATGAGGATATTGTACGTAAGAGTCCTTGATTTGCTGTTGATATGACAATTGATAATGTGATAGTACGTTTTCCTTTCGTGTTTTTCCTATCTCTCTCTTATCTCTTTCTTGTTCTGTGAAGTATTCAGCATGGTGAATACGCGTGGTAGACCGCGTACTCGTGTTGACGGTCTGGAAGCGACAGCCTCCACAGCTGATCAGCCGGAAGGAGTTGAGGTTGTCGTGCGTCCGCCAGTTCAACAAATACTAGGTGGGGGGCCAGAGGTCATTCCGCGTGTGGACCTGGCTTCGTCTCACCCAGTTATCGGGGATGCTAATCCCCAGTCAGAGTTGTTGGCCAGCGTGATGTTGACAATGAGAGAAGAGATGGCTAAGCAGCAAGAGTTTCTGCTAAAAGCAATGGAGGACCGCGACGTGAACCATCGGAGAAGTGAGACGGTGGTGGAGAACGTCGTAGTAGGTTCTGGTGATGATGGTATAAGGGTCACGGCAGTAGAGCGCAGGAGTTCTGAAGCTCCGGGGAACAGGAAGAGTTGTTCCTATAAGTCCTTTCTGGGCTACGGACCGCCAGAATTCTTCGGTTCTGACGACCCGGTGGTGTGCGTTAAGTGGATCCGAGCGGTTGAGCAAGCTTTTGGCTCTTCCGAATGTGGTGATGATCAGAGGGTTCGGTTTGGTACCCAATTGCTGAGGGATACTGCACTCATCTGGTGGAATATCATCCAATCCACTCTATCTCCGGAAGTACTGGCTCAGTTGTCGTGGGCCGAGTTCAAGAAGAAGCTGCTAGAGGAGTTTTGCAACGAGAGGACCATGGACCGAATTGAGAAAGAATTCCGGTCCTTGGTGAAGGGAAGCCTGACGGTGAGGGAGTACACCCGTCAGTTTATGGAGAAGCTGGGTCTGGTGGGGCACGCCGCCCCAACAGAGAAAGACAAGATGAAAGCTTATCTCAACGGCTTGCCTGCGGACATGCAATCCATGGTCCATAATTTCAAGGCTTCTAGCCTCCGAGAGATGGTGGAAGAAGCTCAATTTATGGAAGAGATGTTCGCGAAGGGCAAATATGAGAAGGCAGTGGTGGTGCCTGAAAAGAGAAAGTGGGAGAACAGTTCCGTACCTCCCAAGCAGACCCGACCTTTTGTCGGAAACCGCAACTTCAACAGTTATCAGGAAGCTAAGTGGTGCCCGAGGTGTCAAACCAAGCATCACGGTAACTGTTACAACAATTCTCAAGTTTGCTATAAGTGTGGGAAGCCCGGTCATACTGTCAGAGATTGCCCGGTCAGTGGAATCGTCTGTTACGAGTGTAAGGCACCGGGGCATGTAAAGAGAGATTGCCCGAAGCTTGTGTCGGGTAGCGCGCCAGCAAGGAAGGAGAACCCTCCGAAGGTTCAGGGCTGAGCTTTTCAGATGACGGACGAAGAGGCTAAGGCATCCGCTGATGTGGTATCGGGTACTTTTCTTATAAACTCAGTACCTACTCATATTTTATTCGATACGGGTGCTAGTTTCTCTTTCATATCTGAATTTTTCCGTCAGAAAATTGCTATGACCACTACTAGACTTGAGGATGCATTAGTGGTAGAAATAGCCGATGGTAGTCAAGTTCTGATCCACGAGGTGCTGAAGCAGTGTACTCTTAGTATCGAAGGGAGAGAATTCCCGATCGATCTGCTACCAATGTCAATCGGGGGTTTTGATGTTGTAATCGGTATGGATTGGTTGTCAAACAATCAGGCCGAGTTCGTGTGTTCCAAAAAGATGATTCGACTTCCCAACCCCTCTGGAGAGGTCGTGGTCATCTATGGCGAAAAGAGAAAGGGTGAAGTGGCAATAATCACAATGGCAAAAGCACGCAAGTGTTTAGTAAAAGGATGTTCGTCTTTCCTAACCTATGTGATCGATGCCAAGTTAGAGAAGTCCAAGCTGGGAGATGTGAAGATCGTGCGGGAGTATCCAGATGTCTTTCCAGACGACTTTCCCGGGTTGCCGCCCGATCGTCAGGTAGAGTTTCGGATTGATCTTGTGCCAGGCGCTGCACCGATCGCTAAAGCACCTTATCGTTTAGCGCCATCGGAGATGCAAGAGATGGTAGCACAACTCCAAGAGCTTTTTGAGAAGGGATTCATAAGACCGAGTTCGTCACCTTGGGGAGCTCCGGTCTTATTTTTCAAGAAGAAGGATGGCACAATGAGAATGTGCATCGACTATCGTGAGTTGAACAAAGCTACAGTGAAGAACAGGTATCCGCTTCCGAGAATAGACGACTTGTTCGATCAACTTCAAGGAGCGGGTTGTTTCTCCAAAGTCGACTTACGATCAGGCTATCACCAAGTGAAGGTGAGAGAAGAAGATGTTCTGAAGACGGCTTTCAGAACGCGTTACGGCCATTACGAGTTCCTTGTAATGCCTTTTGGCCTGACGAACGCACCAGCGGTGTTTATGGACTTGATGAATAGAGTGTGTCGACCATACCTTGACAAGTCGGTCATTGTATTCATTGACGACATACTCGTGTACTCCAAGAGTGAGACAGAGCACGAGCAGCACTTGCGTGAAGTTCTGGAAGTGTTGAGAAAAGAGAGATTGTACGCCAAGTTTTCCAAGTGCGACTTTTGGCTGAAAGAAGTACAATTTCTGGGGCACGTAGTCACTCGGGACGGAGTGAAAGTAGATCCCTCCAAGATTGAAGCAATGATGAATTGGGAGCCTCCTAAGAGTCCGTCAGAGATCCGAAGTTTCTTGGGTCTGGCGGGATACTACAGGAGATTCATTCAAGACTTTTCGAAGATCGCTTCTTCCTTGACAGTTTCGACTCGGAAGAATGTAAAGTTTAAATGGGCAGAGGCCCAAGAGAAGGCGTTCCGGATTCTTCAGAAGAAGTTGTGTGAAGCTCCAATCTTATATTTGCCTGAAGGGTCGGAAGATTTCGTGGTTTACAGCGACGCTTCAAAGATGGGATTGGGTTGTGTGTTGATGCAACGAGGCAAGGTAATCGCTTATGCCTCGAGGCAGCTCAAAATACACGAGCAGAATTATCCAACTCATGATCTGGAGTTAGCAGCGGTGGTGTTCGCTTTGAAGCTTTGGCGACACTACCTCTACGGCACGAAGTGTACTCTTTACACTGATCACAAGAGCCTGAAGTATGTCTTTGGTCAGAAAGAGCTGAATATGAGGCAAAGGCGGTGGCTCGAGTTGTTGAAAGATTATGACTGTGAATTGCTTTACCATCCCGGTAAGGCGAACGTGGTGGCCGATGCGCTAAGTCGGAAGGACTATAGCGGGAGTATTCGGGCTACCCATTCAAGAATCGAGCTAGTGTCTAGTCTTGTTGAGAAGATCAAGACATCTCAGATGGAAGCATTGTTAGAAGAGAATCTCAAAGAGGAAGTCATGACAAAACAGCGTTTACTCTTAACGGAAGATAGCCGTGGGGTAAAACTATTCAGCGGTCGTGTGTGGGTGCCAAAGGTTGGGGGAAACCTTGAGCTGTTGCTAGAAGACGCACACAAGTCCAAGTATTCCATTCACCCGGGAAGTACGAAGATGTACAGGGACTTGAAGTTGCACTATTGGTGGCCGGTGATGAAGCTTGATGTGGCACGTTACGTTGTGCGTTGTGTGACGTGTTCGCAAGTTAAGGCCGAACATCAGAGACCGTATGGGAGTCTTCAGTCTTTAGAGATTCCCGAGTGGAAGTGGGAGCATATCACCATGGACTTCGTGACGAAGTTGCCTAAAACTCTTCGGGGACATGATACCATCTGGGTGATAGTGGATAGATTGACGAAGAGCGCTCACTTTCTGCCTATGCGCGAGACTTTACCGATGGATAAGTTGGCGAAGCTTTATATCGATGAGGTGGTCTCGAGGCATGGAATACCTTTGTCGATCGTGTCGGATCGCGACAGTCGGTTCACTTCGAACTTCTGGGATGGGTTTCAGAAAGAGCTTGGTACGCGAGTTAAGTTGAGTACGGCTTACCATCCGCAGACCGACGGACAGAGCGAACGAACAATCCAAACCTTGGAAGACATGTTGAGGTCTTGTGTCATCGATTTCGGGGGTAGTTGGGACTCTCACTTGCCTTTGGTGGAGTTCGCTTACAACAATAGATACCACTTGAGTATTGGGATGGCACCTTTTGAAGCACTGTATGGGCGAAAGTGTCGGACTCCCGTGTGTTGGCTAGAAGCGGGAGAGAAGCAGTTCGCCGGACCTGAAATCGTGCAAGAGACTTCCGATAAGGTCAAGTGTATTAGAGAGAGGATGAATGCGGCTCAAGATCGTCAGAAGAGCTATGCCGATAAGAAGAGGCGACTGATGGAATTCCAAGTAGGCGACCGCGTTATGCTTAAGGTATCGCCATGGAATGGCATCATACGGTTCGGAAAACGTGGGAAGCTGAGTCCTCGTTTCCTCGGACCTTTCAAAGTACTTAAGCGTGTAGGGTTGCAGGCCTAACTTTGTGTTACGCCACGATCCTTGGTAAAATATTTGTTTTCGGTCCTTTTGTGGTATGTTTATAACGAAAAAGCCCGATTGTGGCGAGGACCTAAATTGTAAACTTAATCTCTTTGGAAATGTTATCTTGATGCAAATGTTTTATCTTTTGAGCTTCATAAACTGTATGTTCTCACCAGGCTTTAAGTCTGACACTTTTTCTCAAATGGTATGTGTATCAGGTTTCCATTAGCGGTGGGTTGCCGGGGTTTTTGGAGAGACGAGTTTTGAGTCTCGAGGTTTTTGGGATTGATTAGTATTATTGTTGGGCATTGTTAAGTCCCATTCTTTTGATGAAATCCTTGTATAGGATTGTATAGTCTGGAGGACTGATCCCATTTATGAAAAGTTATGGTTTTACATTCGTTATATTGTCAGGTTTCCAGGTTTTAATTTACTCTGATTTTTGAGGTGTTACATTAATACCTCCGATTATTCATGGGAACAACATCCTAACTTTTTGGCAAATATTCAAGATGATGGCACATACCCTTCATTTTCACCTCCCTATCAAGATTGGAATGACACGTTTATAAATACATTTGACCAATCATGGGAGGGGAATTTTGATTATTCGTGTGATTTTCAAGGAAGTGATCCTCATTATGAATTCACGTCCTTTGTTTCCAACTACCCACCCGAGAATGTTTTTGAACAACCCGAACCATCTATCTCTTTTGAAACTTTTTCTCCAAGCTTAACGGAAAATTTTACAACATTTTTGAGAAATTTCACATCCTCTTTTGAAGCCTTGAATACTAAGATGGGACAACTAGTCGACGAGTTGAAAAATCAAAGTAGAGGTCCCTTACCAAGTGATAATGAAAAATCAAAATGTGTTGGTAAGGATGAGAGTGATGTTGAGAAAGAGTTGGAGATTTTTGAGGCAAATTTTGAGCACATGAGCAAGCCTTCTTTACTCCCCAATAGTGAAGAGGTGCTTCAAGATGCTAAAATTCCTAACTTAATGATTTTTGTTCATGTTGTGCAACCTTCTTTTTGTGATCACAATGTTCCTACAGGGATCATGCCATGGATTGTTGGGAGGATTTGTGTGATCAAAAGTTCAGAAAGTTTGTCTAGATCATGTTCTTTGGATGGTGGACTTGTTGGAAGAAGCTTTGGGATGGTGGAGATGGTTATTATCTTGAAACTACTCCACTTTTGGAAGATGCACTCATAGGGTGGTGAATCGCATCCTACATAACCTTGATGCAAACTCATTGAAAGTCCAAGATCTCTAAATCTTTAGAGAGAGAAAGTAGGAGCGCCAAATGTAATCAGATCTATTCAATGTAAGTGTCAAAGTTACAAGAACAAAGGTCTAAGGGAACTTAAATACCCCTAGCCTTAACAAAACAGATTACACCAACAAGAACAGTCTAGGCTAGAAAATAAATACAATGATTACTATAAAAATAGATCTAACAATCTCCCCCTTAGTAATCATTGGCGCTGTGGTCTTCAAAAACAATCTTCTAAAACAGCATAGACAAACCAGGAGACTTTGGAGAATCACTGATGCTCTTCTCTTTGACGAAGTCTATTCAGCCCGATTAACACTTCTAAATGACGCAGAGTGGAACGGAAATTCAATCTCTCTTGAATTGTATCTAAAGTCTTCTGGAGAAGTCGGATTTCATCATTATCAAGCAGAAATGCATTACCTCTTGTTTCCAAAAATCTTCTTTAGCCTCCTTCAGACGTTGCTCCAACTGAAGCTTAATCACCTTTAAAGTTCCATCAGAGTAATGAGCAATTTCTTCAAATCAGAGAAAGCATTTTTCATTTGAGCCATTCTTGTACACAACTCCATATGGATCTTCAACTATGGTGAGAAGGGGATAAGACTCTAAGTTTGGCAAGCTTCGGTTGGGACTTTGAAGATTAACAACAGGCTGAAAACTTTCTATGGCCATCTGGAAATCAAAAACTCGGAAGAATCGGATTTGTCGTCGAATGAATCTTTTGATGACGAACAAAGCTTGTGAAACATCCTATGATTTATGATAGAGATTCCTGAAGTGGTCATATAAGAACTCAATGTCATCTATAGAAAGGTCAGCGAAGTCTGCCTCTGAAAAGATATACCGCCTGCAGTCTCTTCTTTCAACTTCAAAGTCAGGATACCAGATATTCACAAACTTGTTGATTGTGACACTGATGACTCGAACAATCAAGTGTGGAGAAGAAACGGTATTATTCCTTTTGCGCTGGCACTTAATGAACATTAAGTATTCATATTGATAGGCATCTGACTCTTTCTCTACTCCAACAACTGCATAGATGATAATTGGCCTTCTTCTAGAAACAAAAATGTTACTTTGAGTATCTTCTAGAAAAGTTGTTCTTAGTCTTGAAGCCATGTACCTCTGTTGCAAACTTCTCTGTCTCTATTGTCTAGATAAAGCTGGTCCTTCTTCTAGAATAGACGGTGGAATCACAGGATCAGAAGGTGGAACATCAGCTTGTGCTCTTGACGACTGACCAACTTCAAATGAACTTGAAGGAATAGTGATAGTCGGAGCTGAACTAGAAGCAGGAGTAGATGTAGCTTTAGCAATTTCAGGAACCTCACCATGAGCAGGAAGATCACTGTATAACATTTCTGCCTCTTCTTCATCTTTTGCATCCATGAACACTGAATCATCTTCTGTATCAGAAATGATAATGATGTCATCACAATCTTCTATCCTCACTTTACATAATTTTTCATACTTAGAATCATCATCATCATCTGAATTAATTTCAATAATGTTCGAAAAGAAAGACTTCATATCAGATACAATTTCATCATTAGCAACTACAACTGGATTAGAAACAATGTCTGGATCTTCATAAACCACAATCTGCTAGTTTTTCTCTTTGTTCTGCTCAGAAACTTTGATAAAATCAGACATTGAAAAAGAATCAACCCTATCAATCAACAAATTCACCAAGTCATTAACATTGCAATCTTCAACATTTTTGGCATTTTGTTCAGATCCACCAACTGCTTCTTCTTGAGTTTGATTAGCTCTCTCTGAAGAAGTTCCTTCCATTCTTGGTCTCTTAGCCATCTCCCCCTCATGGCCTTGATGATCGGGATCATCTTGGTCATGTCGGCGCTTAAGAGACGGACCGGCCTCTGTTCTGCAACTTTGTTGAAGATTATCAAACCGGTTAGCAAAATCAGAAAAAGATTGAGTCATGAAAGACCTTAATTCTGCAAAACTAGTTTGAACTTCTAATATGAAAGAATGGAATTCATCAGATAACGCTGTAATCCTGTCAGAATCAGATAAAGGCGCTTGAGGCGGTGAAGGTTGGAAATTTCTCAGAAGAGAAAGCAGATCCTGATCTTGATGTTCTGGCGGAGACATGGAAAGAAGACGTGCATACAACAAATCAGTTAATTCAAAAATAGACAGATCATGCAAAGAAGACCTGGAAGCTGTAGCAGAAGGAGTTGATGAGGAGAGTCCAACAGACACAGTGAATATGGGAGGAGTCGGTAGAGAAACTATTGGTGAAGTTGTAGAAACTAGGATAGATGAAGAATCTCTGATAATAACACCAGTAGGTTTTCTGAAGGGAATCTCTGGAGGAATTAGAGACGGATCAATCTCAGGCATCTTGCCTTTGAAGAATGTCTTCAACTTTTGAATTTGTGCTTCCTTTTCTGCATCCATTCTCTCTGATAACTGACGAATGACATCGTTCAAAGTAGAAGATTTGTCGGAAGAAACGCGAGCTTGATCAAAAGAAAGCTCTACAGCTGAAACTGTTGTAGACTGAATAGCCGCAAGCGAAGTTGCTGGAGCTTGACTTTGTACCAAAGTTGAGGCTTGATCAAATGTTGTATCCAATTCATCTACTTGAATACGAGCAACAGAAGGATTAACAAGAACAGAATCATCTTCAGAAACAACTTTTGTTGAAACATCAACTTCTGGTTCCTTGGAATGTCTTGCATAGACCCGAAGACTTGGTTGATCAGCATCATCACCATCATCACCCTCAGAATCATCATCATGCACATCTTCATCTCTAACAAAATTATCACCAATATCGACATCTCTATCACCATCACCAGCAGAAGCATCAACAGCAGCATCAGAAGAATCAGAAATATCATGGACAGAAACAGCAGGTTCAGATTGAATAGAAGCAAGTACATCATCAATATGTTGAGTAGAAACAGTTGCTTGAACCTCTTGATCAGCAACATTTACTTCAACTTCTTGTTCAACAGCGGTTTCAACTTCAACCGCTTTGTCAGTACCAGCTACTTCAACTTCAATCTCTTGAGTAGCAGCAGCTTGGTGTCATGAGAAGGCTCATCTTGTGCAACCTCCATAAAGTCATTCTCCATGCAATACTCTATGATGCTATCATCAATCATATCGGCGTAGTTCGCAATTAAGGCATATGGAATAGTCATGGAGTAGTTGAATGACTGCTTCTGTTTTTTAATGTAGAGCATCTCTGTGTCTAGAATCGTAAACGCTTGTAGGAAAGAAAGGAATCATACTGATCAATTTGAAGATCAAAGCGGTGCGAATGAGCCAACTCATTCTTGGTAATAGTGTGTCAGGCCTGCTGAATGTATACCTCTGGGACATCAGCGCATGATGTAAGAGTCTGTGCAAGTGGATAATCTTTGAGAATAGCACGAATGACTGGATGAATTTTGATTCTGTCAAAATCCACATAGTAGTTGTTCGGCTTGTAAGGTAGGATGTACATCAATGATGGAAAGACGTCGTTCGGAGTACGGCGTGAAGTAGACAGATTCGCTCCGACCGAAGGAACAGATGGCATCGGCGTATCATGTGATGCTTGATCAGATGGATCCTCGCGAATGACATTCTCGTCTTAGATCATGGGATCAGTATGGGTATGAGAAGACATTTGAAGACCTGTAAAACAAAAACGAAGAAAAATTAAACAAAGTAAGAAAACTGAAAATTTGAAAAATTTTCCAAGTCTGGTTTGCGCATCTAGTTAGATACGCAAAGGGAGGTTTGCGCATTGAACGTGATACGCAAAGGACAGTTTGCGCATCATGCATGATACGCAAACTTCAGTTTGCGTATGCAGTTCAGTACGCAAACTAAGGTTTGCGTGTTGAATATGATACAAAAACTAGACCTGAAAAAAAATTTCAACACAACACAAGGTTTGCGGATCACTATCCAAAGTGTTACGCAAACAAAACTTGAACAAACACAAACACTGAGACAACACAAGGTTTGCGGATCACTAAGATTACGCAAAGCACACTTTGCGTATCCAACAGGTTACGCAAAGTGGACTTTGCATATCCTAAGTGTTACGCAAACTAATAAAATCAAACACACAACAAAACACTGAGGTTTGTGTATCAAGTGTGACACGCAAAGTACACTTTGCATATCCAACGGGATACGCAAACTGGACTTTGCGTGTCCTGTTGGATGCGTAAAGTAGACTTTCCGTACAAGACACTTGATACGAAAACCTAGGTTTTCGGGAATTTCGAACCGAAAAACATAAAAGACCAAAATTAAACCTATTAAACGCAAAAATAGTGTGAAAGAAGTCTTACCTGATATTCGAAAATGGTATCTAAACAAAACCCAATACTCGATATGAGCAAATAAGCTCGAATCTGATGATTTTAGAGAAGATGAATAGTAAAAAAACGAGAAACACAGTAAGAAACCAAACTATAAAATCGAAATCAATCGACAAACAATGGAATGCTAAACAAAACTACAAACAAACAAAGTAAATTTTATGAAAACAAACCTGAATCGAAGCACAAATCTGAAATCAAATAAGAGGAGATAAATCGGTGCACAGTGATAAACTTGAGAGGGAAGATGAACAGTGTAAGCAAGTGTTGAAAATGAAATGGAGCGAAAAAGAGAAAAACACACACTTCAAAACTATTTATAATATTCTAAAAAAATAAGCATGAAAAAAAATTCTAAAAATATAGTAAACTGATCAGCACAGATATTTTTACTTACAACCCCTCAAACAAAGAACATGTCAGATATACTTTACAGATTGAATCTCCCCCTTATTAATTTCTGATCAGTTCGTGAAGTAATTTGTCAGCTATTTTCACTCCCCCTAAAAAACAGACTGGTTCATAAAAACTTTTCAGATTGGCTCTCCCCCTCGAAATATGCACAGACCATTTAACAAAAATATGGATACACAACCATATAAACATCAGTGTAAAAAGAAAAATAATACTTAATATAAATTTTGAAACAACTGAACATGTAAAATTTTAAACACTAAACAAATTAAAGTCTACTCATTAAAATTTCATAGATTTATCAATCAGTTGAAATCAAGCATATGTTGTTGGATGCAAGAACAAGTATAATTGCATATCAAGTTAAGACATGTTCAGTTTCAAAAACTTCCATCTGTCTATTCAGTGTGCTCGCATGTGAACTTCGATTAGCTTCAAGAAAAATGCAGTTCTAAAAAATATTATAGAAAACTTTGCATGTACTAACACTAAGCCATCAAAAATTAAGACTTTCACAAATTTACAGGTTTATCGCAACTCAAACATATCAACAAGTATCATGAGATGTGTGCTCATTGGCATCTTTTTAGCAGTGTGCACATTGGCATCTTCACATGAGTGTGCTCTTTGGCATCTTTTAAGTGTTGTGCACTTTGGCATCTTTTAATCAAAGAGTTCATTAAGTATAGAACATGTCGTAAACGTAACTTTCTATCTGACCCTATTGCAGGATTTGGGTCAGCCACTCCCAGACCAGTTGGCCTTAGGGTACTAGGTGTCAAACACCCCTTGGAACTTACTTTCCCGGATCAGAAAGGCTACATCACCACATCATAAACCCATTCATACCAGTAGAACATGACTTTCGATCTGGTTCTATATAAGGATTTTGGTTCGATCACTCCCAAACCAAATGACCTTAGGGGACCAGATGACAAGCATCCCACGGAACTTACTTTCCCAAACCAGAAAAGTCACAGGTACAAACTTTTTAAACTCAGAGATTTCTGTATTTTAAGAATTTATTATTAATCTCAATCACTCAGATCAACGTCTAAATGCTTAGCCCATATTTTCATTCCGATCTATACTTCTGATCATTTAGGTAGTCTAAGCAAAGTAAACTATAAAAATTCCGACTCACATATCTTTAAAGCAGTATCAAAAGCTACAAACATGTTGCTGACTTTTCAACTTTTGTAAGACTTGAAAGTTGAACATATAAAACTTTAATATAAACAAAGAACTTGTAAAAGATCCTAGACACATATTTTATTCAAAAGAAAGAAAATTTGTAAAATTGTACTTTATAGAATATAAAATTTGTATAGATTTAAACTTTTAAATTCAACATGCCAAGTTTTGAAAGCAAAAAATTGAAACATTTTTCATATAAGGCTTTTGTAAAGATATCAGCAAGTTGATATTCAGTTGGTACAAAATATAATTCAATAGTACCTTCTTCCACATGATGCTTTATGAAATGGTACCGCATATCTATGTGTTTGTTATTCTCTCAACTCCAATTTTGTGTCTTTTATTTTAGTGTGGTTTGAGTCTATTCTTTTTCGACTAGTATCAATAATATTTGGGATCAAAAAAAAAAAGAAAAAAAGAAGTCTCGTGCATCTTATATCCTTAGATTTTTTTGTGTTTCATAGTCTGAATAATCTATCCAGTCTTAGCAGATTTCTAGAACTAAACAACCAATTCCCCGGCATCCATATTGATTAAACTTTGAAACTCTATAAATGACATAGGCCTTTTTTTAAACACTTGGCCGATACACTTTTTCTTTGTTGCCTTACCCGAGCCTTTGAGTCTTACCATTCTCTCCACAATGAGAACATTGAGTATTTTAAGTTTGGGGGAGAAAACTCAAGTGTTGAAAAAAAAGAGCTAAATCCTTCGAAAAATTGGAAGGATAAAAAAAGTTATAGATATACAAATAGCTGAACTTGACACTTTGAGAAGAAAAAAAAGTTGAGTAAAACACATCAAATACATAATAGAAATATTCTTTTCTTGTGTAACCCAAAAAGACAAGTTTGGGGGAAGATGAAAAAAGTAAAGAAAGTGAGAAGCCTTAAACACCAACCATTTAAAGTCCTATGGATCTAAGTTTACAAAGTCAATTTTCATAAAATGGGTGAATTATATTTTAGCGTATGGAAATCAAATTGAAATAAAAAGAACATAGGGGAAATACTAGGAAAACTATGGATATTTTTAATTAAAGGGATTTAAGATGCAAAAATAAAAAAAAAAGATAAAAAAAAGAAAAAGAAAAGAATAAGTTGAAGATCCTATTTGTGATACTTAGTCTTGTTGTGTATTTTGTATCTTCAATTGTTTTGATTTTGTCTTTTTAGTTACTTGGGGACAAGTAACAAGTTAAGTTTGGGAGTGTGATAACTCTCATTTTGAGCGTTATTTCCACGTCATTTGTGTGAGTTTTTCTTACATTTTAGTTATGTTTCCTTTTTATTTGTTTGTGTTTTTTCCTTTTATTATTTTATTTTCATTTGGAGTTGTTGAGAATATTTTTATGGTTAAACGCACCATTTTTTGGTTAAAATTGTCATTGTTCCTCAGTGGGCACAATCTACCCACTGTGGGCACCAGAGGGACCATTGGGTACAATTGTTGTCCAACTTTTGCTAGCTGTAAATTGCTGAAATTTGCTGGATCATGTGGCTGGTATTTAAGTTAATGGTGTCCACATAATTTTTGGGGCAATCCTCACCCTTGGATTCTCAAGATTTCAAGTATAAATACAAGCTTGGGGAGGAGCATTGGAGCACACCCCTCCTCTCATCTTCCATCATCAAGAAAGCAAGAACAATATGTTCTTCATCTTCAAGCATTTACTTTCATGGTTGAAGAGATGAAGTATTAGTGTAGAATTTAATATTCGCATTTAATTTTCGTCTTTTATTTTCCGTCTTTTATTTCTCGTATTTACTTTCCGTACTTACTTTAACGCATTTAAATTTCGAACTTTACTTTCTAGTTACGTTTGTAGTTGATCTTTATTTAATGCAAGTAGTTAACAAGTATTTTTTTTTCTTAAATTTTATGTCTTTTGTTTTTATTATGAGCTAACCATCTTTTAGGTAAGGGTGTGAGACGACTTGAGACTAGTAGGCAACACTTGGATGTGGCCATCATTACTAGCTCTTAAGCTTGGTCAATTAAGTCGAGGCTTAAACTCAACGCTGATAAGGCGATCACTTTGAAGTGTTAATATTAAATCTTGACCTCAAGAGGGGCGGATTCGAAATACGGCTTAAGGGATGCACAAGGATTTGAGAGAGTCTTTGATAACCACGTAGAGATACGGGTTTTGCATGATTTATTACGGTTTAAACGTCGGAGGAGATTTATATCACAAAGAGATTTGGGTGTAAATCTCCGTACCGGTAGAACTTGATTTATTTCAACGTAGTTAAATCGGCAAGATTAAGAGTTGGTAACGATGGAAAGTTTATGGGCATTTTGTAGGACCAGTCTTTAAAAATCCACTTTCGAGAGATCGGGCTTTTTTATAGACACTTTGTGAGTCCATGATCGTTACCAGATAATCAAACAACAAAGATATAACGATTACCAACCTGATTCTGATTACAAACGCGAATTACAAAGGTTGATATGTTTACAGTTTAAGCTCACTTCTCTCTGTTCTTGAGTTTGATCGATGTGTTGGATATATGAGATTGTTGAGAGATCTAACTTAACTTAAACTAACTAAACATAATAATATCTAGATATCTAATATCTAGATATTATATTAAAAACTAATATAATAATTAACTAAATAATATCTAAACTAAATATCTAAATAATAATATCTAGATATTTAGGATAATAATAAAATACTAAAACAACTTTGACATTTATTACAAACTGACATTTGACTTAATCTCGAGAGCGACTTTTCAGCGGTAGCTTCAGATTGCGAACTTCAGTTTGGATGATCTTGAATCCAATAGATATGTGATCTAACAATCTCCCCCTTTGGATCAAGATCATTACTAAAATGATTTAGCAATCTGGTCTTCTCTTTCAGCTCAGAAGATGCAATCTCTTTCTCTCTTCAATTTGAAATAATCTCCAGGTTTAGCTTTAGGATGCTTTAGCAAAGTATCTTAAAAGAAATTTTCTCTCAGATCAGTATGTCTTTAGAACACTTTAAAGAATCTTTTCTTGTTTATCTCTTCTCTTCTCTATCTTCAGAATAGTTGGAAGAGTTCTCTAAACCTTTGATCTTTCACATTTCTTGGTAGGCTCTTCTCCCCCTTTTTGATGAAAAGTACAACGACTTCATCAAAACATATATCAAGAAATGTCTTTCATCAGGAGCCTCTGATCCGTCAATTCAAAAGATATTCATCCAGATCTTTGCAAATCCAGACAAAATAGTCGTATAACACCTGAATCAACAAATGAATCAGTTAACGTGCCTGTCAGTAACACTAAGTCACTGTGTGTAACAAATACACATTGGAAAGGAGCTTTTGTGATGTTAACTCCCCCAGGGCTTCCATTTAATCATCGAAACACCACAAAGGTAATTTCTATAAACGTTATGACAAAGAAACTAATTCCTTGTGTGTTCGTGCTTGTGATAGAAAGAATTAAGCACTTGATGATTGCTTATTAGGCTCAAAATTTGTGTAAACCACTGAGACAACAGTAAGTTAAACACAGGCTCAATGTGCATAAATGAAGTGCGAAGGTGGGGCTGACTTCCTTCTTTTCAATATCCAGATTTTCCAAATGAAAATCAGATAGCATTTGTACTGCTTCCCCTTTGAAAATGTGAAAAACTTTCTTTTTAAGAAGAAAATGAGTAGTTGGTGGGGTTAATCAAGAGTTGGCATGGGCTAGTTGCATGTTTCAATAATGATCACAAAAGAGTTATGAAACCCTAGAAATGTGGTTGTCCGACTCAGAAAAAGTTGGTGCAGAGTTTTGATATTCTTTTAACTCTGTTCTCACACCCTCTTTCTTATAAACATTTAGCTCACTGCTAACCGAACTCTCTTTTTCATGATAGCTCATTATCCAATCCACACTCATTTCTTTTTGATTTCTCACACTCAATCACTATGGATTAACTTCATGGGTAGAAATCACTGGTTAACGTGATTCCATAGAAGTTGTGTTAATTCCTAGCACACTGATCTCGTATATCCTATAAAGAATAAGTTTCTCAAAATGATTTATAATCTTGTAAGCTCATGTAGAACATTTAAAGTACACTCCCGAAATATAAAATCTTATGAAAAAATCAAGAAGTGGTTTGAACGTTTAAAAATATGTTTTCAATGATTGAAAGTTGTCCTTCTTTCAATCACATATGAGATTAAGATAAAGGAATATACCTTTAAGTGCGATCTTACATCTCATGAAGCTTAGCTTAAAGTCATAAACATATGATCGTGTAAGCTCTTCTCAAAAATTCTGCAAAAGTCTTAAGTCAAGTCAAAGAAACTTTATTCACTAATATTGAAAAGACAAAAAGCAGTAAAACAAAGAACTTCTCTTACTCCCCCTGAAATTATGCATTTGAAAAAAATTACCATTGAAAAGATATGCATTTAAAATTTCAGAAATAAATATGTACTCCCCCTTGAAGATTGATTTCCTCGTTGGAGTATCGGAGTACAATCTCTCATATCAGCATTGGAGTAAGGTCTTCTTCTTTAAAGCACGGGTTCTGATCTGTTGTAATCAGAAGCCACTTTTGACATTGATGTCCGGGTCTTAAGCTGATTTACTCAAGAACCATTCTTCTTCTACTCCCCCTTGACAGTAGGTTCCTGCAACACAGAATTAGTTTTCTTTGGTACCCACTGGTATTTGGGTCCATATGTGTTAGTCGCAGTTCGTATGGGGGTAACTGAGTAAGAACCATACCAGTAATGGTCACTCGTATTGTGAACAGGATCATGTGTACGACAATAAGAACAATAAAATTTCTTACCTGACAAACTGATTAATTTATCTCTCGTGTAAACAAAATCAGGTATACCTTTAGGCGCATTGTTCTTCTTGGCATTAGGCATATGTACACATGAGTTTTTACTTTTTAGCTCATCTTTATTCTCTTCTTCAACTGGTTTCCTGTTCTATACCAGTTCTTCTTCCTGGAAGCTTCTTCTCCTTCTTTGATGTGTACCTGAACTATCTCTATTCCTGTCATAGAAAAGATTAGTAGAATGAATCTGATTAGAAGATTTAACTGACCTTCTGAAAAGAGCAGTTTTCTAATGTGAGCTTGCGGCTGGTTTGTTAGAACCAACTGAATTATTTCTAGGTGAGTGGATTTTTGACTCTGGAGTCGTTCGCTCAGTCACCACCACCATCTTGGAAATAATATCTTGAAGCTCTTTGACCTTTGAGAATAACTGTCTCTTTCTTTGATAAGGAGATCGATCTTTGTCTCAAACTCACACTTCTTTTTCTTCTCTTTCAGGGCAAATTTAGACAATTCAGATAGCTTTGCATTAAGCTTCCTAATTGCAGCTTCAAAGGTGCTTCTCTCTTCTTCAAATCCTTTCTTAGCACCCTTTCTACCATCTAATATTTCTTTTAAGTATCCTGCAATCTTTTGTTCAATTGTCTTCTTCTCCTTGGCAAACTGATCTCTTTCTAAAATGATTACTTTCTCAAAGTTACAAACTTGTTGAGAAAGCTTTAAACTTTGAAGCTCTATCACCTTCTTCTCTTCAACACCCTTCTTGGAAAGATCTGAGAACTTTTCAAACTCATATATTATCTTTTCAAGCTCAGTGTTTGCACTCTCCAAGTCTTTTGATTTCTTCTCATTGCTCTCAACAGACTCTTGCTTCTGTATTTGAGCTTCCAGATCATAAATCTTTTTTTTTAGCTCAGAGTTCTCAGCTTCCAAAACCTTAACCTTTGATGACATTTTTGATCCTGTCATACCCTTCTCAATATGTTTCCATATCAGCTTTCCTGTAGCCCTTTCTTGATCTAATGTGAGAAAAAATCTCTTTTGAAATCTCTTCAGCCATTCCTTTTAATAGGAAAGATCGGGCTAAATGGTCAGCTTCATGTCTCTTTTTCTGCTCATCAGAGTATGCATCAAGTGTTAATTGAAGCTGAGCTGGTACTATTTCTCCATTCTCCTTCATATGAGTACAAGGTTTTGTTGGAACTGTCATTTTTCCTTCCCTCAGAGATTTTCTAATTAAATCCTTCATTTCATGTCTTTCAAATAAATCTATGAACCGATCCTTCCACTGATCATACTCTCCCCTGAAGAGTACTGGTGGTTTTGAGTCAGTTCCGATAGCGAGTGCTTCTCTGGAAGTCATTCTGTTTAGATTAAGAGAAAACTTGACAGATATGTTCGTTAATGCAAATTAAAATCAGATTAAAATTCAGAGATAAAAATTTCCAAAAATTTCCAAATTTAACCAAGTCTGGAAATGGAGGAAAAAGTCAAACTTTGCGTTTGAAGTAGCTGGCGCAAATGGGGTTTTGCGCGAGAAGAGGGTCGCACGAACTGGAAGGTTTGCACGAGTCGTGTATGGCGCAAAGCAAAAGTTTGCTTGAGATGAAGGTGGCGCAAGAATGGGTTTACGTGAGCAATGGGTGGCGCAAACTGGGGTTTGCGTTTCACTTGAGTGGCGTAAAGTTCGTCTTGCGTGAGTCTTGTTTGGCGCAAATGTGAGAGTCGACCGGACTCTTGTTCAACCAGTAAAATGTGGGTCGACCGGTACTTGGGATTTGACTGGTAAGTTGCAATTCGACCGAAACTTTTTTTAATTGATGGTCGACCGGTATGAGAAATTGGATGTGAAATTGGAGTTTTGCATGTGAAATGGAGTGAGTTTATGAAATGGACACGTGTTATTGTTGTGCATGTGGAATGAATGGACACATGCGACTTTTCAACAAACAAAATGGACACGTGTTATTGTTGTGCATGGAATAGAGTGAGTTTATGAAGGTGGTCGACCGGTATAAGGTTTTCAAGAGAGATCGACCGATTAAAAAAATGGTCGACCGGTACTAAGGTATGTGGACCGGTATAGAGTGGAGGTCGACCGATACGTTGCAATTAATTCAGGTGGGTCGACCGATACCAACCAACCTGACCTCTTTTATATCTTCGACCGGTACTAGTTTAGGAGAAGTGAGGTTCGACCGGTATACAAGATATGGACCGGTATGATGCAATGACATTTGGACCGATAGGATTAACAATGGACCGGTATATGTAATGATATCGGTCGACCGATATAGAACCTTCAACCGATATCGTTTCTTCTCCGATAAACTACCCTGCAACTCCCAAATTGACCTGCTTGGAATTCGATTTACAGCCCAATATTTTGACACTATGATCGACTTATCAACTTTAACAGATTCCAACACTTTGATTTCAAAAACAACCACAAAATGGAGTTTTTGATCTATGACACAGTGTTTATGTAAAATGAAGAACACAGAGACTTGAAAATTTGATTTTGATCTGGTAGAGGCTCTGATACCAATTGTGAGTCCGTGATCGTTACCAGATAATCAAACAACAAAGATATAATGATTACCAACCTGATTCTGATTACAAACGCGGATTACAAAGGTTGATATGTTTACAGTTTAAGCTCACTTCTCTCTGTTCTTGAGTTTGATCGATGTGTTGGATATATGAGATTGTTGAGAGATCTAACTTAACTTAAACTAACTAAACATAATAATATCTAGATATTATATTAAAAACTAATATAATAATTAACTAAATAATATCTAAACTAAATATCTAAATAATAATATCTAGATATTTAGGATAATAATAAAATACTAAAAACAACTTTGACATTTATTACAAACTAACATTTGACTTAATCTCGAGAGTGACTTTTCAGCGGTAGCTTCAGATTGCGAACTTCAGTTTGGATGATCTTGAATCCAATAGATATGTGATCTAACAATCTTCCCCTTTGGATTTCATCAATGATCGACTTATCAACTTTAACAGGTTCCAACACTTTGATTTCAAAAACAACCACAAAATGGAGTTCTTGATCGATGACACAATGTTTATGTAAAATGAAGAACACAGAGACTTGAAAATTTGATTTTGATCTGGTAGAGGCTCTGATACCAATTGTGAGTCCGTGATCGTTACCAGATAATCAAACAACAAAGATATAATGATTACCAACATGATTCTGATTACAAACGCGGATTACAAAGGTTGATATGTTTACAGTTTAAGCTCACTTCTCTCTGTTCTTGAGTTTGATCGATGTGTTGGATATATGAGATTGTTGAGAGATCTAACTTAACTTAAACTAACTCAACATAATAATATCTAGATATCTAATATCTAGATATTATATTAAAAACTAATATAATAATTAACTAAATAATATCTAAACTAAATATCTAAATAATAATATCTAGATATTTAGGATAATAATAAAACACTAAAAACAACTTTGACATTAATTACAAACTGACATTTGACTTAATCTCGAGAGCGACTTTTTAGATTGCGAACTTCAGTTTGGATGATCTTAAATCCAATAGATATGTGATCTAACACACTTCGTGTTACAAAATAACTAACCATTTTGTTACTACGTAAATCTCAAGGAAAACTTACACCTATACCCATTTTAGTTTCTTATTTGCTTAGTTTTCGTTGTTAACAACCCAAAACTCGCTCCCAAAAATATTTTCTTCTTCTCTCACTGAAATCTATGTATTCTCGACTTAGTACTCGAAACTTTGAAGTCCAATCTCTGTGGATACGATCTCGGTATATTTACCACTTTATTACTTGTAGCGATCATAATTTCGGTGTATACTTGCACCGTGATTGTGGCCTATACGGTTTTCCGCTACCACACCCCTAATAGTAGAAAAAAAATGTTTATATGTGTGGTGTTTAATTTAAATATTAAACAAATTTTATTAATTAATAAAAATAAATTTCAAATGAAAATATGAAACAGTGGGAGTAAAGTGAAATTTAACAAAAAACAACCGTTATAAAATAAGACTATTTTTTTCTTCAACTTTATTAAACTTTTTCTAATGGTAATGTAAAATAAATAAAATGCTTTAATAAATCAATAGATAAAAAATATTATTTTAGAAGATTTAAACCTAAATCTTTGAAAAAAAATATCATGTATTTATTAGTATTTTTAATGAAATTATTTGATTATTTTTATAATTAATGTTAGAACATAAATATGTTCTACTTTAGGAAGTTTAGTAAGTAATCCATATTAGTTTGTATTGGGTTTTGTAATGGGTTTGGGCTTAATGTGTAACAAGGGATGTGGGGGTATATATATAGGAATCTTGTAGTTAGTTTGTAGTTAACTTTCATTTTACAATGCAGCTCGTACGAATTCATACGCTCTTTGTAGTTTAGTTTTCTGTAATGAATAAAACTGCAGATTCCTCCCAACAAATCCTTGTTAATCTTTTTTATTCAATCAATCTTTGATCTCAGGGACTTAACAAGTGGTATCAGAGCCAAACGCAGAATCTTTCTACGCATGATCGAGATCAGATTGGACTGAAGAACAGTCACTGTGAAGAAATTTTCGAGTTCGTCAAATTGTGCTAATTTGGTTGTTAATTATTGATAAATTGGTTTTGTGGTTATAGTTGAATATTTTGGAATCAATTACATTGTTGAATTTCAATTTATTTGGACGAATTGATCGATTTTGAGTATTTTTGTTTGAAACATTCTATTCGCTGTGGTTGAGATCGAATTGTGCTATAGAGTCAGATTTGGATATGGTCATCAACTACGATTATGCTCCAAAGTTGTTTTCGAACTTGTTTTCAAAATCTCAACTCAAAATTTGAAGTACAGAAGCTGAATTTGAAGAAAAGTTGAAAAATCGTTCGAGATCCACATAATTTGCATGATCAGATGAAGAACTCGCATGGATTGGAAGAACTCGCATGAAATCAGATTTCGCATGCTAAGAATTCGCACGACAATAGACTTTGAAGATGAAATCTTTCCAAGTTTGGATTTCGCATGTCAGTGTGTTGCGAAAAGTGCATAATTCGCATGCTAGAGATGTACGAAATGTTTATACGAATTCCTTGAGTGTGAAAGAAAAATCTAAGTCAATATTTCACATATTAGATTTATGCAAAAAGTTATGATTTCGTTTATGTGCGTGATACGAAATGTCAGGAATTCGTACATGTGAGATATGCAAGAAGTTGAGAATTCGCTTAAGAGTGAGATGCAAATTCCGAGGAATTCGCACATAGGCTTGTGCGAGAAGTAGGAATTCGCATGCAACTTATACTAATTATGAGGCTTCAGGCTATGCCATCATTCGAATTGTTCTAAATTGCAATAGTGATCTGCGAATTGTTGCCTTTATGCGAAATGTTTTGTACTTTTTGAGAAAATTGACTGTTCTGAACCCAGTTTGCTACAACTTTGTCCTGTTCCTGAGCTTTTTACGCTTAATACATATGTGACATCACTCTTATCATATGTTGGTCATATATCTTTAGCAATTGATCTACATTTTCACGAGTGCTCATGCTTTTCAAGATTTTCATATTCTAGATTTTCATATTTGGTCTCTGATTGGATTGAGTTAGCTGCCTGAGTATCTGCAATCATCAGTCTAGAAAGCTTCTTTTGTTGTTAGACCGTTGAGAGCACTTTATCATTCTTCTGACGTGATCACTCAGTAGTGTGAGCGACTGCAATCATTGTTCTGATGCTTGAGTTGTGATTCAGAATCCTGAGTGTTTATAATCATCCAACTGATTCGTGAAGAAAGGAGTTCTAAGTTTGATAGTTCAATATTCTGGAAAGCAGTCAGAAAATGATCATCTTTCATCAGTTGTTGAACATGTATCAGTCTTCTAACCCTTGCCTTGTAGTGTTGCTACCGGATGCTACCACCCGTAAGCTGATCAGATGAAGTTCTTAAGCTGAACTTTTACTTCAACTCGTGGTTCAAAGACAGATCAGATGTTATACACTGAAGATGCGCTTGGTTGTCATTCCAATACTCAACACATATCATTCTTGTGGGCATACGGAATGTGTTGGGTTTACAAGAGTCAAAAGATGTCTTTATGTGCACTCAGTCGAGGTTATGGTCTACATTAGATCTGATATTATAGATGGAACTTCAAAGATAAGAGCTACTTTCAAGGGGGAGCTAGAGGAGCTTTGAAGTTTATGCAACGCTAAGTTTTATAAAGAAATCAAGGGTGAGAGGAGCTGAAGCTAAGCTGAAAAGAGAATGATTACTTTACAAAACTTAGGGGGATAATGTTAGAAAATAAATATGTTCTACTTAGGAAGTTTAGTAAAGTAATCCATATTAGTTTGCATTGGGCTTTGTAATGAGTTTGGGTTTAATGTGTAACAAGGGATGTGGGGGTATATATATAGGAATCTTGTAGTTAGTTTGTAGTTAACTTTCATTTTACAATGTAGCTCATACGAATTCATACGCTCTCTGTAGTTTAGTTTTCTGTAATGAATAAAACTGTAGATTCCTCCCAACAATTCCTTGTTAATCCTTTTTATTCAATCAATCTTTGATTTCAGGGACTTAACAATTAATGCTATTATAATTATGAAAATACACAATATAATTAATAGAAAACTAAATGTCTGGATAAAATACAATAAATAAAGAAAAAACTAAAAAAAATGTAAACTAGGTAATTTTAAGAATAAAAATGTAAAAACTTACATACCACAAGGACCAAATATGTAATTTGCTTAATCCTTTTTTGAATTAATTAAATTTTAGTTTTAATAAAGTTGGATAGAAGGATAAAAATGAAAATAAATAAAAATCATAAGAACAATTTTTTTTTTTTTTTGAAAAACTAGAGACGAAAATGATTATAAACATTAAACTAGAGACGAAAATCGTAGTTTATTCCTAAATGAAATATAGAAACGAAATAAGATTTTCAGCAATTTACAAAGGACGAAAGCATAATTAACTCAATTATGCATAGAGCTTGAACATTGAATTGAAGCATTGATAGGCGTAATAATTAGTTTTGGCGTAGACCATATTTATTGCAGGGTTTTGTTCCAAAAAGTAGATGTTATTTCCAAGAAAATAACTTACTTTTCTTGTAGAGTCTACAAAATTCAATCCAATTAAATTTGGGCAATGCTGAGATCATCTACAGTGTAGTTTTTTTACTGAGCTTTTTATATTTTTTTTTTACACATTATTGTTAAATCAACAACTTAAAAAATTTTATATACCTCTATTATGTGAAAAACCTCAACCAAGTTTTTTCATTACTTTTTTAAATTATTCAGGATCTCACTCTTTTAACTTTATATCATTTTTATTCTTATTTATAAAAATAAATACATTAAAATTTATACAGTTTAATAAAAATTAGGTTATTAAGAAATATATAAAAGTTGTATAAAAAGTTTGTAAAATAAAAATTAAAAAATGTTAAATTTAAAAGTATTAATAACTGAAAATAAAATGTGGGTCATTAATAAATCTTTTAAAATTGTATAAATATGTCAAATTAAGATATTATTTTAAAAATATAAAATATAATTACTTTCATTATGTATTTATTTATATTATTTATTTAATAATTATATTTAAATAGGATTACTTTAAATATATTAATAAATAAAAATGATTAAATACAAAACTTTTATAAAATTCTATAAAGTTAAAACTGATTAAATACGAAAAAGCTATGAAAAAGCAGGTCGTTCAGTTACGAGCTATGACGAAAAACTTGTTGTGAAAAAGCTTTCCACTATGTGAAAACCTCAAAATGAGGTTTTTGTTTTTCGAAAACCTCCCAAAAAGTTTTAAAAAATCACATTGTGGATGCTATAATGACATCTTTATTAATGCCAAAATTAGGTCAATTCATATATTGGAAATGTAAAAAAAAGTTTTGATTTTGATATGTGTAAGGAGAAAATCATTTATAATAATATCATTAGCCCCCCCCCCCCCCCCCCCCTCCCCTTAAATTTCTTAGTTTTTTTTTTTTAAAGAAAGTTGTTATTTTCAACAAAATAGCTATTATTTCTAAGGGCATCTTCAACAACTTTGTTATAATTTCAAAAAAAATTGAGAATCAAGAATGAAAATCATTAAAACTTATTACATTTAACTCCACAAATTTGTTATTTTAGAAAATTTAAAACAACTTATATTATAATAATATTCTCTGATTTATTATCTCAATACATTTTTTTACTATTACATGATAAAAATTGAATTTTATTGGTGGGATGAAATAAAATAATATATATATTTGCTATTTAGAAAATTATAAAGAGTTTCCTATATTTATGTGTAGTTTTTTACTGAGCTTTTTATAACTTTTTTTACACATTATTGTTACATCAACAACTTAAAAACTTTTATATACCTCCACTATGTGAAAAACCTCACCCAAGTTTTTTCATTACTTTTTTAAATTATTCAGGGTCCCACTCTTTTAACTTTATATCATTTTTATTCTTATTTATAAAAATAAATACATTAAAATTTAAACAATTTAATAAAAATTAGGTTATTAAAAAATATATAAAAGTTATATAAAAAGTTTGTAAAATAAAAATTAAAAAATGTTAAATTTAAAAGTATTAATAACGGAAAATAAAATGTGGGTCATTAATAAATCTTTTAAAATTGTATAAATATGTCAAATTTGAGATATTATTTTAAAAATATAAAATATAATTACTTTCATTATGTATTTATTTATATTATTTATTTAATAATTATATTTAAATAGGATTACTTTAAATATATTAATAAATAAAAATGATTAAATACAAAAATTTTATAAAATTTTATAAAGTTAAAACTGATTAAATACGAAAAAGCTATGAAAAAACAAGTCATACAGTTACGAGCTATGACGAAAAATCTGTTGTGAAAAAGCTTTCCACTATGTGAAAACCTCAAAATAAGGTTTTTGTTTTTTGAAAAACCTCCCAAAAAGCTTTGAAAAATCACATTGTGGATGCTTTAATGACATCTTTATTAATGTCAGAATTAGGTCAATTCATATATTGGAAATGTAAAAAAAGTTTTGATTTTGATGTGTGTGAGGAGAAAATCATTTATAATAATATCATTACCCCCCCCCCCCCCTCCCCCTTATAAGTTTTTTTTTTTTAAAGAAAGTTGTTATTTTCAACAAAATAGCTATTATTTCCAACAACTTTGTTATAATTTAATAAAAAATAGAGAATCAAGAATGAAAATCATTAAAACTTATTACATTTAACTCCACAAATTTGTTATTTTAGAAAATTTAAAACAACTTATATTTATAATAATATTTTCTGATTTATTATCTCAATACATTTTTTTACTATAACATGATAAAAATTGAATTTTATTAGTGGGATGAAATAAAATAATATATATCTCTGCTATTTAGAAAATTATAGAGAGTTTTCTATATTTAGAGATTTTTTATAATTCTCTATCAGTGTTCAAAAAGGCGCACCATGGCGTAAGACGCATCTCCGCCGTTACGAAATGATCCATAACGTTTCTGTAAGGCGTGGCTCACGCTATGGCGCCTTAAGGCGCACCGTGGCGCACATTTTTTGTAATACCCGTGTAAGACCCGGTTTTAAAAACGTATAATTATTTTTTACCCGAATTGAATCGTAATTAAAAATAACAAACAAAGATAGTTGAGGGGTAAAAACTGTCATATATGTATATATATACTAGGCATATACCCGCACGATGCAGCGGAATGTAAGTAAATAACGAACAATTAATGCTATTTCCTTATAGACATGTTATCAACAATCAACCATGACTTATGAATCACAATTTATGAAACTCTAAAACCATAAAGATATTTAATAATTAGTTTATATTACAATTATTGAAAAAAAAGTTATAATGATATAATTTATAATAAAAATGAAACGTATTTTACGATTATGTATTTTTAATGTGCTAATAGTGGAAAAAAATAAAACGTATGGATAGAAAACAAATTAGTTCGTAGATATTCATGATATTTAATAGTACAGTTAAATTAAAAAATATTCAATATTAGGCTCGTTTTGAAAATATTGATGAGACAATTATAATAGTATACTTTGTAAAAAAGAAACTTATTTTTTCATTGCATTTTTGTTCATATACGATTATTTGTGTTAATATGATAATTGTGTAAAATAAAAAATTAAAAAATAAGGGATATAAAATGAATTAAATAAGTAATTATAAGTGTGACAAATGTAACATTATAAGGGTGATAAATGTTATTGTATAAAAACTTAGGGTAATAAGTGTTATTGTATAAAAGCTTAGGATGATAAGTGTTATTGTACAAAAGTTTGTACAATAACCGTATTAGTGTTTTTATATAGTAGTAGAGATTTAATTCATAGATATTTATGATATTTAATAGTACGGTTAAATTTAAAAATATTCAATATTGGGCTCGTTTTGAAGGTATTGATGAGACGATTATAATGGTATAATTTGTAAAAAAAACGATTTTTTTCATTGAATTTTTGTTTATATACGATTTATTTGTGTTAAAATAATAAGAGTGTAAAATGAAAAATGAAAAAAAAGGATAGAAAGTAAATTAGATAATTAATTGTAAAGATGATAAATGTAAATTTTAACTTTAATAGTTTTCCAAAAACGGTTTTCCAATAACTACTTTTTTTTCAATAATCGTAATAGAATTTTAATATAATAGTATAGATATATAGAAAAAATAAGAGAAGTAACTACAAGTTCATTGTCCCTGCAATTTTTTTTATTTCACCGCCATCACCTACATATCTCTCTCTAAAATCTCAATCTTCTCTCTATAATATCTATCGATCCGTTGAAAAAATCAACGAAAGAATTACATAATTGGAATTTACGCGACGAGCCCTTCCTATAGGTATAAATTTCTTCTTAAGTTATTTAAGTTGGTAAGTTAGGATAGTTGAAGTTGGTTGGTAGATTATGGTTAGATATAGCAAAGTTATAATCATTTACATATATAGGAATGTTTGTTTTTGTCAAAATTACAAACGGGTAAAGTTTAGAATCAAGTGGTGATATTTATATCTAGATATTTAACCGCACACCAAGTGATCGGTTTAATGTCTAAGAGAATATAAATTTGTGATTAAGCTAGTATTATAAGCTTTGAGTTTTAGGTTGTGCGGTTAATAATAATTGGTGGTTTATATAGGAAATCGAATGGGTTAAAGTTCGTCATCGGTCTCGATTAATCTCGTGTTGTATTTCAATTCGATCAAGGTACGGATTTCTTTCTTTGTTTGATACTTGGACACGTATTTGTATATGTGTGTCTACTCCTTGAATATGGTACACCATGCATTACCTATCACATAAGTGAAATGGTAACTTTCCGAATTGAACTTTTGAAAATTGTTGGTTTTGAGTTATCATGTGACATTATTATTTAAAGATATTTGATTATGATTATATGATATTTCTTTGCTTCGAGTCATGAGTCATTGGTAACCAATTGAATTAAAACCTTCAAGGTTTATTGGATTTTTGAATTGTTTCCATGAGGTCACATGTGTTGTAGACCTATGATTTCCGTTTTCGATTTTATAGAATACTTGACCATTGGGGGCACCAAGGTCAGGATGCTTCCACGATGGCTATACAATCGTGGCGTCCTCACTTAGAATGAACACGTATGGGGTCTGGCCAAGTAACGACTATCGAGGGCGATTGGATCGATCCTAGTTACACGAGTCGAGTCGTGAATTATTCACGGCAGGGGTAAAGATGGTGAGTGTGCCCACACTGCTACCCCATGGAACTTACGTGGTTTGATCAACCCGTCAGAATGACGTATCTTCGTGATACACACCGGTCTTTGTGACCCCTGTACATCTTTGTGATGTTTGATTGGTTTTACGGTTCTTACTCTTTTATAATTACATTCTTTTTATATATTTTTATGATGATTCAGATAGGCCTTGGTGGTCTACACTTATTGTATATTTGTTTACTAATATCAATGTTGTTTATTTCATTTCCGCTTCCACTTGTTAGATTATCGTTTCTTTACTATTTTTTAATCCGTTCACTGGGCAAAGTTGCTCAGCCGTGTGTGTTTTGTTGGCACGGCAAGTACTTAGATGATTAGTCAGGGATGGGAATATCAAGAAAAGAAGACAACTATTTTGGACTTCCTTTTGAAGATCTTCGGATAATCTGCTTTTTGGTTCTTTTGTTTTTATTTCCATGTATATATATCCGTAAAACTTAGTTATAGTTGTCTTCATATGATGGCTTGTAATTTTGTGTTTATGTGGTCTAGTCAAGCTCTGAATTTTATAAGTCTACTCAGTGATGTCCCCTGAACTGTGACATCGCCCCGTTCCTAACCACGCGGGACAGGGGGTGTTACATTTTTCTAAGGCGTGACTTTTTTCAATTATTTTTAAATTTTTAAATTTATCTTTTGTGTTTTTACATTTTTATCTTTAGATTTAACACTTTTACAGATTTACCTAATCACATCACTCACAGTTTATGAAGTCATAAACGTTATGGACTCACGATTAAAACGAAGTTGCAAAATTATTTTTTTAAGTTCTATTTTAAATATTCAATCAAAAACAATTTTTATACCAGTAATTTATATGATTTTTCTTCTTCTAATATGAATGTACATTCTTTTAAAATCATTATTTGATTAGAATAATATATATAAAACATATATGTATATATATAATTTTGAATATAACATACAAATTTGCCGCATTATGTCACGCCATGAAAAACGCCGTGTCCTCGCCGTGGCGTGTACGACTTAAGGCTTCACATCGCTACCATGTCACGCCTCACGCTATTTTGAACCTTGTTCTCTATTATAGCAAACAAGATAGCAATACTGTTGGAGAAGTATAATAAACAAACTTATTTTTTCTATTTTAGCAATGCTGTTGAAGATGATCTTAGTCTTCCATAGCTTTTTACTATTGCAAAAAAAATTTAAAGGATTTTTATGCATTGGAATGAAAAGTTTTTTTTTGCTGTTAGAGATGATCTTAGTCTTCTGTCACACCCTAAAAATCAGTGTAAATTAAAACATGGAAAACCTGACAATATGACGAAAGTAAATCCATTAACTTCCCATAAATGGGATCAGTCCTTTAGACTATACAATCCTATACAAGGATTTCATCAAAAGAATGGGACTTAACAATGCCCAACATCAATACTAAAATATCTCCAAAAATCTCGAGACTCAAAACTCGTCTCTCCAAAAACCCCGGCACCCACCGCTAATGGAAACCTGTTATACACATCATTTGAGAAAAAGTGTCAGACTTTAAAGCCTGGTGAGAACATACAGTTTATAAGCTCAACAGATAAAATATCAGTTCCAAGATAACATTTCCAAAGAGATTAAACTTACAATTTTGGTCCTTGCCACAATCGGGCTTTTTCGTTATAAACATGCCATAAAAGGACCGAAAACAAAACATTTTACCAAGGATTGTGGCGTAACACCAAGTTAGGCCAACAATCCGAGTTACGAGCTAAACCAATTGGAATCCGCGGATACGAATCACAAAGTCCGTGCTTTAACGTGAGATCAAGCCCCAAGCGCAAAACCAAAGTATACTCCTTCGCTAGGATCACTATGAACCATGGCTAGTATCGTGCCTCACATAACCGTACTAAGTTGCCCTCTAGGAACAAGTGATCCATAGCTACAAATTTGGGGAATGTATCACCCAGCAATACAGTCTACTCAAAACCTAGGGATCCACTAGTAATGGTAAGGACTCGTCACAACAACATATGTGACCAACCATAAATAAATATATGGTATAAGTACATTTTATAAACAAAATGCTATTCGCAGTTCAACTTCTGGTAAGAATGAAAATCATTAAAATGAGTTCATAAACATTCTTTTCAAATGACCACATAATGTGCAAGTAAAACATCATTTTACTTCAATAAGGCGGAACCCGTCATTTTGGTCAAAAGTGACCGGGAACCCCGAAAATTACCAAAACTTCTTTTATATCAAAATGTAGAGAACATAAAATCATACCGTAGAAATACTTCAGATTTCGCAAATAAGAGTTTTGACATGTATAAAGTTTGTAAAATGGTAGTAGGAACTCACCGATAGGTTTTTTTGGAATAAAACCCAGAAAACCAGATGACGATCACGACGAAGAGGTGAAACTTAAAACACCGACCCCTTGCTAGAAACACCGAAAACTAGCAACCAAACGAGACTTCGAAGATCGAAAGATAAAAAGAGAGAAAAAGGAAGAGAGAGAAAAGATATTTAAGATTTTGTGATATAGTGATTTTGGGAAAATGAACCTCTTAAGACGGTCTATGCAACTTCGCGGGTTATGCCGCGACTTCAACTCGCGGCATAACTCGCCCGTGTCCCAAAAAACCTAATCATCCAGTGGGTTTCGCGGGTTGTGCCGCGACCTCTAGTCGCGGTATAACTCGCGTAGTTCTCAAAATCTTATACTAAACAGAGGGTTACGCGGGTTGTGCCGCGACCTCTAGTCGCGGTGTAACTCGCGTAGCTCACTGTTTCTCCCCAAACTTCACAAGAATTCAAAACGACAACCAACCAAACACGGAGCTAACGACAAAAGCTTAACATAAGGATAGCAAGGTTACACAACGGAAAATCCGTGGTGTTACAATCCTCCCCAACTTGGGAATGATTTCGTCCCCGAAATCCAACTATCCGAAAAGTTGAGGATATCTTCGCTTCATATCCTCCTCGGCTTCCCACGTCACATTCGCTCCCCGGTGATGCTTCCACTGCACCTTGACCAAAGTGACTTCTTTATGACGCAACTTCTTAGACTTTCTCTCTAAGATGGCGTCGGGTTCTTCCACACAAAGGTTACCTTTGTCTACCCTTAACTCTGAAAGGGGAATGACGCTGTCTTCCACCGCCAAACATTTCCGGAGGTAGCAAACATGAAACGTGTTGTGTATTCTGCTCAACTCCGGTGGCAGTTCCAACTGGTAAGCTTGAAAACCCACCCGCTTAAGCACTTTGAAAGGTCCGAGGAAACGGGGACTCAGCTTCCCACGCTTTCCGAACCGTATAATGCCCTTCCATGGCGATACCTTAAGCATAACGCGGTCGCCTACTTGGAATTCCATCGGTCGCCTCTTCTTATCGGCATAGCTTTTCTGACGATCCTGAGCCGCTTTCATTCTTTCACGAATGCACTTGACCTTATCGGCAGTCTCTTGCACGATTTCAGGTCCGGCAAACTGCTTTTCTCCCGCTTCAAGCCAGCATACGGGAGTCCGACACTTTCGTCCATACAAAGCCTCAAAGGGTGCCATTCCGATACTCGAGTGGTAGCTATTGTTGTAGGCAAACTCCACCAAAGGCAGGTGAGTGTCCTAGCTACCCCCGAAATCGATGACACAAGACCTCAACATGTCTTCCAAAGTTTGGATCGTTCGTTCGCTCTGCCCGTCGGTTTGCGGATGGTAAGTCGTACTCAACTTCACTCGGGTACCAAGCTCTTTCTGAAATCCATCCCAGAAATTCGAAGTGAACCGACTGTCGCGATCCGACACGATCGACAAGGGTATGTCGTGCCTTGAGACCACCTCATCGATATAAAGCTTTGCTAACTTATCCATCGGTAGAGTCTCGCGCATAGCCAAGAAGTGAGCGCTCTTTGTCAATCTATCAACTATCACCCAAATGGTATCGTGACCTCGAAGAGTTTTAGGTAGCTTCGTCACGAAGTCCATGGTGATATACTCCCACTTCCACTCGGGAATCTCTAAAGACTGAAGACTCCCATATGGTCTCTGATGTTCGGCCTTAACTTGCGAACATGTCACACAATGCTCAACGTAACGCGCTACATCAAGTTTCATTATCGGCCACCAATAGTGCAGCTTCAAGTCCCTGTACATCTTTGTGCTTCCCGGATGTATGGAATATTTAGACTTGTGTGCATCTTCTAACAACAGCTCACGGTTACCCCAATCTTGGGCACCCACACATGACCGCTGAACAGTTTCACTCCACGGCTATCTTCCGTTAAGAGCAAACGCTGCTTAGTCATGACTTCATCCTTTAGATTCTCTTCTAACAGTGCTTCCATCTGTGATGTCTTGATCTTCTCCACAAGACTAGACACTAGCTCGATTCTCGAATGGGTAGCTCGAATACTTCCGCTATAGTCCTTCCGACTTAGCGCATCGGCCACCATGTTCGCCTTACCGGGATGGTAGAGTAATTCACAGTCGTAATCTTTGAGCAACTCGAGCCACCGTCTTTGCCTCATATTCAACTCTTTCTGATCAAAGACATATTTCAGACTCTTGTGATCCGTGTAAAGAGTGCATTTCGTGCCGTAAAGATAATGTCGCCAAAGTTTCAAAGCGAACACCACCGCCGCTAACTCCAGATCACGGGTTGGATAATTCTACTCGTGTATCTTAAGCTGCCTCGAGGCATATGCGATCACCTTGCCTCGTTGCATCAATACACATCCCAGTCCCATCTTTGAAGCGTCGCTATATACCACGAAATCTTCCGACCCTTCAGGTAACGTCAAGATCGGAGCTTCACACAACTTCTTTTGAAGGATACGAAATGCCTTCTCTTGGGCTTCAGTCCATTCAAACTTCACATTCTTCCGAGTCAAAACTGTCAAGGAAGAAGCGATCTTTGAAAAGTCTTGGATAAATCTCCTGTAGTATCCCGCCAGACCCAAGAAACTTCGGATCTCGGACGGACTCTTAGGAGGCTCCCAATTCATCATAGCTTCAATCTTGGAGGGGTCAACCTTCACTCCGACCCGAGTGACTACGTGACCCAGAAACTGTACTTCTTTAAGCGAAAAGTCGCACTTGGAAAACTTGGCGTACAACCTTTCCTTTCTCAAAACTTCCAGAACTTCACGTAAGTGTTGCTCGTGCTCTGACTCACTCTTGGAGTACACGAGTATGTCATCAATGAATATAATGACCGACTTGTCGAGGAATGGTCGACACACTCTATTCACTAAGTCCATAAACACAGCTGGTGCGTTCGTTAGACCAAAAGGCATTACAAGAAATTCGTAATGGCCGTAACGCGTTCTGAAAGCGGACTTCGGAACATCTTCTTCTCTCACTTTCACTTGGTGATAACCCGAACGTAAGTCGATTTTAGAAAAACAACCCTCTCCTTGAAGTTGATCGAACAAGTCGTCTATTCTCGGAAGCGGATATCTGTTCTTTACTGTAGCTTTGTTCAACTCACGATAATCAATGCACATTCTCATTATGCCATCCTTCTTCTTGACAAATAAGACCGGAGCTCCCCAAGGTGACGAAATCGGTCTTATGAAGCCTTTCTCCAATAACTCTTGGAGTTGTGCCATCATCTCTTTCATCTCCGACAGTGCTAAACGGTAAGGAGCTTTAGCAATTGGTGTTGCTCCAGGCACAAGATCAATTCGAAACTCTACCTGCCGATCGGGTGGTAACCCGGGCAAGTCGTCCGGAAAGACGTCTGGAAACTCACGCACGATCTTCACATCTTCCAGCTTTGATTTCTTTAACTTGGCATCGATCACATAGGCTAGGAAAGACGAACATCCTTTTACTAAGCACTTGTGTGCCTTTGCCATTGTGATTATTGCCATTTCACCCTTTCTCTTTTCGCCATAGATGACCACGACTTCGCCAGAGGGGTTAGGAAGTCGAATCAACTTCTTGGAACACACGATCTCGGCTTGATTGTTTGAAAACCAATCCATACCGACCACAACATCAAAACCCCCGATTGACATTGGTAGCAGATCGATCGGGAATTCTCTCCCTTCGATACTAAGAGTACACTGCTTCAGCACCTCGTGGATCAGAACTTGACTACCATCGGCTATTTCTACCACTAATGCATCCTCAAGACTAGTAGTGGGCATAGCAATTTTCTGACGGAAAAATTCAGATACGAAAGAGAAACTAGCACCCGTATCGAACAAAATACGAGCAGGTACAGAGTTTATAAGGAAAGTACCCGATACCACGTCAGCGGATGCTCTGGCCTCTTCGGCCGTCATCTGAAATGCTCGACCCGGAACCTTCGGAGGGTTCTCCTTCCTTGTTGGCGTGCTACCCGACACCAGCTTCGGGCAATCTTTCCTCATGTGCCCCGGTGCCTTGCACTCATAACAGATGGGTCCTCTGACCGGGCAATCTCTGACAGTGTGACCAGGCTTCCCACACTTATAACAAGTTGTAGAAGTGGTGTCACAGTTACCGTGATGCTTGGTTCAACACTTCGGGAACCACTTTGCATCCTGATAACTGCTGAAATTGCGGTTTCCAACAAAAGGTCGGGTCCGCTTGGGAGGTACTGAGCTGCTCTCCCACTTTCTCTTTTCAGGCACCACCACTGCCTTCTCAGATTTGCTCTTCGCGAACATTTCCTCCATGAACTGAGCTTCCTCCACCATCTCTCGGAGGTTAGAAGCTTTGAAATTATGGACCATGGATTGCATGTCCGCTTGCAAGCCGTTGAGATAATCTTTCATCTTGTCTTTCTCTGTTGGGGCAGCATGCCCCACCAGACCAAGCTTTTCCATAAACTGACGGGTGTACTCCCTCACCGTCAGGCTTCCCTTCACCAAAGACCGGAATTCTTTCTCAATTCGGTCCATGGTCCTCTCGTTGCAGAATTCCTCTAGCAACTTCTTCTTGAACTCAGCCCAAGACAACTGAGCCAACACTTCAGGAGATAGAGTGGATTGGATGATATTCCACCATATGAGTGCAGTGTCCCTCAGCAGTTGGGTACCGAACCGCACCCTTTGATCATCACCACATTCGGAAGAGCCAAAAGCTTGCTCAACCGCTCGAATCCACTTTACGCACACCACCGGGTCATCAGAACCGAAGAATTCTAGCGGTCCGCAACTCAGAAAGGACTTATAGGAACAACTCTTCCTATTCCCCGGAGCACCAGAAATCCCGCGCTCTACCGCTGTGATCCTTATACCATCGCCTCCCGAACCTGCTATGACATTCTCCACAACCGTCTCACTTCTCCGATTGTTTACGTCGCGGTCCTCCATCGCTTTTAGCAGAAACTCTTGCTACTTCGCCATCTCTTCTCTCATCGCCAACATCATGCTGGACAACAACTATGACCGGGGAATAGCATCCCCGATGACTGGGTGAGATGAAGTCATGTCTACTCGCGGAATGACCTCTGGCCCCCCACCTAGTACCTGCTGAACTGGCGGACGCACGACAACCTCAACTCCTTCCGGCCGATCAGCGGTGGAGGTTGTCGCTTCCAGACCATCAACACGAGTACGCGGTCTACCACACGTATTCACCATACTTAACAGCTTCACAGAACAAAGAAAGAGATAAGAGAGAGATAGGAAAACACAAAAGGACAACGTACTACCTCATTACCAATTGTCATAGCAATAGAAATTCAAGCACACTTACGTACAATATCTTCATAATAACATTAGCTAAGTGAATTATGAACATACAACACATAACAGTTCTTGTCACCACCACTACAACGCCTGATAAACGTACTTTCCGTTGACTCTAAGATTAGCCATCTTAGAAACTCTACCCAAATCTCGCAGATCAATTCTTAGCATACTCAGTCTAAGTCTAGACATCTTACATTCATGCCTAGTTCACTTAAACTAGAGCTCTGATACCAACCTGTCACACCCTAAAAATCAGTGTAAATTAAAACATGGAAAACCTGACAATATGACGAAAGTAAATCCATTAACTTCCCATAAATGGGATCAGTCCTTTAGACTATACAATCCTTTACAAGGATTTCATCAAAAGAATGGGACTTAACAATGGCCAACATCAATACTAAAATATCTCCAAAAACCTCGAGACTCAAAACTCGTCTCTCCAAAAACCCCGGCACTCACCGCTAATGGAAACCTGTTATACACATCATTTGAGAAAAAGTGTCAGACTTTAAAGCCTGGTGAGAACATACAGTTTATAAGCTCAACAGATAAAATATCAGTTCCAAGATAACATTTTCAAAGAGATTAAATTTACAATTTAGGTCCTTGCCACAATTGGGCTTTTTCATTATAAACATGCCATAAAAGGACCGAAAACAAAACATTTTACCAAGGATTGTGGCGTAACACCAAGTTAGGCCAACAATCCGAGTTACGAGCTAAACCAATTGGAATCCGCGGATACGAATCACAAAGTCCGTGCTTCAACGTGAGATCAAGCCCCAAGCGCAAAACCAAAGTATACTCCTTCGCTAGGATCACTATGAACCATGGCTAGTATCGTGCCTCACATAACCGTACTAAGTTGCCCTCTAGGAACAAGTGATCCATAACTACAAATTTGGGGAATGTATCACCCAGCAATACAGTCTACTCAAAACCTAGGGATCCACTAGTAATGGTAAGGACTCGTCACAACAACATATGTGACCAACCATAAATAAATATATGGTATAAGTACATTTTATAAACAAAATGCTATTCGCAGTTCAACTTCTGGTAAGAATGAAAATCATTAAAATGAGTTCATAAACATTCTTTTCAAATGACCACATAATGTGCAAGTAAAACATCATTTTACTTCAATAAGGCGGAACCCGTCATTTTGGTCAAAAGTGATCGGGAACCCCGAAAATTACCAAAACTTCTTTTATATCAAAATGTAAAGAACATAAAATCATACCGTAGAAATACTTCAGATTTCGCAAATAAGAGTTTTAACATGTATAAAGTTTGTAAAATGGTAGTAGGAACTCACCGATAGGTTTTTTTTGGAATAAAACCCGGAAAACCAGATTACGATCACGACGAAGAGGTGAAGCTTAAAACACCGACCCCTTGCTAGAAACACCGAAAACTAGCAACCAAACGAGACTTCGAAGATCGAAAGATGAAAAGAGAGAAAAAGGAAGAGAGAGAAAAGATATTTAAGATTTTGTGATATAGTGATTTTGGGAAACTAAACCTCTTAAGACGGTCTATGCAACTTTGCGGGTTATGCCGCGACTTCAACTCGCGGCATAACTCGCCCGTGTCCCAAAAACCTTAATCATCCAGTGGGTTTCACGGGTTGTGCCGCGACCTCTAGTCGCGGTATAACTCGCGTAGTTCTCAAAATCTTATACTAAACAGAGGGTTACGCGGGTTGTGCCGCGACCTCTAGTCGCGGTGTAACTCGCGTAGCTCACTGTTTCTCCCCAAACTTCACAAAAATTCAAAACGACAACCAACCAAACACGGAGCTAACGACAAAAGCTTAACATAAGAATAGCAATGTTACACAACGGAAAATCCGGGGTGTTACATCTTCCATAGCTTTTTACTATTGCAAATTTTTTTTAAAGGATTTTTATGCATTGGAATGAAAAGTTTTTTTTGTTAAAAAGGTTTTGCATCGGAGAAAGTTTTTAGGAATAAGTTTTTAATAGACAAAGTTAGTGGAAATTTATGTGGGAAAACTTAAAAGGCTATGGTTGGCAAAAAGAAGCTAGCTTATAAGCTAGTTTTTTTTTTCTGTACATGTTTGGATGACCATAAGCTAGCTTATTGAAAAGCTACTCATAGTAGCGTTTTGAAAAGCTAGCTTATCAGCTACCAGCTAGCTTATAAGTTAGTTTGCTAAACAATGTCAAAGTCATTAAATGACTTATGTATTGTGGATGCTCTAAGAGCATTAGAGTATCTCCAAAAGATCGCTAAAGTTTTTTAAAATAGAGTAAAAAAATCAAAAAATTTAAATTTTTTGCATCCAACTCTAATAGTGTAATAACCGGACTTTAAGCAAATAAAATAAAAGTTGGGTAGAAAAGTAGAAAGGTCATTTTAAGGAAGGGCCTATTACGAAAAATTGGGAAAAAGGGTTTTTAACCCTAAAGAATCAGTGTTATTGTTGGCGGCTAACAAGTTTTGGGATAGGGAGGAAAGTTTGAAGGCGATTCGATCGAGAGGGAGCAAGAGAAGCTGCGAATTGGTGTTCTTCAATTTTATTAGGTAAATTCTAATTACAATCCTCCTATTGGTAAGAGTTAGCATTTGTTTTACAAATCTTGTAGTGGGATTGGTATCTATTTCTATATTCCTGAAGGTTGGAGTTCTGGGTTGAGATAATTGGTAATTTTATAGAAATGTATGTGGTTAAAGGAATGTGTGATGAAATTGGATTTCTTAATCTGTTGGTGAGTTATGGAGCTACTATATTATTGATTCTTTTTGTTTAATCTGTAATTGGGTTTTGATATCGAGATTGGGGGGGGGGGGGTCGTAAACGATTTGAGTGACTCCGGTCACCGGAGTTCATTGAGGGCCGGTCGAGAGTTAGGACCGGTCGTGAGAGGAGACTTCGGTCGATCCGTGAGACATCGGTCGAAGAAGGGGAAGTCCGGTCAAAGCTTTGCACCGGTCGTGAGTTAAAGGCAGACCCCGGTCGAAGGGGTGTTGACCCCGGTCCCCGGAGTGGTGCAGTAGGCCGAGGCCCAAACTAATTTATGGATGGGCCGAAATTAATTAAATTAATACTAGAGATGATGAGAGCTGGAGCTGAATTAGAGGACCTCCATTGTAGATTCTTGTCAGTGTATTCTCAGTTGTGTACTATGTTGTCTTTCCACAAATCTTGTATTATTTTTTAAATGTTGTTTTTGGGCCGTTTGGCTTTATTAATTTAAGATTTAAGTAGTTATCTTGTTGTTTAAGGTTGGGTCGTTATAAATAGCTATTCTATTTTAGCAACTCTAGTATTAATTTTGTTATTTAAAAATTCAATTTATTTAAATATATTATTAAAATATTCAATATATGAAAAATTTGGGAGATGAAAATTTTGCTTTTTGAGAGTAATAATTAGTTTTGGGGTGAAACTATTTATTTAGATATTTCTCTAAATTTAGAGATTTTTACAATCTTTCTATCTTTTTCCTATTTTAAAATAGATAATAGCATAACTCTTGAAGCAACAAAATTGCTAAAATACCAACTTTTTCCATTTTAACATTAATGTTGGAGATGATCTCACTATTATTAAGATATTTAATGATTTTTTATATTTGCTACATTAGATTTATACTAATTTTATTTAACAAAAACTTATTTTAAAAAACCTTATTCAATGCAACCAAAAAATCTGGTACAACATAGTTGTTGGAGATGCTCGTTTTTAGGTACATCATATTTCAAAAAAAAAAAGAACATTATTTGACGTTAAAATTTAAATCTAAACCGTCTCATTTAATTTGTCATTTTTCAAAAACAAATATTATTTAGGGTGTGTTTGGTACACAGACATGACATGACATGACAAGATGGAACAGGACGGGACAACTGTCCAAAGTTTGGCAATAAATGACAGAACTGAACAGAACAGGTATATACTGGTTAAATGACGAATTTACCCCTGATGAAAAAATCATAGATTACATCACATAAAACTAATTTACAATACTATTACATAGTGCAATGGATTATCAAAAACATACAACGAATTTATCACGATTGGATTTTGGATATGGAAATCAAAACCCAAATTTTAAGTTTCAGATTTTAGGTTGTTTCGGGTTTGGGTTGGTCGAGTTTCGGATTGATGCCGGTCGGGTTCGGATATTATATAATGCAAAAGGTATATATGAATTCAATCGTTTTTTAGGATGATTACAATCGATTGGAAGATTAATGAAAACGATAGCAAGTTTAAAATTTAGAAAATATTTTAACAGACTATAATTTACGATTTTCAAAAGATAATTAGATAAATATATATATATATATATATATATATATATATATATATATAATATTTAAAATATAGATGTATGTTATTTAGGGTTTTCGGACGGGTTGGGTGCCCAACGATTAAACCTAATCCGAACCCAGATATCCTCACAAATGTCGGGTTTTGGATTATCGGATTTTGGGGTATTCGGGTTTTGCAAAAACACCTTATTTTCGGTTTGGATTCGGATTTCAGACTATTCGGGTTTAAGGTTTTGGTTTTTAACAAATGGTATATTAGTCAAAACATTGTTGTTCTACTTAGTTCTAGGGAGTTGGAGTGGGACAAGTGTGTCATATGTTTGTTCCACTTAGTTCTAGCGTGTCCCACATATGGTATCGCCAAACATGGGATAAGTCTGTTATGTTCTGTTCTGTTCCTCCCTGTTCTGCGTACTAAACGCACCCTTAATGTTAAAATATATTTAAAAAATAAATATGTTAAAGAAAATGAAAGATAACGAATATAATATATGATTTTTATAATTTTTGTAGATATTTAATATTTGTGTCATTTTGATCTTTTGAGGAGAGTTTTTTATAATATATTTTGTTATAAAATATATTTGATTTTTATTATAGATATTTAATGAATTAGATTATTTAATTAAAAGAGTAAACTACGATTTTCGTCCATGTGGTTTGATGTTTATAACGATTTTCATCCCTGGTCTTTTAAAATTGTTTTTTAGTCCCTATGGTTTCTATTTACTTCCATTTTCGTCCCTCCATCCAATTTTATTTAAAATTAATTTTTAATTCATTTAAAAATTGAATAAGCAATTTACATATTTGGTCCTTATGGTATATAAAGTTTTACATTTTTATACTAGTTTACATTTTTTTACTTTTTATTTATTTATTGTATTTCATCAAAACATTTATTTTTCTATTAATTATATTGTATATTTTCGTAATTATTATAACATTTTAATTATAAAAATAATCAAATAATTTCGTTAAAAATACTGATAAATACATGATATTTTTTTCAAAGCTTTAGTTTAAATCACTTAAAATTAATATTTTATATATGTTGATTTATTAAAGGTTTTTATTTATTTTAAATTACCGTTGAAGTTTTTTTAATAAAATTCGAGAAAAAAATGTTTTATTTTAAAACAACCGGTTAGTTATTGTTAAATTCACTTTACTCCCACTATTTCATATTTTCATTAAACTTTATTTTTATTAATTAATCATATTTATTTAATATTTAAAATAAACACACACACACACACACATATATATATATATATATATATACATCAATGTTCTAAATAACATGAGATTTAAGCATTGTGTTTGACGTCACGTTAATTTTGTGGCACGTCATGGCTTATTGCATGATTCTTGTAACACCATATTGAAATCTTCTTATTCTTTTATTATCTTATTTTTTGTTTTTAATATATAACCTAATTTAAAATGGTGTGTGCGTGTGTGTGTATGTTTTATTTAAATATTAAACAAACTTGATTAATTAATAGAAAATAAGGATTAAATGAAAATTTAGAATAGTGAGAGTAAATTGTATTTAACAAAAAACAATCGGTTGCTATAAAAATAATGCTATTTTTTCTCGAATTTATTAAACCTTTTTCGATGGTAATTTAAAATAAATAAAAAACTTAATTAAATCAATAGATAAAAAATATAAATTTTAGGAGATTTAAACCTAATAGTTTGAAAAAAATATCATGCATTTATCAGTATTTTTAACGAAACTATTTGATTCTTTTTATAATTAAAGTTATAATAATTATGAAAATACACAATATAATTAATAGAAAAATAAATGTCTTGATGAAATATAATAAATAAAGAAAAAGTAAAAAAAATGTAAACTAAGATAAAAATGTAAAAATTTATATATCATAAGGACCAAATATGTAATTTACTTATTCTATTTTTAAATAAATTAACATTTTATTTTAATAAAATTGGATGGAGGAACTAAAATGAAAGTAAATAGAAATCACAGGGACTAAAAAAACAGTTTTGAAAGACCAGGGACGAAAGTCGTTATAAACATCAAACCATAGGGACGAAAATCGTAGTTTACTCTAATTAAAATGTATCAAGGTTTGTAATAAGAATAAGATTAAGAGAAATGGGCAAAATAAAAATAAAAGTTAACTACACTTTTGGTCCCCGTGGTTTGGTATTTATAACACATTTGGTCCCTACAATTTAAAAATTACACTTTAGCTACTACAATTAGCTATTTCGTCAGGATTTGGTCCGTCGTCGTTGGCTCCGTTAAAAAACTCAGTTAAATGATGGGTAATTTAGTAATTTTACACTTTTTTTGTCTTTTTCTGTTAAAATAAAATAAGAAACCAAAGGGACCAAATTTGTAGTTTACTGTATACACATATACCACCACCACCCTCTTATTAAGGTTTTTTTTTCTTTCTATTAAATTGTTTTTAAAGTACACATGCTTAAAGCATGTGTACAACTCATTAATACATCAACCTCTCACCTTCTTTTCCAACCCAACTTTTTTCCCAAAATTAATTATACACACACACACATATATATATATATAGGAGAACAACACCTATATATATATAATCACACACACACACACACACACACACACACATATATATATATATATAATCATACACACATAGGGGTGTGTTCAAATGAAAACTAATCTTTCATTGTGTCCAGGAGGACAAATGTTAAACGTTGATCAAAACTTAGAAAACTAATCAATGGTTAATACATAATAAGGTTAATTGGGAAGTGATTAAAGACAAAATTGTAATTTTGAATCAACGCCTACCTTCTTTGACTTTTTATTTTTATTTTTAATTAAAAAATTTACCCCTTTAAACTTTAAAATAATTTATCTTAAAGATTACTAATATCAAACAAATTACATCAAAAAACGACAATTTTGTGCTCTTCGATATGACATCCATCTTGATATAGTTTTTTTTTCTTTTCGTTTTAACCGTTTTTTATATGAAATTCTATATACGTGTTATATTCATTATGAATATGCATGCACGTCTTCGGGTGTCCACATTCAGTATAAATAACAAGATGAACGTTCATTCACTATTCATGATGAATAATACCGTATGCATGATTTTTTCGTTTTAACTGTTTTTTACGTGAAGTTCTATATATGTGTTATATTCATTATGAATATGCATGCACGTCCTCGGGTGTGCACATTCAGTAAGAATAATAAAGGTGAACGTTCATTCATTATTTATGATGAATAGTACAGTATTCAAGATGAATAATACAATATTTAGGATGAATAATACACAAATCAATGATTTATGTATTATTTATCATGAATCTTGTATTATTCATCCTGGATGATACATTATTTATGATGAATAATATATGAATGATCCGTGAAGGTGTAGATACATGACACACTCTCTTTTGTTTCCCAATTCACAACCGAAATTTGGTTTAATTCATTATGAATATGTATGCGCATCCCCAGATGTCTCACATTAAGTATGAATAACAAATGTGAACGTTCATTCATTATTCATGATGAATAATATAATATTCAGGATGAATTACACAACATTAATGATGAATAATACACGAATTCATAAATCGTGAATTATTCACCCTGAATGTTGTATTATTCATCCCGAATGATACATTATTCATGATGAATAACACATTATTGACCTGTGAAGATGTGGAGACGTGACACACTCTTTTTTGTTCCGCGATTCACAACATAATTACTCGATAGGTTCTCGATTCGTCTTGATGGGTGTTGGGTTACAGTGCTGAAGAAACGTGATGCCTTACGACGTTGAAGAAAGTGTTGAAGAAGGTGATGTCGAGTTACATACTTACGGTGTCAAGACATTGTACAAACTTGAACGTACATAAATATTCATAATGAATATAAAACATATATAACATTTCACGTAAAAACGGTTAAAACGACAAAAAAACTATATCGAGATAGATGTCATATCGAATAACATGAAATTCTTGTTTTTATGAAGTAATTTGTGTGATTAAAATATTAGTAATTTTTAAGATAATTTATTTTAAACTTTAATTGGGTAAAAAGTTTTTAATTAAAAAAGAAAATAAAAAGTCAAAATATGGTAGACGTGTGTTTAAATTTTATTCCATTTTTACCCCTAAGCATTTAAAAGTAAAAACTCTATTTAATAAGAGTTGTTGGATCAAAAGAGATCGAGTGACTGAGATTTGTTCTCACGTGCATAATGAAAAATGAGTTTTCATTTGAACTTTCCTCTACATATATATATATATATATATATACATACAAAGACAAATATATATATATATATATATATATAATCATACAGACACACACACACATATATATATATATATAATCATACACACATATATATTTATATATATAATCATACACACATACACACACACACACACACACACACACACACACACATATATATATATATATATATATATATATATATATATATATATATATATATATATATATATATATATATATATATAGAGGGGTGACTTCAATTGGAAACCAAATTTCATTGAAAACTTTGGAAATCAAATTTCAACCATTGATCTTTTTAATCAATGGTCAAGATTAATTTGAATTATATATGGTAATTAATTAATTAATTTATTAATAAAAGATAATAATAATATGTCAAATGGGAAAATATGTCTTTTTCTTTTATGTTTCAAATTTGGCAACAAAGATGAAATATGTTTAAATATAGAAAAACGTATATTTCTTAAAAAAAGAGAGCATATTAAGACTACCTTTTAATTACCTGTTCATTAATATGAAGTATGTAAAAACCCAAATAAGTTTAATTAAGTTTCATTACCATTATTGTTTCAAGACATTTCCATTATGTTTCACTATATCCAATCCGTTTCATCAAGTTTCACTATATTAATATTTTGTTTCACTACATCAAATCCATTATGTTTCACTATATCAATATTTTGTGTCTGGAGATAATATTGAAGATTTCATATGAATATCAACTTTCATTCATTAGATGAATCAATCACTAATTCATAAGAATAAAAAAAAATTGATTTGTAGCTTGTGCATGAATCAATTTGTGTTTACCTAAATTAAATGTTTCATATTTAAATTAATAAAGGATCAATATTACCATATATAAAATACATTAAAATTAAATAATTAATATTATAATAATAATAACACTTACCATATATATTATGAAATTATGTAAAAGACTAAAATAACCTTATCAATTAAAAATAAAAATAAAAATAAAAAAAGGAAATTCAATGATTGGCTAATTTCGGTTTCCAAAGTTTCCAATGTAATATTGGTTTCCAATTGATTCTTCTCGTATATATATAATCACACACACACACAGATATATATATATATATATATATATATATATAGAGAGAGAGAGAGAGAGAGAGAGAGATAGATAGATAGATAGATAGATAGATAGATAGATAGGGTCAAGTTCATTTGTTAACCACATTTTTTTTTGTTAACTCTATGAACCATTATAAGCCCTTGATAATGGAAATCAATGGTTAAGATTGAATATCTTTTAAAAGCCTTAATAAATGCACAATTAATGAAAAATTAGGAATGAACTATAGTGATAAGGGTATTTTGGGGAAAAAATAAATGAAACATTATGTCTTTATTCTCTCTTAATTAATGTTCATTTCAAAAGAATTGTAACCCCATGTTCATTAGTGTTAATGAATCTGCATGTATTTGAACATTATTCTTCCAAAAGAATCGTAACCCCCGGTTCATGCATGTTCATATGAAGAAATATGAACATTATTAGATTTAAATATAATATTCATATGAAGAAATATAAACAATATTACTTTTAAATATCATATTCATAAGAAGAAATATGAACATGTTGCCTACTCTGTTGTTCTCATGTTCGATTCCCTGGGTTACTATTTGATCTTGATTTTCTCCATCCATATTGAGAGGTTCCGGCATCGAAAAAAAACCCACCAATCAAACTACTATCGACGTCATTTTGTATACTTGTATCCATACCATTGAATTTCTTTGTTTCATTCATGACATGTATGTTCATCTCGTTGGAAGAATAATTATTAATATCGGACAAATTACTCCAAAAGACCGACTATACGATATACGGATTTAACCAAACATGAACAAATCTACTATAACAATATTGAAATGATTCAAAAAAATTATGACAAAGGTTAAAATTCTGAAATCGTAACCTATACAGTAATTTTGGAATCTTCATGTTTGTAACTCCCATACAATTAATTAGAAAAGATTACATATCAAAATGACGTTAATACCCTTTTGTATTAAATAAATAAATGAATAAAACATCAAGAAACCTTGCAATCCTATTGGTTGATCAAGGTTCACATAGTTAGCAAGAAATACAAGTTTAACAAATGATCCTCCCTATATATATATTGTTAAGTCTGATTTTATAGTAATCATTGTATTTATAGGCTTGGTTTAATACTGTGTCTAGAGGTCTTTATCAGTATTGTATTAGCCAAGGGTATTTAAGTCCCTTGTGGCTTTGGTTTGTGTAAGAATCTCAAGCTCATTCTAATACAATTCACACTTTGCGCGTAACTCTCTCTCTCTACTTTCTCTCTCTAAGATTAGAGGATCATGGATTAACAATTGGTATCAGAGCCAATCTAAATCTGAGAGGATTGAGAGAAACTGATTTCGGATTCTGAATTTGTAGTTTAATCTGAAAATTTGATCGATTTTCTTGAATTTTTCAAGAAAATCTCGTTTTTGGATTTTTCATCAAATTCGGACTTGTTTGTATTCAAATTTCTTTGTGAATTGGTTTGTTGGATCCGTTTTTGATTGAAAAATTATTTTGATTCACATTGATTTGCAAGAAATCCAATCTTTGATGTTCAATTTTAATAATTTTCAAGTTTCTGGAAAACTCATTTTAACGTACTGTTTAATTCTCAATTCATCGATTTTGTTGTTTTTAATCGATTTGTTTGCTTAAAAGTTGTTACAAATTAGTTTTCGATCATATATGTGGAAGAAATCGTCTGTAATTTCTAATCTGTAATCGAATTTGTTGATTTTTCGTGTTTTTTAGCGGTTTGCGCTAGATCCAGCATTTGCGCGAGTTCAAAACATTTGCGCGAGTTCGTCCGTGGTTTGCGCGAGTTCATCGTTTTCTCATCACGCAAATCAGTTTCATCACTTTCTTGTCACGCAAAGAGTGGTTCTCGTCATCAAAGTTTCACGCAAAGTCAAGTTTACGTTTTCTGTGATTCGCGAAAAGTCAAGTTCTCGCTATCCTTGTCTCACGCAAGAAGTCATTCAAGTTTCACGCAAAGTCAATTTGCGTCATCAGTACATCACGCAAATCCTTGTTTGTGCTTTCATCGACTCACGCAAATCATAGTTTGCGCGACATACTCTCACGCGAATCTTCATTTGCGTCATCTGCCTCTCATGCAAACTTTCAGTTTGCGCCAGTAACTGTTAGCGCAATTCTCAACTTTGCACCAACTTCTCTGTTCCAGACTTAGCTTTTTCTGACGATATGGATTCTGCAAAGTTTGCTTTTCAAGTTCAGTTCTACAAAAATGATCTCATGATGTCTTTGGGTACAGAAAATCGTCCTCCTGTTCTGATCGACGAAAATGAATTCACTCAATGGCAAGATCGGTTCCTGAACTTCATCGAGCATCAAGTTAATGGAGATAACATGATGAAGTCTCTTACTGAAGGACCTTTCATAAAGCCTAACGAAGAGACTCCCATAACAACTGAAGAGGCTTCGCGTATGAAAGCTGATCGAGAATTAAAAGCTAACTTGATGCTAGTTTTACCAAACTCTGTCTACAACCGGGTTGATCATTGCAAGGATTATCTAAATCTGTTGTGGGCACAATTGGAAAAGATTATGCTTGGGTCTTCAGTTGCTACTCAACTTTGGCATACACGTTACATGAACAACTTTGAAGAATTCAAAGCCAAGGATGGGGAGTCATTGAAAACTGTGTATGATAGATTCTGTGCCGTGATTAATGATCTGAGGAAAATTAAAGTGGAAAAGACTGAGCTCGAGACAAATCTGAAGTTCCTCAATGCTTTACAACCAAAATGGAACAAATCTTGCCATCACTTGAGAAATGATGTCAGAATATCTTCTATGCAGATCCAAGAAATGTACGAGATTTTGCTGACAGATGAGTGTATAGTCAATGATAAGAAGGCAAAACTGGACAAGAAGAACAAGAAGTCAGTGGACCCAATTGCTCTACTAGCAAATCAGCTGGAAGAACAAGCTTTATCAGAAAATGCATATGATGGGTCGACTGATGATAATGGCGAGGCGCTCGAGAAAGCTATGATCCTTCTTTCTCAGCATTATCAGAAAAAGTTCCAACCTCGGTCGGGTTCCAACAATCTTCACTTCACTTCTGGGTCAAAGAATGTTCAAGTGCCCGAGGCTAAGAAAGTTGCTGCATGCTACAACTGTGGAAAGCCCGGTCACATTTCTAAGGAGTGTAGAGTGAAGAAGGTTCGGGATTCAGCTTATTATCGGAAGAAACTGGAACTTGCCGCGAAAAGAGAGAACGGAACAACTTTGCTCATAGAAGAGGAATACTGGCTTGATCACTCCGATGACGAAGCTGATTCTATAGAGACTGCTCATATGTGCTTAATCGGAGATGATCAGACTGATGATTCTGACAGTGATGAAGATGAGGTAACTTCTGAGTTTGATTTCACGTTTATTTCTTCACAGATGAACATAATCATAAATGCTTTACATGATCTACGTTTAAAGTTATTATCTGAAAAACAATTAAATTTAGAAAGTCAGATTTGATTGACAAATTAAAAACTTCTTTGAAAGATGAAAAATCAATTTTAATTCATACAAAAGACATCTTTCAAAAGAAATTGGATGATTTGGAAATTTTAAATAAGAATAATCTTGAATCTTTGACTGAAATGACCAAATTAAAAGATAATTTTTCGGATAAAATAAATGAGTTAGAAGAAAAATTATATCGAAGGAATCCATCTGAACAAACTATTTATTTGAACAAACCGCGGAGTTATGAGTCTATAAAAGAAAAATGGGGACTTGGTTTTGAAAATCCACATTGTTTAAACAATGCGATAGCAAAATCCCATACTTTATATAAATACTATTATCTAACTCTTGCTAAATATGCTCCTCAATTTAAAATTGATTGGTTGAATGAAAAGCAAGTGTTAGAAATCGAAAATGAGAAAAGGTTGAATAATAAGAAAAAGGAAATCTCTTTTGTTTATACGAGCGAAAATGCCAAATATTTTCCTGACAAATCAAAGAGAGGCAGAAAAGGTTTAAATGAAATATCTTCCATCAAGTCTTCAGTGTCTGATGATTTTGTTGATATATTTGCCAATAAATCTGATAAGGAAAATATCTCTCCAATCTTTTATGATTCTAAGAGATATACTCCTCCTTTAATATTAGAAGGCAAAATCATTGACCTTGAAGATAAGATGGAAGATCAAAATATTCAAAAAGAAATTGAATCTAATGTTATTCTTTCTTTCATGGCGTCAGGTCTTGAAGAAAAATTAATTTCTCAAAAACAAGATTCATTTTCTATTTCTGGCCTTTCTTCTTCTTTTATAGAAAACAAAAAGGAAGTTTCTAATTCTAAAATATTTTCTCAAAAATTTTCTGACTTCGAGGCAAATTCAAGTTTATTGTATGATCAGTTTGGTTGCTTAGGTAACATTGCTTCTTCTGATTTAAATCTTAAATCGAAAATTCTTGATGAATCTTTTACGCTAAATGATAATTATTATAAACCAAAGCGTAAAAGAAGAAGGTCAAAGAAGTCAAAGAAACAAGAGTCAGTCATTTCTGATAATTCTAATTCTTGTACTTCCATTATTTCAGATAGGACTTTGAGCACACCTTCAAAGCAGATATGGCGAGCCAAGCGGACATCAGATGATTCTACGACTGATGAAGATTGATATGTAGATAAACTTTATAAAAGTGATTCATTTGCTTCTTGTAATAAAATTTCAAAATATTCAATAAAGCAAATGATTCAAATTTCCAAAAATGTCTCATATTCTTCTTCTGATTCTACTTCAGATGATTATGCTTTCTCTTCTGCTAATTCTTATGTTCATTTGTCTGATCATATTTCTTGTGCTTCTCGTGTCAAATCTAACAAATTTATCCCCACAAGAACTACAACTATTTTTCATGGACCCAAATATAAGTGGGTACCAAAATCTCAGATTAATTCTAAGTTGCAGGCATCAAATGTCAAGGGGGAGTAAGAGAAAAATGGTTCTTGAATAACACAGTTCAAGACCCGCATCTCAATGTCAAGACAATGACTTCTAAGTACATCAGCTTAGAACCCGTACTTCAATGGACTTCGACTTCTAAACATGACAGTTTAGGACTCGTTCTTCAAAGTTTATAGATTCTGACTAATGAGAAACTGTGAGTACATCTACTTAATTCCGCTGCATTTATCTCTGATTATGATGTTGTTCCAGTTTACTCTATTTTTTTCAAGAATTTGAGCAAATTCATTCAAAACCTGAATTTGTACAACCCAAAATTTTCTTTTGAGACACAAATTCATTATACATTATGTGGTAGATAATATTATTGAATTTTATTTTGTCTCAATTAAATATCAAATTGCCGAATTTTTTTACTTTTGTCTTATATTTTTAAACTCGACATTTGAATTTAAAAGTTTAAATCTTTACAAATTTTATTCTACAAAGTAAAAATTTTACAACTTTTCTTTCTGTTGAATAAAATGTGTGTCAAGGATAAATTTTCAAGTTGCTTTGTTAATATTAAATTTTTATATGTTCAACTTTCAAATCATACAAAAGTCGAAAAAGAAGCAACATGTTTGAAACTTTTGTATTATGCTTTAAAGATATGTGATTCGGAATATTTATAGTTTACATTGCTTGGAAATCCTAAAAAGTCTGAATTATGGACCGTAATGAAAATATGGGCTAAGCATTTAGATGTAAACTGAGTGATTGAGATGAAAATTTATATTTCTAAAATACAGAAATCTCTAAGTTTAAAAGTTTGTACCTGTGACCTTTCTAGTTTGGGAAAGTAAGTTCCGTGGGATGCTTGTCATCTGGTCCCCTAAGGTCAATTGGTCTGGGAGTGATCGAACCAAAATCCTTCTATAGAACCAGATCGAAAGTCATGTTCTACTGGTATGAATGGGTTTAGGGTGTGTCGATGTAGCCTTTCTGATCTGGGAAAGTAAGTTCCGAGGGGTGCTTGACACCTAATCCCCTAAGGCCAACTGGTCTGGGAGTGGCTGACCCAAATCCTGCAATAGGGTCAGATAGAAAGTTACATTTGTGACATGTTCTTTACTTAATAAACATTTTGATTAAAAAGATGCCAAAGTGCACAAGCTTAAAAGATGCCAAAGAGCACACTCATGTGAAGATGCCAATGTGCACAATGCTAAAAGATGCCAATGAGCACACATCTCATGTTACTTGGTAATATGTTTGCATTGCGATAAACCTATAAATTTGTGAAAATCTTAAATTCTGATGGCTTAGTGTGAGTACATGCAAAGTTTTCTATTATATTTTTAGAATTGCATTTTTCTTGAAGCTAATCGAAGTTCTTATGCTAGCACACTGAATAGATTGATGAAAGTTTTGAAACTGAACATGTCTTAACTTGATATGCAATGAAACTTGTTTCTATATCCAAATATATACATTTGATTTCATCTGATGGATTCTATTGTGATATTTTACTAAGTAGAATTTAGTTTGTTTAGTGTTTAAAATTTTATATATTTAGTTGTTTCAAAATACATATTCAGTATATTTTTTATTATACATTGATGTTTCAATCATTGTGTTCTCATATTTTTTTTTGTAAATAGGACTGTGCATTATTCAAGGGGGAGTGGATAAGGAAATTATGTTCTAAAAAGATCATATCTGATTTCGAGGGGGAGTATCTGATTTTCTATATGAATGCTAAATTGAAATGTCAAATTTAGTGCATTTGTGTAGGGGGAGTCAAAGAGCTTCACAGGTGAAATTTTTCAGATTCAAAGTCATATTTGCGCCAACTGTTGGTAGAGTAAAGCTTAGATTTGCGCCATCAGCTTCTAGCGTAAAACAAGCTTTGCGCATCCTTCAGCTAGCGCAAACCTAACTTTGCG